>NW_019091362.1:7830962-7850166 GCF_001949145.1 Acanthaster planci
GTTTCCTGTTACATCTATCCTTTATCATTTGACATGGAAATATCACCAGAATTGATTTCAAACTATTACTATTTGTTTGGCAGGTAATTTGCATTAATTCGTCACTCTTGGAAATCAGAAAATGTGTTCTGATCTGACAAAATTATACGTCAGATGTGACAGGGACACACACAAAAAATGGATCCCTAATATCTGGAATTACCCATATACACATTGAGAAAAACTTGTCCCATGCTGTGCCCTATATTTTCAGTGTTCTGTGCTTTTGATTGTCCACCGTAACCTTCCTGCAGCTTGCTCCTATCTGACATGGATGCTCTCACAACCTTTGCCTCCCTTCATTTTTTTCCTTCACCCATCCCCTCCCAGGTGCGGAACGTTGACGACATGGGGTCCGAAATCCAGCGGGCTGTGATAGAGGTTACCAAGACGGACATCATCCTCCATCAGCGAGGCAAGGAGCCCATCAAGTGGCCCCTGAGAAGCCTGCGACGTTATGGCTTCGACAAGAAACTCTTCTCCTTTGAGAGTGGACGGCGGTGTGCGACAGGTCCAGGTGAATACCTTGGGGATCGACCCTGTTTCCCCCCCAGCAGCCAGTTATATTGTACAAGAGGCAGTAAATTGTCATCTGCTGTAGCTGTTTTAAAGTTGTTCATTTCAAGTAAACTGTGATCAGATTAAGTACATGTACCGTGGAATTTTCATTGCAAACCTTCCTGAATCTTCTATAATCCTACACTTTGCAGTAATCCAATATCTCATTCTTTCTTCTTCAATTTCTAAAAGGCATCAGCCCTCCTTACGTTGTGATAGTGTTCAGGAGTTGCCATTTTGATTTTTGCAAAATCTGCCATAAACCTAGTGGATTTGGATCTAGGAAGGCTGGTGTTAAGAGATTCTTTGAATAATACATGTATTTTCATAGGAAATGTTTCGGTCTTTATCTCATAATGCACTACGGGAAAAAAAGAAAAGGAATATAATTTGGTCAAATTCGTTAACCTCCTGAAAAATTGCCGCAGCCTCCGAAAAGGAACACCATGGAAAGAAAATGAAAGCTTTAACCCTCGGCCCCTGCAGTCTTGTCAGCATAGAATTTTATTTGTTTTGCTGACATACGATAGCATGATAAATACTTAAACCTTGAAATCTCTCCCTTCTATCTGCTCTGCATGGGATCAGCATACCATAACCTTTAACCTTACTCAACATCAAAAAATAAACCAACATTCTTATTACCACATTCATACCATGCACTTGTTTTGCCATAAAAATTGCCACTGACTTTCAACATGTCAGTACATCTCCAAGTAGAAAAGATACTCACTTTTGCCTATGCTTCAAGACTGCATTAAAATTCTTGCCCTCTCAAAATTTAACCCCACATTCATGTGTGTCATGTGGCACACCCTTCCCCTCCCCAAAAAGAAATTCGGGGGGTGCCACAAGTCTGCCGTAATTTTTTCTGGTATATTGTGTTTGTACATGTTGTAGCTTGAGGAATTTCTGCAATTCAAGTGTTATGATTGCATATTTAGGCCATAGGAATGCGGGTATTGCTTATGGAGAAGTTAACTTTCCGTGTCTAATGGACGGCAGGACGAGGAGGTCTGAGTTTGTGTATTGCAAGCTTGCATGACCCGTGTATTATCAGCAACCATTATCATAAACTGAGAGTGTCAGATATTGCTGTCTTCATCTTCATGGATCAACTGAATGCTGTGAAATTCTAGCCTTCATGATTAGGCTGGTTTTTTTTGTTTCATTTCTAAATTGTGTTTTTACTTCTGATTTTTTTTTTTCAATTTCCTTTTCAGAATGGATAGTCTATAAAAATTGGATGAATTCTCCGTAAGTAATTTATTGCTCGTTTCCTTTGGCTACAGGTATCTACGCCTTCAAATGCAAACGTGCTGAATTCCTCTTCCGCCATGTGCAAGAGAATGCCCAGGCCTGTGGCAATGGCCGTTATGGTAGCAGCTACTCCTCTTCGTCTGCCGAGGCAGCGAATGAGGCAGCATCTCCCACCCACCAGCCCAGTTCCCCAGCCCTCTCAGCCTTCTCCACAGACTCGCCCAGCCTGGCCGCGTTCAGGAACGGCACTGCTTACGGAGGGACCAGCTACATTGGCAGAACGGCCTCAACTGCATCATCACCGGGTGCACAGACCCCTTCATCCCCGAATGCATCAGTGCACTACATCAATGCAAACTCCTTCCCGGATATCCCAGAATCCCCTCAAGAAAGCATGGTAAGGATTAACTTTAAAAACTTGGCATCGGCAGAAGATTCAATTGCTTTCTACCTCAGCATGTGGCTAATGAATACAACCCCACCCCCCACTTTTTTCCCAACCACTTTTTGCTCCTTGATATCAGTGAAGTTTACCCAGATCAAGGGCACATGATCATCGTACACATCAGGAACTTTGATTTGCTGCCTTTCTTACAGAGAGCTCATTTCAATTGACCCACAACGTGTGATGAACTTCCAGAACTTTTTACAACAGTGTCAACTTTTCTTTATCAGTGTTAGACTTACGTGCTGCTGCCACGTTTTTACATTAATGCTTCTGCTAATTGTTGGGTTCTTTAACTCGTATGTGTACAGTATCACGTCACCAGATTGACGTACATGTACCGGTACATACAGCATTGGTTCCTTTGGTTTTTACAAACTGATGCTTGCTTCTGAAAACCCACTTCTACGGTAATTTTTGGATTTATTGCAAACAGAGAGGCATTGATTTTCATTAACAATGTTGTCACTATTTGTTTTTTCATTTTTTGTGTCACTTGCAGTGCATGGTCTCATGTAATAATGTGTGGTTCTTCATCTATTCATCCATATCAATGTAGGCTGACTCATCCTCTGTCACTGCCAACTTGTTACCTCGGCTTAGTGAGGAGAACATTGGGTCTCCGTCAGAAGAAAACGACCCCAATGTAAACTATGCACGGCTTAAGCATGACATGGATGAGGATTCCACTGACGTTGGCATTACAGAGACTGACGCTGTGATGCTGGTCCAGAATGACGTCAACGGCAACATGGACAGAGTCGGGATGCCACCTCTGACCATGCTGAAACCCACCAGCCTCCCCGAGTCCCACTACATGAAACCCTCCTCGGTGCAGGACATCGTGAATGGCAACACAATGCCCTTGAAAAGCAGCCTGAGCTTGAGCAGCAATGCAGGTGTTATCAGCTCAACGAACTCTACCTCAGAGACAGTTACTCATGAGAACCAGACCAGCAGGGCCTCGCCTGTGTCAATTACGACTCCAATGAGTCTGGTCTCCCAGACTTCCCTCACAACTCCCAGCAGCAGGACTTCTGGGTGTAGCAGCTACTATGCGAATCTAGACATGGTCGGGGAACTCCCCCATAACAATTTTGTCTTTTGCTGTGACCTGCGATCACCCTGCAGTACCTCCTCCAGCAAAGGCAGTGGGGGTTCTGAGTTTATTTTTGATGGCAGCGTCGCAGGAAACCGATCACCAGCGAGTGAGCACAGCTATGCCAACCTGGACGCGCTGTCGGAAGTCGGGATGAGGTCGGCTGTGTACAATGGGAACTCGAGTGTGGTTCTCCAGCCGGCTCCCAAAGGCCGCATGAATTATGCTGACCTGGACATGGAGAGCTTGGAAGCGGTTCAGACCACACCCACAATCCAGACTCGCCAGAGTCGCAGCTCTAGCATGACCAGCTCCCCGCCGAAGACTCCTGCCAGTTTGAACTCAGAGGGTTCGAGTCGCCGGACCGACACCTATGCCATGATTGATTTCAACCGGACTACTGCATTGGCCAACTCTCAGCGGCAAATTGATGAATCAGATCTTCCCGGAGGCCCCCTGAGACGGACAAGACATGATAGCAAAATCCGATAGTTGAATCTGGTTTGATAAAATAGCAAGATTCCTTTTTCACAAACAGTCAGTTATGTTATTGACCAGTAGCATTCACTTGAGATTTCATTTCCATACTGATGCCAGGTCAGCTACAGCAGTCCGCCAGATTTATTTCCATTGTCAAATTTTCCAATGAGATCTACACGTATTATTACTTTGAATCGCAGACAGTGGCTACAAGTTGTATTGAATGAGTCACTTGAATTAAAATGCAAATCTATTTCAATTTAGATATTATCAAATGCAAGCATTGAAATTACCAGGACTATGTGAAAAAAAAGTGGTATATTTTCTTAGCAGCACTCATTATGTACTCAGCCAAATGAGCAGTCTCAGATGTCTAAGTATTATGTAGCTGGTATAGCACAGTGATGCAGTAACACATCCTGTTCATTGTACATTCTTTGCCATTTTGCACCGACAGACACATAAACATGATCTGACTATCTATGCTCGGGCAAATCTGAGCTAATACGCCGTGGGGCTTTTCTTTTGTATACACAGACACAAAGTTGGGAGGGGGTCTGCATAGGCAGACCATGTGTTGTAATTGAAACTGGCTGCAAACGTCACTTTGTGGGCAGGCCACCGAGGTGTTGAAAAGTATGCAGTTGCGGTCAGATATGGAAGGTACTATTCAGACGACTCTTGCAAACCAGTGGTTGTGTCTTCTGGTTGTACATGCACATGAGACGATTAGCTGACGATTTTGCCCTTTTCGGAAAGTGGAAATTCTCAGTCAACACTACATAAATAGTAACTGGTTGGCTGACTGATCATGACTGAAAGAACAGCTTTAATAGAACTTACATTTCCAATCAAGGGTTTATTGTATTTACAAATTTGTAACCTGTATAAATCTTGTGGGAAAAGGGGAGTTTTTCCCCTTAAGGAAAATGAGAGTTTAATTTAAATGCCTGTTTCCCAGGGACCATGCCCTTTCTTCCCTCTACTGTTTGACTACTAAACATTTCATTGAATTCCGCACCAGTGATCAAGTGTGATGCACACAAAGCCCGTTAACTGCAAGTATTTCTTCGTGGTCTACATAGTAGAAACGTACTACAAGATTACCTTTCTCAAAAGCATCAAGGAAGCATCACCGTTACTGGTATTAAACTCGCCATTTCACCATGGGAACCTTTTTTGCAGTTCTCTGTTGTGGGTCTAGGTGAGTGTAATAAACTTTGTGCATATTATATTGGTATTATCTTCTGCTATGTGCTTGTAGTGAATTTTTAATATAATCAAAAGATTTTCAAAACACCGTTTTTACTTAGTAGCCTTTGTAGGCAGAATTTTATTCAAAATTTTAATTTTAGATTACTAATGCATGTACAGGTAATTACATGTTTTTTGTGCAAAGTCATATGGTTTTTTTTATTGTGTTTGTATGAAATAATTTCCTTTTTCATCCAGGTTTTATTGTTTGTATATGTAGTTTTTACTCCATGTAAAGAGATGTATATTTCTTCTGTCGTCTTTTTCTGTGAATACATTGACATTAAAGTAAAATGAAATACAGCCCGTGTACTGCCGTGCAGAATCACTGGGTGATGTGCATTCACAAATATTTTCCTGATTCTAGGTTTTTCCCTATATTGCAGGTTTCCACACCATCCAAATGCCTTTTCTGTTTGAAAATGTCATATTCCAAACTTACGACAACATTAAAACATGAAAAAAATACTCGGTCATCTCCTCGTACGTTGTTTTTAATCTGAGAAATGAGGAGTGTAGAAAGTGGACTTTTGTCTTGGCTTGTTTGGCGATAAGTAATTGTAAGATGAATGTCTATCAAACTTTGTATCAGTCACCGAAGAACTGTGAACGTGAACAGGCAGTGTTTTGATGGTGTATCTCCTGCCTCTGGTTTTTTTTGTTTGAGTGGTTTTTGTTCAAATGTGCTACTGTGTATTCAATTTTGTTTTGTTTTCTGTGATTTCCAGGAGCGTGCCAAGAGCAGTGGTATAGCATGGGGGATAGGGATATTGCATCCCCAATGTTTTGTTCTTTTTTCATGCGTGTCTCTTTTTTTTAATCACGAGTTAGACCTGAAAGAGCCACGCCTGTAGTTCCGATGTCTGCTTTGAATAGCCCAGCCATAATTATATCCAAGGATGGATTTGTGCCGGGAGAGGTTAATTAATTTTGGATTTTTTGCCTTGCTCGACATGCATTGTAACACTTTGTACTCAGTTTTTGTCCCCGAAGGCTTGTAAAAAAGTGTACTCGGGTGGGACTCAAACCCACAACTTCCTGCTTCAAAAATTAATATCTCCTTGGAGCAAATCCATTCTTGGAAATACAGTAGTTGTTCGCGGTACCCGATGATTCAAACCAGCCAGGTGACACAGGCAAACTCGGTGGTTAAGTTGTCTGCACTAGTAAGCCGGAAGTCAGTGGTTCGAGTCCCACCCGAGTACACTTTTTTTCACAAGCCTTTGGGGGCAAACACTTGAGTATACAGTGTTATAATACACGTCAGGCAGAGCACAAAATCCAAAATTAACCAGCCATAATTATCACTGAAGCCCTCCAGAGTGGTGCATTCTCTAACATGATGCATCCTCTAACGCGGTGTGTCCTCAAACTTGGCACTATGAGTTAGCCATGAAGCATTTGGTTGTGTTATAATCTAAGCCCAAACTCCACAGAAAGCAACATGTTGGTGAATACCAGATATCTGTCTTCGTTAGCCTTAAAGAGCACCTTTAAGGAAAGCACAGTTCCCGGATTTCATCTGTTCAAATAAATATGGAAACAAATCTGAGAGGAAAAAGACTTTATGGTTTCACGGATGGGGATTGCATGAAATGGTTCCTTTTGAGAAATTAATTTATAAATAAAAGCTGTCTTACAATTTCACTAAAATTTAGTCAAAAACTGACTCCTTTTTTCTGCATCTTCAGAGCAATGTCGCCAACCCATACATTTCAAGATGCTTTCGATGCAATAAAGGAAAACACCTTGCTTGTCATTTAAAATTTGGCAAAACTCTAATAAGTTAATTAAAACTACACCAACTCGTACTTGCCTTACGACTGAGAAATGTTTTTGAGACAAGATTGTCTTTGACACTTCAAGGTGCTTTCTATGCAATGCAGTCCCAATGTTTAATTGTTCACCAAAAGTTTAAAATAAATCTTCAGGGGTAAGACTTGCTTGCAGTCCAATTACAATCTTTTTCTTCAACAGCTCAGAAAGTTACTTTGAGATGAATTTGATTTATTTTTCACACACATCTAGGTTCTTTATAATTTTCCACCAACAAACATTGAAAAAAAACACCAGGGATTAGCTTTGCAATTCAATAAAGATTTGGTCAAAAATTGTCATCACAAATTATGGAAAAAACTGCCAGGGGTAAGCCTTACATTTTAAATAAATTTTGTTAAAACCTCAGAAATGCAGTTTGAGATGAATTCCATGTTTCCTGACACTTAGAAAATTTTGACGCATTTATGACCATTTTTAAGTTTGCACCAAAAATTTAAAAACCACAAGGGGTACGCCTTGCATTTTAAATAAATTTTGTCAACCTGGAATTTTTCTAAAAAGGCTGAGAAGTTTATTCCAAGATGAATTTAAGCTTTTCTGACAATTCTGGATAATTTGTATGCAATTTAGACCAATTTCCAATTTTGAACCAAAAATGTAAAAACTGCAAGGGGTTAGCCTTGCCTTTTAATCAAACTTTCTGGAAGTGGGCTTTTCCTAAAAGACCTCAAATGTATGTCAAGATGAAGTCCAGCTTTTCTGACACTTTTAGATAATTTTGATGCAATATAGGCCATGTTCAAATTTTCACATAAAATTAACAAAACGACAAGGTGGTTAAGCCTTGCCATTTTGATTAAAATTACAGAGAAAGGCTCTCCGCCTTCTACAAATTGATGGACCTCTCAGGGCCTGCAGTCTCCCACTGGAGCACAGGAGGAAAGTTGCACATCTGTGCACCTTCTACTGTCAATTTTTCTTGCAACGAGGGTTGCCACTGTCAGGGCGACTCGCTCCTCAAGTACTAACTGCCCGTTTACTGTCAACATTTCCAAGTCCAATACTATGCTCCATCTGTCTTCATAATGTTCCAAGAACTAGCCGGTTATCAAATTCTCTTCCTTGTCATGTATTTCCCGCCACTCCAAATATGGATGCTTTCAAAGCTGCAGTGCATACATATTAACTATGTTGTAATTTATAAAAATGTATTTTTTGGTGTGACTTCTACAGGGCCGCTTTTCATTATTTCTGATGGCAACAGTAAGTCCTGAATCAATAAAAAGAATAAACAATTTCCTACATAACTATTTTTTTCCAAAAAGAGCTCAGAAATGTACTTCAAGATAAATTTTAGGTTTTCTGACATTTCTAGATCAGTTGTATGCAATTCAGACAATTTTCCAATTTTTACCCAAAATTGAAGAAAAACCAAGGGGTTAGCCTTGCGTTTTAAACAAAAATTCATCAAACCTGGAATTTTTCTAAAAAGACCTCAGAAATTTTTTCCAAGATGAATTTCAGCTTTCTGACACTTCTAGACAGTTTGTAAGCAATTTAAGACCAATTTCAAATTTTCAGCTACAATTGTGAAAACTACAAGGCGTTAGCCTTGCCTTTTAATCAAAATTTTGTTAGAAATGGGCTTTTCTACAAGACCTCAGAAATGTAGTTCGAGATGAATTGCAGGTTTGCCGACATTTCTAGATAATTTTGATGCATTTACAACCATTTTCAAGTTTCCACCAAAAATTAAAAAAAACTACAAGGGGTTAGCCTTGCATTTTGAATAAAATTAGTCAAAACTGAACATCTTTCTAAAAAGGCACAGAAATTTATTTCAAGATGAATTTCAGCTTTTCTGACATCCAGATAATTCGTATGCAATTTTGACCATTTTAACTATCAGCCAAACTTGCAATTTCAAGGGGTTAAGCCTGGTGTGTTGGTGGCCTTCAGGAATAAAGGGGTTGGATTCGTGCTTGATGGGTAGACTCCTCACTCCAGGGTGCTGAAAAGACAGCATGCAGGTTTGGGGGGGTGACACTGCCAAGAAAACTGCACTGAAAGCCAGCACTCTGCTTCTGCTGATTTATTGTCTGGAGTTTAAAAGACCCGGCCCGTCAAAATGGAACAGGCACTGTCATGCAGCCCAACGTTGTCTAAAGGCGCCTTTCCATATGTACTTTTTTGGCTGTGTTGCGTAGGCTTTGCGTTTATGCATTTTACTTTCATGGACACCAAAGTCAACGCAATTAACATAACACATATTTGCATTGCGTTTGGCCAATTTTGATAGATAGGCAACACTTGCAACAAGTGTTGAAGCGCATGTGAAAAAGTACCTCAAGGCAGATACATATAACACATACAATACATGTCCAGTACACAGTTAAACTCGGTTAGCATGGCTGGGATGTACAACTACAGGAAAAGTGGACAGCAAAAGTGAAAAAGGAATTTTAATAAATAAAACCTCAGATAATGTACCCTATTTAAAATTCCACACCATCACCAACTTCGTGTAACAAAATTGAAATAAGTTTGGAGTTATCTGTTGTGATGACCTCCAGTGAGTGTTTTGATTCACTCTAGGAGAGCTGGCACTGCAGTAGCAACATTGAGTACAATTGCACACATTTTTGTAAAAAGATAATTGGCAAAATTCAAAGCAAATGAGATACTGAAAAATCTTTTAATGGATATCTAAAAAATCACAAAATTGTATCCTCAGTTTTGTCATGCGAGACCTCCCTACACTTGCATCTTTATTAAAATTTCGTCAACACTGGGCTTTTTCTAAGAAGGCTCAGAAATATATTCCAAGATGAAGTTCACCTTTTCTGACACTTCTAGATAATTTTGGTGCCATTTAGACCATTTTCAAATTTTTCCCCGAGACTAAAAAACCTACAAGAGGTTAGCTTTGCATTTTAGTTAAAATTTTGACAACAGTGGACTTCTTCAAAAAGAGATCAGAAATGTACTTCAAGGTTTTCTGACACTTCAGTTATAGATACTTTTGTTACAATTTTCACCAAAAATTTAAAACAAAGTTGCAAGGTGTTAGACTTGCTGTTTAACTGAAATTTCATCAAAAATGGACTTTTTCTAAACGACTTTGACTTGATTGTTTAAATGGCAAAATATAAGAACTGATCCAAACGAATAGCTGGTTCTGTTGTCAATGAGAAAAAGGAGCTTAAAAGCAACATCTGTTCAAATAAAAGAAACCCTTATACTGGTAAACTAAATTGCATTTAAATGTACAAGTCTGCAGTTGCATTTAATATGACTTTAAGGCAAAAGCCTCTCAAATGCAGAAAGAGTAACAGCTTTGACATCCCCAAAGGCAGGACTTCCAGGAAATGACAAATTTCTCAGAAAAAGGCATAATGTGCCAAGTTTTTTATTTAGGGGTATATATCACACTTTGCATCTTGAATGTCAAATGCTGACATTCGAACTAACACCACCAGCTTGTTGGTCATGGGAAGGGAGGGGACTGGTGAGGCATAATGCAGACGCTTCCCTCCAAACAAACGTCTTCATCCAACACAAACGATCGCAAGGCACTGCCAACAGAAGTGTCATCCAACATCTTATTCTTTTGCCCCTGAATAACTCATACACTGTACATTTTTTTGGGGGGGGGGCAATATGTCTTCCCCTCCAGCAACTGCGTTATTTCCTGTCCTTTTTGCTGCCAATGTATCTGTCCTTCCTGTCAGGGTGGTCCTTAGAGTGTCTCTTACTATGACTCCTATCCTGTGTCATCCCTTCCACCTCGTTTTTGATTCGCGTGTCCCTGTCTCTGAAGTCATGATCTTCCCGAGAGTTCTTGTGGTAAAGCTTGTCACAGACGTCTTTTGACAAATGATAATTGTGGGAATCTCTATCGCAATCCTGTCTAGCATACTATCATATCACTGCTGCCAATGATCATCTTGGCTTCTCCAAGGGTCTCGAGATGTCCTCTCTTTCTTGATACCATGTGAACATGTCCTCTGTTCCAATCACTGTGATGCAGCTTGTGGTGGCTGCACATCTTGTATCCTCTCATCTTCACTGCTCGAATCCCTCCTGTTTCCTCGGCATTCATCTCTGTCTCAACTGCTGCTCTGCCGCTGCCCACCAGCTGAGCTCTCCTCCCTGCTGCTGCTGGTGTCCTAACTGCTCTTCCAGGGCCTCTTGTACTTTTTCTTCTCCCTGTGATGTTTCTCCGGCCTCGATGAGCTGCTGTTGCTGCACCATCGCCTCTTGTGGCTCTTCTTCTGAGGCACGGACCCAGAATGTTTCTTCTCCATGCGGTTCAGCTTCCTAATCAATACACCACAAAAAAATGGGGTCACTTTTCCAAGGAAGAATTTTATCACAGACAGCTAGGTGCCATATTTTTAAAAAAAGAATTTATTTTCAAATCCAGCCAAAAGCAATTACGGGTTTTTTTAGTTTTGCCAGGCAAACTGATATTCGATAAATACTTCACAGAAAACAGCACTGACAGCTGTGAACAAGCAATGTTCACAGCTGTAATGTTTGTGCGCAGCCAATTCACCCTTATTTATAAAGCAAAACAGCATTAGCCAGTCTTGGGTAGGGAGTCATGTAAATTGAAGAGACTGCACTTCAAAGTCGCTTACTTGAGGTGGTTATTCCTTTGTTTCTTGGAGTTCAAGAAGGCTTCCTCGGGTCGAAGGCCATGATCAAAATCATCACCATCAATTAAATCCTATCAAGAAAAAAAGTGACTCAACAAGTAAATGAGCTTAACAAGGAATTAAAAAACATTTGGTGAATCAAAGGTGAATTTTAAGCCTTGTAGGTTCTCACTTTCAAATAATGTTGTGTCTCAATCCCTTGGCTGTGGCTTAAAATTACACACAACTCTATGGGAACTGGCTGCAGCCACTACCATAGACTTGTGCATTATAACAGGCCATAGCCAAGTAAATTTGGACACAGCTTGACAAAAAATCAAAGCCACTGACTTGCTTTGTATTTTTTGCCAGCGTCGCCAATAATTTTGGCTGTGAACCTCTGTCTGTAGCGATGTGGCCTGTCTGATTGCATTTCACACACCGTACATTCCGCATCACCTTGGTGTAACCATGGTATATAATCACGGACCTCATCAGTCAGTGAATGTATCTGACCTCTGGAGGCTTTACCCAACAAGGGAGAACTCAAAGTCAACAGTCTTCTGCCATCTTATTTAAAAATAAAGACCTTAAAAAAAAGGAAATTGTACAAATCTGCAGAACAAATACACCTGTCTGATTGGCATGGATTCCGATAAAGAAATTGGCTTGAAACGACAAACAGATTTCCAATAAGCCACTTGGCAAATGTCTGCCAAGGAGACACCTCTGAAGAACAACCAGGATGCAGAGGTGGCCCGAACAATCATGGGCTCTGATGTGAGATTGAGTCATCTTGTCTTGTCAAATCGGCCAGTCTTCATTTACAAAGATGATGGCTGAAACTGTCCAACGAGCTATGGTGTCCTTCGCCGCTGGATGAAAGGGTTTTGTGGATGTGATGAAAAGTCTGGAACCAGTCTCACGGCGACACTTGGTCCTCGTGAGATACCATTTAAAGATACGAACCGGACACCATTTCTTGTCCAAGCTATCTGCCGAAAGAGAGGTTATGTCAGAGACAAAAATGTCCGGAGGCTGGCAGACAGGCGTCTGGTTCTTTGTCAGGAATTCGATGGCTGGGATAAGACGAACTCCATGCAGTTCCCAGCGTATGTGACCTTCAGCAGTTGACAGGGCATGCAGTTCACTGCCGCGTCTGGAGGTAACGATCGCCAGGAGGAAAGCCAGCAACTGATGCTAAGATGGAGATCAGATACATCAGACAGCGGTTCGAAGGGGGGACTGGTGAGAACACGCAAGACGTTGCCAAGGTCCCAAGAAAGAACAAGGCATTTGACGTGAGAATGCTCGACAAACATTCCCCAAAGTAGAGGAAGATGGCAGTGTTAACAGAAATGGTTGATCCATCATTGAACCCTGAATGAACAGCTGCCAGGACCGACCGGTAGTTGCGGATAGTAGCAGTCTGGAGGCCCGAATGAAAAAGATACATGAAAAAGTCCACAACTGAGCTTACAGAAGCTTTGGTTGGAGAAACATCGTGGTCGTCACACCATCTAGCAAAATGTTGTATTCAACTGTTGTAAATTTTGCGTGTGGAGAGTCGTCGACCCCGTGCCACCATGGATGCAGCATCTGCAGAAAGACCTGACGCTCTGAACCATCGTTGGACAACACGTCAACTGAAGATCGTTCGGCGCTGCATGGAGGATTCCTGACCTGGGTTGACGAAGAATATCCTCCCTATGCGGAAGGACCAGTGGTCAACGAACCAGGAGCCTTGTGAGTCTCAGGAACCACAGTTGTTGAGGCCAGAACGGGACGATGAGGAGAATCCGGTATGGTTCTTGTTCTATCTTGGATAAGACTCGTGGAATGAGGGATATTGGAGGAATGACGTAATGCCAAAAGGCCGGACCAATTCACCAGAAGAGCATCCGTCGCCCAAGCTCGTGGGTGTGGAAACCTGGAGCAAAACGTCAGAAGATGGGTATTGTCGGCCGATGCGAGAGGTTGACGTGGGGGCGCTCGATCTCTGCGAAGATTTGGGTGATCACGCTCGGATGTAGAGTCCACTCCGTAGGGTGGACAGCACTCCAAGAGAGAGTGATCCTGTGATTGATCGCCCACATGAAGATCTGCCATGTAAGGGCACCTAGCTGGGGGGAGCGAGTACCACCTTGGTGGTTTATGTACACTACCACTGTGGAGTTGTCGCTCTGGATTCGAATCCACAGACCCACTAAATGCAGCCTAGAAGTGACGAAGGCCGTTGAATACTGCCTGAAGTTCCAGCAGGTTGATGTGTTTGTTGTGGAAGGAAGAGTCCCAAACTCCGGATCCATGAAGTGGAGGCCCCCCATCCGAATAGCGACGCATCCGTTGTCATTGCAATGTTCGGCTTTGGAGGAACAAAGGTATGACCCGCTCGCTGATGGTCCACTACCAGAGGTGGTTGCAAACATCTGGTAGAAGAGGAACCAAGGTAGAAATCGGATCGCTCTTGGGCAATACCGAGACAGGAGATGTAGTTGAAGTGGCCGCATCCGCAGTCGACACCAAGGAACGAGGTCGACAAGGCTGGCCATAAATCCGAGAAGGCGGAGCCAGGCCAGCGTTGGAAGAGCATTGGAGCACAGGAACAAAAGGGCACATTGTTGCAGATTGAGGACGCATTCCGGTGACGGAGTCGCAACACCTTTGAGAAGATCGAGAGCTGCCCTCAGGTAGGTCAGCCATTGTGATGGATTGAGGGCAGCTTGTCATGAGAGAAGTACCAGAACTTGCTTCGTCAGGGCAGTGGCCGACGATCAACTAGTCGTCTAGTTATTGAGAAACAGGGACACCGCGCTGTCGTAAGTAGGTGAAGACTCTTGGTGATGTTGAGAGACCGAAAGGAAGGGCCCGAAACTGAAAGGTCCAGTCGCAGTACTCGAAGCGGAGGTACAGTGGAACGGCGCTATACCAAACACTGCTATACTGAACATTCGGCTGTACCAAACATCGTCCTTCGCTCCCAATAATTTGTGCACAGAACCTACCGAACACTATTCAGGTGCCGTTTGTAATTCCCGAACATCAACATGATGAAACAGTCGTTTTTTTTGTGTCTGAAAGTGACAAGTGGCCATTATTTCCCCAAGGATTAGAAGGGAAAGCCACAAGTTGTCAAGTTGACACTGGTTTCATTTTGCAACTCAACATAATAGGGTGCCGAAGAAAACCGCACATACGCGTACGGTGACATTGCACTAACAATACGATGTAGTCTAAAGATAGAGGGCGCCGCTGATACACAAATCAACCGAGATTCGCCACAGCATGCATCAGAGATCAATCCTGAGCATTAGTTTCACGACTTTTAGGATAAACTTGATATCAATTTTTTTACTCAAGTTTAAATTAAAAACAAAAATAATTTACAGATACATTTCTAAAAACCTTAAACTTGAATGCAATGGCAAAACATCACGAAAACAGCGAGCCAAGGTATCACAAGAGGGTGCACGCTATACCGAACGACCGCTGTACCAAACATTTAGCATGGACCCTGTCTTGTTTGTTATAGCGGCGTTCTACTGTACTTGCAGTGTTGCTTGTGTATCGGGATATTAAGATACGCATCCCATAGATCTATCGAGGTGGCCCAGCACAGAACAGGTAGAAAGGGTAGGACCACGCTCAGAGTCTCCATTCAAAACCGCCTTGGCCCGATGAACTTGTTGAGCGGTTCCAGGTTGATTATTGGTCACCATTTTCCCGGGTCTTTTTTTGAGTACGAGGAAAAAGGACGAAAGGACGCCGGTGGATAGCTGGTTTGGATGCACTGGTGTGATGGCTCATTTGCGTAACAACGCTGCAATCTCCTTCTCCAGAGCCAGGCCTTTGAGTTTGTCGCATGGGGAGGAGTGAAGCGGAAGACCATCCCAGATGGCGGGGAGCTCGTGAATTCGAGGAAGTAGCGGTGAGCAATGGTGGAGAGGACCCAGCTATCCGTGGTGATTTCCCGCCAGAATCTGATGAAGTTGCCCAGGCGGCTGCCGACGGGTTCGGGACCGGCGGCTGCCAAAGGCAAACGGAAGTGGTCACCGACGTCGTGCCCTGATGTAGGAGGACCCAATGTAGGAAGAGCTCGCTGCGGGGTTGATGACAGTGTAGCCGCTCAGAGTGGACGGCTAAAGGGGTGAGTGAGCAGAAGATGCCCGTCTTCTCGGCTATGGTGGAGGCTGACGGTGTGGAGGTGCAGGTTTATGAAGTGAGATTTTCCTTAGCAGTCTCCATACATTTTACCTCCGACTCAAGGACTTCGGTGAACTTCCCAGCAAAGAGACTGTCCCCCAGAAGGGGGAGGCCCATAAGCCTATTCTTGACGGACCCATAGGGAATATCCATGGCGTCCACCGCATTGGATCTGCAGGTAGAAGTGGCCAGAATGGAAATGCCAGTGAACTGTTTGAAGATCGAATTAAGTCCCTCATCAAGGCCTCGTAAAGCTAAGGCCGCAAAGTCTGGAGAGACCAGAGAGTCATCTTCAAAGGCCTGGGCAATATACTCCGATAGAAGTAGAAGAAAAGCTGAACATCGGAGGCCAAAGCGGGATGCCATATCAATGTGACGGAGGGACAGGTCACCGGTAGCTTTGTCCTTATCCCGGAAAGTTTTCGCCTCGCCAGACTTAAACGAGATCTTGTCTCTGGCAGCGTCAGGAATATCTGGGGTTGACAGGAAGCGAGAGACATCCTCCCGAGGAAACCGGTAAAAAGATGAAGCTCTTGGTGGGAATGCGCGCCAGCGGTAGGTAGGAATGCCGGGAACCTGCAGCATAACAGGAAGGGATGTCTCATTACTCCCAACAATAATGATCAAAGGTATTGATGCAGAAAATCTGCTCAACCCAATGAATAGGTGTAGCCTTGGGGCCCGCCACCTCAGTCCCCCCCGGCCTGCTTGGCCCCGCCCCGGCCGCTGGTCACAGCGCTGGGAGTGGGCATAGAAGACGACGGCAGAAGACCAGCAGGCTTGGCTCGGTGGTGGGTAGGTGGGTGGTAGTCATCAGTGATCAAGGGCTTCATTACGGAATTGCACCCTCAGCCCGATCAATCCTGGTAGTGGTCATCAGAGATCAAAGGCTTTGCTATACTCCGGTCCGCCTGATCTATAGAGGCTGTTTATATCTAGGAGTCGCGGTACTCTGGTTCTCTCTAGTCAAGGAGGGTATCAATCAGGTTTTGCGGTACTCCGGTCCGCCTGATTGTGACAATCCAGTCCTGGGGTGCCTCATAAGCCCCGGCCTATTCGGGTCTCTCCGCGTCGAGGCAGCTGATCGGAAAATGCAAAACCGCACCACAGGGGAGAGGGGCAGCTCACTAAGCCCCACTCCGCAGCCAGACCCGAACTATGTTGGGCTATTAATATTCGAACGCATGCACCACATAGTGAGCAAAAGGGCCCTCCAACCCTTTAACCGCCATACCCACATAACACATCACACATTATGGTAGGTCACAACCCAACCTATATATGATGCACAGAAAAAAAAAGGGGGCAGAAAAGAACCACAAGAAAACATAGCATGCAAGAAACAAAATAAGAAAAGAAGAACCCTTACCAACAGACAAGAAAACACTCTTTATTTCGTACGAGGAATCAAGTCAATTCAATAGCACGAAAGGTACGGAACTCGAGAATTCGACGAGTCATAAAAGACACATCCCTAAACTATACGCACTGAGAAAAGGACGACGATCATGGCGGCGGGACCGCAGTGCGTTGTGGTGGGTCAGGGGGCAGCATGCATAATCAAGTCTTTTCAGCGAATTGTGATAGGTGCAGTGGGAAATTGGCATATGTAGGCTGGACAGGGGTATGTGAACCCAGAAGCCTGTTGAATTTTCACTCTCCAGGAGGGGTACCGGGGTCAAAAAGACTACTCTTTGTATGCTCTTGAAAAATGACAAAATAAAACAATCACTGGCAGAAAAGATAAATGTAAGAATAAACAAGTTGTTAAGTACTTTGAGTACAGTCACATGCTCACGGTTGAAGCTGCAGTAAAGTGAATATCCTGGTAAGGTTAGTGAAAACAGGGCCACCACGTGAAGGTCCCAGGATACCAGCCCCGCACGCTTTCGGCAATTAGCGGGCCCATCGCTGGACAGACTGGTACTACCCTGTGGCCGCAGGGGCACCATCTGCCACTGTCCGGTCCGCCCTCCCGAAGGAGAGTGCCCTTGCCTACTCACGCGCGCCCTCTCACCCCCGGGAAGGTGAGAGGACGTACCAGCGTTTTGCTAACCCCAGTGATAACAGGGCCACGCCCCTATGGAAGAGGTCCGCGGCCCTCAACGCGAGGGACACAACTACCTGCATCTTTTTTGGCTAACAGAAACGTTGGTAGGGCTAGACTCACGAACTGCCTAGCCCCTTCCGCACAACTCGCATTGAAACCCCCCAGGACTCCAACTGGAGCGAGTTCCAATTTCATATCGTTCTCCGCACTCACCTAAGCCCTGACGACTTAGGGATAAAGGAGATCCCATAGTCTCTGCACTTCTCAGAGGGATGTAACAGATCCAACTGAGCTAAAGGAAAAAATCCTACAGTGAAACTGAAAGTTTCACTACTATCAAAAATGTCCCTGAAGGAAGTTACCTATGCCCTGAGGATGACCTTCGCTGGTGGAACTTGCAGCAGGGACGGATCCAGGGGCAAGTTCCCTTATCTTACTCTGCACAATTTTTAAATTCATTTTCAAAGACCACAATGAGATATTTGATGCTGTTGCCATGACAATTACCACATATATATTCTCTCAAAGAGAAAAACTATGACATATGATGCTTCAGGATAATTTAAACAGGCAAGCTCCCCAAGGAGCCGAGTTACCCCCCTTTTTATTGCCACCCAAATCCGCCCCCGGATGGACAAAGGGATATAGTAGATCCCATAGTCCCGCTGGTCTTGCGTTGGGGATGTAGGGATATAGAAGATCCCATCACCCGTCTTGAGGACACCGGGATATAGATGATCCCATAGTCCTTAATAGAGTTGGACTTGCAGGAAATGCCCAATTTGGGCCGATGACCTGTGAGAGACCACCACCACCGCACAATCACAACACATAACCCATCACCGCACAATCACAGCATGCAGCTGAACCATTCTGGGAAAATACTATACTGACTTGATATTGATGCATTTCACTGCTAACAAAGACTCTTGGCCAACATCATAAAAATCAATTTTAATTCCGCACTCTGTTTTCAAAATCAATTTTCAGAAACCAATTAGTCAACCATTACTTCTTCAATTTTTTCCACTTGGGCAAAGAGTGTCAAGCTAGTTAACAAAATTTGGAAAAGTACTTAAAAAGGGATTTCAAGAAAATCTCCCTGGATGGTTCAGAAGCAAACCTGAACAAGAATGTTTCAAGTTAGCTTGGATATAAAATGAAGGGTTACTTTACCAGGCCTGGTTGCCATGATCCGGGGTTCTTGTGCATGTTCACGCCTGTAAGAAATGGTTACCTCACCTTATGAACATGCAAGTCGTGAATTCCCCGGCCTCTACTTGGGATGATACCTCTCTCTTCTTGTACCGTTTTCATCAACAATCCCTTCGGCTAAAAATCTGATGAATCCTGCGATCCGGGGGTCTTGTGCATGTTCACAGCTGCAAAAAATGGTT
>NW_019091362.1:7852239-7862942 GCF_001949145.1 Acanthaster planci
TCAGACATTCATTAAAAAGAAACCTACCCATTTGGGAAATCAAGGACATACTTGTAAAACAGGCTTTTTGGTGGTTTCCCAAAATACAAGGGAATTACTCCTTCTGTTTACCTACATTTGCATATCAACGTGCATGTGCGACAAACCTCACTGAAAAAGGCACCCAAGCCACACCCCCCGTGCCGACTGCATGTTCCCTGTAAAGGGCCGTGTAGCACTAAGACTCGTCCTGGATTTTTTTTTTTTTGAATAGGGAAGGATGGTAAGCAGAGGTGAGTGTTTTCTTATGAGAATGGAATACCCCCTTTTGGAAATTCCATTACAGAAAAAGCTCACCTCTAGTGTTTACCTTCATTTGCAGAGTAACACTGTTAGATTACAACTGGGAGGGAACGAAGGGACATGCAGGGTAACGAAGGTCTAAATTGAGCCCATTAAATATGAAAACGTTGTTTAGACATATCCAGGAACTGTCTATCTAGTTTATGAGAAATGGTGGCTTTTCGGGGTGTACGGTCTGCTGATCGGCCAGCGTGCTTAGGGCTTTCCTACTCATGAGACCTTCCCATTTGAACCACATCCTTCAGGTAGCATGAAGTGAAGGTGTTAGATTCTCTCAGCAGGCCATTTTCATTACACCTGCAACAGAAACTCCAAGCTGGTGGACCCAGGATCTCGACATGCTGCATGACTCATGGGCTTCTGATTTTGATCCCCAATAGCGGGAGGACTTGTATTATTGCCTCCGACCTCACATGAGCGATCATGGTCACAGAGGCCAGGCGATGTAGCTGGATGGTCGTGATGAACAACTGCTTGATGTCGCCTCGTAATGGCTGCGTACAAGCAAAAAAAATACATAGAAGCTTGTACGTGGCACCACCATAAATCTTCCGCCATTGTTGAAATCGCTGTCAAACTTGGGACGAAGATATCTAAGGGCAAGAAATTTGTTAAATGATTCATGGTCAGAAACTCCATGTGTGGAATGAGGCATATGCCGCTGGGTTCTTGGTGAAAAAGGCCTGGTTCTGGTAGACCAGGCATAGAATTGGCCTCCTTATGGTGTTCTTCCAGCAGCCATCAGAAATACCATTTTAATGGTAGGATGATGAAGAACAGACGCCTCTGCTGGTTCAATGGGAGGTTGTGGAAGCAATGATAGAATGGTACCTTGACCCCCGAAATTCTTGAGATAGATTATCTGAAGACTGGAGGTAAACAGAAGAAGAAAATCCCTATTGACAGGTACAGATGAAGAACGGGGATTGATAGCCGTCATCGTGTACCCCTTCGTAAAGTGGAGAAGTCAGTTACCATAAGCCTGCCTGTTGGGCTCCACCTGTGTTGAGCTATCCAGGCAATATCTACTTCCCAAAGGTCAGCTGCTCTGAGGGAGATTGTGACAGCATCCAAGCACACCAATGAAGGGAAGCTGAATCCAGATGTGCAATTGGAGACCTGGGTTGAGTCAAGGGGTCTTGGCATTTGAGGAGCCTGACTGGAGCATGAAGAAGTAGGTCCAAGGAGGCGAGGGAACGGAGGCTGCTGTGGCCAAAATGAGGCGAAGAGAACACTCTGGATATTTCTGTCCCTCATGAACTACAGTGGAACCTTGTTAATTAGAACACTGTTAAACAAAGATCCTGCTAATAACAAGGTAATTTGCCGAGCCCGAAGGACCTCTTATTAATGAGGTTTGGCTATACTGGAGGTACCCTTCAAGTTTGTAACAGGAAGTTGAATGCACCGACGTATCACTGTGGTTGAGCAAAAAAATGGTGATGTTGCTCTGCGATAGGATATCGACCAAAGAATTCTTCCCTTCTGTTGAGTGGCTTGAAGAGAGAAACATTAGCGGAATGACACAGGTCCTGCCTGTCTGCATTCCAGAGGCAGTTGGCCTCATGCAGTATGGTCTAGCGGAGCTTGTTATCGAAGGGAACAGGCTACAAATTTGTTCGTCCCTTCCATTTCCAGAGGGTGCTTTTTTCCCTCTTTTTTATTGTGTATATTGCTTATTTATTAAGCCATGTAATTACACTGAATGGTTGTACAATAAGTAAATCGGCAAAAAAGTGACTGTTCCTATTATTTACTATGTTGTACATTCGTGTTCCACGGTGAACTGGATGCTGCTTTGTTTCTTGATGTTGAGGTGACCAGAAAGGAGGACGGCAGCCTAGCCCGCACGGTCTACCGCACGCCCACCCACACAGACAGATACCTCAACAGTACGTCCTTCCACCACCCCAAGATCAAGTTGTCTGTCAACCGGGCCCTTGTCCACAGGGCATACAACATCTGCAACAAAGAATTCCTCGGCCAAGAACTCCACCACATCACCGCAGTGCTGCAACGTAACGGATACAAGCCAAGTCGAGTCAAGACCCAAGATCCGTCCCCCGGCCGAAGGGTCTCCTATACCCAAAGCCAACTAGTTATTGCCCCTAGTTCTATCACCCTCCCCTACTTAGGGAGTACTTCCCACCATATCTAGTGTATTCTCCACAAGCACAGTATTCGAGTTTTCCACACAGCCCCACTGCAGTTGCACAACCTGCTCACCTTTCACAAGGACCGGCAGGACCCTCAGCACAGACCATTCCTTGCCAATGTGGCAAAGTGTACATGGGCACGACGTGCAGGAAACCTCCCTACCCGCCTCAACGAGCACAAAGCTCACGGCAGGAAGGGAGAGCTTGATAAGTCTTTTATAATCAAGCACTCCCACACTGAAGACCATCAGATCAACTGGAGCCAAGCTGAACTCATCACCAGCATCGAACAACGGTATCCCCTCCGCATCAGAGAAGCCATAGAAATCATCAAGCATGACACAGTTCCCCTAGACATCGGCTTCAGCATCAGTGATATCTGGCGCCCCATCCTCACAGCCCAGTCCAATGGGTCTCCTATACCCTAGGACTCCCCAGTTAGGTTCCCCCCTTACGGGTGGTTCCTTGTATTTAGGCCAGAAATATGTCCGCTGAGCTCATTAATAAAAGTTATACACTCAAAATATTCTATATTAGAGGGTCCTGAGAGCAATGGAACTGAGGAATTGAAGAAATATGAGACTGAACCTCTGGGCCGGACTCAGGGCTTCCAATTCTGAGCAATTTGGATGCAATCAGGTCTGAAAGTGGCACTATTTGAGCCATTTTGCATAGGGATGGTTTTTCAAAATGGCTACTTTTCTGGATAGGGACATTTTCTTCATTTTAGGGGTGGGTCTGCTTCTGATGAAAATTTCCCAAAAATTCATTGGTCAATCGCCCGAAAATTGAAAAAAAATGAAAGGGGACATGTGGAACATCATATTTCTGTGAAGCCTGAACACCTGTGAGAGCTGTGAGTATTTTTAAAATATTTGCGAAGTATGGGGATTTATCACTGCTGTCTATAGGAATTTATTTGTAGTGGTGCACCATCAGTTAGCCTATGGGTCTTCTCTACCCTTGGCACCAAGCTGTTCACTCTCCCACTGCCAACTCACACGCTTGAGTAAGCACACACTCCATTGTTCCCACCTTCACTGTTCCCACCTCAATGCTTCACCGAGCTAATCCCTACATCTGGATCCCTGTCTACACCATATAAGCTCCACTCCCAGTCAGAATTCTGCAGTCTCCTGAAGACGGACAGAGTACACTGTTCAAAACGTCGAATTATTCCCCGGTTCTTCTCAGAACCACACATATACTCAAGAAAGAGATCGATACATGGTGCAACTGCAATCATTTTACTCATCTAGGGGCACTAGAAACTTGCCTCATGCAAATCAAGCAAAGGAACTTGTCGATGGTTCTACACCACCCCTGCGAGACAAAGGAATAAAATTTGCTCATTTTAACATTCACAGCCTTGCCTCAAAAATCGACCAGTTTCGGCTGCTGCTAAAAGCATGAGCCGTTGATATTTCCATAAATGAGGCCTTGCATGACAACTCTATATCTAACTCGGAGGTTTGCTTAGGATTTACACGCTACAGAAGAGACAGAAACCAACATGGGGGTGGTGTGGCTTTTTTTTTTTCAAGTATGTTTAATGTGCAATGTAGACACGATCTGGAATCGTCTGTGTTGGAGAATATTTGGCTAGGAGTACGTTATCTACATAAGTCCCCCTCTCTCGTCGGATCCTGCTATAGACCCCCTAACTGCACCTTTAATTTTTAAGATGAGTTTGAAATGAGTATCAATTGCATTTATTGTTCTGAGAAAGGTTTTTGACATGGTCAACCATGAAATGTTGCTCACTAAATTAAGAGAGCTAGGATGTTCTAAATCTTCTTTAAACTGGTTCCCTATCTGGCTGACCGCTCGCAGAGCATCAACTATGAAGGAGCCGTCTCACAAGCTAAGATTCTGAAGAATAGAGTTCCCCAAGGCTCTATTTTGGGTCCTTTGCTATTTCCAATTTATTTAACAGCGTGCCTAATTCAGTAAGCAATGGATCTACTNTAATCAAGGACTCCCACACTGCAGACCATCAGGTCAACTGGAGCCAAGCTGAACTCATCACCAGCATCGAACGACGGTATCCCCTCCGCATCAGAGAAGCCATAGAAATCATCAAGCACGACACAGTTCCCCAAGACATCGGCTTCAGCATCAGTGATATCTGGTGCCCCATCCTCACAGCCCAGTCCAATGGATCTCCTATACCCTAGGATTCCCCAGTTAGGTTCCCCCTTACGAGTGCTTCCTTGTATTTAGGCCAGAAATATGTCTGCCAAGCTCATTAATAAAAGTTATACACTCAAAATATTCTATATTAGAGGGTCCTGAGAGCCATGGAACTGGGGAATTGAAGAAATATGAGACTGAACCTCTGGGCCGGACTCAGGGCTTCCAATTCTGAGCAATTTAGATGCAATCGGGTTTGAAAGTGGCACTATTTGAGCCATTTTGCAGAGGGAGGGTTTTTCAAAATGGCTACTTTTCTGGATAGGGACATTTTCTTCATTTTAGGGGTGGGTCTGCTCCTGGTGAAAATTTCCCAAAAATTCACTGGTCAATCGCCCGAAAATTGAAAAAAAATGAAAGGGGACATGTGGAACATCATATTTCTGTGAAGCCTGAACACCCGTGAGAGCTGTGAGTATTTTTAAAATATTTGTGAAGTATGGGGATTTATCATTGATGTCTATAGGAATTTATTTGTAGTGGTGCACCATCAGTTAGCCTATGGGTCTTCTCTACCCTTGGCACCCAGCTGTTCACTCTCCCACTGCCAACTCCAACGCTTGAGTAAGCACACACTCGGGTCATGCATTACCAGGAACCAGCGCAGCATCCATTGTTCCCACCTTCACTGTTCCTGCCTCAACGCTTCAATGAGCTAATCACTACATCTGGATCCCTCTCTACACCATATAAGCTCCACTCCCAGTCAGAATCCTGCAGTCTCCCGAAGACGGACAGAGTACACTGTTCAAAACATCGAGTTATTCCCCGTTTCTTCTCAGAACCACACATATACTCAAGGAGATCGATACATGGTGCAACTGCAATCATTTTACTCATCTAGGGGACAAGAAACTTGCCTTATGCAAATCAAGCAAAGGAACTTGTCGATGGTTCTACACCACCCCTGCGAGACAAAGGAATAAAATTTGCTCATTTTAACATTCACAGCCTTGCCTCAAAAATCGACCAGTTTCGGCTGCTGCTAAAAGCATGAGCCATTGATATTTCCGTAAATGAGGCCTTGCATGACAACTCTATATCTAACTCGGAGGTTTGCTTAGGATTTACACGCTACAGAAGAGACAGAAACCAACATGGGGGTAGTGTGGCTTTTTTTTTTCAAGTATGTTTAATGTGCAATGTAGACATGATCTGGAATCGTCTGTGTTGGAGAATATTTGGCTAGGAGTACGTTATCTACATAAGTCCCCCTCTCTCGTCGGATCCTGCTATAGACCCCCTAACTGCACCTTTAATTTTTAAGATGAGTTTGAAATGAATATCAATTGCATTTATTGTTCTGAGAAAGGTTTTTGACATGGTCAACCATGAAATGTTGCTCACTAAATTAAGAGAGCTAGGATGTTCTAAATCTTCTTTAAACTGGTTCCCTATCTGGCTGACCGCTCGCAGAGCATCAACTATGAAGGAGCCGTCTCACAAGCTAAGATTGTGAAGAATAGAGTTCCCCAAGGTTCTATTTTGGGTCCTTTGCTATTTCCAATTTATTTAACAGCGTGCCTAATTCAGTGAGCAATGGATCTATTGATGTGTGCGCTGATGACACCACACTTACTGCGAGTGGAACAGGTGTAAGTGAAATTGAAGAAAAGCTGACTAATTGGATCAGTGCAAATCAGTCCTGATAAAACCACTATTATGGTGATTGGGTCTCGGGTAAATAAACCATTTTGAGAACCTTAATGTTCCTGCAGTTGCTAAGGGTAATCTTTCAAAACGAGTTAGAGTGGCCAAATGTCTTGGAGTTTAAATCAATGAAGAATTGCATTGGACAGACCAAGTGGAGAGTTAGTCAAACAGTAGGACAGTCTAAGCTTGGCATGCTCTGAAGGGTCAAATCGTTTGTACCCACAGAATGCTTGACCATGTTTTACAACTCATTAGTTCAACCACATTTTGACTATTGTTGCCAGGACAGGTCCAATAGATTTCGCATGCATACCATCAAAATTGAAAAGCTCAAGAAACGGGTTTATTTATCACCGAGCTATCCTAATGTTTAAATGCTTAAGAAACTTGGCACCAGCCTACCCGACAGAAAACTGAAAACAAATTAATGAAATGCACAATGAACAATACCAGACATGCCTTGAAGTCACTTGCTACACCCAAAGGCTAAGATGGAATGTTTCAGAAATAGCCCGCTCGTTACTGGAATCAATGTCTGGAATAGTCTTGATTAGTCCTTCAAAACTGCTTCCTCTATTACTAGTTTTAAGTTTTCTCTTAGAGAATCTTCTCTAAGCAGAAGAATATTAAGTGGACCTTCGGTAACGCAATAAATTGCTGTGACAGAATAAAATCACAGCGAACCAGATTTTTGAGGTTGTGAATATGGTTTTTAAAAACCTTTCTAAGCTAATGACCATGAGGATGACCTTTAGTTCATCGCTGACTTCATAATTATGTGTTTCACATTCTTGTGAAAATTGCAGTTGCAAGAATATGTTGATTATTTACAGGAATAGAGGAAATAAATGAATTTCATTGCGCGAAAAAGGCTACTGCATATTTAATAACATAAGATTATTGACTAACAAAATCATCCATCAGACGTTTCATTTCCATCACAAAAGCTCACTGATGTTCCCATGTACGACCCTGAAAAATAAGCAAAACTAAGTTGCAGAAGGAAACATACGTGGACATGCACGGTGTAGTGTATTGACACTACATGTGTCTTGTTCAAGAAATACACTGGCAACATGGCGCATACCGAATGCCTATCCAATTCTTTGGGAAGGCGCAGCAGTACAGAGACTAAAGCTGCAATGAATTGAGTAACATCCGCGCTGAGCTAGAACCAAAAGAGGGCGTGTTCTTTGGTGCTGTTGTTTGATTGCACATGCAAACGGCACTCCTAATTCATCACGTAGGTGCCCAAGTTAAGGCACCTTTCCATTGCTACCAACACCTGTGCCACAAGCTGCGTATCCGACGAAATCGCTCCTGGAGCAACCCCGATGGGAGAACACAAGGCACACGAGCGTTATGTTCGATCACTCGAGTCCATGAAAGTGAAACACACGAACACACTGGCATGCAACGCACCCAAAACGTACACATGGAAAAGCGCCCCAAGGCGTTTGCGTGGGGCACACTGAGTACGTGCAACCAATTTACACTCAAAGCATCGTCTGCACATGTCAAGTTGCCGAGCGCACATACCAGAGGGTCTGTCTTGAACCCTAACCTGACCAAAGCTAGAAAATACCACTTAGCAGGAAAATGTAGTAATGTGACTTAAATGGGTGCAAGACCCCTTGTGCTCTGAAGCCATAAAAGACTAAAGATAAGACAATGGAAGTGCCCCAGCCAGAAGTAGGAATTGGTAGGGCTAGGTCCTTCAGCCTCAACTTACTAGGCAAAATATTACAGCACTGAGTCGAGTGTCCCAACTAGGCGATATGCCAGGGATTAGGGTTAACTGGCAAAGATGCAATTCAAAGTAGGACTAAAAGCACCTGTGCACATTCAGTCTGATTTATGTTTTTCAATTTTGAAATAAAATGTCTTCATTAGAGTCTGAAAATCAAGTTTTAAGAGTAAAAAACTTTATTTTGAAATTTCGTGTTCTGTTTCTGAGATATAACAGTTTTAATGTATAAGCTAACATGAGTAGAAAATAAAAAAGATTCACTTTTTTTTCAATGTAAAATATCTGCCAAGGCATTATCCCTACTATTTCCACTTTTGGGAATCTTTGAGTTTGCTTTTCTTTAATTTAGTTTTTGTAATGATATTTTGTGAAAATAGTGAATAAATCAAATCAAGCCATTTAATTACTTCCCTCGATAACGCAAAATGAACTCCAGCAGGTATTCCATTTATTTCATGAAGACGTAATTGGCAAACTGTAAACTCAACAATTTATTTCAGAAATTGACTGGCTTTTAAATTGGGGTATGAAATCAACATACATAAAATATAAAAGCACCCATAAAAAATACTTGTACAAATCACTGAAACCTTTGTTTATTCTTTATTTAACCCCAAATCAACAACAAAGATTGCTTTGATACCGCACCGGTACAGCAGAAAAAACAGTGCAAACGTTTATGCAAACACAGCCGAAGAGGGCGCTATGCATAAGTAGCGCCCTCTTTCAGACTTTGCTCCCGTTTTAGACTATTTCGGTGAATTCTCCGGTTTAAATCTTTTCAACCTAGTTTTCTGTATTTCGAGATGATGTTCAAACATGTCTGATATAGTTTTCAGGAATTTCGATCCTTTAATGTCCCGATATCTACTGATGTCTGGGTCAAATATGGTTTTAAACCACTGTGCCGCGTTTTCACCATCACAAAAAGGAACTCAATACAAAGGAAACCTGGACATGTATGGAACGAAAGGTAGTGACCAAATGTTATGCTTGTGCACCCTGGAGGTCTGACATGAAGAACAATCACGATGAAAAAACAAAGTCCCAAACGCTCAAAATGGCCCGAAATATGAGCAAGTATTACCTGGAGTATACACTTAATGTAGGCCCTAGTAGAATGAGTGGGAGGGGCACATCGGCCAACGAGGGCACAAGACACGCAAGACGAATGATCCTGGCGACTGGCTGGGCAAGCAACAGAGATTAAACCCCAGGCAAACATCAAGAAAGCTGGACATTTCCTGAATGTGACTCGCATTAAGGAGCAAAAACGTCGGACAGCAAGAGGAAGAAAGTGATCTTAGTCTAAGGCCAAGGGTCTTGTCTAAGAACCTGAGTCATATGCATCAAAAATTGGTAGAGGCCAGTGATACTGTGCAATAAAGGGTGGGATCATCTGTTTATGCTGAGGTACATGTACCAAAATCCCTACCATAAGATGGTAGAGAAGGGCTCGTCTGGGAATGGAAATTGATTACCCACTTCTGTAAACGATAGATTAACCCACTTGAAAATAGAGAGGCAATCCTCATCAGTGGATGGATGAGAGGAAAAGATGCCTCATAAGGAGATCTGGAACAGTATTGACTCCTTTGCGTCAGCGGGGACCACTCACGAGAAGAGTTTGGATTTGATGTCAAACCAACAAGAGAGAGAGCGAGACTGTAAATGGGCACGAGTATCACGCCGGAAATCCCATTCGGTAGAACGGCTGGGGCGAGCATGCATGGCATGGCAGTCGTCAGAGTGACATTGTGGAAGTGGCCCGACAATCCAGGGGGGCAACTACATCATGAGCCCTTGCAAAGTGTGAAGAAATCCCCCGGATGAGCTATATAAAACGGGGATAGTTCATGGGGAGACACTGTTGAAAACGCAGGATATTTGTACCCAACTGGCAAGGGTTGTTTGGAAAATAAGACCAAGCACTAATTAATGTGAACGAGGTTGAAACTGCTCCGTCTGACCTGCAACAAAATGGCCGTAATCTCGTGGCTAAAATGTGATGACGATATGGGTGCTCCTAGACTCTGGTGACTAGGCAAGGCTCGCTCGCGTTCAGTATGTTGCATCGAGTGCTGGGTCCCTCCCTCCTGCATGTGCATGGACGTCACATTCCACTGTTTCCATGTGCCCACATGGGCTACCAAAGGTGTGCAGGATTTGCCAGGGAGTAAGCTCTGCTCGAGACCAGTTAAAGGTTCGGCCCAGGAGAATTTTTCAACCGTTGAACCCGGCAGATCAGACTTGGTTGATATGGTGGAAATATCATGCTTGAAGGGCCGATCAGGCTGGAGGGACCGGGAAATTTGCCTGGAACGTGGCTTGAATTTACAGTTCTCTGTCGAATACAGCAAGATTGCATATGAACGTGAAGCTCCATTGTACTCAGATTTCGTATGATATGGACTGCGCACGTCCCTGAAAAAACTAAGACAAGTCTTAGTGCTACGCAGCCTTTTATAGGGGACAGGCAGTGGGCATAGAAGTTGTGGCTTGGGCAACTTTTTCAGTGAGGTTTGTCAGGCAGGCGCGCTGATATACAAATGTAGGTAAACAGAGGCGAGTCGTTTTCTGTAATGGAATACCTCACCTTTACAGTGAAC
>NW_019091362.1:7863527-7909919 GCF_001949145.1 Acanthaster planci
AAGGTTTTTGGTGATAACTTACCTGGTATGGAACTTTCATTTTCTTCATCTCCAATGTTTCAGCTCACTCGTCACAGTAGAGTGTGGTTCCTGTAGATATGAAAAGAATTCCTTTTCCTTCATCAGACATTCATTAGAAAAAACCTACCCATTTAGGCGTCATCCCCAAATTGATTAAGCGTTCTTCCGCGTATTGTCCGTGTTTTTTTCCGATTGGTCTGGCTCTAGTACATTGGAGGAAATCCGCAGACACGACGGAGGTGTGCGGTGAAGCGTGAGGGGTTTAATGAGCCAGGCAGCTGAGTGCCCTTTTGTCACCACGACAAAAAAAAAAAAAAAAACATGAATAAGCATGATATCTCTGGACCTCATGAATACCAACAGCCATTCTGCCGAAAAGATATTTCCCCATTTCCAGTATCAACATTTATTAACCACTTGCTGCCGGGCGGATTTTTCTTGAGCAAGACAAGGTGCCGGGTCCTTTTCAAGATTTTCTGTAATCCGCTCACTCTAAATGCCTCAAACCATGGTATACTGTTTCAAAACAAGGCTGGATTATCTCCACTATTGAGAGCGAAAAATGTTGGTAATGCCCAGCAGCTCAGTCTTTTGTGCTGAGCATGGTCTTTTGTTATAAAGCCCAATTCTTTTGTCCCAGTTCCGGGATCACCGGCTCTGCATATAAAGCCTATGAACTTGAAAATGGGTCGCCCGGCAGGAAGTGGTTAAAGACGATGGGGTCGTTACGGTCGAATTTTTGCCGAACTTCAGTTTGTGTTGGGACATGTACATGCATGTGCATACGTACATGTACATGTGTTATACACGTGCATGTGCAAAGGTCAATGCATATTGAGACATATTGGGAGCCTCGCTAGGAACGTGACGTAGTACTTCCGTGTATAAATGAAACATTAATACAAGAAGTGAATCTCCTTTTTCATCCCATTTCCATGAGCAACTTCGATTTCAACAGTTTTACACGTTTTTCTAAAGTTTATTAGGCATTACAATTCCATGGAATATTATCTTTGAAGGCAGTGTGACATTTTCAGAGCGAGTTTGCGGACCAAAATGGTTATGTTTATACCAGGCTTGACTCAGCAGAGCAATCGTAGGATATGTGAAAACAGCAAAAACAGTATGCTCAAACAGGAATTTCTGACTTTACAGGATACAAAATCTAACTGGATTTCGAGCGAGTTGTGTTCTGGTTATTTTTTTTACAAAATAGATGAAACTACCAAACTGTGGCAGTCGATATATTTGAAAGACCCTGGTATTAATTCAGCATTCTTTTCCAGGACAGCGACCAAGTTGCAATTTTGAATATTCCATCAGTCTGTTTTTTCGAATGGATAATGGCATTTTATTTGAAATCTGCCAACAACTTATATATGTAGCTCTGGCAAACTTCTATCACTACATATAAATAATACGATTACTACGACTAAAGGAAAGATTATTTGGCCTGTGTGCACCAACTTTCATCGTGCGCTTAAGTGCTGCTATACTTTGCCGGCAAAGTCGTTTTTTTTCTCTGGAGTTGCCTTTGATTGAACACGTGTCCAACTGCGATCAGCATCCAATCGAAATTTGTTTGGCACATTCATTTATGGCATCATTGTCCTAATATGGAACGTAAAGGCATGAATATTGGAGATTGGCATACATAATATCGGTCTGAATTTGCACGTCCACAATTGGATGCAGTGAGAATTTAGTAATGTTCTGCAGGTGAAATGCTGTACCTTGCGTGTTCTTGGTGGGTTATTAGTGAATTCTCACCACGTGAGTTTTACACCATCATACATGATCCAGGGCCATTGGAAATTTACTGTACATACCCGCTCTACCCACCATGTGTACTCGCACATTTGCCGAGCGCGGATGCGGAATATATTGTACTGAAACTCGGTTTCCATTTTTTGTTGTGTTGCTTTTTTGCGAGTACATTCCATTTGCTATCAATACCATACCATATCAAAGCTGAACATCCAAACCGACCAGTGCATGTGTGGTTCAGTTTGGTTTGGTTCAAAAGTGCCATGTTCTATGATTTTGGGCTCCATCTGGTGGTTTGGCTGCAGCACTTGCTGTCGCTTTTAAAAGGTGGTTTAGCCACTGGTTCCTTTTCTTTGTTCCTCCATGTGACTGGGTGTTTGTAGGCATATCTCATGCTCATAAAACTTTAAACTCAGAACAAACCTAGTAATTGTTCTGATGGCAGCACGCTTTTCTGCTGTGACTTATTTTATGATTGTCAGACAGCTTTCTGCCCTGCGCTGGGGTGTGTAAGCCTATGGGACTTGTAAGATCTAAAAGACGAGACTGTCGAATTATCTTGAAATATCTTACTGTAAAGTAAGTACACAATAGTGTCAGACAATCTGTGAAATCTTACCACCAAAAATTGTTATTTTCAAGAAATTTTTTTCCTGGAAAATTTCAACTATTGCAACCGTTAACAAAAGCTTTTGCAAGAGTCTATATTAATGGGTCGTGTGCAAAATGCCAACACACCATCGGTTCACCTGAAATCATTAGTAGCTAACAAAATAGATAAAGAACTATAAATAATGACCTGAAAGAGAATTTGGACTGATCTGAAATTAAACTTTATTTATGAAACTTTGGAAGTTTACCTCACGTATATTATATCATTTCGGTTTCACCCCTCAAGATAGTGGTATAGTCCAAATCAATCATGACCTCTCCAGAGGAGCTCCGGGACCAGTTTTTCTCAAACAGAATCTCCACTCCAATATCGATACATTTAGCTTTTTAATTTTCAAATCACAGTAACTCGCATGACTCGCAAAACGCAAGGATGCACGTGGTTACCACATTTGTTAATTTATACAGTGTTAACGCTGGGTGTGATGATGTGAACGTGAATGGTTTTTGACCGATGTACGAAGGCCTACGTGTGAAAAGCGAACTGTACAAGTACGTGAATGTGGTCAATTGTGCGCGCGTACATGTACATTACATGTACGGTACACGTGTGGTCGCGAAGTCACTGTGGTACTGCAGCATTCAACTCACTGTGGGATGAATCGTTTGTTGACAATTCTCAGCATTGCATTTTTGAAGATGAAACACACAGCTGAAGGTAAATTTGCCAACCCCAATTACCATGAAATGCAAAGGGAAAGAATATCTTTCTTAAGGGCCAGATTGAACTGTCCCTGGCAGGCAGGAACGTCCTGAGGTCCATGGTATTTTGCAAGACAAATTTAAATGAGCTGCGCTCCGAGTGTTAAAATTGAACAGCGTTTTTCTCATTTTTTCTCGGAGCAGTGTACTCAAAAGTAGAAACAGTCCCTTGAATAATACATAAAGTAATTAAGTCACAAACCCCCAAATCGGTCAATTTTGACAAACTGCAGTACATGCAAATCCTGCACAGTACCTAAACATAAGTATCCATTTCGGAATTCCCACCAGGACGGCCGGCCGACTTCAGAACAAAAAACTTTATGGTTTTTAAATTGGCAGCTGATTTTGTTCGAACTGGAAGTCGACCGGTTGGTCAGTGAAAACTCAGCCACGTGCTAATCCCAAGGGATTTGCACTGCCAAAGTTTGCCAGCCGATACGCGGAAGATCTGGCGTATTCATGAGGTTGGTAATTTGCATAAAGCTTGCGTTCAGTCTGCGGAGCCATCGGGTTGCTAACGGCTTTTTTGTGTGGCAGGGATTAGGATACTCTCCGTAATTCCGTGAAATGTTCGCGTCATGGAATGCTTAGTCAATTTGGGGATGACGCCTTAGGAAATCAAGGGCGTACTTGTAAAACAGGCTTTTTGGTGGTTACCTCACCTTATGAATATGCAAGTCGTGAATTCCCTGGCCTCTACTTGGGATGATGCCTCTCCTGTGGTACAAGCTTCATCAATGATCCCCTCGGTTAAATCTGATGAATCCTGCGATCTGGGGGTCTTGTGCATGTTCACAGCTGCAAAAAATGGTTACCTCACCTTAATGAACATGCAATCTTGTCCCCCGGCCTCTACATGGATGGTCACCCCTTCTGAGCAGATGCTGAAACAAAATCAAGCGAAATTAATTAATCAATGAGAAATTTAATGATCAAAGGACACCCTTGGGTGTGATGGTTGAACTGTTTTGGAAAAGCAGGGTTTTGGGGAGATAACTTACCTTGTGCCAAACTTTCATATTTTTCATCTCCACTGTTTCAGCTCACTCATCATAGTATAGTGTGGTTCCTGTTGATACGAAAAGAATTCCTTTTACTTTATCAGACATTTATTAAAAAGAAACGTACCCATTTAGGAAATCAAGGACGTACTTGTAAAACAGGCTTTTTGGTGGTTACCTCACCTTATGAATATGCAAGTCGTGAATTCCCTGGCCTCTATCTGGGATGATGCCTCTCCAGTGGTATGAGTTTCATCAACAATTCCCTCAGCTAAATCAGATGAATCCTGTGATCTGGGGGTCTTGTGCATGTTCACAGCTGCAAAAAATGGTTACCTCACCTTAATGAACATGCAATCTTGTCCCCCGGCCTATACATGGATGGTCACCCCTTCTGAGTAGATGCTGAAACAAAATCAAGCAAAATTAATCAAACAATGAGAAATTTGAAGAGTAAAAATAGACAAACAGTTTGACGGTTGAATTAAGTTGGGTGATAACTTACCTTGTTTCCAAGCTTTCATTTCTTCATCTCCAATGTTTCAGCCCAATCATCATAGTAGACTGTGGTTCCTATGAAAATGAAAGAAATCCTTTTACTTTATCAGAGACAAATGAGAAAGAAAACTAACCCACTTGGAAAATCTCTAAAATGTATTTGGTAAACAAGGTTTTGGGGGGATAACTTACTTTGCACCAAACTTTCCTTTTCTTCATCTCCAGTGTTTCAGCTCTCCCGTCACAGTAGTGTGGTTTCTATAGAAAAGAAATTTTTACTTTATGAAGAAATTTGCCCACTTCAGAAATCAAGGAAAGTATTTGTTAAACACCATCTCAACAGTACAAGGACAATGTTTGATCCAAGCAAGCATAGGGCACATTGTGAGTGCTTAAAGCACACGTCAATGTTAACAAGGAAAAATACAGCGAGATATCTAGGTACAGAATTGTAGAACTCTTTTTCTGTCCATTTTTGTCAAGTTCTCGTAACATCTTTGGGGGTAAAATATTTAGCATCAGAAATTGGACTTAAAGGCAGTTGCTGCACACACACTGCATGAATAGAAATTAGGTTGCAAAAAGTCTAATGTAGGGAAGCGTGTTTTAGGGGGCACCGTAGTTTATTGGGCACGCCGCCCAGCCTGTTAGAAATGTATAACAAATTCCCGCGAAGGAAGTGCGGTGGGCGTGCGAGTAATAATTATAATCCTTTCCAGTGTGGGCACCACAGAGTGAGCATCTTAGGATTAACCTGTTGCCATGAAAACTAGCTTTTTGCATTGTAATAGCTGATTTGCAGTCTTTTCACCTTCACAATCTATGATTCCATAGTATATGACCCGACTTGATGATTATTGGGGTCATAGCAGAATGCGGAATGAGTGATTTTGGAGTGAAAATTCACCATCTTGATTGTAAAAGTTTCACGTGAAGTGTACATGTGATATTGTTCACTACACATTGCACTTAGGCTGTTTGTGTAGCGACTCGTAAGATTTACACTAGGGTTTCGCTCTTTACTCCACACACTGCTCATTATTAGGTGCTGTCTGGAAGGCCAAGTCCACGGTCGCACACCGGCCTGGCATTCAGGGTAATTTTAGGGATTTTTGGGAATTATAGGAATTTTGGGAATAAAGGATTTGAAATTGTAATTAACTGTGATCAAACCTAGATATTTAAACCCCAAAGTTGACATGTAAATAAAACTCTGTATAATTGAGACAGTTACATTTGGACTCTTCCTGCCCGTTTTCCTTTATCTTGGCGTCCTTAAACTAATAATTTAAGCGGACCTCCTTAATAGATGGCCTATCATTACACTAATAAAACCATGTCTTTGGTTTTTTAACATTTTATTTTGTTAATATAATACTGACCACTACAGTTTGGGAAATGACACTTAATCACCTTAGGATACTGCTCCACATGAAGCAGTCAACATTTGCTTTACATTACCTCCACCACAGATTTTGATTGGTTTAAGCTATGACTGATTATTTTCATTTATTAACCCTGAAAATCCCAAATCCTCCAATTTCAATACAATTTTACATACACCCTAGGGGTTGGGGTTAAAATGTGTTTATTTAAAAGAGAAATTAGTTGCAAATTTACCAGCACTTATCCTCTTCAGGAAATGTAGCTCGGAAGAGTGAGCAAAATGTGGTATAAGCATTTCTGTCACTGAGGTATATGGTTCTTTGGGGTTGTGTAACACAAGACAGCAATGGTAAATGCCTTATGTAACTAGCTCTAGGCCACTCAAAACACAGAAAGTGTAGGTGAAGTGCTTTATATAATGAATACTATTTTGTAGACTAGTAATACTCACCTGTATGGATATTCCTCAAGGTTGAATGAGAATATCTTCTGCAGGACTAATTACAGATGTCGTTCCCATACCTCCCTCAGAATCCTTGAGGTCTACTCTTCACAACTGTCCTTTCATTTTCTCTGAGAGATCTACTTGTAGGCTCCTTATCAACACACTGCAGCTTGTATCATGTCCATAAGCTCCTCTTTTTACATTCTCAAAGTCAAAATCAAGATGAAAAAGTCCACAGCTGCAGAGGTTAATGTTCATTTCCCTCATTGTGGAAGATAATGCCATCAGTTATCCAGGGAACCTGCACGGTTTTCATTGGCAGCCAAAGTTGCACTTGAATAAAACTTTTACCATGGAAATTGCCAATTTGGGAGCATTTTCAGAGATTTTTAGTAACTTACTGCAAATTTTTAATTTCAAATGAGTTCAAGAAATGCCATGTTGGTTTTTTTAACACAAAAGAGCACATCATGCGCAATGAAGTACTTAAGCAGAAAGCAATTTTTACAGTCTTTCAGCATTTTGACAGATCACTGCTCCTCGGTTTAATCAGGAGATTGGTAATTGGTCAAGTAATGGGTTATGGTTTATGGCTAAGGGTTATTTGTTAATGGTTGGGGGTTATATAAAGTAAAGGTTCATGGTAGCACCATGCAGGTACATGTCTTTTGTGAGTATGTATGGTTCTGAAAAGAACCCAATGGAGGGTTAGTTGAGATTTGTACGTCACATGGTTAGTAGTGGTTAAAGTCAAGAATTTTCTGCTTTTTGAAAGTCAAATTCTGCTTTCTTCCGCTTTCTAAATTTTGTGTACAAAAATTGTATGTGACTGTACCATATGTACTGAAGGCCTACATCTACCGTACATCTAGAGGTATCTTTGGCATAATGATACATGTAGGGCCTACACCCACCATGCCACTGTGATCTTGGACTGGTCCCTGTCCCTATTGATATATTCATAAGCCGTGAGACGTCTGGGCACTATGTAAGGAACGGGGACCTGTGTGATCTCTGCAGCGCGGAGCCGGAAGAAATCAATACCGATTTCTGCGATATTGCTAAGGAAAAATAGGAGGGGAAATGCTACCAAATGTTACTTTGAAAGTGAGTTAAACAGTGAAAATGAGTTGTCATTCCCAATTTCGGTTCATATTTATTTGATTAATTGTGCAGAAACAATCCAAAAGATTTATTTTTACTTATTTTTTTACTGAGAATGGCGTTTTCCGTTTTCTACTCCGAATCCGCAATTTTCACAGATTTTCCACAAAGCGGAAAATTCTTGACTTTAGTTGTGGTTAAGAGGGTTGTTATTTATTATTGATGGTTGCAACGGGGTTAGTTGATGTTTGTATTAATTGTTTAAATGGCATCAAGGAAATGATCTGGAAATACTGTTTAGTGTTTACTAGCTTGGTATATGGTAATGCTAGATTGGTTCACAGTGACTAGTTCAAGGAATGCACAATTAGCTTGTATTTCAGAAAAAGCACATCCTTTTAATAGCTTCAATTTGTTCTACACAGCAGGCTAACCCTGGATAACTTGAAGGAAAGGCAAGTCCATTGATACATGTTTATCTTTTTTCACTCTAGGTCCATTGTTTCATTTCCAGTTCTGTATGCAGGAATCTTCACTGCTACCTTCTTCCTGTGAGCTGTATGAGTGAGTGTTTGTTCCTGCCCTTCCCGCTGATTCAAATCAAGGTGTACAGGGGTCCTCTGTAAAATATCAAAAGATTAACTGTTTTATCATATTAGCCAAGCCTGGGCAGCTCTAATTAAAAGACTGTGGGACAGGATTTTACACTTCATCCCCTTTTTATCTTAAATTTCATAGCTTTGTAGCTTTCCAGGCCTTGAGACACTCGGCAAAATTTTGCGCAATCCTTACTTTTTCGACTCTACAATATCCAACTGAATGCAAAAAAAGTTTAAATTTCAAATTTTCTTCCAAAGTCTTCCCAAAACTGGCTTCTCAACCTCTTGTGTAAACCTAGATTTCCTGAGGAAGAAAAGCTGGAAAGTGCATATCTGATCTTTGGACCGGACTGTGCTTTTGTATTTGTACTAGCACAACTGATGACAGTGAGCCCGACAAAATTAATATCTGGTTTCATGCATACATTTCCAAGATATGTATACTTCAATTTTATGGGCCACAAAATATGATTTTTTTTCAGGTCAGGCATCAGGCATGTCAAAGAAATGCATGCAATCAAACACAAATTAAAATCTGTGGTCATATATTTCCTAAAATTACATTTGCTTCCCTAGGAAGTTTCGTTTTACATAAAGGGTCGAGGAGCCATTTAATGATTTTCTGGAGGACTTTGGAGGAAAACTTGAAGTTTCAAGAGCTCCATCCCTTGACATCCTGTCACAAACCCGACAAGACTGGTCTATATCCAGGAAGAAATAAGACCGAGGCGTACCCCTCCCCCAACATGTCCAATTGCTATACACACTCTAGACTACTGTTACCCAACACATCCCCCTACATGTCTGAAAAGAATTCCTCAGATTCCGGTGAAACAATGACTAACACAAAGCAGGGGGGTTCTCTCCGTCTCATATCTTGCTTGATATGGACTGGTCTGGCAAATAATTTTTTTCAGTAAACGCTTCACTATTTTCACTGTTAAATGCGACTCTTCAAGACATGATATCACTTTCTAAATGGCTAGTAAACTACTGCAAGTGCAAGGGACAATTAGATATGTCCGTAGGCCTACTTGGAACTCTCAACCCCATCGAACCTTGCCAACAAGAATTGAACGAGTCTCAGTCGAAATTTAAGTGCTCGGTTCGTGCTAAAAAGTTGGTGTTTCGAACCATAATTTTTTAGTTTACTCTTTACAACAGTTGACTATGTCACTTCTACCTATGTGGGTCAAACCAGTTCAATTCCATCCACTTTGAACAGCAGACTTACTTTGGAAGCAAAGAGGCGTAGAGAAAAGCTCCTTTCTCGATGCCCGCGAATTTATGAATGCGCGTCACCCACGTGTTAATTTCATTGTCATGCAGTTACACTGGTTCCCGTTCCTGCATTCACCCTTATTTCGCATTCATTGCGACGGAAACCAATCATTGCGCAGTTGAAATTCGACGGAGTGGGTATTAACACTCGGGGTTGGCTTACACAACACGTGTAAGCTAGCGAACGCACCCTACGTTTGTAGAAAAACGGTTTTAACAGACTAGTACTTTTATTTAGTTATTTATTCATTCGTTTATTTGTTTTTATTGTTTATTTATTTTTCATTTATTGGATTATTACCCACAGCTCTGAATAATAAATTTACCAAGAGAAAATAATACGAAAATCTGAATTCTCCACAAGTAAGATTTTTTTTATACATCTAGATTATGAACAGCGCCCCCTGAGTACAGTGTTCAGCCACTACCCCAATTGATGCATTCCACCAAATGGTTGTATTTCTGCGCGCGAGCTCATTAATATTTTGTGATCCCACGGGATTTTTACAAAAAGAAAGGCCATAATCAGGAGGCATCATAGAAATATTTCTATCAATCCCTAATTTAGGACTGATAGTTGCCAGTTCGGGGTATTTCTTTCACTAAAAGCCCCAAATCGCAGACCTATTTTGGATAGAGCTAGAGGCGGGCGGCTACATTCAGAATGAGCGCCTAGTTTTACTGCTATTTTGGGGGTATCTTCGTTCAAAGGCAAATAAAAATATTTTCGTTGCTAACCCCCATGAAATTGAAACGAAAAGTGATCTTCTGGCCATAATCCAGAATTTCCAGTGAAAAAAACGGAGGCCAACCTCTTCACGAGAGTCAACAGGCGGCGCTATTTCGGTCCGATTTTGCACTGTTTTCTATGGGCGCGTAAATGCGCACAAATGGCCTTTGCAGCAAGACGTGTAATCGGGCCATTGGAAATGTACAGGGGTGCGATTTCGATGATCATTTTCTCTCAGGTTTTCCCTCTATGTTCATTTTTCCTTCAGAAAATCCCATTAAATCATTTTCGCTATTAGTTTCTAATTTAAGTGGAATTGTTAATGCTCTGTAAAAAGATTTTAAAATCGTAATTTTTCCTGTGCGAACGAGATCGTCGTTTCTTAGTATGGCCCCCGACCCCTTCTATCATAAACTATATCGTTACATGTAGGCCTATATGTACACAGCTTACCATTGAAATTGGTCATGGCTTGGATTAATAACGACAGAAATGGTATCCAGTTGTTGTGTTTGGGGTTGTACAAGACAAAGTGCGAATTCAAAAGAGAAACAGATCTGGTTCTTCAGATTGCCCGAGTACAAGCAGCGAATCGAATGGGTACAGTACCGGTATATGAACAGTACATTGAACCATGGAGGTAAATTGAACATCATCATGAACGTGTTGTTACAAATAAAAAGGATTGCTCGAAGAACACTAACGATGTAGTTGTTTATACTACTTATGATGGAGGGCATACTAACAAACAACGATCTCGTGCGCACAAGAAAAATTCACGATTTTAAAATCTTTTTACAGAGCACTAAAAATTCCACTTTGATTAGAAACTAATAGTGAAAACGATTTAATGTGATTCTCTGAAGATAACAATGAAACAAAGTCAGAAAACCTGAGAGAAAATGATCATCGAAGTCGCATCCTTGTACATTTTCAATGGCCCGCGCGCACTTCTTGCCGCCAATGCCATTTGTGCGCATGCGTGCATAATTATGAATTTATTAGTGAAGAGGTCTATTGTCGAATTTTTTGGGTTCCTCAGGTGTTAGTTTTTACCACAGAAAGGGAAGTATCATTCACTACATGTATAACGTTTAAAAGTTGGACCACGACGTTTGTGTGACCGTTTTAGAACTTCATTTTATGTGTAAATTATGCAGCCAGTGAGCAAAAGTGAGTATTTAACGGTAAATCTGTCACGTCAACATTTACGATTTTCGGATAGTCCTGAATTTTGACAAAATTATATACTCACGATGTGCAATGTCCCACTGAAGCTTACCATATTTTCTTAATCACGTGCGAGATGATAGAGATCGTGAGTGTAACGCAGCTTTCAATGCAGTCAACGGCAAACTGCGAACGGCGATATCGCAAAAAAAGGGCGAATAATTATCGGAAGAGACTGTGTTACGCCACCTGCGCATCGGCATGGTAGGCCTGCGATGCAAACACCAGTGGTCGGACTTAGTCCCCTCCCCCACACACACACACCCATGCAAGTGTGTAAACACCTTCCCTATTGTTCCTCTTTTGTTCATACTTCAACTTTTTTGGAAGACCTCCCATATGTTTTGTACACGTTTTCCAACCGTGGACTCTTCGGCAACCGTGGACCCTATTTTCCCTTTTGTGATAGGTCCACGATTTGAATGTGTAAACAAACGCACACACACACATGTAGGGACGAGCGAGATAAGTTTCGTGCGTGGGAGCGGGGCGGGACGTGTTAAACTAAACATCATGGTTTTGGAGTCGTAACATCCCTTCCGAAATTGTTTTATTTGTCGGCAAAGCCGGGGGTAGTTTATTGACCTGTACACGTCAACGTCAATGTACGTATACCTTGAAGGGCAGATGCATATGAGCAAATATCCTGAGACCACTGGTGCCCATTATTATGGAGGTCAATGCTGTCACTCTTTTCTGTTTCCCTCTGGTGTATTAGAAAATAACTGCGAAACCCGGCACCAGATATAATTACCCCTCCTCATCACGCGTGTCCTTGCTTCGGGTGGTTTTTCTCTCGTTTTACGTCCATACGACGTGTCGCTTTTATAGTCGTTGGATGTATCGTTTAACCGTATGGGTAAATTTGCCAACGATTGTGCGTATACTGAAACCTGCGGTGTCATGTCTGTATACATGGGCATCCATATTGGTTTCTGCAGGGTGCGTTTGCATGCAGCCGTCTTATGGTGGCACACTCGAATGTTTTATTCAACGAGGCCTCTGTGGAACGAAACTTTGAAATTTGTCAGCTGACGAATTTTGGCTATTTATTCCATTGCAACAGATGTGTTTTGGCCATGAATTGGAATCAAAACAATCAGCGTCTTGCACCAAGACTAAAACAATGATGCTAATAACACGTTTCAGTCAAACATGAGTAACATGTTATTAGTAACCTACACAGGTGTAAAGTTTACCGAACGCACCAATCGACATTCTGTGGAACTTATGGAAGAGAGGAAGAATGGTTGATATCTTTACGGAAACAAACCTGTCCCCCATGATTTCAGGATCACAATAATAATATACAGTTCGAATAGGCTGAAGAAATGCCCGGGAGAACAAGTGGAAAATGGTGATCTTACAATGGCATTCAGACTCTCCCCCACCAAATCGAATTCTTTCGAGTTACATGGCTGAATTTAAAGAAGAAGGCCTCGTGGTTTGGTTAGAATTCCACGTAGATCTCAAGATGTAGATCAACTTTCTCACTTGCACGAAGACTTATAGGCCTACTAAAGAATTATTTCCGAGGGCCGACCACTCCTCTTTCTTCATTATTTAAACGTAAGTGCCCGACAACTATAGCCTTATCAGCAAGAGCTTTCCCCTGTAACAATCAAAATCTTGAAATAGTCTTCTATCTTAATGGCAAATTGTTGAAATTGCGTGGTTCGTGCACAAAATCTAGAAAGGAATAGCACAAGTTGTTTAGTGTTGTAATTTTTGCCGAATGGTTAGACTTGTGCTGCCCATGCGTAAGGTTTAACTCACAATGTTGTGCGATGTTTCCATGAAGATGGCTCGCAGAATTTTAATGCTTTGTCTTGACAACTTGTCCGTCAGGCGGAGGTTATTCATGTATGTTGTATAACATACTCGCGACGTAAGCAATTTTCCTGTACTCAGGCTGCTCGGCGAAACGTCTCGCGTTTTAAACCTATACAGCAGAAGCTGGCCTCGCTGCCATAATATGGTTGTCAGATTTTTTTTATATAAAACAAACTTCACAGGGGGAACCTTTGCTTTTGTGATCATCTGAACGAAATCAGGGCAAATCAAGAGAAATCAGGGCAAATAAAGTGAAGCGTGTCTTGCTGTCTTGATTGCTGTCTGAATTGGGCCTCCTATATCCTCCTTAACTGACGGGCGGAGCGTCCATCACACTTTGACAACAGCAGGGCTGACTGCTTCATTAGCGAAAGTTTCAGTGGACAATATTCAGCTGAAGATAACATTAATTGTGAAAACAAACACTTGTTTGGTTTCCCTATGCCGTTCACAGCCATTTTTTCTTTACTAAAATTCCACTTTTATGAAAAAGTGAGTACAAATCGGGGAAAATCGAATACAAGCTTATAGAAAATCTTATCCATGAGAATTCAAGAACTGAGGTCTCTGGAATCAATAGTTTAGAAAAAACATTAACTCTAACCACTTAGATGTTATAATTGGGGGATTCAGGACGGTTAAGGTTTATTCGAAAGTTTGCCTTTCGAGTTGATATTAGGTAGGCCCTATATCTGTTTTTGAATGCTGTTACTTTCCGGACATCTTGCTCAATAAAAATTACCAGTTGGTGATGGCTCTTCCAAAGGCGGTTCTCAGTCGCCATGATCATTGCTGCCAGTGTGCAAATTGAACTCGTTATCATGGATCCCTGACGGTGTGGAGTGGTTGGCGGTATGCAGTGAGCACAAGCTGTCGAGGCATAGGGAGGAATATAGAATGACAGGCGACTTTTAAGATTCCCTGATCCGGTGTTGTGTAGTTACGGTCAGTGACGATTATCAGACCTACCTATATTCAGGGGGTGTCTGTTATACTCCTTTTAGGTTGAATCCAGGGAATGTGCGGCTACAAATGCAAGTTCATGCAACGTGCGACGAATACTCGTGTAGTTTCATATTCATATGGTAAATTCGAAACCACGGTGAATGTTTCAACGACAGAGACAAAAATCACCCTGTGCGCCACCTAAGTTTACCTCTCACACCATTCAGAAGGGATTAATCGACAAGCCCGATCACTGTTTTTGAGATTGAGGTTTTTACTCTTTTGCTGTCAGAGTGGTAGAGGCCACCAACTGGACGCCTTGCTGTAGCAGTTTAGGATCCTACGCATCGCTTGAAAGCATAGCAATAGGCCTATTTCTTGGAGACATGGGCAAAAATTCCTCATGACCTTATCAAGGCTTCCTAATAAGTATTACAAAAATTTCGGCATTGAGACAGACGAATCATGGCAACTAGTTTTACCTCAAACGTCACAAGAAGCGAAATTTCATCAAGCTCTCAACAGTCCCGTTCGTAAATTTTGAGTTTACCCGCTACAGAATACCGAAGTGAATACGTCACACGCACAACTATGTGTGTGAAAAACATTAGCGTGAGAACCAGCGCGTGAACCAACAACCTTATTTCCATTGGTACTGGTTCCCTGCCCAAATTTTCCCTAATGATTCCTGATAGAAAAATCTAAGGTCAGGCATCACCCATGGATATAAATAGGTATGACGCAAGGGTCTGGGGTCACAAGTTGAGAGCCCGAGTGTGTTCGATTTCATTACAGTGGTGCACCCTTGGTGCACCCATGTGTATGGGCATTTCGCCTGGCATTGGTTTTGGCCAAGGCGACCTTCGATTTCAGTGTAAAATCAAATATTGTTGGATCAACAGCCGCCATTAGGATACGGAGTTTACGTTCAACAGCTAGCCTACCTACCTACCCGGTTGGGAATAACCGAACATTATCGGTACCATCCGAACATGCCGAATATAGACGGGACGATTTCGGAATATTTCGGCTTTTTCAGGAAAACCGGAGAAATTCCTCCAATCTTAGTCACGTGGACATTGGGTGATACCAGACCTTTGATTCGTAGAGTCGTCAGAATCATCGGGTCTAGTATCCAGACTAGGTTAGCACTACACTCCGTGGTGCAAAATGATTTAACAGTTTCGTATTCTATAGAGTTCCAGACAAATTTATATTTGGTCTGCTTTCCCGACTCTTCTCGAAGTGCACAATAAATTCTTAAAATGAGCTCAAAACTTAAGTGGAAAAAATCTTTGAAACTTGTTTTGGGTTTGTGAGTGGACATAATAATCGTTAAGCAGAATTTATCAACTTTAAAGAAATTCTTTAATGTTAACGTTGGATTTCTGATTCAAATTGCGCCATGTTAGGAAACACTATGCTAAATCTGTGCCCAATTTCCGGACGCCACTGTTTTGAACTGTCGGACTGAAACTGTTCACAAAGGTTCAACAGCATGTTTGAAGAAGGTGATAGTGCCAGTATTTAATATGAATGGATCTGAAGTTTTCAAAGAGTTTTGGCTACTCTGCACGAGGAAAGTCAAAGGAAACGTCGACGTGCATCACGTCAGGGGATTTCAATTATATATACAAAGAAGAAACTCACTTGGCTGCAAATTACTGCCTTTTCCGCTGTAACAATAGCTTCCCCCCAGCAAGAATCGATGGCTCAACAAGTCCATGACAGTCTGTCTGTGACGTTACACCAACCGGGACCACATATTGGCCAGAAACCGCTGCCTCTGCATTTTATTTCAACATTCTTTATCATTTTTTTAGTTGGGTGTGGTAAAGTCCTGCACAATACACAATTATTTATTAAACGCATTAAGCATTTCACGATTTTCTTCGCTAATAGTCAGTGTCCCTTTGGAGACGATTAGTCTCTCATAACTACGTCAATCACTGACTCTATGGAGTCGCTAATGAGGAAATTAGGCATCAACGTTTCCCGAGACTGTTCACATCAACAGGATCTCCTGAGATTTAGATTGTATGCCTAATTATTTCGTCACTGTATGTTGTTTAAATTTGTAACTGTGCAAGACGTGCATGGCCTTTCTACCTGAAGCATACATGAATATCGTATTCGTGCATATCTGGCTATGGTTAAGTCTTAATCCCTCGTATCCTGCCGGGCGCCGTTCTTCGTCACATGCGATGTCTCTGCAATCCTGGCTTCAAAAATGTCAAGCCTTTCTCACTGTGTGCCGTACATGTCTTTACGAAAAACCTTCCCCAACAGTATAACACGGACGTTTTGCCTTCTCTTCATTTATACGTTTAACCCCCTTTGTTGTCCTCGGTTGGTATCAATCGTCTCTCATTGTCACATTCATCGGTGCTTTGACGTTACGACCTCTTGAGGGTAAAGAAGCAGTCTCTGTTATGACAGTGGACTTATTTCTTTCGATTCGGATAAGGCATATTCCCAAGCAAGGGGCGATCTTTTGGTGAGCAGGCTGAATGATCATGTCAGTTGCAATTGATCAAGTTGGTAAGTAACAGAAGTACTTTTATTATTCAATTCAGACGTACTTTTACAAATGCAATCTTGTGATAATTGCGGGGGAAAAAATACCGAGATTCCAAAGGCACGATCTTCTGACGCTATGAACATAAACCGTGCACATCCACACAAGTAACCAAGTGGCACCAATATCGTTGTGGAAGTCAGCAAGCCACGCCTTCTCATCAGACCGGACCTCGAGTGTAAGCTGTGACGTACCCACCTGATGCGAGGCGACAGGTTGTCCTTGCTCGGCTATAGCAGAACCAGCATTCGTATTCGTGAGAATCTAATCGATTTAGTGATTTATTACATTGTACGTGTTTATTTACTAGTTTCTTACGTAATGTTATTTAGTCCCATTTAAAATGCACACACAATATTTTTCTCTGAATTTATTAAATTTTACCCTTTCTAAGAGCTGGTTAGCTCATTTGTCATATTCCTTTTCAGCTTGCCAAATTTTGTCCTTTTTTCCATTTTTGCCCATTTTCAGTTTTATTCGTTTTGACGATGCCTTACTGTCGTGTAATGCACTGAATTTTGGGTGTGGTGTTTCCACACGTAATAGTGTTGACTCCTAAAGGGATTAACATAGTGCGGATAGACAAAAATACTCTGTCAACTGAAAAAGAAAAATATTTTCACGTGCCATCTATGATTACGAAGAGGGGTATACCATTGCACATGTAAAGCCTGGTTTCCATATGGTTGTTTCTAACGCAGACGGTTCGCAAGCCGTCCAGACACAGACTGTCGCGGAAGAGACGCTGCGCGATTGCACCCAAAAATGGCGTTCCAAACTCGGAAATTTTCGGGGGAAAAATGCTTTTTTGGTGGCAGTGTTGTCTCTTGAAGCTAAACTGATACGCCAGTTTGATGAAATTTGTTAATGGTCAGCTATTTTGTTGACAATTGGGGCTGCATACGCAAGACTTAGTAAGACGGAGGAAATGGACAAAATGAGTGGTACTAAGCAAGAGAAACATCGTTGCACGCCCGTCATACCAGCGAGTTTGTTTGTACAGGCCTACTCAGCGACTCAACGCAGACAGTCGGCAACTTTGCCGATCCGTCTGGGGCTGGTTTGCGCATAGTTGCGCGTGCGGCGACTCTTCCGTTTGACACGTTTCCATTTGTTTGCGTTGCAGTTTGCGTCTTGATCGCGTTGCTCTCTGCGTTTCTCACGTCGATATGGAAACCAGGCTTCAGATTCAAACAGTGCTCATGTCTATTTCATGGTCATAAAACGTCAGCTTTACAGTGTATAGCTTTAATATATCATGGAGGAAGGACACAGGTGTTTGAACTGCACGGGCGATAACCTTGGGCCAATTGCCGCTTTCTGGCGTACCCAGTACGTCCATAGCCAGAGCGCAGTGAATGCTTGCTACGCACCACCTGTTTCACAACCAGAAGCCCCCTTAGCTAGCTTTGTACCGGGCCATGACCATCGCCGCAATTTTCGCTGGTAATCTGCGTGCTTGAAACGTTGTGCACTGCAGTATAGGAAGTTGAATATTCATGCCATCGTTGGTGCTTGGTATGATCTGACATCAAATTTAATGCTTGCGCAGTTGCTTATATTAGTCTATGTGCCCTAAGCGATCAGGTCCAATCATTGCCCTTGTCGAACGCTTTCTTTTCGAGTTTTTGTGAATAAATGGCCAAGTTGTTTATAAAATATTGTGTTTTATTTGAATCATTTTTATTACGGCAGTTATACAAAAATGTATCTCATGATCATTCCTTGTGATCAAATAGCGCATTTTGTTAAACTTAACTGTCCTGTGGTGGATAACATTTTGTTGGTCAATCTTAGCCAAATTCGAACAAAGGCCCTGAAAACTGACGTTTTGGAGTGACAAAATAAAATTACAAACATTGCGTGGGTAATGGAAAAGTAGGCCTACATCAAAATCTTCAAAAATATTATTCACGACGGCAAAAGTAAATCTAATGTTAGATATTTGTTCTTTCTATTTCCTGGTCACTGTGATAAGCTGTCGTTAATTGCAAAGAAAACACCACAAATATTGCTACGATATTACTGGCCCCACTTTTCCGGCTAAGCTACAGGCAGTCATCAGGTATTAATGGTTTACTATTATTCGTCTGATCGGGCGGCGATGATTATCGTGCACTTTGATGTGCCACAGTTGTAACTCCGGTGTCCTTCCTCCATGAATATATTAGCTGAATCATTAACGCCGGAGATCGCAAATAAAGGCATTCCAAGCACCCCTTGTTCAAATATCCAACGTTTTTACGCCTCACATTATTGGAACATTTCTAGAGGATACCCGGTAACAAATGTTGAAGAACAATTAAAGTACCGGGCATCTATACGATTACCCCAAACCTTTTCAGTAATTCTCTTCGAATCAGACATTTGCTCTCCATCTCGACATATTGGTAGTTGAACTTTTCACCTCGAACCTGTTGAGTTCCAGTTCCTGACGAAGTTGATACTGTATATACATCAAACCTGTTGGAAGTCCATGATGCGGAGTATGGATGTAAAATGCAATATCTCTGGGGAGGAGTCAGCTGTGATGGTTGCACAGCACCAAATACGCGCCCATAGAAAACAGTGCAAAATCGGACCGAAATAGCGCCGCCTGTTGACTCTCGTGAAGAGGTTGGCCTCCGTTTTTTTGCACTGGAAATTCAAGATTATGTCCAGAAGATCACTTTTCGTTTCAATTTCATGGGGGTTAGCCCCGAATTTTTTTAATTCCCCTTTGAAGAAAGATACCCCCAAAATAACAATAAAACTAAGCGCTCATTTCTGAATCTAACCGCCCGCCTCTATCCAAAATAGTTCCGCAATTTCGGGCTATTTGTGAAAGAAATATCCAGTCCTAAATTCGAGATCTATAGAAATATTTCTACGATGCTTCCTGATTATGGCATGTCTTATTGCAAAAACCCCGTGGGATCACAAAATATTAATGAGCTCGCGCGCAGAAATACAAGCATTTGGTGGAATGCACCCTGATAGATAGTGGAATGGACGCCTTTGAGACAATTGCGACGGCCATCTCAGTTCTTGACGTCGTTTTTTCTGAATCCCCTTTGCTTGGTTGTACTGTGGAAGTTTTATCCGGTCATTGCTGGCTGTTGGTGGAACTTTGTGCGTGTCATATATGGAGCGGCCAGCACGGATCACCTCCGAAGTATCGTTTACGCGTTGCCTGGAAAAAATGCTTTGCAACCCAACCGCATCCACCCCCAAGAACCTGGCTGCGACGTCCATGACCGATAGTTGTTACTACTTTGTTACTACTACGTTACTTGCTTTACTCATTTTGATTGTTTGTACTTCCAGGTTTTGTTAATTTTGCTGGTTTGACCTCCGAGGCTGAGATTCGTGTTTTTACCAGCTTGCTGCCGTTAGAGAGTCAAAGCACCTGTACTGAGCCTCGTGTGTTTAGCTTGACAAGCACAGATGGGTTCCTTTGCGTTGCAGAACAACAGCTGATGGAAATCTCTGTGATGGTGAATGGTATTTGAACATAATGAACTATAATGGTTGAATGCCAGCCGTGTACATCGACAGACCTCACATGATTATTTATGTGATCGCTACATTTCATAATACAGTTAAGGGCGAATTCTGAGCCGCATACGTTTCCATTACGCATATTGGGAACTTGCGCACTGGGTAGCTCAATGCTGTCCAATGTTTCAACAGATGAACGAGGGTCGTTGGATCCCTAAATCGACCTTCCCTAATCATCCCCCGTTCTCCGTTCTCCCGGTCATCTTGATTCATATGCAGATGAAAAATCGAAGTTCTTTGGTGTGCTCATGATTTCCATCAGGATAAAGAACGGAAATTCATTCATTTACAATGTTCCACTGTAACAAAAGCATTATCAGTACAAAGATGTAAACATAGCCTTTTCCGTATCTAATTCATTCTCTTCCGAACTATCTAATGGAGCCTCGACATTTTTGTTAATAAATAACAATACAACTTTTATCGACAAGGACTGAGCTCTTCACTCATTACGTCGAAGGTACAAAATTTCTGTAGATTTAACCACAAGCAGCCATCGCTCACAATGTTTTTCCATCAGCGGAAACGTGCTCAGTCTCTCCATGAAGAAATCAACGTGAATTTGTATAAGTTCTTTCCTGGCAGATTTTAAATTGTTGCCATTATGTTTGGTAGCCCGATGATTCAATTTCACGTTAAATTGAGTGCAAGTTAAAAGGTTTTTCAGAAACGATGAATTTACATCCGATTTAAGGAAATACCCATGCCATTTGCTTAAAGGGGACATAGGCCTACGAGGATTTTTTTCCTTTACACCTTTTGTGCCACTTTCTATTTCCGATGAGAAATATTTGAAATCTTAGGTTTGAAAGGTGACATGCGCCTTTTTATACATTACAGATTTCCGTTTTCCAGGCATCTGACAGGGCTGTGGTGATGTCATCGTGGAAAATACTTTCAGTTCAAACTTTTCCCTCCAACTATGCTCCTTGAAAATGCTGATAAGAAGGGCTTGCTCAGTGGCTCACTGCCATTTCATTTACACAATTCCATCAAAAAAGAAAATAACTAAGGCTAAATACTCAAATTCAGGCAACTTTTTGTGCTGGAAATTTGCCTGAGCATGAATCCGAAACAGGCAGCTATAAAATGCTATTTAAAAAACGTCGTTAAAATGAAGGGACCTGGAAGTGCATTTGAAGGACCGTATCTTAAAAATTACATCGTAAGTGGCCCTTTAATCAATGGCTGCGTGTATGCAATTAACCATTGTTGCGGGTTCGGCCGAGGATAATCAGTTGCCACACAGAAATGCACTCCTGTATCATTCACTTTCAAATAAATTCATCGTTCCCCGGGGCACAGAACTCGTATGACTGATCCAATCACTCACATGATTAACTTCTTCACTCTTGTAATATCCTTGGCAGCGCTAGTTGGCAGGTTTAATTTTTTGTACATCATATCAGGCAACATTTTTAGCAGTAGAGTACACTTATGTTGTAAATATTTGTCGAAGCCGAAAGCTGAAAACCAACAGGCAACTTGGCAATCTGACAACCGCTTCACATGTTGATGAGTGCTCGCCTTTCGCTTAAAAACACCAAAGGACAGAAAAAAATCTCATTCTTTAAAATGTTAAGTCTGCGTATGATCCGTAACTGATGAAGATTTAAATAGACGATTCACTGATTAACATTATTTCTCAACAGAAGCATATATCCATATGGAAAATTATAAACAGATAAATATCAATTTGAAATGGTTCCGTAGAGAAACGGAATAGGCCTACATGTATTTGTAATGAAGCATCTATATCACATGTAGGATTTTCGCAAACCAGTCAATTATTGGAACATATATTGGAACAGATTTGTTGTACAGTACCGGCGCAGTAAGTTTTCGTATAACCGGCGTTATCAGGCATTGACTTATGGGGAGATATTTGGAGTGTCGTTTGGACAGGAGGTTTGGAATATGCATGCCCTATTACGCAACAAGACTGTGCATCAGTCATTGTCGCTAAGGATGGCAGAATTTGAGATGTAAACATAGGCTATGGTATTTCGTACATGATTATCAGTTGTGGTGACCCGGTTGTTCAAGGAAAAAGCATCTGCCACGTAAATAATTCCATCATGTGTATAGTGTTGATGATAATTTTTTCTTCGCATTTGGTCGGCGCTTGCTCAGTATTCAGTCGATATCGGGGGCTTGAAACCACTGCAGGCATGATGATCGATCCCATTGGTCCTGGGGGTAATGATGAAAACGCAACGACCAATCAGAAGAGATTTTCCACATAGTCAAGTGTTACAAAAACCGATGCACCTTGCGAAATACCTCTGCCCTTGTTTGTTCTCTAGACAACTTCAGTGAGTTTACATGACTTTCTCAATATTTTGCATTGGTTCATTGTGGTGGTACGGTATTGTACGTGCCAAAGCCGTCAAGTCCAAAACGTGAAAAAAGTAAACATTTGCCTAAGGACAGCACTGAAACTTTCATCTTTATCCAACGTAATTCCAACTGTAGGTAAGTGTTTCTTGATAGTTAACGGTTTAAAATCATCCATAATGCTTCAACTGTGACAGACGTTTTTATTTTGCTTGATAACCTGCCTAGAATTGTAGGGAACAGGGGCTCAAAGATGAGTCCGCATCAAACATGATCCCTTCATGATTTTTCTTTCAAACGAAGTCATTACTTTGAAACTGTTGTCGAAGATATCAAAAAATAACACGTAATATTGAGGGCTCCTATTAATTGGTCATCTTTAACGTTCTTCTGCAATGTAAACGCTTCTTGTTTATCCTAGATTAAAACGTGAATTTCTTGGAGGGTGAAATGGCTGACACTAATTGCAGCGACGACAGTGCAGGAAACTGCACTTTGGCAGAGCCGACTGCGGTCGCCCCGTCGTATCCAGATTACACCGGCTGGCTCCAGTTCTCAATTACAACCCAGTTCTTGCTGATCTTCATCATCTTCTTCACTAACGCCACAGTTCTGGTCCTGGTGGCTCGATTTAGACGTCTTCAGGTTTTGGAGAACTCGTTCGTTGTAAGTCTTGCAGCGGCTGATGGATTGCTATCCGTTGCTATGATACCAGGAGTAGACATCACTCTTAATCCCAACCGAGCTGGTAATAAGTATGCTTGCCTCCTTCTCTGGTGTTCCATTATGTTCTCCTCCAGTGCCAGCGTCTTTTCGCTTCTTGTCCTCAGTCTAGACCGGTACCTCAAGATAGTGCATCCTATGCACCAGTTCATGACCCCTCTCAGGGCATGTGTGTTATTGGTGTTCATCTGGAGCTACACGTTTTTCACCGCATTCTTTCTGCCTTTCGTCGGCGTCAACGGCATCTCGGGTCCGTCCTTCGTGTGCTTCAATTTTAAAGATGTCTTCAACATTGCTCATCTCCAGTTCTACTGCATCGTGAACGGCCTCTTGCCTTTCCTGTTGATGTTTGTAATGTATGGCAAGATCTTCTTGGTGGTGTGGGAGAAACTCCAAGCGGAGCCTGAGCAGCGGCCGACCAGAGCCGAGACTGACGAGGGCGCCCGGGGAAAGGTGTGGCTCAGACGGGAGTTCCAAGTCACCAAGAAGCTCACCCTGGTGCTGGGCACGACCACTGCAGCCTGGGTGCCCACCACGTGCATGCTTCTCAGGCAGATATACGATCCGACCTACTACCCAACGTTCGAGACCAGGGTAATTTTGAGCACTATGACTTACATGAACAGCGCCGTCAACCCGTTAATCTACTCCTTACGAATCCAGCCGTTTCGCGACGTTTTGTCAAAGGTTTTCTGCAGACGGTGTCAAGGAGCCATCGCCATCCATCCATCTAGTGGTACGGCAACACATTCAGCTTGAACCACTCAACAAGCCTTCATACCATAACCTTCATCTCATCCGTAATAACCACGTCGTTTCGACCTGGTCTGTCCAGTTTATCTGTCCCACAAGCGGACCCTCTGTCGTGACATGGTGCGTTCGTTTGTACACATCCGCTTCGCACAATTGGGACATTTATTTTCAGCAAACAATCTTTTGATCTTTGAGAGAACTAAAATTACGTAAAATCTTTGTTGGGATTAAATTTTGGCGTCAATTTACCTAAGTACTAAAATAAATAAGGTCTATTTGCGGGAATATAGATTAAAATGTTAGATAAATATCAAAAACGTTGTTTTTGCACAGAACTTTCTTGTCACCTCACCTCATAAGTAAAAACCACATTGTGTTATACAATTTGCATTGCAGTGTGTTCTAATCCAACTGAAGTTGTTTTTTTTTTGGGGGGGGGGGTTTGCGCACGCTTGCGTGTGTTTTCCAGTTGGTTATTTCTGTTCGTTTGGGAACAAGATGCATGGCTTCGCCTTCTTCCTCTTGCGTCCGCCAACTGTCAACGCACAAGCTCCGATATGTAAGACAATATTCAGAACACCAAAGACTCTCACCCCAGCTTCCAAACCCATTATTAGCGATCACGGCAGTAAATGAGAAATTGCTATTTACTATGTACTTTTCAAAAAAATCCACATGTAATATCTAAAACAATCTGACACGAAGGAAGTTGTTGGTTCACATTAACTTCCTCTGTCGTGATGTCGTAACTGGAGCAGAGCATTGCACTATAGGCTGGAAATAGTACAGGTGCTGAATGAAACAGGTTACTGTTTTGTGGGAGGGTGTGGGTGTGTGTGGGGGGGCGGGCAATATAAGACGAAGCAGGCCTACAGAATATTTCAAACAACTGCCAATTTGTGTTAGATGTCTATCTGTAGGTGTACTTACGTCACTACGTGTATTTCATTGATAGTTTAGCTGTAATAGTTTCCGATGTTAATGCCTTTTTACGCCTGTGAAATTGTGCACAAGATGTATGCGCTATATCGATTTGGGAAGCAAAGATTTAGATTTCATGCACGATCGATCGATAGCGCTCAACGTAATGTACGAAATCTTCGTTCAAAATAATAAGTTCGTAAGTATTCCATCACGGTAAATGTAGAATTAGTGTTAACTGAAGAAACAGAAAGTTCACTGGATGATAGTGGATTCAAAAGAAAAACGGACTTTAAAAACAAACTTTAATGAAACTGCCTGTTCTTCTTTGGCAAGAAGCACAATGATGCAGCAAGGCTTTGGGCTTAGTTACGCTTTTTGAGCGTTGACGCATTCATTACTCGAAAGAATAACAGCAAAATCATTCATGGACGATTTTTCAGACATTAGAGCCCACTATAAACTTGTACATAGTAATGTCAACAAATATCTTCCAATGTGTGGTATGTCGAATGACCTAGTTATATTTTGGCCACACGCAGCGAACCTTGTATGGAGTTGCAAATAATTAACAAACATGATGTCTTATGTAGTATTCCCTGTCTGTGTTTTGAGTCAAGTAACACAAAACTCACACCCTAAATAAAAAAAATTGAAAATGAAAAAGCACAGTACCTAAAAAGAGGTCCGTGTAGACTGTATACATTAATCAAAGATAACTTTGGAATTTAAGGTAATATTTGTCTGACATTAATTAGTTGGCAGTTGTTCGAGCGAACTGTCAATTGTTTAGTGCGTTTGAGCGTAATAAGTTTCCCATTTGCGGAAGCGTAGAAGGACCAAAACCACGCAGAATTTTTGAGGATTCTATTTCCCCACGGCGAGATGGCGATTCCTTGCCGTGACTTATGGGAAAAAATTTTTGCCGTGGCACTTTTACGCTTCCATATGCGTTTGCCCGTAACCTGTAAAATTTTAGAATTAAAGTTGTAGTGGTGTTCACCTTATTGCACCATGTCAATAAATTACTACTCAAAGTAAACAATTTTAATTATATCTACTACATACACCTAGTAACATTACTGTTTTTTCCAACTTTATAGCAGTTTCAGCATGGATAAAATGGTACAAATCTGTACGTAATTACAGTAGTCCTAAAGATTTAAGTTAACCCGCCATGATTCCCACTTATAGTAAAGAAATAGCACTTCGAGAACACCACTTCACACAATTATTGTATTAATCCTTTGAATATACCCATAAAGGTTGCATCATTTTAACACCATAATACAAAAATCACAATGAATAAAAAGAATGAAAAGTTGATATTCAAATGCAGTCGACTGAAAGTCACGCTACAGAGTGGCCTTCGGAGCCCCTACGGTATCTGCAAAGAGTCGTACTTTTTTAATGCGGCAATCGCGCTCGCTTGATTTGTAAGTACCAGTGAATCTTTCACCATTCCACAGAAAGTCGTGACAGAAGGGGCTATAGTCACGTTTAGTGCATTCTACTGGTAACACTGCGATACCCGTGATATGGTAATTTCGACATTGTACATTATAGCCAGTGTCTTCAAGTATGTACAGTGATATTTTAAGGCATATTTTTCAAATGTGTCATCGATTATTGTTATTGTTCAAACTTTCCTTTACTACAGAAACCGTCATCGGTGGTGATCGCTGGGGGGGCATCCTGCATGCGCTTTAAAACGTTGCTTGACATATCCGCACCCCCCCCATCTATCGACGCTCCACTGAAATGTAAAATGACAATTGGATGTTCACGTGGGCGCTAATAAATGCACTTACATGTATATGTCCATCACCATATACGCTGTGTGCTTTGATAACGTCATTTTTCATGTCAAATGCAACAGCACTTAAACGAACAACATTGATGTGTTTGATAACTGCGCACTGTTAACGTGATAAAGCTTTTTATTCCTATCTGCGCTTGCTTTGTTCCCAGTGGACATTCATTTTAATGTAATATAAAACTGTTTATTCCTGTCTACGCTTGCTTTGTTCCCAGTGGACATTCATTTTAATGTAATATAAAACTGTTCATTCCTGTCTACACTTGCTTTGTTCCCAGTGGACATTCATTTTAATGTAATATAAACTGTGGCACTGTAAAAACGCGAAATCTCATCACTCCCATCTGCCAGCAATCTTGCTGTTTCTTGTGTCGTTGCTCAGTGTTTGTCTGCCGACATTTGTGATGACGTAATGTTTCTGCACTTTCGTCGTCCTTGGAGACACGGAGAAATTAGGAGACACGTACACGGCAAGAGACGACGTGGCTCGAATTGCTAATTGGTTAATATACAGATTTTTAATCGACTGTAGATATACGTAAAAATCTGCCGCGACTCGACTTTCCAAGTTCAAACTTGAAGGTACACAGGCTGTAAATTATGTGAAATATCGCTGCAAAACATCACAGAATAAAGTTATTATTTTGGTGAGACACTCATGTGGGCATGAAGTAGACTGGTCAATACAGTTGTTTTGCCCTACGATTTGCGCACTCTGATTTTGATGCTTTTATGTACTTATACACACTGTCGATTTTCATAGACAACCATTTAACGGAGATAAACCGAATTCACCATATGCACGCTTACTGACAGTTTGACTTCTTCCAACACTTTGAAAATCTTGGAGCCCATTAATCATTAGTCATTAGAGGCCACGCTGTATCTCAATTCCCTTCTGCAGATGTTTGTCGTGTAATGGCCGAAATGACAGGCAATTAAGTTCAGAACTCCTAGGGACAGCACAAGGCGTTTCTTGATATGTCAACACCGACTTGTTACAGGCTTCGTTAACATTTGTATAACAATTCTGGGAGGAGGCAGAGAGCTCAGTCGTCTGGAAATAATCGACGTTCTACTCCGCTGACAAAAGTTCCATCCATCCATTACATGATTACACATTGTTCACGCAACGGTACGGGTATCTTTCAGGAAAAGGTGGATCGCTGTGGCACGCCATTGATGGGGTCCGGGAAAATGACGCATGAGGATATTATCTAGAAATATAACTAGTTCTCGAGACCGGAAACTTTTTATGACGCGCAGCATCCACAAAAAATACCGTGCAATGGAACTATAGATCTAGCACGCAGGTAACCTGCTGTCTATGCTAATCAGTATTGTTTTACCTTGGGTCTGGTGATATAATTTGTCAGCGACTGCATCAACCAATCACCGATCGGTATTGAGCATTTATACAACACTGCTGTAATAAAACATGCTAGCGTTATCCTTCACACATCCAATTTTCTCAGCCCACATCACATCTTTAAAAATACATGAATGAAAAAAACATCTCGTTGTATTGTTGATGTTATTTTTTTCAAAGACTTTCCCGCTTTATGATGGCAATGATTACAGTAATGGGTTTCCAGATTTCAAGGTGAGGCACCGACTATTCGATAAAATATCGTATAGCTATCTTGATATTTTTTTCCAAGGATCCTATTTTATAACAATATATGATATTGACGAATGGGAAGAGCTACCAATATAGGGCTAGAGAGCTCAGTTAGTAGAGCACTGGTACGGTATTCCAGAGGTCGCAGGTTCAAATCCCGCTCCAGTCAATTAAAATTTTCTTTGTTCATTTTTATTAAAAGAAAATACTGTAATTCTTGATGAATAACCCGAAGAGCCAAACGGAATGAAACCCTGGGGTGCGATTGAAACTATTTCATAAAATAGTTATACAGGGCAGATCCACAACTTTTTCACGGGGGGGGGTCAGGCTGGAGATTTTTTTTAATGTCTCACTTTTGAGGACAAGCTGAAATGAAGATGAAACACCATACATGCCATACGTTGTTTACAATATAGCAGTGGTGCTTTTACCTTAGTAATTTTGTATTATTTTCCCCATTTTCCCCACCCCCCCTTTTCGACCCCTACCCCCTCCCCGTGCCTGATTTATCATGGTATTGAATTGCTTCATTCAAGGATTTCTATTACACGATGTAAAATAATAATACTATGGGAAAAATAACTGTAATGGATCTCCAGACTTCGTGGTGCAACTGTAATTGTTTGATGTATAATGTTATCACGGTTGTCTCCTCAAGGATTCTATTTGCAATGATAGGAAAAGATGGACTCTGCAGACAGGGTTTAAGTTCCAAATAGGAACTGAAAATGTTCAATGCATAATTGTAATTGTGCTCGCGAAAAATGAAATCCACTGCTCTTAATACGCCGTAATTGATGTACACCGTGAAACTGTATTGCATTTTTACAGCAGTAGGCACCAAGCACGTCACGTCCTTCAATAAATCATCTCAATTGGCCCGTTGTTTCCATTGTCAATCTTGGATTACTTTGTTATACTGAATTTTGTTTTTTCAAGCAGACGAGAGAAAGGACATGGGAGTCACCGTTTGAAGTCTCGTTCAATGACAGGTTTTGTCTTGGGCCCAGATTCGCAGACTACAAACCTGAGACATTGCTCGGCAAGTTTATGAGCGTAAGGCAAAAAAATCTGCTAGGTGCCGTGTTTCGTTTTGTTTACGCTGGACAAGTTGCGCCCCCTTCGTACAAAACTCGGTAGGCCTACTGATAATTCTTTCCATGCAACGAAATTGGTGTGCTTGGTTTTCAAGCGAAAAAGATCCCCAGCGATTGCTCGAAATGAGCGCAATTCACATTAAAATTTCAATAGGGATGAACCTTGGACAGTTCATGGAAGTTGTACGTAAATTGCAAGCCGTTGAGGAATCAGTTCTTCTGTGGAAAAAAAGGCCTCCTTAGCCCTGTGCATGCTTTGCCTGCAACTAATCTCTTTTTCTTGAATCTGTTACACGTATCTGCGTTTTCATTTATTTGAGCCCATCAGAAACGGTGCACATTTCTTTTTACCTCCGTTTTAAATCTTGAGCTGCTGCGGAAGGAAAAGCTTTGGGTCTATTTTTTTTTCTAAACATCGAGACAGAAATATTCAATACTGTACTCGAAACGTACTAATCGGGTATAAGCTTAGTTTGCACGAGATCCTGATAGTTCTAAGACTTTGATTTCGTTTGTCCAGAGCCTATTCTATTATAGCTAAACACAACTAAGTATACACGATACTCACCTCTCTTTTTCTACTCAACAGTCGTATTGTTTGCAGCGCCAAAGCATAATTCACAAGCCTCGCTCAGCAATCAAACACCAAATGCTACTTTTACTGACTAAAATAAATACAAATGCAAAAATGACCGAAGAAAACTTTGTGTTGAAGAGGACAATATTAAACCGTTTATCCCTAATTGTTGAAGCATTAACCCGGGGAAAAGAAGCCAGTATTGATCAAAACCAAATCAGATGGCTGTGACCGATTTTGTCTTTTGGTGGCTTCTGTCTATGAAGATATTTTGTGGATACTCGCACTCTGGGGTAACAAGACTTGAATAAAGTCTAAGGCCCTGAATGTGGAGGATTTACAGGGAAGTAAAGTCCGATATTTTCAACATGGGAAGCTTAAGCTTGGGGTTCCAGATCTTAAGATGACTTTCTGGCTGGGCCCATTTGGACTTCTATGGATTGTCAACTAAATAATCAAGTATTGTTAGCTATTCCCGTAATAATACACACAAAGTGGAAGGACGGTCGATCAGGCTTTATTCTCATGTTTGTTGGGTAGAGGTGCGCCGACAAGAAGTTGCCGCTAGAGGGCGACATGTACTGACAAGATTAGTATACACGACTCGCGATAGCGACAACGCCTAGCTGGCGCTCGATCGAGCCAGTACGCTGCGGACATATTGCTGGCTGAAAAAAAAAATAATAATTTGAAGGAAAAGAGAATCTAGCGATAGTCGTACCAGAAGGTAAGGAGATTATGGAAAGAACGTTGCATCAGATTAATTTCAAAGAACCATCACTGCCAACAAAAACACCCTTTTTCAGCCTTCAACGCTAAGCTGGCTAAGTATGATCTGATCCTCAAACTTCTGAAAATCAGCATGTTTTACATCATGATCATGTACATGCACCGTGTACATGTATAATGTAGGCCTGCATGTAGGCCTGTTACGCCCCAACTATAGCATCAGTCCCAACTATAGTTCGGCCCGTCCCAACTAGAATGCTACAGTTGGGCCGGCCCAACTACGGCAGAGAGGTCCTGTGTGTATGATGTGCCCAGCATGTGCCAAAGTCATTGTTTGCAAATGTCATGTCATTGGTCATACGGCTAAGTGCCACATTTTTGATGAATTGTGTCAAGTGTGAGACACATTGACTTGGATAATGTTGAGACATTTCCCACAGACATTGGTCAACAATAGTTGGGCCAGCCCAACTGCAGCACTACAGTTGGGACTGTCCCAACTATAGTTGGGACTTATGCTACAGTTGGGGCGTAACAGACCTATGCGAATTGAGTCGAGGTCGACTCGTACCTTAGACAACATGTACACTACCATGGACAACTCGTCATGACTCGTACCATACCATCAACTCGACATAACTGTACCAACTGCCGAGTCGCACCTTGGACAACACGTAGGCCTACCTCCAGTAAAGACAACTCGTACCTTCACAGGAATCAGAACTTGCTCAGAGCCTATTATTATTGTAATTAACTTGAACAATAATTTGTTTTGTTAGCCATGTGTTCGCCACCTAATTTGCAGTTTTGGCTTCACTGCCTTCCCTACAAGCTGGTGGGGATGACATTATTGTGAGATGTGTTTAAGTCATGCATGTGCTCGCATTGTCAGGCAAGTGGTGCTGGTCAACATGGCTGGCCGTCATTGCACACAATTGGGAATCTTCACCGTGCAGCCCACTGTGATGATGGAGTGATGTCATGTTTTCATTTACTTCAAAAGTTTCTAAAGTAATGTCAGTTGTAACTTGTCCAAGAAAAAAAAGAAGTTTGGTAAGGAAGGCAACCACCTTCCAAAGAAAAATTTAAATATGAGACCAGAAACATTTCCAATAGAAATCAAGACCTAACAAGTTTTATTAAGTGCACCCCCCAAAAAGTTACTTAACAAAGCCATCATTCCAGGCTTTAGAATTTAGTAAAGTCCGACCCCCCCCCCAAAAAAAAAGAATGAAGAAAGTCAAATTGGTAAATGGTCTGGATGTTCGACATCCGTCACATAAACCGACGGCACAAACGGCGCAGCAGGCACTTTTCCTTGATACATTTGTCAAATCTGATCCTAAACATGCTGAAAAGGAAAAGCAAGAAAGCTACGACTGAATCACAAACATGAAGGTACGAGTGGTCTTAATTCAAGGTAGGAGTTGTCCAAGGTACAAGTTGTCCAAGGTACGAGTTGCCCGTGGTACGAGTTGACTGGAAAGCTCGGTCCATATGTGCGATCGCTCTATCGTTGCGCTATCGAAGGATCACTTGGTACATGTATGTCGATGATTCTGCCATCAGCCAATCGCCTTTTGTTTCTATACAATACATATAACTGATTCTCATAGGCTAAAAAACCAAGCTTCATGTGTTCAGATCATTTTGTCCCTAAATCTTGCGTGTGAAGCATAATCAAATCAGTCAAAATGTTTTGTTCTAAAAAACATCAAAAAAGTTTGCGATGATTATTTTATTTATACAGGTGAATGTCAGAGTTGTAACAAGTCACTAATTTTTGTGACTCAAGTTGAGTCATTGTAGGCCTAATGTAGTCATTTGTCGAGTCAGGCAAAAAAATCAAGTCGAGTTGAGCATTGACATGTAGCTGAAGTCAATTTGAGTCACCAATACTTGAACACAATATGATAAATAAAAACAAGAGAGAAAGTCACTTTTTGGCATTTTTTAAATTCACTTCTTGGTGTCTACAAATGGTTACACCAAAGCTTACTCTTGGTCATGATAACACATGACATAAACATTAGAAACTGGCACTGTAAGTCATTGCAAATATTTCTCTTCAACAAATTTGCATTATTTTAGGCACTTTAGTCTCATTAGCGTTCACTCGATTTGGGTTTTCTGATGAGGCGAGTTGAATCATTCGCTCGCAGTGACTAGAGTCGAGTCATAATGCCATTTACATGTCAGGACTCAAAGTCAAGTTGCCAGAAATTGCCAGACTTGAGTTGAGTTGTTGACTCAAGTCATTACAGCTCTGGTGCACGTACATGTACATGGTCAAGATTTCCAAGTCCATTTTGTCAGTCTGAATTGTTCACATGACCCGAGAACTTTCACTGGATACAAGCATGTTAAGAAATTGTAGAATTTTATCAGAGAACCATTCTTGATCTCCCTGCACATTGCTAAAGCTATTTTACTAACTGGTTAAATGTAAAAACTCAGATCGAGATAAAGAGAGATCAGGTTAAGGATTACCATAATGTGAATCACTGTTTAAAGGGCCCATGAAAAATAGGTTATTCTCGTTATAATTGAAAATTGTCTCTTTTTAAACAATTTCCAGAATGTAAATGTTGTTTTGATTAATTAATGGAAGGAAAAAAAAGTGACATTTTTGCCAAAATGGCCCGCCCCCGAGAGTTATCTCATTAACATAGAAAAGTTGCATATTTGTGACGTACATTTGAGACAACATTGTTGCACGCCACTAGCGCATCAATGTTTGTCTTGAGTTCGGAAAATTCAGTCCAATTTTTGGGTGTTTTAGAGATCACACCGACCAGACGTGTTGCCGCAGGCTGTGTATCAAGATGGGACAAGCCTGCATAACTTTCCAACTGAAGCAAAATTTAGACGAATTTGGACATTGAAAGTCAGGCTTACCAGGTCAGGACCGACAACGAGCTCTCCAAACTGTGCAGTGCACATTTCTAACCACAGTGTTTGCTGTTTAACATGTACAACTTGTTTGGATGAATTTAAAAGATTGTTGAAGTCAGATGCCGCACCCATGATCTTTGGGAAATCAAAGAAAGCCCATAAACAAAGAAGGAGGGTAAGAAATGCTTCCAAAGCAGCCGAGGCTATTCCACTCAATGTACTCGTGTGTATGGGTTGTGGTGCTGCAGTTGCCCATACGGTAGCTGTACCACTTGGGCACATGCGTTTACCAAATGCGCAGGTATCATGTACATGGACATAATGTACATTTTAGGTTCAAGCATTCTGCTGGCAGATAAATTGTGTGAGTCTAATGTCTATGTTTGTCTTCGTTTCAGCCATACCAACAGGGTACCTGACTATAACTGTGGTTTCTCAAATGTACGTCACAAATAAACACCATCATTTATCAGGATTAAAATATTTATTTGAGGGGTTAGTAAAATCAACCACCACAAAGGGAATTTAATTCCATTGTTACATCCCCACTGTGTTATTGGCATACCAGTAAATATTTTAAACAGTTAACACTTTGTCAACAGAGGTCTTCATGGACCCTTCAAAGTGACATTCATACACATTTCAGAATATTTTCATTATGTTAATGTCCTAGCAGATAATAAACATCTGTTAATCTCCCTGTGATTTGGTTGTTCTTTTGCTTAACTAATTTTGCGATATGAACCCTTAATACATGTACTCCTCTGTTTGACTTTTTTGTTGTTTTTACGTTTTTCATGCAAATCTCCTAAATACTTCTCCTTTCTTTTTTGGCAAAACCTCTACCTCCCTGAGATGATTTTTCTTGTCATTTATTTTCTTGTCAGTTTAATTTCTTGTCATTTTAATTTCTTGTCAGTTTAATTTCTTGTCATTTTAATTTCTTGTCATTTTAACTTTTTGGCATGTTAATAATTTGTCATGTTAATTTCTTGTCACATTAATTTCTGCTGTTTTTTGTTCTCTTTCAACGGAGCCTGTTTCATTTGCCGCTAATCCCTCTCTGTTTGGTGGTTCAGTTCTCTGTCCTATACCTGTCCCTCCCAACTGCATGGCACCAGGAAAGCTCCGCCCACCCACCGACTTAACATGATTTCTGCTGATTCCAACCCGTACTGCTTACCATGGATTTTAGACGACACGGGTTCAAGTACCAGTTGGCCAGAATCAGCGAAGAGGACGAGGAGGCAGAAGAGGAGGGAACAGATGAAGGGACTGCCCTGATGGATGAGCAAGACGATAATGCCTTCAAGGATGAGGATGATCCAGGTCAGGCAGGAGTATCTTACATGGACGTTGTGTACATTTGTAGAGGAAGTTGTGAAATGTACATGTGCCTAACTGTATACATGCATGCGTGACTTAGACCCTGACTGAAGAAAAACATGCAAAAAATCAAAATCAAGCCAACTTTGCTCCTTCATGACATGGCAAAATTTGCTGATATTCCCCCAAATTTCTGTAGCTCTAGGTGTTCGAGCTCAGTTTAATGAATTTTATTTTTTTTGTGGTGGTCTTTTTGTTGTTGTTTTTGTTGTTTTTTCCTGACATAATGCACCTGTTGTTGAGCAAACGTGTGCAAAATCTTTGAAATGAACCACGGTTTAACTGTTCACTTTGCCCAGAAAATTGTAATTGCTGACTGCCAATTGAAACTTCAGAAGATATCAGTTTTGAGTTTTGCCCAGTCTCTCCTTTCCCTACACAACTCCAGCCAAAATGATTGATATTAGGTGCAAGCCAGCTAGTTAGCCAACCCTGGCAAACATGGTGAATTGAATTAAATTGAATTTATTTATTATCCTTTTTATTCAACATACATTGAAATACATTGAAATTTGATGTGGCCTTGTGAGCATTGTAAATCAGATGATATATAACAATTAAAGATAATTAACAGATAAATAATAGAAATAATAAACATAACAAATGACACTAAGAGCTTTTACACGTAATGCTCGAATTGTTCAAAAGCAAAAGCTGTCTTTTCATTTCACCTTTAATATGTACAGTTCTTTTCATCCACCTGAGCACCTCATTTACATGTACATGCAATTTGGCATAGCTTGGTTCAATTTGTTGGGCCTGTTCCGGGTTACAAGGAAGTATGAGGTACATGTACATGCATGGGAACATACGAGTATGTACACTCATACATGCACGTGTACTGTACCAATTTCCTGGTGCGTGTTGCACCATTGTTGCAACCACAGTCTGAAATTCTAAGGGTTGCTGCGGACTTGAATTTCCTGTGTGACATCTCTAGAGGAATTGTGCCTTCAGAAGCTCTGGCTGATAAATTGTGTGTGCTTTTTCCTCTGTTCATACATGCATGTGTATAGGTGCTAACGACAAAAATATGTCTTTGGCAGAGTCTGATGGTGTTGACGGCTCACCTTCCCCTCATAGTGATGGTGAGACTTCCCCTCATAGTGATGATGAAGCTTCCCCTCGCAGTGACAGTGAGACTGACCCAGAGGGAAATCCCACTGGTGAACTTGAGGTAATATTTTGTCCACGTTTGTGAAGCAAATTGTGAAAAGTGGATGTGCAGTGATATTGGGCCAAAATTTTGGCTAAACATTTGGCCTTAATCAGTATTGGTTTGGGTAAGTTTACAAGAAGTGAAAGTGCATGAGGTTAACAAAAAGGAGATTTAATTCGTTTTCAAAACTTTAATCTAACAACAAACTAATGATGTAACTAATAAACAGAGAACTTTCATTTCAGTGCAGTGTTTTGCATCGTATCGAGTTGGACAGTCAAAACAAACCTGAAACAAACTATATTCAACCTGAAACTAATCTAAACTACCCAAAGCTAACCAGGCCTGACAAAACTTATGAAAGGTAAACCAACCCGAATTGTCCACAAACTGAATGTGGCACCCTGGAAAGTCACAAATTATTCGTTTCCAATGAATTGAGGAGAGAGGCGATATTTCTTCTGTCGACAGCCCAAAATAAAGTCTGGAAATACAGTATCCATTGAACTCGTTTCCGTTACCCTGAATGGTTCCCTCACCCAGACTGATACCGCTGCTGTAAGCAGTGGCAACGTAGAGGACAAGCAAGCAGGGGGAGGTTGTAAGGAAGATGAAGGCATGGCTTCAAGGCCACCAGGATACCAAGATCCTCCATCATACGAGGAAACTATCAGGATGTCGGCCATCAAGGTGGAGGGTGAGACACCGAAACGGGTGAGCCGCTTATGGCCTATTGACTTTGTGTTTACCTAGTTGCAAGTAAATGGAGACGTGTACGGTTTTAGAGCCATTTGCTATTGTGCCTCAACACTCCTTGTGGCCAGGGGTGTGATGTCTCAGGATTTTTTGATTTCAGGATTGTGAGAGATTCAGGCATTCAGGTTGAGTCAATTTGTTACGCTATCGTGCAAAAAAAAAAACAACAAACATAATCACATCCACTTGGAGAGACATTTTGCTGTGGCAACTACTAAAAGCCTTGAAATGTCATGCTTCTTTCATTGTTGTTTTGTTACGATACCTGTACCGGATGGATTTTCTTTATACCCCCAATCTCACCCCTGGAGAGCACATTGGATTTTAAAGTATAGCTCATTGTACTTCACCTAAATGCTGCAATCCGCAGGGTTTGTCATAAAACTACCAAGTCCATCACAACTGAGATCTTCAACTCTAGCGTAGTTCAAATCTTATTTCTACTGTACATGTAAGTTGAAACACCTGTAAGTCTAAATCTCCTGTTGGCTTTCTGTTTGTTATGTATAGGACAGGGATGAGGATTTGGAATGGGATCAGGATGAATCTGTGGAGCCCAACGTCATCGTCAATCCTTTTAGTGATCTGAGGGATGGATCTCCCCAGGAGGACATTGAGCTTGGGGAAATGCCAGGTGAGTCTGCTTTGGGCTCATTTCATGTCAAGATTTGCATGCTGTAAATAGGTGTCATTGTATCTGGGCATTTGTGTCTGGTTGGCACCAACTGAGACCATCGAAAAGACAGATTTTTTTTTTCCTCAGTTGAAGTTCTGGTGCAGTAAAGTCTTGTGGGCATGTTTCTGGGGGTTCCTTTTTTTACGACTTACTTCAGTTGTTAAATTTCTATTTTCCACTTTTGAGGCCAGACTTGTGGTTTAAAAGTGAAATGTTGTTTTTCATACATCATCCTTACTGGGTGCACATTTAGTGAAGTCATGTCATCTGATTGTAGTCACACTACACTTGTAGGGTGTGTACTTGGTATCTCATGCATGCCTAGGCACTTTCTCTAACGTAATGAATTTTCCATGCAAGCTACATACTTTAGTGAAGCTCATTTTGTAAGGCAAATAAGAAAAAGGTTGCTAGTTTTGCCACCTTGCAACCCAATATTTAATTTTCCCAAGAACTGCATTTCTGAAGTTTATGAAATTTGTGTTACAATATCTGCAAGTTTACAGCAGATCTGATGACAGAGGAGAAAGATTACAAAACTAAAGCCCCCATCTTCTGGATGTTGTAGATTTATATTGCTGTTGTTAAAACGTTTTTTAACCCACAAAAAACAGCTAAAACAATAAAAATCAAGTGAAAGGCTTTACTCATAAAGACTTCCGCGTGGAATTTATTAAAGAGCAAGGGGCGTTGATATATGTACTCATTGTTTACTGGCATGTTGGTGATTTTGTTGTCAGGTCGCTCACCACGACTGACAGGAGCAACAGCCGAAGTTACTCCCAGTGGTGGTAAGATGCAAAAAAATTGACTGTCCAAAAAAACAGGTTTGTCCAAATATTAAGTTGTGAAAGTTGGAAACTTGTGGGAACACTGCAGTGTTGTAGCATTGTCCATCACAAGTCTTTTCAGACGTCCAGCCATGAGTCCTTTCTCAAGACCAGTCATGAGTATTAAAAACGGGGTGAATAATGATGAAGGGACAATTTTCTCCTGTAGTTCATTTGAACAGCTTCTGACTTGGCTTAAAACTGGATATTTAACTTATGAAACACTTGCATGAACTTGTAAGGAATTTGACGACAACACCGGAAAACTGGCTTTTTTTTAAATAGTCGGATGCACTTTGTAGAAGACACCCAGGATTGATCATCAAATCAGATAGGAAACAGCAAGTATTCTTTGGAATAAATTTATCAGCCTTTTCAACATTGTTTCCATTAATTATCAGCCCAAATGAAGCAACAGTGACTCTCCACCATAATCAAATGTAGTTGATCTTACGCCAAGATCATGAACTGTAATTATACACTTTGATCACTGTTTCTAGTTCCTCAGGAGTAATACTTGGCAAAGCTCCATTATTCTGAAGACTAGGTAGCTCCAATGTGAGTTCAGAGAACCTTCAGTTGGGAAAATTAAACAAATTTGAAAAAAGCTGATCTCTTTTTGCTGTGAAACCGTGATATACGTGCAAAACCATCAAGGGTTGTTTTCCCCTTTCCTAACAGAGCTGTGATTCTTAGAATTGGAACAAATTCCCCCAACCCCCCAAAAATATTTGAGTAACCAAGCTCTGAATGACCTTGCATCAGCGTTGCAATGCTACACTCCCGTGGAGAATTCGTATCAAAGTTTTCTTTTGAAATTTTATTGTCGGTTCTGAACAGAACCACGGCATCTGGATGAAATTGGAATTAGATTTCACGGTGTTGCCCAAGCCTGGTACATACACTCCCATGTCTTATTTTTTTGCCTTTGGTGTAGATTCCATCAAGCGTTTTGTTCAGCCGATGGAGATTGAAAGCCAGACAACCCAGAAGCCGTTCCACATTTGTTTCTCAGAAATGAACTCCCGCAGTCTTCTGATCATAATCTTTAGCATCCTCATTGCCATAGTAGCAGTGCTGATCGTCGTGCTTCTCCCCTTGGCCTTCTCATATGTGGAGTACTACGAGGTAAGGAACTATTCAAAGTTGGTGTAAGATTGTATGTTTGAAACGTACTTGTGAAATCATGGCCGACCTTTAAATTGTAAACAGCATTCAAAGTTAGGATATATACCAAGGCTTAAGTTGAATTGTCTTTTAAACTTTTTAACTGATGTTCCATCACTGTCATAATATTTCCAACATTTTTCAATTTTAGATCATATTGTGCCTGTCTTATAGTTTCATATAGTGTTAAGCAATGCACAGTAAGATGTGGTCCCATGATAAGGCAATTTTACCTGGATAGATTTCATACACACTGATCCATCAAAATGATTTTTTGTCTTGTAAATGCTCTGATCATATGAAGCCTCATGGTCTTGGGATGTTTTTCATGAAATTCAAGATAAGAATTCTGGCAATACAGAATCCCTACATGAGGCAAGGAAGGTTCCAAGGATTATCTCAAAATACTCCTCATGGTAACGTCTGAAAACTTCCTGTTTATCCGTGCATGCCCCATCTGCTTTGCAGAATAAGAATGAAATTCTTTCGAAACCACCGAGCCCGACCACCGTTGGGGTAAAAAAAATCTACTCCTGAAAGGAAACGCTCGGATTTTACTCCCGGTTTCGTTTACAGCTTGGCCTAAAGCAGCAGCGATCCACAGGTCAAGTCTTCTTCAACGATGGGGCCTTTGAGTCAGGCCGGCATGCCGTCGGACCAGACTACATCTTCAAGAAGTACCCTTCTTGGGCCACCAGTGTCCACCTGGACGACATCGCTGTCATCACCACGGCAGGATTGTCGCTCAGCTTCTCCTGCAGCTTCCAGTATTTCATCAGGTTTGTGCATGCTTGTGTGTGGTGTGGTCTCGTGCCCTGCCTGGCCCCTTGTTTTGGGGACAGTGTCTTTTGTTTGGAAATTCACCGCTCAAGACATGAATAGTCACCTACGGTGCCAGTGCACAGAGTCTGGCATGGTCAATCTTGGAATGAGAGTATTTTGGATTTGTTTTGTTAGCTGCACCCGTCCACCCAGATATAAATAGGTACTTACGATATGAAGACAGAGCTGGTTACTATTGAGCATGAATAAGCTGTTTGTGTCAAAGTGGCAGCTTTAAGCTGTGTACTCTTCATACACAGGGATAAACCAGCAGTGTCTTGAGTGTTAGTATTGGCAACTTTAGAGATAAGCATACGTGACTGGATCCATGCCATTTCTTGAAGCATTTTAGTTTACATCAGAAAGAACAAATTGAGATATTTGTTTCCATGGTTTTTTTGGCATCTTGATAAAAATGGACACTGGGTGACAAATGTTGAGGATTCCTTTAGAGTTATATTGTGCAAGATTCTTTTCAGTGTCTGTAAGTCAGTAGCAGCCATGCAGCTTGCGACTCATTTTTGGGGGTAAGGTTGAGTTGCGAAGTGTTTTTTTTTTCCAAACTAGCTGGCTAATTTCAGTGCGGATCTCATAGAAGCATAGGCAAGTGCAGCACAACATTCCTAAGGTCTTCCACTGTATATCTGTTGGATACTCAGAGAGGAAGAACTAGGCCTACTGGAGCAGCGATTTGACCAGGGATACCCCGAGGTGATCAAGTTTGTGGCTGAGGCAGCTCTCAAGAATGTGGCAGCTTCCATCAACTTATCCCTGTATCTGGAGCAGAGGAGACAAGTGGAGATCCTGTTTCATGATGCGCTTCGAGCCAAACTGGGTGGTAAGAGAAGAGAGTGTTAACTAAGAAAATTTCAAGGTCTGTTGGTAAGCTCTTCTGGCACTCATAAAAGTTGCTAACCAAAACGTTGACCTACCACAGTGATCACCTGTCTTCATAATGAGGTACTCTGACATCATTTGGTCGGAACCTACTTAGATTGAGCTTAATGCAATGCATTTCTACAGGCAACTGTTGTCCAGATCTTGAGGAGTGCCTGCGATACGACACCTGCCACCTGTGCAGCAACTCCGATGTCTGCAGTCGGGGCTACCACATCAACGTGCCTTTCTTCCAGCTCCTAGAGATCAATCTGCCCGACGTCATCCTGGACAGGAACCTGCAGGTGCAGCTGATGCATGAGGAGGCCGAAAAGGAGACCTTCCTGCAGCAGGAGCGTCTCACTAGGAAAAGGACAGAGGAACTGGTGCAAGGGATTCTGAATTCAGGTTAGGGGCTTGTATGTTTCATGGGGACCAGCAGCCGATTTCACGAAACTTCACCCAGTGACGTAACTCCACTTACGCCACATTTTATTGCACAAGTTGTGCAACAAATTAAAGTCGATTTCATGAAACTTACACACTGTGTAAGTCTGTGACTTATGCATCAAACTATTGTGTAACTTGAGCAGTCATTTTAAGTGACGTAAGTTGTGCCAAATGAAGCAAAAATGAACAATTTGACTTGCTTATCAGGTCCGGTTAAGCCTCATCATTGCTGAACTTATTAAGGATTATATGAGAAATGAACAACTTTGTTCCAGAAGGTAATAATAAACTTGTCTGGCTGTGAGAAAACTGCAAAACTTTTTTCCGGTTCCGACAAAGAAAAGACAAAAACTTTTTCAAAATGGCAGGCAGATGTGATTCAGCTACTGTTTGATGACATTTTTGTCCTCGTCCAAGAAATTTAATATTATTAAAACAATTTTTCGTGAAATCGAACGCAAGCGTATTGCGCAGCTACGGCAAAATAAATTTGTGGCTCAAGGCTTATGTATGGTTCTAAGTAACGCCATGTTTCATGGAATCGGCTACAGGATCTCAGTTTGTGATCCCGACACCTGTTCACTCCACCTGTTATGCAGGTTCTGGTGTCAGTGATCAGGACTCTCTTGAACCAAACAGGCCGGTAGGACTGTGGTAAATGGGGGTTGGGGAGAAGTAACAGGGCTAGCTCCCCCAAGATAAAGAGCCAAAGTTTTTGTCTTTGATTTGAAAACTTATGAAAGATGATTTTTTGGGTGTTTTGTTTCCATTCATTCCACAAACATGTCAAAATCCCCAAATTATATCCTCACTCCTCACGAAGGCCATAAACACTTCAACAAAATTTTGAATTGCCCCAAGACAGTTTTGGTACCCCCCGAAAATTGGTTTCTGGAACCGCCCCTCTTTAAGTCCAATTTAAGTCAGAATTGTTTGTGTCCCAGTTTGAATTAGATGTTTACATTGAAATGGTGGCATTATTAGTCTGGTATACACCGTCCTACAAATGCAAGTGCTAAAATAAACCAGTTATCTCTTCATTTCTCTGCGGTGAAAATTTGAAGTTCAAAGGCATTCAACTACAAATTTGCAGCATAAACATTTCTGTGATACCTTGAATAAAGTTCTTGTTCCCACCAAGTGTGAAATTCATCCTAAGCTGATTGACAGGCTCAGGGGAGGGTGGTGCGATTGTGGGATATGCATGGGGTGGAATTTGCTACCCAGTATTTTTCGCAATGATGCAGGCAGACCCTGGAATGGCCACACTGACAGGTATATGTGGTTGATAAAGCACATCATGAACCGTTGTGATCTTTTAAAGGTACACCCCTTTCTTTTTCCTTTCTGCTTCACAGCTTCGGAGGTAACCAATAACAGTACTTCACAGGCCAGTTTGATTCAATCCCTCGGCGAGGCAGAGGCGCGGGCCATAGTAGAAGGCTCTGTCAGCGGAGGTCTGACCTTGATGTACAACAGCATGAACGTGACCGTAGACCAGCACAAGGCCTCCCTTCATTGGCTGAGGACTCTGGAGAAACAAGATAGGCTGGTCATGGGGGTTAGCTTCCAGGAATACATGAAACTGATCAAAAACTGGACTGTCACTTAGGGTTTTTTTTGTGGGGGGGGGGTAATTATCAAGTGCCAGGTATGTAGATAGATTGCCAATGTGATCGGAAATACGATAGCCATTACTGAGGCCATCTTGGACTAATCTATAGCACATGCTGCACGATGTATATTTCAGTGTAAAAAGTATGATATTTCTGATGTATTTTCTTACACTTTGGACTTTCAGGTGAGAAATGAGAGATCTCCCATACAAAAAGATATTTATTTTATCAACTATCAAACTGCATCCAGGCCCAAACTAAAGTTGGCTGCTGGGGAAGCTTTCAAACGGCACTTTGGAAGGATGCCTCCAACCACCACAAATATGGTGAAAGAAAAAGGGTCAGGTTCCTCAGAGGGCCACTTTGAGTGAAATTATAACAGTACAGATTATGATAAATTAACACTATGAACTTGTATCACAGTTAACGAGTGAATAAAACTTAATTTGTCGTCTTATAAATAACATAATTGCCAAGTATTTCTTCCATTCTTGACATGGATCCTTTTGTTGTGCACTGGTTATGACAAGTATTTCTCACCCACTTTAAACGCAGATCACGCAAATGTACATTTTTGTAAATTTAGTTAACGTTTATACAAAATGGAATTTGCTGTTTTATTGAGCAAAAATAAAGTGAATGTGTCTTTTTTTGTAAACTTTGTAACTTGTTTAATGAACAGAATTCTTGTCTATGATCTTGTAAAATCCAACAATATCCAATTTCAAGCAAAGTCAGTTCATTTTGCCGATAAAAGTAAAATAAAAAAGGCCATTTTAGGTTATGGCGGTCAAAATAAGCAAGATACATCCCTAGCTGTTACAGAAATGTGTTGGATTGAGGAAAGCATCAACAGAAAATCTGGAGTGAGGTTTGAATGGATGGACAGGTTATGCACGGAAGCTATCCAGCCACATTAATCTGGATACAAGTCCTCTACAATGTGTTGGAATGTCCTTCCCAACTTCGTGACATGCCTTTACTGAGGTAACAGATTTAGCCAATTTCAGACACATGGCCAGAGTAGTAAACTGTGCTACTAGCTAATTTTGCTTGTAGCAATTCTGGTAGATAGGCTTGACGATGCTACGGGCTTCCTTGATGTTGAACAACCCAATAACAAAACTATCTGGCAGCACAATTAAAAAAGTGATACATGTAAGCACTGCTTAAGCTAATACGTTAAGTTTCGGTTTATGTTTACAAAATTCAGATCTACATTGCTTTGAAGTTAATACATTTGAGTACATTACACATCAGTACATCTACTTGTGTAGCAATACTATTTTAGTACAGGGGTGTTCAGAGACTTCAATATCCACCACACACTTGCCTATTATATACAAAAATGTACCTACTTTTGTGTTCCAACGTGCCATAATACTCAAAATTGCACAAGTATTAATTTAGTGTTATCCTTTGTTAAAGAATATAAAATGGGATAACTATGCTAACATCCTGACATGTTCATCAATTTTTTTCCCCTGAAAGTTTCAGTAATTTTAGTACTACAACACATTAACAAATTTGAAGCTTTCGTCCTGATTTATTACAAAAGCGGGTGGAGTGACGTAAATTGGGGGGGGGGGAATACTGCGGTAATGCCTGCCGCAGCCATTGTGGTAATAACATCTGACAAATCAGAGACCAGCAACTACATAAGTAGTAATTCTACCTGAGAAAGTCCAGTAAAACTCATTCAGTCCCCCCCCCTGAAGAAAATCTCAATCACAAGATACATGGTGGTTTAGACCATGGAGAAATAAAACATTTCTCCATGTTTAGACATAGGTGGTTTGGCACACAGTTGTGGGGTTCGTGTCTCACCTACGTATACCTCCAAATCAGTGCACCACTCAGTGACTCATAATTGGGTTTACTATACACCAGTAGAAATATGTAAAAAGGTTATCTATACAGGCATTATATACAACAAGAATTCTTCATTCTTCAAAAAGCCTTCAACTGCAAATCTCTCTGCCGAAAAACCTCCTGCGGACTCATTGAAGGCAACTATAAAATCCATCCTCATGAGGGGCACTTCAGCAGGTGTTGCATTCGTGAGCACCTGTGAAGGCTATCCAGTCGGGAAAAGTTCCCATGAAGACTAATTACAAAATATGGTCCTGGATCAGATAAACGTAGGTACCTACATGTGGATGGGGGGGGACACATATTTTGACCCCGACAATACACTGATGGTCTTTGACCTACGACCAAACACACTAAACTATTTACTCCTCAAAAAGTTGTGCAGAGCAAAGACCTTCAGATTATTCATGGCACTTTACCTCCAAATGAGAATTATATCTACAGCTCGTGGCGGACTGCTCATCAAAACATTTCGTGCCCATTTTCAGAATTTTTGTTCACTGTAAACTGACAAACATATTGGAAACTACATACAAAGTGAACCAGTTTGGGGAGCCAAAAGCATGATATCATTAAGTAATTGGATAAACCTGATTCCATTGAACACACATCCGAAAAGCCAAGAAGATAATTTCAAAAAAATCTGAAAGCTGTGTGCTCCCAATGAGCCAAATTGGTATTTCAGAAAAGCAAGGCCATTCGGGAGCATTTGTCATGCCAGCTTGAACATGTTCAGCATATGCAAGTCAGCTACAGCTGTGCTAATAGGGCCAATGACCTCTGGCATGCTCTGATAGAATACCTAAGTGGCTCACTAGGTGCAGGGCCCAATAAGCCACTTGCAAGTCAAATTTGAATAAAATTTGGTACACTATGTTATCTGATTGCATAGAAATGTAACAATTCGAATTCCCCAGACTAAAGACACTGTTGATATACCTCGTGATTCGGGGCAAGCTTTCGCATAGCGAC
>NW_019091362.1:7910007-7953489 GCF_001949145.1 Acanthaster planci
GATGTGTTAAGTAACAATAGTCTGGAATGTGTATAGGGATTGGACATGTTGGGGGGGGGTACCCCTCGGTCTCATTTCTTGCTGGGTATACTCGCAAATGGCTTATTGCATGGAGCTGCTCTGAGGCAAATCCAAGCAGAGGGGTCAACTAAGTCAAGCCCACCCACAGCCAACTATTTCGTTGAAAACTAATGCCACGAAATTTGGGGGGGTCTATATCATTTCCCTTCCTTCAAATTGTATGTGAAAAAACCCTAAAAACTTACAGTAAAGAATGCCATTTTTGACCCCCCCAAATTTGGTTCTGTATCTGCCCTTGGAGCTGCTGGCAGAAAACACTGCTCAGCAGATTTATGAGCTAAGCAATAGTGAGCAGGGTACCAGTCTCACGTAATGCCCCTAACATGGCTCTTAAGCTGGTGACCCTTTATTTTCCTCAGCATGTATTTTTCTTAGCTAAGCAGTTCCATAAAATCCCCCCCCACCACTGCAGGACCGACTGGAGTGTCTTTACGGATTAGCAATGTATGATGTCTTGGCTGGCGCGTCCACACCAGCATACACTGGGTTCTTGGCCAGTCCAATGGTTCGTACGCCCATGTAGGCCAGGAAGCCTGAGGTGTCCAGGTCCTGCTCCTGCATGATCTGGACGTACGTCTGCGCCTCTGTCTCATACTGGTTGTAGATAGCTTTGGCTTCCGCTTCAGCTCTAATGAGGTCACACAAACAACGTCAAAGGTCAGGAAACATGTAACCCCTTCTTCAGCTTCGTAAGTTCAGCCCTCAAGATGACATCAAATTTTCGATATGTGCTTTTTTTTTGCTTCATGGTTAAACGTCACAGAAGCAGGTGACAAATTCCTACTAAGTTCTCGGCAATGTTCACTGGTGCAGAGTTGGTTTGACTGTTTATTCATCCTATTTTCCCGAGGAATCAAGCGATGCTACATGCTTGATGGGGCTTACCTTGTGCGTGCTATCCTTGCTTCAGAATTGGCCCTGTTGAGCGTAATAATTGCTGATCTCTCGGCCTCCTTCAGAGTTGTCTCAGCTTGAGTCAGTAAGCGAGGCCGCTCACTCTCTGCTACCTGTAAAAAAAAAATTCATATGGATCCATGCCTCAGTTATCGGCTGACTAATTTCCGTGTCGAGCATTTAGTCCTGAAATTAGGCTGGTCAAAAATGGTAAGAATAGAAATGCACAGCAATTGTCAATATCATGAACACAAAAGGAATATGCCGCTGACAACATCTGTAAACTCTTACTGATTCATAGCAAAAAGTTGTACCAACCCTCCTAGTTAAGTCAAATAAGACCAACAGTGTAAGACACTGAACCACTTCCATCTACCACGTTTACATATATATAAGCAAAGATGCCGGAAACCTCTGTAGCTGTCCTACATATACAGAGTAGGTCATTCTGACCAGAGTAGGTCAGAGTCTAGCCACAGTTTACACAGGGCTGGCTGAGCCGAACCCACTAATTTCCTTCACAGTAGCATGATTTGGGTGTTCACATCAGACTGGGGTTTGAAATGCTGAAGGAGTTGGGATCAATACCTGAATGTTCTCTCGTGCAGCCTCCTTGCTCCTAACAGCTTGCTCATACTCTGCTGGACGGGCAATGTTATTTACCTGGTGCAAGAACAAAGATGTAACCAAGTTGCTCAGAAGCACAGACAACTCAAAAACCTCTTCCCCCGTTACCCACTCCCTCCTTACCTCCTTTATATTCCGCCTCCAGCCAAGAAAGGCAAACTATATATGTACATGTAGCACTGTTAAAATTAATCCATAATCATAATTATACACTACATAAATCTTTGTTGAACTACATAATTCCACGCAAGCTGTAGCAAAACACTGGCTGATTGTTTGAAATTGTGGGTTACTTAGTATTATTTGTGGTAATATTTGGATGAAAAATTAACTTTCATAGTTATTTTTGTAATCTGTGACCATCGATGAAAAAAAATCATACTCCTCTTGCAAAAAGGTTGCATCAATATCTGTCAAGGTTTTTTGGATAATTTTCACTTGGTTATGATATCCACATGTAGTTACCAATCACAGCTGTTTACAATGTGATGAAAAAAATGCATGGAAACAAAAACGGTGTATTCTGCTGCCACAACCAGCCTTTTAAAGGTACCTGCAAGTCATCAATGTTGGTACTCAGGTACTGGTAACGTGCACTCAGTGCCTCTCGGACAGAGTTCTGGAAATTTTGCCGCAAAGCTTGGAACTCTGTAGTGTTGTAGTCACTGCAGGCTTCGTGAATGGCTGACTCGCCTTGAACAGACAAAAATTATCAAAATACTAATATTGAACAGTAAGTTGCCTCCCTCCACCCAAAGATCTTTGCAGTACAATGACAGCTTTTCCGTAAATGTACATTTATCGGTGTCAAGAACAAAGAATATACATCCTTATGGCACATTTATAGTCTCAATGCACCCAGACAAAAAGTTTTGTGAATGGCTGACACACCTTAACCCTAACCCCCTAGGGTGTATGTAAAATCATATTGAAATCAGAGGATTTGTGACTGCTGAGGTGCCTTTCCATACGTACATTTTTGGGTGCGTTGCGTACAGGATGCGTTCATGCATTTCACTTTTACAGACATAAAAATCGACCCATTAACATAACACATGTGTACGTTGTGTTCGACCATCAAAACCGTCCCGGCAGCGATTTTGATGGATACGCAACTCTTGGCACAAGCGTTGACGCGCACATGGAAAAGTGCATTTAGGGCTATAAGAGGCAAACAAGAAAGCTGTCCATCTTGAGACTGTTTGATCCTAACCCACCTCAATCCTCTGAAATCCTTGGGTTGGTTTTGGAGGATTTTGGAGGATTCAGGATGAATGATGATTTAAAAGCTGGAGGATTGAGGGTGAATGGTGAATGAAGTACTAAAAATTTACACCCAGCAAGAAATGAGACCGAGGGGTACCCCCCCACATGTCCAATCCCTATACACATTCCACACTATTGTTACTTAATACATCCCCCCAAGATGTCTGAAAGGAATTCCCCAGATTCCTGCGAGACCAACACAAAGCAGGGGGGTTCTCTCCGTCTCATACCTTGCTGCATATGTAAAAATTAGTCACACAGTGGTGCATATGGTCACACATTATACTGTTTACAACATACATGTACATGTACCCAAGGACAGCGTGTTCCGTTGTTCACTGCCGCTGGTCATAAATTACACAATCCTCAACTGCAGTGTGTCAAAACTCTGCAAAAAAGCAGCTTCAGCTCAGGAACCAACCTGATGTGACCAACCCTCCCCCTCCCCAAAACACAAAACAAAATATAAAACAAAACAAAACTGGGCCATCAAGGATTTTGGAGGATTGAGGGTGTGCCCTTGTAAAAAGGCCCTTGGGAGTTAAGGTTAGCGGAAACTTTTTACGGAGGTGTCTTCATTGTTTGTGTCTACTTGCACCTTTTAATTAAGGGCATATCTTTTTGTTAGCCCAACCACTTTTTAACAAATATTGAGAAAAGACTGTTAAACATTTCGGTTCAACAAGTTCTTGGCCATTTTTGCACTTACTGCATGAATACTTTATGTGGTTTTCAATTGAATGTGTAATTTGAGTGCCATTCTATAAGTACTTTGTATACGTTTTTGAAATCATTCTTCCTCCCGCATATGCTTGTTTCGTTATTCATGTTCATTGTAATTATCTTATTTAATCTCAATGTATACAGTTTTTGGTACTGTTTTTGTTACTCTGGATAGTCCTTTGTATCGTTATTTATTTATTCGTACTTCTTGTCCAGATGTGCCTAACGATGAATAACTCAAACAGAAAACTGTAATCAAATAATTGACACATTGATCAAGTAATTGATTAACGGCATAGCACTGGAACAGCGCCCAGTATGCAAATGAAAAGAGAGTGTGCACGAAAGACTTTCCGTGGGATCTAGCCACAAGCAGTAAGCGCTCACTCTCCTGGTTTGATTTCCACCTTTGTACCTGTGCTTTTGAGGACCTTCTCAAAGTTCTCATGGTCTCGGAACTGCAGCACAATCTGACGTAGATCCCTGGACTGGATTTGGTACTGGAAGGCGATATTCAACGATATGATTACCCCATCCTTGTTCAGACAGCGTAGGTCGGGGTACTGGATGGTGCGATAGACTGAGGGGAACGTGATGAATTGGAACCCCGGCGGACCGTTGTGCAGGCCTTCTTGCTTGACATCCTCGTACAGCTCGCGAGAGATGGTGTTGTACATGACAGCCACTGATGGGAAGTTGAGACAGTTGTTTGAGTATAAAAGTGAAGAGACAACAGATCGTGTTCCCTTATAAAATACTGCAGCCAACTAGCGAGCCAGTTGCACAATTTGATGTTGGAGAGAGAGATTAAATTAGATTACACTTGGTTTATTACTGTTTGTGTATTTACACAATGGAGCCTTGGTTCTTGCACTAAGAACATTCTGAACACCTGTAGTATTATCACTTAAAAGAAGATGCATTGGGCTATTAAATTAAAAACATTTACACTAAAAATGACTAAGAGAGTTGAGAAGGGAAAGATTAAGAAGCTCTGCAAGGTACAAAACTTATCAACCAAGTCTGCAGCGTTGCCATGCCAACATCTCCTTCGAGAAGCAAGTGGTTCTGAAAAGGACTGGAGGTGGAACAACTCATGTACTTACTCTCGTCCGATTGCAGCGTCTTGAGAGAAACAACAATGAGGACAATGATTCCAATCGCTAAGAAAGCTGCCACGCCAAGTGCAATGGCCACGCCTGCCTTCATCTTGTAGCCCGAAATCCTCTGCTTTTACTCCTCGTAGACAATTCCCAGGTCAGCCGCTACATGTACCAGTCGCTTCTTCGTTTCCTGATGCCCTGAGAAAATAAAAGGAAAAAAAGAGAAGAAACTGAACTTCTACGAGTTTTCTTGGAAAATAAGAGAATAAAAAGCAAAGAAGAAAACAAACATAACACTGACCAAATTATACAGACCAGAAAGAATTCACATCATGACAATGAAACCATTTCTCAAACAAAATTGCCCAAATACATTGGGGAGAGGGCAAAGCTGCATTAACCCTAACTCTTCAAGCACTTCTCCCAGAGGCCTTCTGCACTTCACTGAAATCAACCACTTCAAGCAATGTTGTATTTCGAAAGCCACAAGCTCCAAACTGGTGCAAAAAAAGGCTACCCAAAAAAAATTTTTCGTACTTTTTAGTATCAAATATTCACGCGTAGATAAACTGACTCTCAACCTGATGCTTAGCTGGCTTCAAAACAAAAATCGAAACAAAATATCTTCATGGGCCTGAAAAGTTGCAGGATGGTTTGGTCACTACAGCTCCTTTCGTGGACCTTCACCGGCCAACTCCGCTGCACGGTAACACTAGCTGCACTGAACCGGGTGTCATGTATATGTGTGGCAACCAGGAAGTTATCACAGGCTACGTTTTCTGTTCAAAAAGTTAACTTCCTGAAAAATGAAGTGAATGCCAATAACCAAGCTACATGTGGTAAGAATGAGGAAATGTGGAGGAAATTAATAAAGTCAGCTCACAATGATAGCCAATACGTGTGCTGTAAAATGTTTACATGTGTCTTTTCCAAGTTAATCTATAAAGCAAAAACGTAGAACAGGTAAGTCATCTTGGCTGTGGAAAAGGAAGATTACAGGCCATACTCTGTGACTACAGACATATGTCTGGTACACATATAAATGTTCAACTACAAATTTCTCTATTAATCCCAAGAGTCCTGAAAACTCCAATTGTTGGCGGATTTTGGACTGCTTGGGCTAATGGAATGTGGAAACAACCATGCCTGACATTTTAACCTTTTGGCTGAAGGCCTTGCTAAATCTTCTGGAATCAGCTGAGTATGTATGCTGGAAACAGAATAGAAATGAAAAACAAAGAAGGTACTAAACATGCTAATTCATTTTGAATTTTGCATCAGTTTGTAAACTTTGCACACATGTATGGAAAAGTTGGAGAGCTGTTTTACATAACTAGAGTGACGACCTGTCACATCCCCATGTGGAGAAAATTTAACGCTATCCTTAGTGGAGACATTTTGAATTCATAAGCATGTTTGCAGACCATAAGAAATAAGATGAAATGAAATCTGAACCATGTACTCTAAGACCAATGCACAAACCTATCAGTGGTGTGACATACTAAAAAGCCTCAGCAAAATTCATCTGCAATCCATACATGTATGCACAAGTGGTGCATTTTGTTTTTAAGGAGCAAAATGAAATGTTCTTTTAGTCATTTGGCCTATCAGCTCTGCTGATACATCAGTTTAGAACAGAGATGTAGATAAAGCCTAAGAAAGCTATACAAACTTTCCAATTTTCCAGAAGTCTTTACAAAAATGTGGATGCCCCAAGCTGATCTGCACTGTGCACAGCGAGTTAGGGTTTAGTAGTACATGTATAAAATACAAGTAGTACTGTTAGAGGACTGCATTTATCATGCAAAATGTTATCTACATGTACGTTGCTTGGGCATGTTCAGAGGACAGCATGGACACAAAGCATTATCCTTTACAATTATGCTCTACATTCTTAACGATTCTGAATTCACAATGTCCCATTAACAATGAAGGGAAGGATTAGATTTTGATGTGGATTTGTGATAACAGTGGTTAGGTCTCAATACAAGCCAGCATACACTTGACTTTTGATATACATGTACTTGGGGCATACAGTTTGCTGTGAGGATATTTATTAGTACTTTGTTGGCTATAGAGGATGAGTATGAAAATCTGCACATTTTACTGTCAACTTCAAGATCCAAGGACCACTTATGACACTTTGCATCCAACAGGGCTGATGCCATCCCTTCCCAGGGAACTGTACAAGGAAGTGTAAGCTGTCCCCACAATCCTGTGGTTTGTGCCTGATTCAAACTTCCCATATTATGGGAAAACTCAGGCCACACAGGAAGGAACTTGACCTCATGAGGAACTTCAGTTCCAGGGCGCACGCTGAAGTGCAAGATGGATGTGCTCAGCAACATGTACTTGAATTAACTCTGGCCACCTCTTGAACAAGGTTAGAGGAGACATCCACTGATGTTTTCATGACTAAAAACAAAGTCCCGTCCACCTACTGTACATTTAACTAACAAGTCATTCACGTATCTCTACATGGACATGTTTCATCAATATAAAATACCTTAAGGGATGATTTTCAAATTCATACACACATGCAGTTAAATGTTCATACTGGAAGCTGTAAATTTACAAAAATTTTCTCTGAAACACCTAATATATGTAAGCTGATGTCCACAAACCGGGCCAATGCACATTCTGTGTTAACTGCATGCTTAAAAAATAATGTAAACAAACAAAACAATTCAATTAAAATGAGACATATACAATGTATGACATGTCATGTTAAAAATGCAGGGCTGTTTTAGCCAGTTGGTTTTCCAATGTTCACGCGAGTAGGGGATTTGACATCACTTGGTATTTTCACGGGTGTCGTTATCTAAACTAATCACTTGAACAGACATTTTTAAGATAACAAGTTACACATGATGAAATCATCATGATATTTATAAGTTTTAACCTTAATATGTCCTTGCCTACCTGTATACCAGCATTCAATCTGATAGGATGAATGGCTTCTATATAAGCCCTTGAGAGTGTACCTCCATAGTGTCGAGTCCATTTTTAATACATTAACATGCCTCTGCTTACTAATTTGGTGACAATCAAACTGAAGGGATGTGTAGTGCCTTAGAAACTGACTTGTTTTGGTTTCTTAAGCCAATGTGCAAGGAAATCTGTCAATCTCACTGTACAATTTGCTGAAAATTCTGCTTTCAGCCAGTTGCATTTTCTTTTAACTTTTGGGTTGGGAGAGGTTGCTTAAAAAAAGGGAAGAAAAGCCAGAGATTTCATACAGGGTTGACTGAGAGAGCTCATTGAAAAAGAATCTATAATCCCCTTAAGTGGGCCCAAGAGCCCAATCCACAAAAGCAATCCTTGCTTTGCGTTATGCATCACTTTTTTTGAACAAAGACCATTCAATAAACCGTTAGAAAGCAAATTTCAATAAAATAAAAGCAAACTCTAAAGTATTCTGTGATCAGTTGTTCTTTTCTTCAATTCTTGTAGGCAACAACATCATGAGCATGACACAACACATGGCTGCGCCGCCATGAATCACGGCAAGATGGCGTGCACAGCGCGCTTGCACCACATGGGACTGAATACCCCGTAGTCTGAAAAAAAAAACACCCCTTCAAAGGTTCAGAATTTGCTCAAATTACACCCACTTACAGCTCAAGAGTTATGTTTCACAACGATTCACCTTAAAATGACAACGCTTTGTTACAAACCAGGATTAGTTGGGCGGAATTTCGAGCTTAAACATTAGCGGCACCGTAATGGAAAATTTTGAAAACAAATGTGTACTTTGTATTTTTCTCATTACATATTCATTAATTTGTCTGCCACACTCCTTCCAACAGCCAATCAGTAGTGCGAAATCCGGACACAACTTCTGTAGGCAGAGAACCGGGCTAACACTTGTGTGGGCACCTTTTGGAGGTCGCGCACGTGGCGTATTTGCACATGCCTACTGCATGTAGAAGGGAAAGCTACATTTTAGCTTTTGAATTCACCTTGGTAGATGACTATGACATGCTCAATAACGGTAGTGTTGATGCTGTCCAAAAAGGGCAGGGTATTGAGTTTTGAGGGAAATTATGAGGGGAAACTATGAGCATGTTTCAACACATGACACATTGTGGAGTCAAATTTGTATGGCTTGTTTATCAGCAGGAAAGTCACATTTTTGCACAATTTACAATTTGAAATTTCCAAAAAATAAGGTTGGCACAATAAAGAGAGTGTTACTGTTTGTTTTTCTGGGGACTTACCAGTTTTGTAAGATTAAAATGACAAAAAAGGGGGGTCCCCAAGTACATGTATACAATCCCCCTACACATGCTACATGTAGCAGCTCGTGGTAGCCAGTAGCACTACTAGTACTAGCAGTGGCCTATGGGTGCAGTCTACTAATTGAAGCAAGAATTCCTGGCCAGCTCATTAGCATTAAAAGTGCCCCCACAATTTCTTTTGAAAAGGAGATTGTATGGCCCCCCAAAGGGTGAGATTGTGTAAATTCTTGGCAGGATCAAGTTCATGGGGGTTTGGGCTTCTATCTTTGAGCAGAATGGCTGAAAATCACGGTTGGAAATTGTCCCAGGTGCCCGAGAAACTTGAAGGTTGGCACTTGAAAAATGGCTAAATGCAGACTTTGCAACTTCTCCTTTTGGGGGTTGTTTTTTGCGTGTGTGAATAATTTAAAAATTCATCGATTAACCACCCAAAATTGAAAAGAAATTGAAAGTTTAAGTACCAAGGAATAACATCATTTTGTTTGACAAACCTCACGGACGTTGGCTTGCATGTTATTGAACCCTTAAGAATGTTGATTTTTACACTGTTTTCAATGGGGCTTGTAGCCCTATGCAACGTCTTAGGCCTAGCACTGCCACTGTGTGACAGGAATGTTGGGCGGGTTGGTCCAGTTCGGGGACTTACATAACTTAGGCCTAACGTTCAATTTTTGCAATTAAAATACCAACTATAATCACATGTATACAGTCTCCAATATAACACAGTATTTGAATAGGAATATGGAAAAGGAGATTACCTTGAAACTATGTGTAAAAACCAAACCAACAAAGATCTGTCCGTGTCACTTCACGTTGCCGAATTCACTCCCGTACCATGCCAGGACATGATGCCTACAGTACTTGAACAATGAGGGCGCTTGAGCGGCTATTTGATGTGCGCATTGTGTGTAAAGCTGGCTACATCCAAATCTGTTGTCTGCAGGCCAAGTAGGTCGAGATCTTTACGTGTACCAAATAGGCAAGGGGGGGGGTTACGCGCAAGCAAGACGTAGGCGTGAGAGCAAAGGATGAATATCTGGGTATGGGAAGACAGGCGTCATTGTCGTCATTGACCATCATACACCTCTGACCCTCATCTAACAGTTTACCCTGCACCAATTTGATCTGTATATCTTCTTATTTCCAATTTTCACATGCATTCAATTCAATCAGAAAACAAAGTTTGGTCCTTCCCAAGCCCAAAATTACTAAGTGAAGACAACTTGAACATCCAAGACAACTTAAACCAAAATAAAAGCCTTATTTATCCATGTATATATTTTATTTGCTTCGAATAAAGAATGACAAAATAAAATATTAAAGTTAACATCATAATGTAAACATAGAAAAATGTTCAGAGGCCCCTATTAGACAATTTTACTAAGGCTTAAGTCATCTTTTGCTGCTGTTTTTGCAGGATGATCTTTGTAGGTGGGGAAACTTTGGTAAAACTGCACTCTTGAGACCATCTGTCAGACCTGCTGCAAGAAAGACATCTTCCAGCTCCTCTGTGGCGGAACACTCACGGACCTGAAAGTCAATCAACCTGCCATGGAATAAGGAAACTATCAATTGCATTTTGATCAGCAGAAAACATCAGCAAAGACAAAGATCTTTTATCATGAATGGCTTGTGACGCATTGTGATTGCCGAGCAGGTTTAGTAAGTGCAAGAAAATGAAACCAGGTTGGCTTGGCCAGAACTTTTATTGTAGATGTGGGGTGGAGCTTTTGCAGCATAAGTGATTGAATAGAGAGGTGCACAGCCAAAGCTTTTGTGATGTGTCTGAACATGCAGGTGTAGCAAAGCTTTGGTGATGAGTGTATGACAACAGAGGTGTGGCCAAACTTGTGTAATGCAAGTACATTGTACCTTAATGTAGAGTGTCTGATTATGGAGCATGGCCAAACTGTTCTATTGCTAATGTCTGAATAAAGAAACGTGACCAAAGCTTTCATGATGTGAGTGTCTGAATAAACATGTAGAGCCAGGTCAAACCTGCTATCTGAGGGTCTCGGATGCAAACCCTGCATCAACACCGTCAACATCCGCTCCTTACAGCTTCTTCCACTTGAATCAATATCAACCTTCTGCGTCCGAAGTCTCATGAGAAAATCCTGGCAAAAGATTTCAAATTGGTAATTGCATCCTTCCTGACCACTTCATGAGAAAAGGCAAATTGAAACTGGTAACACCACCATGGTACAAGAAATAAATAAAGGCTCAACTGACTGGTTGATTGATAGATGTATAGTTAATCTTTGATTGAAATCAAAAGCCTTACAACAAAGTTGTGCCCAAGGATGGGCAATGTAACATTTAGTATTCTGGCCCTGCAGATGTTTTGAGTAGCAGTGGTTTTCGACAGAAATTTCAACAATTGACATGTTGTAATTTTGTTAAGGAATCTGCTTTCGAGTTTATAGAAAATGTGAAGAACTTTCACGATGAAAGTCAGAGGGATGAGGTTTGATGTGAATTATTTTAAGGAGATTTCCCTCATAAAATTGTCAAGATAAAACTTGACAATTTTGCACAGCAAAGGAGAAATTATCACAGAATATTTTCATACCCTGTGTAAGTTACCTTAACACAGTCCTCTGTTCCAATCAACAAAACCAGGATAAGATGATGTAGGAACAGGAGTCGTCCAACCAGTGAGAGCTCGGCAGCCCAGCTGACAAGGGTCTTGATGTAACGGACTCGAGAGCGCATGTAATCAATATGAAGAATGGTGACATACGGTGTGCTGTCATCTACATTACGACAAAGACATGCAGTCAAAACACCGAGCTACTGCAAGTTTGTTATTACATGCACGGTGCTCCATCCAGGAATTCAAGGCAAAGTGGTAGGAGAGTACAGACTGTTCCCTTTATAACACTGAGCACTACCAAGCACTTCTGCAGAGATTGGCAAACGTATATTTACATCTTCAAGATCCAAACATCTTTTTGTTGTATAGAGCAGAAAATTTATTCTGTATTAAAATAAATATGGTATTCCAAAGTTTTGTTGAGTAGACTTGCTATACACCCAGGAGGCATGTCCACATTAAAAAAAATCAAGCCTGTGGAAGAGGAAAGGTGTTTTCCTGTTTTAAATTTTTTTAAATCAATTTCAATGAATACAAGAGTTTTGAAAGCAAACACTACCACACAATACTGAAGAAAATTAGGTTTGGAGCATACCACCACCTTTTCTGTTACTTGTATCCCGATTTTTAACCAATGCAGCTGTGAGCCTCGTTCCATTTTTCTGCAGCCAGTATACAAGCTCCATGATCATTGGCTGACCCAGCAATGATTTTGAATATTCACGAAGTTCATCTTGCAGCTGATTTGCTGACTGTTTAGTCACGCGGCCACATGCTAATGAGATGGAAGGAGGTTCATGAGGATAGCCAGATGGAAGGAAACACTGCAAGGAAATCTTCAAAGTGTCTGATGTTTGGTCCACAGTTGTTGTCTCTGATGGTTGGCAAGTTACACAAATGGAAAAACTCTGTTCACCATCTGTAAAAAGGGAAAATCTTGCTTTCAATAAGTGGCTCTCATCGAGGCAATCTTGACTCTTATGCAAGTTTACTACACTCTCTCCTCAGTTGATTATCCTATGAATGGATTTCATGCAACAACAAATCAACTCAGGGTGGAGAGTGCGAAGATTCAAAATTGTGCTGAACAACTGTATATACTCTGTAGGCCCTAGGCATTGCCTTTTGGTAAAATATTAATCATATCAAAAATAAGAGATAAAAAATCTCCCGAGCTATTTGTTCCCAAAATAAAGACAAGACACAGGCCATGAACAGAGAATGACCTTGCTGGAAAAAAGAGTGAAATCATGGACAGTTAACTCTGTGTTTAAAATTAAGTCAAGTAATGGCCAAATGTTTCTTACGTCTAATAATTTACAGCAACGTGTACACATGTGATGTTGTTGTTAACAGGCATAGTCCTACGTATTATCCCCTCACGGCCTACTTGGAGACCTCTAACTTAGGACAGAGCAAGGACAGAGAGTCACTACTCTGTGCCTTTCAAGTTACCAGCTCAGCCCATGGGGGATGGGCTAAAAATTAACAGATGATTTTTGCTGGGCTAGCCCTAGAGCCTACCTGAATTTAGCAATAATTCAAACTCCCCATCTCCACAGAAAATTCCCTGCAGAGCCTTCACTTCGTCGTCAGCCATGCTGTTCACTGAGTCGAGCCCAAAGCTAAAAGCAAATATTTAAGCCACATGTACATGTCGCTGCAAGTTGCCCATCATCGCACCACTTCGCCCATTTGCTACTCCACGGCCTAACTTCGTTGTTTCATGGAGTGTCCACAAAAAGCATTGAGATCGATGCAAATAACACTGAAAAAATAAATCAACATAGAGATGGCCAAGCAAAATAGAGCTCAATTGCAGAATACCCCACTACAATCAACCTCATAGCCAGGTACAGGTCAAAGTGTCGCACTCTTCTCAAGGGATTTCCACCTTGTACCCACGTAACCAGTCATTCCAGGGTCGTTTTTAGAGTGGCAGGGTATTCTGCAATGCAATTAGTCCCAAAATAGCCTTTGACCAGGACCCCTCACGGACCGCAAAATCTTTTTTGTAATTTTTTTTTCCAAAAGAAAGTCCTCGGCCTCCTCACCTTTTTATAGCTCCATACTGTTGGAAAGGCAACTCTTGTCTTTTCCTTTTATGGTAAAACATAAACTTTAAAGCATCCATAAAATACTAGTGTTTACAAAACAAGTGGAATTCACTCACGTTGAACTTGTCAAATTTCTTTTTATTCTGCCTGTTTTTCTTCCCGCTCACGTGAGAAATTAATTTCTGTATGTCCGACGCGACGAAGATCACTAAAGCACAGAGTTCCTATTATGACGGCATAGTGGCACATGCAGGCCGCGAAGTGTGACACGTACGTTTGTACCATACCGTACCGTACCGCACATCATGCAGGTGGTACGCCAAATAGCCACCGTCTATTGTCAGAGCAGCAGCGCTGGCCGCCGTCTCGGGATAGCGCCCTCTATATGTAGCCTTGACTTACATGAGTTAATGCCTACGGCTAAAGCTCTATTGTGGCATCAAAACACAAGCCGTAGCCACGTCAAAACCAAAGATCTCCCTCAGAAAAAGGACGTAGAGGGCAGTATGTAAACCGAATCAACGGTTAAGAAGTTCCAAACAACATACACAAAACGTTAAAACATAAAGTCAACGCGCGGCGGGTTGCTCGAAATATAATACGTGTATAGGATACAGGCGGCACGCGAGGCCTGTCTAGCGTCAACTTTGGGATGGACGTGACGGTTTCAAGATCAAAACACGGTAAAGTGCAGTCTCGGTTGCTAGACGTGGCATAGCGTTATGGGAGTATTGGTAATGTAAAAAAAATTGACCAAGGCCTGAATTGTACTGACACACACATACACATATGCGTACCTCTCTTTCACATTTTTGCTTTCAACTTGGTTATTCAGGCCTAACTTTTGGCCTAAAATGCTAAATATGTTTATCGCCGGTGTCAGTTTGTGTTTATAATTCAGAAATTCATTATAATTCAGAAGTTCACTTCGAATTTGCCACCTCTCCCCGTTTTAAATGCTGAACCACCCCTCCCTGCCCCGTTGTACATATTGTAAAACTGGTAAAGTACTGGATCTGCCATTAATATCAGCTAGGCTAACATTAAACTAATCATTGTCTGGCTCCATGCTTACGCAAGACTTGAAGTTACATTGTCATTGTGAACTTGCATTCAGTAGATGGAATTCAGACTAGCTGACTAGTGCAGTGGGTCAGTGCAGACATCGAGGAATCTCACAGAATGGCAGGTAGGCCTACCGCGCCGATGAAAATAGCAACCATAGTGATGTACATGCAAGCCAGCCAGTCTGAGGATCAGGTTACACAATTTTTTTCTTTGATCAGTATGTATGCGCACATTTGTTGCAGTTGCTTTCATCAGCACGTTGTGGTTGCTACCCGCCATTCTGTGAAACTCCCAGATGTCCACGCTGTCTCATTTCCCTTTTATCATGTTCAAAGAAAAAAATCCTCTTGAGCCAACTAAAACTAGAACTTAAACTAACATCATAGGGCATGTCGTTTTCCCTGGTGTCTTTTGGAGAGGTAGAACGATAAGCCCCACCAAACTTCTAGTTGTGCATGTAGGATTTGATTTAAAACAAGAAAAAGGATAAAATTGGAACATTTTGGGGGTAAAAAAGGAAGTGAAAAACGGAATCTAACTGTCTTCCTGGGTGCAAGAAGCCTCACAGCAGGCTTCATTGTTTGAGCGTAATCAAAATCTATGTATACATTGCAAGATCTTCAACAGTGTTTAGAGAACAGCAAATTATGTGATGCAGTGCAATCACGCAGATTTACCGACAGTACCTAAAGGTTTTACTGTTTGATTACAAGTCCATTATAAAGTTAATCCTTCAAGATATTTCTCACACTTCCAGGTATGCAGTCATGAAGGATGCCAAGAAACAAAGGACAGTGGGTAAAAGTAAGGTAAAATCTTGTCAGTTCTCTGAACTAGTTCTGTTTGTACAAATACACAGTTTTGCAAAATATGAATTGGAAATTTGTATAGCATCTGTGTGAGCTGAAGCTGGTTGCAGGTTTGAATCCCGCTCCAGTCAATTTCTTTGTTCATCTTTATGATCTGGTTTTTTTTTGCACCATAAAACAGGACTTTTGGTATATTTGGTCTGAATCAAGAAAAATGTGTATGTTTGTCAAGGTCATGATCATTTGAAACGAGGATTTATATTCTTTTTTTCTCTTTGTTTGTTTGTCAATAGCCAAGTCAAGCCTCTTTGGTGTCTAGAGGATTAGCAGCGAGGCCATCATTAATGAAGTAAGATCTCACTTTTCCATTCAGATAGGATGTGTCTTATGTTTTGTGTTCTCTGTACAGGTTAAGTATTCCACCATGCCTGCTCGAGTCTGTCTGTTGAGTGTTGACATCATGTGTGAACCTGACAAGACGCTTGACACTCAGCAGCGACATGCTGTTGGACCGGCGCACTTTGTGTGCAAGGGGATCTGGTAGGGGGCAATGTTGGCCATGACCACACCTATGACACCTACCATGTGTTTTTTGAAAAATTGTGAAAAAAGACAAATTTGTATGTCTGTTTCCCTCTCTTCATTAAGTTGTGGAAAGCCTTTAAAATTAGCCTCACCCCACAGAAAAGCCATTAAAGGTAACCATTACTGGAAGAAATCCCAAATATTCCCCCCCCCAACATAATTTCATTTGTCCCCCCCCAAAAAAAAGTTCTGGATCCTCCTTGTTTATGTGCTCACTTGCTTGCCAGCATTCAAACTGTTTTAAATAGGGCGCTCTTCACTGAGGTTAACCCAACCGGGATGTCAAATACTTATAAGAATAACACTATTTAAATAGTGCATAAGATATGTTCTTAAGTAAAATTCCTGCCATGGACCCTTTAATTCTCCTTCATCGTAGACGTAATGATGGGAAGAGCAGTGATCCTCCATCAGTCCGCTCAGGTTACTCACTGTACTCATCAGACTCAGACAGTACCACTACGGAAGTCAACCAAGGACTGGATCGATGTGCAAAACTCCTCGCCAACATCTTAGATAACAGCAACCAAGGTCATTCTATCAAAAGTATGCTGGCTGCCGGCTTACCCCTTTTTGTACCCTTTTTTGTAACAGTTAGACCTGTAGGCCTCCACATGCATTAACACTCATTCCCATTTGGTCATCCACCTGTCCATACCCAAGATTTCAAGGGTTAAAAATTAGTTTGGTTGAAGGTGAGAGGCAACCTGCTTTGAAGAAACTGCTTTGAACGTCTCTCAGTGTTGAGGTTCAATTGAGCTGAGGTTTAGAAAGCTTTATAAGAAAGCATGCAAAGAATGTGGAAGATTTCTGGATGGAGATTAACCTGTTAACCTAAAGTTGTTTAGTGTATGAAAAAAAGGAATTGTGTTTTTTGAAATAATTAATATAAAATGTGAATAATTATATAACTTGACAGCTGGCCATGCAAAATACAGACTTCAAAAGCAGAAATTGAAGACGGGTGTCAAGGCCCGCGGAGGTAACTCCACCAATTTGGAGCCCAGGCCCCTCAAAAGCGGGCCGAGGCATCCGGCCCCAGAACGGAAATCCACCAGGACCTCGCAGGGGAAGTCTGTTCTCTCTAAGAGTGCCAAGGGAAAAGGTGCCATTACCTCACCAACCCCAGCAGTGTCTGGAGCTAGACACGGAAGACGTAAGGCGTCGGGGTCAAAACGTTCAATGCTGTCTGCTGTACACGTCATCCCAACGGGTCAGGATGATTTACAAGGTAAATGTCTTCCCTGGCTTCCTCTGTGCCCACAGTCAGCATGGTGGAAAATGCTATTCCAAAATTACCTTCATTTCCAAGTCAAGACCAGTCATCACGATGTGTATGCAGGACTGCATAGCTCAGTCAGCCACAGTTAATTTCAATGGGACTTTTGGTACCAAGCACAAAGAATGTGCCTCTGGCTTGCTATGCACTGCAGGATTTTGAAAGATTCAAAATGTTTCCCACCAAAAAAATGTCCGGTGAGTTTGGCTTACTGGATATTGTGAGACTGCTTTTGCATTCTGAAGGAGTATGTACAGATTATTTGAAGGCCATGTTCTACAGTTCTATGATAGACCTCTTGACATACACTTAATGATGTCAGGCTTTGTTTACGTGTGCACGTTCCTATGGTAGTGAGGTGAGATGAGATCCATGGAGCTCCCAGAGGAAAACACACTTGTAAACAATGCATGACATCATCATGTTTTAGATCTGTTAGGCCTAGCGTCAGTTCTTGCAGCATGTGCATTGTCACTGTTCTACCAACATTGAACTGTAACAGTGCTATTTGGCTAGCATAACCTTAACTTTGTTTTCCTTTTGGAAATCATCCTGAATCTCTTCTAAAGTCAGCCACCCGTCAAGAAACACCATGATGCGTTTTTTTACTCCTAAACTTTCAAAGGGAACCAAGCCTGGCATGAAGTAAATATAGTTGCTTTCCACAAAAAACTCACAAAATCCTGCCATTCCCATGATGGACTTTAATGGATCGGGGAAGGTCTAGGGCTACTCTTAGGTTAATGTTGTTCAAAAGATGACAGTCCTGTTCCAAGAGGCACCAGAAGGGTTTGCATCGGAAAGTTTCAGAAATTCTGAGAACAGTATATTGCTTTTGAGTAGGTAGTCATGAACAGATAATAAAATGTACTAGTTATCCTTGAAAGACAAGTGTAACTGGACGCATCTTCTAATTCAGTCAAAAAAGTTGTGAGGACTGGTTTTTGTCTTTAAATTTAGACACACCCATTAGAGAAGCAAACAGGGCAGATTCCCAACCCATAAAAAGGAGGACGAAACACGTAACAGCCCCAGGATTCCAAGACCACCTGATGTCATCCACACCTGCCGAGAGGGAATCTCCTAAGAAAGCTCAACCAGCGGCAGCGAATAAAACCACCAGACTTCCAAGTCCTAGGCAGGAACCCCAGCCATCCACCCTCTCCAAGGAGAGGCACGGTCCCGAAAATTGTGTGATCATTCCAAGCAGGGAGGATGCCACAGCTTTAAGAGACAAAGCTCCACCAGGTTCGGGCAACTCTCAGAGAGCATTAAATGCACCTGTTACCAAACCCAAAGCACTTCTTGAGAGGGAAATAATAAAGGCAACTAAGAAGCTGGAACCAGACAGGGATTGGATGCAGTGGTATAAAGAGTCACTAGCTCAGCAGACTATGCATGAAGGCCTGGGAAAGGGGCATAGTAATTCTTTATTGCGTGACCGAAATGGTGGAGCAGACCAGGAGATACCCTCTAAGCCAGAGAGGGATGCTGGCCAGGGCATCTTGGACAGTAGAGTAACTGCACATCTTAGTAAGCAGCCAGCTTATCAGCCTCTTAAAGACAGCGAGGATCTTCTCAGGGACTTGGTGCAACAGCTGACCATCCTCAACCAGCAGGAGAAAGGGTCCCCACCCCAGGGCAACACCGAGCAGATACTGCAGGATTTGATTCAAAGCAAGCAGCTTGCCTCATCAGAGAGGCCAGCCAACGGGAAGGATACCTGTGGCAAAACTGAAGAAGTGATCAATCCTGCCTTGATCACAGACTCTGGTCCCCCTCTGTGTACTGATGGACGCAGTGCAGCCCTGCCAGATTTCCATGTTGACAGCAGACAATCGTCCCTGAAGCAGCTTCTGTCTGAATTCCGTCAAACTCCCTCACAGCAGACTCCCAGTGCCATCAGGCGAGGTGATCTGATGTCCACATTTCCATCACATGCTCCGTCCTTTGACGTCAGAAAGGGTGTAGGTAACAAGTATCCCTCTGGAACAACAAATCTAGAGCCCACAAAAGACACTCAGACGCCACAGCCTCACGTGCCAGGTGCTTTATCTTCACAAGTGACTTTCCTCACCCCGGAGAAAGATCACTTCGGCAGTGAAGTTGATGATGGGGCACTAAATCAACTCTCCACACCTTACGTTCATCAAGGTGGCCATGAGAGTGAGGCCTTGCAACTAGGAAAATACATTCAAGTTGGTAAGTATGTTGATTCAAGGTGTGTTTATTTTGCACATATTATCAACTATTGAGTCAAATTGTGAAATTTGTTAAAAAAGTAATATATTGATATCTTCTTACGTGGTGCACCTCCTGATACTATGCACTTTATTTTCTTCGAGCCCTTTGCCTTAGCTCAGGAATACATCGGTTCAATTTGCATGCACAACGAGACTACAAGTAAACATGTAAACCTGACTGGTAGTCATGGTAGTGATGTTAATATTCGTAAGAGAGAAGATTCTCGTTGCAACCAATAAGATGGTGAATATAAACTATGGGAAAGGTCCAAACTTGTGGGGTCAGTACAAATGATTATCATCAATTCAGTGATTGGCTCAAGAGCGATTGGCCCATATTAAATACTCCCACCGCTGAACTGGTAATGATGTCTGTGACTGCAGGCTGTGATTGGTATGTGTTAGCCTTTTGTCAAGTATTGCAGGCCAGGAGCTTGGACTAAAAATGTTGATGTAATCACCTTGACCGAAGGCTATCCGCTGTTTTTACATAATGACAGTCCTTTTGCGGGAACTCACTGTGTGCGCTAACCTTACATAGGTAGTGTGGACTTGTGAACAAAAGAAGTCAACATGATGTAAGAAATAAAGACGTTCTGTGGACTTACACACGTCCACAGGACGTTTCCCCTTCTCTGAAAAAGAAGTTTAGAGGCATTTGGGGGTAGGGGTCATCGTCGTAAAAGGAAGAGGAATAGTCAAGGAAACTTTGTACAAAAATCCAGCTGAAAATCGTGTTCCCAGTTCAAGAAAAATGAGTTTTTCACTGAGTTTTCTTAACTGCAGGAAAAGAATGTCTGCAGTTGGTATGTAAGGTAAATGTGGGTGTGTGTTCATGCACACGAGTAGTGCATAACACACTGAGCATGCACGACCAATTTATGTTGGAATGGACTGTCTGGACATATGCCGGGAAGGCGGGGAGCATACGTGACCCAGTTGTAAAACTTCCCACAGCCTGTCTCTTTTTTGCCAGGAGGGTGCACTGTCCAGTGAATTGCACCCATTGAGTTAAAAACACTTCTACAGTCCATCCCTCACCTCTCTTTTCATGCCGTTTGCACCCCTCAGGCACACCTGCAGCTATGGCTCCCACCAGCCCACCACGGAGCACAGAGCCATTGACCGTTGAACCCAGAGGCCAGGCTGCCAAGCAGGGCTCCTTGCAGCAGATCAGGATGCTGAAGTACCTGCTAGGGGAGTTACAAGCCGTTCTGGCAGATCACGGTGGGTTTGATGATTGGAAATATAAATTTGATGCTGCGGGGGCATCTAATGACAGATGGGTACTGAAACCCAGGCTACCTCATGTTGCTGTTGATCCAAGCATGAAGAGTTTAAGGGAAGGAAGTACAAGTATGGAAGGATTTTTCACTTTCTTCAAAGTATATAGACCTGTCTTTCGCGAAATCAGAGTCATAATTTTAGCAAAATATGAATGACCTCCATTGCAAAAATGAGCAATTCTCATTCTCATCAAAAAAGTAAAGAGAGATACTCTTCCTTACACACTTAGGATGTAAAATGTGCATTTTCTGACAACACCTGTTGTAGATCATACTTGAATTTGCACAAGATAATGACTTGGTTAACCCCCCCTCTCCAGTATTCTACACAAGTGAATATACTTTTTGAAGAAATTTCTCAGTCCAAATCATTGTAGGGCTATCATGGTACGTTTAGGCTTATCTAGCCTTATTTTTAGGCTCTAGACAAGAACTTGACTGACTTCCCCTGGCCACTGTATGTTTCTAGGTTACTTTGTGGGTGATTAGTGTCATTAATTTGTTGACTAACAGAGGACATCGAGGTGTCAAGGCTCCTGAATGAGATGGAGGATGTTTGCAACACCCTCCCCTACACTACCCAGAAGCAGCTATTGGACCTGAACACAGAGGTCCTACTGGCCCTCCAGCCCTTGCAGTCAGAGAACGGTCAGCTGCGCAGGCGTCTGCGCATCGCCAACCAGCAGCTGAAGAGCAGGGAGGTGGCGGAGAGAGAGAAGAAAGACGAGTCCTCAGTCAGCTTAGAATGTGAGATAGGCTTGCTTATCTTGGAGTAGGCTACATGTACATCCCGGCAAAACCAATCCTCAATATTCTTTGAAGTTTGGGCATACATATTAATGTGAAGCAAATCCTCTGACCGCATGAATCCCCTCTGAAATCCTTAACTTCTTTCAAGAAGTAAAGAATACAAATTCTCCTGATGTTTTGCCACAAATGATTGTCAAGGTCTTTTCTTTCCCTTTTTTTTCCCCCTCAAATATCAAGCATTAGCTCTCCAGGCTCTGAATTCCAATCTTCAGAAGCAGCTGCGTCAGGAGAGACAGGAGAAGGAGCAGTTACTTAAGAATAACCTGCAAATGAGTAAAACCCTGGAAGAGAAAGAAAAACAGCATCAGGACATGCTCAGGATATTAAATGATAAGGTACTTTAGACAAGTGATTGTCTCCTGAGTGTCTATATTAAAACACTGGCATTTGAAGCTTGTTAATATTACAAGTGGCCTAAATAACAAACACTGGATTTCGGGCAGAGGTGTGGTTTAAGTTTTTATTGGACTGTATCCAGTAATCCAGTAATATAAACTCCAAGTGTTTTGGTGGCTGACAACAGTTGAACTTGTGTTCGCATGCATGTAGGGTCATATAAACTCTCTACAGATTAACAGCTTCACCAGCAAGGGTGGTGGGGACTACATGTATTTATGAAACGAAAGCTTGTTTCATTGGTCAGTAATGAACCAATAGCAATGTTAATCATCCTCCCCCTTTTTCTCCAGGACACCAACTTGCTGAAGACCCGCCAGGAGACCCTGGAGGAGTTGCAGGACTTGCGTGAAGCTCGCAGCGAGCTCCAGTCCAAGGTGGACTACCTGGAACTGCAGGTGGAGGGCGGAAGCAAAGAAGCCCGCATACTGCAGCTGAGCTTGGACCAGCGAGACAAGGAGATTGACAGATTGAAGAGTTTCAATCAGTGAGTTTTAATTTATGCATTCTGAGGATCGCTTGCACCTATCATCAAGAAGCCTTGTTGTGTGAGGCGGATTTTGGATAAGGCTCTAGGATTTCTCATGAGAGCAAGTGTCCTGCCCCAAAGGCTATGCTGATACTTTTTAATATCTGAAATGGGGTGGAGCTACTTATCAACAACAACAATAAATGTATTGATTTACGGTAGCCATGTCACCTCCAAGATGATTTTCAACTGGCAATTATCAAAATGCAATAACTTTACATGAATTACAGGGTGCAAGGAAGATGAAGAAAATCGGCTATTTGCAGTCAGTGAAACAATACTGCAATCTGATACCCATAAAGTCAGTCAGAGTGCTTTTCTCTCCCTGACATGGGATCATTCGGGACTTTGCGTATGGGTATCATAGCAGGTATTAGTCCATGATGGCTGGGAAAGATAGCATCAGACTGCAATAACTTAAGCACAAGAGGGCGCCCTTCCTGAGAGCAATATATTTAACTCCTCTTTACCTTCCTAATTTCTAGAATATGGATGGTACAATTGAAACTGCCCCAAACCTCTAAAACCGTAACCCTCACTACTTCATTCACTTCGTCCATCCTTGTTCCTTCGACCTCCAGGAGCCTCCAGGAGCAAGTCAGGAAGCTGATGAGTCAGCGGGGTGAAGATGCCAACTCACCCAGGACCTTGGGAGGAATCGGCCTGCAGAGGATGAGTCGACTTCTCATGGAAAGGTGGGTTAACCAACCATTTGGCCTTCTGCGATCTGTGCATTGGCAGCGCATTCACCTCGGTGTCCTGAACTGTCAGTGCCAATGAAAATTTTGCTCAGTCAGGATCCCGCTTGTGGTCTGTATGAACATTTTTAAATAAAAGAGCTTTGGTCTATCTGAGGGGTCTCAGAATGTGCCATTTCCAAAATGCACTTTATAACGTGTTGCAAGCATCATGGTTTGTAGTGTAGCCTCTGATCATATTGTTTATGGGGAAGGGGCACCATTCCTGCGAGAAATGACTGACGAATTTGGAGACTTTTAACGCAAGGCTCAATGTTACATAGTTGATACAACCCTGATATGGTACATTCAAGTTGTTTGATGTGTCTTGTTCATTCCTTAGGAGTCCAAACACAGCAAACAAAGAGAATATCCAAAGTCCGTCTTATCACCACTCTTTCTCCAAGAGGCATCCCCAGCCTGCCCAGAAGTCGGCAATCTCCCTCTCCGAGTCACAAAATCCCCCTGTGCACTTACAAAACTCACTCAAGAAGAGTCCCAAGCAGCGTGTTACGTTCCTGGAGACTCAAGATCAGAGAGACGAAGACATCAGCAAGTGGGCCAGGACTGACACACTGTGGAAAGACCAGCAAGAGCTTCCTGGTGATTTGATACGCTTTGGCGCAAATACAGATGCAGATGATCTCCAGGGGAACTCGCTTGATGCCCTTGAAGGGAAGCCAGATGGTTGGATGATGGGAATCAAACCTTCTCTAGAACACGACGCCCTTGGGGCACATGCGGCAGATTCCCCAGACATGCTTCGCGCTTCCCCCAGACAAGAAGCAGTGATGCCAAGTTTTAGCAGGGACACACCTGATCGGGATCACATGTACACTGCGGGCAATGCGTTCAGTCAGAGCACAGCCTTTGAAAGACAAACTCTCCCGTTCCAGTCCAATCCAAGAACTGCTGAGCCGGCTTTCAGCCAAGAACAGCGACTAGAGATTGACCGGAATTCCGTCATGCCAACATCTCACAAAGGAATAGACTCCTACACAGCAACATGGAAAGCACCCACTAAGCCTACACTCAACTCTGCTACCTCTGACTCCACCGTGTCTTCTGTAACCACCGAGTTTGAGGCTCAGTTTCAGAGTGGACTCAGGGATCTGGATGCGGAGATCGGTAAACTACAAGCTAGTCTGAAATACCCCACTATCAAGTCATTATGAATGGACGTTAGAATGTACCGTAGGCAAGTCATGATAAATTAGGTCTTCATCCCCACAGAATGTAATTCTCAATTTCTTTAGCCCCCTTCTTGCCATTTGACAAACTCAGCGCACAAGAACATTTTACATTCCCAAGGCTTCCTGAGGTAATTTTTATTTGCTACAATCCAGTACATGTATATCCAAGTGATTTCACAGAAGTACTGCGGTGCACAGTGTACATGTACTCAACTTGTTGATCCCACAACATAAATGACTTAAAATGAAATTCTGTGAGTACATTAAATGCAAAATTCTGTACTCCGAGGACTTGACCAAATCGTGACATCATCATATTGAAAACAAAAAGGCTTGTAGCAGCTCTGGTCCTGAGCGCTGAGTTACACATGCCAATACGGCCGTTTCACAATAGTGCGCCACCAAGAGTTTGCAACGCGTTGGCCAATCACAATGCGCAAAATTTGTCGACCCAGTGCGCGTTTGGAAAGGGTTGACAAATTTCATGCGTTATGATTGGCCAACGCCTTGCAAACTCTTGGTGGTGCACTATTGTGAATCGCCCGTATTGTTCACAACAAGTGTTTATGATAAAACTCGTCAAAGACAAGTAATCAGCCAGGGGATCAATTAGTGTATCCAATAACACAAATTACGTTGTGGAAATATCTCTGCTGTAGATAGATATTTCAGAAGTTCACTTATTATGCAGGGTGCATAAGAATTGTGTAATTCATAAAGATGATTAAGGACCCTTTTGCCATTGTTTTCATATGTGACTGAGCAAGGTCGATGTTTAAACAAAGCTGAAATTTTTCAGTCTTCTTCAAGTTGGCCTGATTTAGTGGTAGGAAGAGCTATTCAATTGTGTGCTGTATCTGTGAACTATGCATTGTAAAGAGACAGTATACAAGCATATGTATGCTGAAGGTGTCTGTACAAATACAGGTATTGTCAAAAGATTATTCCATATTAAATAATTCTTTGCAAAAACCCAAATTTGCATTATGAATGAGAAATTAGAATTAAATACCCTATGCTAAAATATGTAAAACAGGTTGCATTCTTTTACCACATCATATTAGGTTGATACCCGACCTATATACATATATGTACATATTTAACATTAGGCACCAAGTTTCAAATGATTGACTACTTATTTTAGAATACATTATTTATTCACCCGATAATATTTGGTGATAGCTTATATCTTTACTGAACCCAAATTGTGTTTATATTACCTTTTTTTGCCACACCCTTTAAAGTAACATACAAACAATCACATGTATGTATTTGTCTATTTTTATACATACTTTTTTGGATGTCCTTTCAGTTTTACTTTAAAGCAAGAGAAGTGCTCATTTCAAAGTCATTTCCTTCCATTTTAACTTCTATAAACATTGTACATGTAATTTTTTTTTTTCAAGATAAATTCTTTTTCAAATCAACTTGTCCCATAGACACGTACATTATACTGATAGGACTGTAGTGTTGGAAAGCGGCCCAGCTGCTCTGTGCTAATGCCAAACCAGGAAGTGATCCCCTAAATGATGTTTTAATCCATGTATTTTTATGAAGCAGCGGCTGATACATTTGAAACAAGGCATGTTTTTTCAGTGGTAGATGCCCTGTACTGTAATGCCCGGGACAAATCTGCCTGCACTTCTGTTGCATTGCAATGCTGCAAGAACCAGATATGTACTTTGTCAAACACTGTCTCAGTGTGTGTGTGTGTTCAGCACTGACACTGTAAAGACTTATTCATGCGGACTTAATTTACTGCCTGTCTGGTGTAAATTAACAGGTTGCAGCATATGCAGCAAGGTATGAGACGGAGAGAACCCCCCCCCCGGCTTTGTGTTGGTCATTGTCTGGCAGGAATCTGGGGAATTCCTTTCAGACATCTTGGGGGGTGTGTTAAATAACAATAGTCTGGAATGTGTATAGGGATTGTACATGTTGGGGGGGTACCCCTCGGTCTCATTTCTTGCTGGGTGTAGGTTGCAGCACAACTGGTGTAGTCTTACAGTCTTGTAGTGACAGTACCCAACAGCAACACTGATGTATTATAGGGTGTATTTGTAATCTTGGACACAGCATGAATGCCTTATCAATATCACTTGCTGTGCATGCTTTTTGGCTAAAGCCAATGTTGCCTTGTTTGTTTTCTTAATTGTATCAATATATGCAGCTGCATAAAGTTACTAGCAAAGACAATCGTCTTGTGCTGAAAATGAAATATGCAAGAGCTTAAAAAGTAGTGAGTCATACATGTACATGTATGTTATTTTTGAAGGACACAAATATGGCTGTTCTGGTTGACTCGCTTTGGGGAGGGTTTTTGTTTGTTCTTTTGTTGTTGATGATGATTGACTTCTGACAATGCATCATTGTTTTCAGAATTATTAGTGATTGGCTCAATACACAGCAGGTGTAGGTTTGTGCACACACCTTGTTGTGTTGGTTAGATAAATCTATGGCAGTTTTGCTGTGTTTTCCATGCAGGCAGCTAGAGTGTTTTCCCTTACTTGAAGTGAGCTGCAGTTTCATTGTTTAAGTTTTTGTTTTGTTTTCTGTCACTTATTTTCAGTATGCCGTTGAGGGTAATGGAATGCATGCTTGGGTCAACATGGAGAGTGTGCATATTATGACTGGTTTAAAAAAAAATCATAGTTGCTTATATAATGCACTTGCCACATGATAATTGCTGAACATCTAGGACACCTGCCGCCAGCAACACTAGCTCGGTTTGTTTAGTTCTATCTTGTTACAGATAAACTATCAGCCAAGGTTACGTGTATTGAAATATTATACCTTTGGTTTGTGCATGGTTTGTGCAGGTTGACCATTAACAACAGTGCGATAATTGTGTTTCAAGAGCACTTGATAGAATGTTTGGTAAATCTGTCATTTCCACACTCCATATGCAAAACGTATTTTATGCCCGGTCCACCTTGAACACGATGACCCATCTCCGTCTCCAGCTCTCCTTCTACCTCCTTCTACACAGTGGGCCCCTCCATTTACTGTCTTCCCGCTCCTTACAAACGGTGGCCCCCTCCGTCTGTCGTTTACCCAGCTTTCCTTCTACACGTGCCCCCCACCTCCCTCTTCTGTTTTCCCAGCTCTCCTTTTACACGATGTCCTACCTCTGTCTACTGTCGGCCCACAACTCCGTCTACACGGTGGCCCCCTTTGTCTTCCTAGCTGTCCTACTCGATGGCTCACTCCTTCGTCAACACAGTGGCCCGGCCCCCCTCCGTCTACTGTCGGCCCGCTACTCCTACAAGGTGGTCCCACTGCCGGCGCGGCCTCCTCCTACCCGGTCCGGCGTCAAACCACCGGCTACCGTCTCCCACTACACATGGTGGCCACCTCCCTCTTCTGGCGGCCCACTCCTCCTATCCTATCTAGTGGCAAACCACCTCCGTGTACTCTCTCCCAGCTCTCCTTCTACATGGTAGCCCCCTCTGCTTACTGGTGGCTCGCTCGTCCTTTGTGAGTGGGATGAGTTTTGGGACTTTTGCACACCTTTGGGAGGAAGGGAAATGCAGTACTGCCCATGCCGGCCCAAATCACCTCTTGCTCTTTTTTTTTTCAATAATGATGTTGCTCTTTTTTTTCCAAAAATGAAACTACATGTAAAATGTTGCTCCTTTTTCGGGGAGGGGGGTATGGCCCGTTGGCAGCTGGATCTACCAGTAAATAAAAGAAATTTCTGTTCAGTTGTTTGACTGACCAAGCAGCAAGATCCGAGCACTGGCGTCGCGAGGGTAGGAGACAATTTCCCTTTCAGGTACAAGGACATCGAAAAAGAAAAATCAGTCCTCTGTGTTTTTAAATGCCGCAGGTTCCTTTAATAATCCCCTTTGATTGATTTTCCACAAGTTCCAGAAATTGGTTGCACATTTAATCATATTCTGCGAACCAGAAGCATCCGCCTCTGAGTATCCAGCTTTCTGGATTGGCTCAGATATGGCACGCCGTACGCTTCGTCATCTACAATATAAAGGAAATTCCTTTCACATGTGACGTCACCTGAGCCCCCCCCAACTCCCCAACAAAAGCCTAACCTTCGTCAGTGAACGAAAATAAAAATGTGATTTTCATGTTGTTTAAACACAATATTAACAGTAAATTTTATACCTACCGACAGCCGGATTTTTAAGTTATTGACCCCCCCTTAATTCAGATGACTACCGAACTGTTTTCACTGCCACGCCCCTGTCATGTGCAGTCTCAGTACGTTCATGCACATAACCGCGGAAGTTCGTATTTCTACGTGTACCCCCTGTATCTCATTACACGTCACGTGCATGTTGCTCATTGGGCATTTCACAATTACATACACTTGTAGGCCTACGCCTGTAAAATGTAATCCTCATTCTCGCATATAAGCAGTCGATCTGTAAAATTCTTTTCTACTTGATAGAAAAAATATTAAACAGTCTAGGTAATATTTTGTTAATTTTTTGGTGGACCTTTAAAAAGGACTTATTGCAGAGAAATAAACGTCTAGCCGTCAGTGCCCTATTCGTCACCGCTCACGCTTGGACAGTCCATACACCTGTCATTGCACAAACGACGCTAACGTGCTGATCATTGCATCGCTACACGTTAACGAAGTGTGCGGTTCTAGTGTACAGCTGCAGTTGTAGTACTTTTGAAAAAACCTGAGGTTATCGTAGGAGACTGTCGAGATGGCTGTCGAAGGGGCATCGAAACTCATCAAATACTTGATGTTCTTCTTTAACTTCATTTTCTTTGTAAGTATCTACACACAAACGCCGACAGTTGGGTGTTGGTTTTTCACATGGGGTTCGTCGCACCATGGTCGCTCGGTCAGTCCGCTACGTACATGTACCACGGAATGGCATACCGTCGACGAACCCCATGTAGGCCCGTCCTGGGGTAGGTTTGCTTTAACATCAACTTCTGTCATGTGTCAGTTAACGGCGTAATATGCACCGCAATGCAGGCTGGGTCTGCAATGCCCATGTTGTGCATCATGTACAAGTACATCGCCATCTTTCCCCTTTCGTCATATCATGGAACATGTTATTAGGGGAACATAACATCAGGGGAGAGACTTTTCCTACCTCCATTATAAAATCTAAGAAATGTGGCCAGGCACCGTTACGCACTGATGATCTCCACCGTAGCGTGCTGTGTTCCATGGTCTGGCTGTTACACCTTTTTTAATCTGTCTAAATAACGTGACTACCCGGCAACAGGCTACACGACAGAGTTGGGCCATGCCCAACTTTGTTGACACAGTTGGCCATGTTGCCCAACTTTGGTTATCTAGTTCTAGAATTGAATATAAAATTTAAAAGATTGCAATCGAATAAAATTGCAAGAACTGGGCTGTCACCAGTTTTAAAGGTAGTGTATGCCATTGGCAAACTCCCCCAAATCAGACTACCGTATAATCCTGAAATATCTTTCTTGAAAGTACATAACAGCCTCAATCCGTCTGTAAAATTTTTCTGCCTAGAATGCTGTCGTTTTCAAGAAAACAGAAATTTTGTTCTCATTTTTTATGATTGTCAGCTGACCATCGTATAACTTGCACTATAAGAGCTCATTTCACTTCGCACATCATATTTTGTAACAGGTGCCAATTTTCTTGTGCGAAGTGTTTGCAGATGTTGTGGGAGTCTCCATTAATGAACGGTTAAGCCCTAAAGCAACCAAAAATATACCGACAGAAATTCACCAAAAGCAATGTAAAATGAAATTATAGGAAGCTGAGTGTAAAGTGGGAAATGAATTGGATCAGTGTGAAGTTAAATTTTATTTAAGGAAAGGATTTTGAATTCAAAATCACCCCTAGAGCATTATGGTATGATCCAAATATACTGGCTGTTCCATGCAGAATGGTGAAAGGATTTTCGTCAACAAAAAGTATGATTTCCACACGTTAAACCTCCCGTTTTTCAAGACATAATTTCTTCTGTGCTTATAAATATTAGTGAATCAACTAATAAGAATGGAGTTTTTAGACTTTCATCTACTTGTAAACTGATGTGAAAGTGCAGTCATTAATTAAGCATGATCGCGCGCGCACATGTATTATCATATAGGCCTACTCATTCACAGACACAAGTCGACCGTATTCCAGGATGAATTTTTTCATGAATCCACAATGTTACATTGTCGAGGCACATTACTGTCAAGGTAAATTCACTGATTACTCCTAGCCATTGAAACAGCTCCTATCATGCCTGTTTCCCACCCTGACCCCGTGGATATCGTTTACCTACTATGAACGACCTAGATTTCACGCCAGATAAATTACAAGACCATCGATTTAAGTGTTGAAAATGCCGTGCAGTTTTTCTCAATTTTTCACAAAGCAGTTGACTGAAACATGAAACAAGTCCGTGGAATGTAAGTTGCAGTGAATATTACACACCGTAATCAGCCAATCTTGTGAAATTAACGACAAAAAAGGGTGTTCACTATCTTTAAAGGAAATTTAGGCCTACAGGTTTGTATGGTTTGATGGACAAAACTGGGAAAGAATTCCACGTACGGATGCCACTTGACACTCTGTGCACAAATCCTGTGGGAGAGACTGGTCAGAAAACATTCTTTTTTTGTTAGTGAATGCCTCAATATTTTCACTGTTAAATTTGACTTCAGACATTTAATAATAGACCCCTTGCGTTAAGGCGGAGTCAGAGGCTATTCGTAATGTTCTTTATTATTGTAATTACAATGAGAATGCACAAAAGGTTTACTCAAGCCTATCCTAGAGGAAGAAAGAAATGCCCTCTAACTAGATGTCATACGCAAGAGGGTCTATTGCTTTCAAGTAGCTTTTAGGTCATTGTTGCGCCCACTAAATCATGTGACCTATAGTGGGATTCTACCTCATAACAACATGTGTTTGGAGTGCTCTTTACAAACAATACAGCCAAGTTACTGTAAAGTACCCAGCACATCAATAGTCTGAGTATTTTGCCTTTGGACAGACATTTGCCTTAAGTTTACCAGGGTATTTTAAAAAGGGAAGTAAGGTTGAAGATTTCACACAGGATCAACTGATAGTTGATCATGCTGATGGACGGATTGTGCCCAAGAATTGCCAGTCCTTGCTTTTAGTTAAGACAGTTACCACAAGAGAGAAATCTTCATTTTGTTCCATCCTCATGTATAAGCATGTACATGTATACTGCCATTGTGAATGAGGCAGTTTCAAATTGAATCCTTTATTAATCTGTAGAAAATAATTTCATCATCTGTTCACAAATGGGGCCATTAGAGGTCTTTCTTTTCAAGAAAATAAATATTGAAGTTGAACGAAATCACAGTTCCATGAAATCGTGAATATGAACAAGCCAGTGTTTTACATGTACATGTATTTCAACATGTGTCAAATAAATGAAGTGCGTCAGAGATCATAAGAACAAAACATCTAAGCTTGAACATGTTCAGTGCATGTGAGTCTATAATAGTAATGCCTAAGTGATATACCTCACAGGTACATTGCTGTTTCCAAGTGACCTCCATTAATACCATCATGCCAGTGTGTTACACCCAAAACCACATGTTCAATGACATGAGGTGACAGAGTGTGCGATTCAGAACTGTTAGGGTTCAGTCCTGTGTCATAAATGTATGAATATAATATAAAATCTTTTTGAATGTCTAAGGCTAAAACTGTGATGCCCATATGTAGAAGCGTGGTTGGCGTAGGCTCCCTGCCATTTTTTTTTTAAATTATGCCCCACCGACGAAGTCAAAGGGACATACTGTTTCTGCCTTGTCCTTCTGTGGGTGGCTGTGTGCAGGCATGGCATACATAGTGTGGACCTCTGCACAAAAGAAGTCCACATAATGTAGGGTGCGATGGCGTAGTGTGGACTCGCACATGTCCACGCAATGTTTCCCCCTCTGTGAAAAACAGTTTCAGAGGCATTTTTGGGTCAAGGTTATCTGTGGCAAAATTGAAGAGGAAGAGTCTAGGAGCTCATCATCAAAAATCCAGCTCGGAGGAGTTATCCTAGTTGGAGAAAAAGGAGCAATTTCCTCAAGTTTCCTTAACCACAGGAGAACAAAGTAATGTCCACACTTTGTATGTAAAATCCATGAGTGCGTGTGTGTGTGCACTTCCACAAATCTTGTCAGCGCGTTAACTTGAGAATTCTTTATCCTATCGACTTCAAATTTGGTGTGTGGATTGTTCTCTATGGTCTTAAGAACCCTATTGAATTTGGTTGCACAGCAATGAGGTCAAAGGTCAATTTGGCTAAAACAATAGAACACTCGTCAGCGCAATAACTTAAGGAACTGCCACTTTGTTTTTTTATTATATTCTCATTCCTGAATTTTCAAATGTACTTAATCCCAATCTTTTACTAATTAACAACAGTGAAAGGAGTTCAAAATTGTTTCATGTTTTCCTGTTTTAGTATAGTACTTTGCTCAAAAGCGGGGCATTTGTGTTTGTAAACTCACCTATCTTGTTTCAGCTGTTTCTCATCAGAAAATGCACTCGCATTAAACCAGCATTTGCATACAGCTCATTTTTTTTCTACATATATATTCACTTGGATTAAAAACTTGAATCCAGCATACTTTTTTGTGCAGATGTAATACATATTTGAGGGCAGTTGTGGATTTTTATGGACGAGTTTACTGTTTAGTCGGAAGCTGTACAGTTTAGACAACTCACCCTACTGTTTTTAGAAAGTCCATTCATTAAAAAACAAAGCCATTAATATTTGGCTGTATAATACAGTAACATGGTTTTCCTATTACCCATTCACAGTGAATCCACAGTGCAAAGATTTATGTCAAGCATTCTCATATACATGTAGATTAATTGTCCAGGATTAGATTTCTGCACAGGGCCTGTTTGCGCGTACGTGGTATATGAGTTACATGCTTCTTTGATTAATACGGTATTTTGATTTGCCAAAGTGTACATGTATGTATGCATGCCTTAAAGCTGAAGACCTGTGTATGAGTGTGATAGCTGGTAGGTAATGGCGTCTCCTCGGGTCAGCCCATATACATGTAGGCCTACAATTTCCGTACATCTCATCAAGGTTATATTATCAGAACAGTGAAAACGTAGGCAAGCACTAAAAACTGAATTCTGCATTTGCTGGTAGGGTTGACTGTGCTTTGCATTTGAATTTACATGTACATGTAGTTTTAATGTTAAACAGGTAAAATGAATTTAAACACCAAATTGACAAAATGTCACATGATATGTATGCATTGTGCCACACCATATGCTCACATTTGTACAAATTGTATGTGAACAAATTGAGTACATTGTATTTTGCAGTGCCCGTTTACTACTTGGCCAATATGGTACTGTACATATTCAGCACTCTACAAAGTATACTTGGAGGTGACAGGTTTTTTTTACATGTTTATTTGTATATGGTGCTGCTTTATCGTGTTACATGCAAATGTATAGTTTGTATCCTCTGAACTGACTTACTGCACAGATACGTCTGCTCATTGAAGTCTGTCTCATCGTCCAAAGTGACATGAGACATTTCGGACAGAAGTAATGGAGTTGTTTCTTACAAAATAATTTAAAATTTAAGAATAGAATCTACACTCGGGAGATGGATCTTAAAGAAACTTGTCACTTTTGAGATTGTGTTCATATGCTTGTATATGTACCATGTAATCCAGTTGTGAGGATTTTTTCCTGTCAGTTATGTGTTAGCAGCATTGTTCAGCATTTCCTATGGGCTTCTGGGAAACTAGTTATGTTTGACTTTGTTCTAGTTGGTCAGCTCTTCGTTTTCAGGAACTAAACTGATACTGTGCAGTTTGGACTCCATGATTTCAGAATCACATGATGAGGAAGGATGTATGCAAGTCAGAGTCATGTGCGCACACACTCACAGACACACAATACTGATTTATGGCCAAAGGGCAAAGGCAGAAAATGAATTACGCAAGCAGTTTTAGAGACAGCATGTACATGTACATGCATGACTGGTGACTGGTAATCAGACCTGTTTGCATACGTGTACTGTACATGCACATGTGCTGGCAGCAGATAAAAGCCATTTCACACTCCTCTTTATGTGATTTTCTACAGAAAGGATCATGAGGGCCTTGTACAAACCCGTAGTCCAATTCCAGACCTATTCTTCCACATTCTGTGTTTGCTTTTTCGTTCCAGGTGTGTTTGTCTGCCCATCTGTTTTCCCAAACTATTTTGAGAAGGACCGTATCAACTTTGAAATAGATACATACAAGCACATGTATGTATGTACATGTATGTGGATTGGTCTTGGAGTTCAGCAGAAGCTGATTGATTCTGGGCCCCATAGGTCAAAGGTTAATTTAATTAATGGTTTAACAGTAGAAATGGATTTCCACCCTAACTTTAGAAGAACTGGACATATCAACTTCAAAGTTGTGAGTTGGTCTTGGTGTCCTCTGGAAGCCATTTGGTATTTAGACTTTATAAGTTAAAGGTCAGAGTTACTGTGGTTACAACATAGAAATGGTTAATTCCAATAGTTTTTTGGAATTTCAAATTGAAGTTAGCGGTTCTGGCATGGGTTTGGTGGGACATTTCTATTTTTAAGCATACCACTTTTTGTGATTTTACCTACATCCGTTACACATATTTAGGTCGGTACTTTTTATTGTACGTGTTTTGTGTGTCGTTAACAGTACCAGTATGCATGTTGGATGCGTTGGACACAGTCGTCGGAATGAATTCTATTCTTCATGCTTCATTTGCTCTCTGAAATTGTCATTTCACGACATCCCATCTTCCTTAGGCATGACGTGTGGAGCCTGATTTATGTCAAAATTAACTTACCGGTAAATTAAATAATGCTGTTTCATTCTGTCCACTTTTCGTTTAAGTTGGAGAAGTCAGAGAAGTTTCAATGTTCGAACAAGTTCTGAATTTTATTTCATTCAAGGATGAAGTCTTTGATTCCAAAATGTTCTTGTGTCGCATTTGTTTGGACAAGTTTTTCTGGGAGTTACACAGACTTACATGTACATGCAGTAAAAAAAATTCAATTTTGCATTACGTCATTGTGCACAGGAAATGGTAAAAGCTTGAATTACATGTACACACACTGCAGAGTACATGTACATGGCACACACTGCAGAGTACAGTACATGTACATGGCACACACTGCCGAGTACATGTACATGTACGTGGCTCACACTGCAGAGTACATGTACATGTAGGTACCATGGGTTGAAATTGTCTTAAATTTTGATTCCAGCTGGTTAAAGTTTTGTCATGATAAGGCAGCATTTCCTGTGTGTATTTGGGATTTGCTTACAGTTTTTGTTTGAACAGTAGATACATGAGCATTACAGCACAGTGCTGGACAAATCTCCCCCAAAATGGTTGCCTCCCCCCAACTGCTTTTCATGAAAAGTGGTTTCCCATTGTTTCAGCTTGGTAGCCCAGATTAAACGTTGCTTATGAGCATGGTTTTGCAGTATACAATGAAAAGTGTCCAACCACAAAATACCCTAAAACTGCACTCAAACAGAAAAGATATGACATCATGTCAGGCTAGCACGTATGGTAAACGGCACTGAAAAATGGGTGAGTTCATTTCTTGTACTCATTTTGCATGTGCGGGTGGATATGTCCGTATCAAGAAAGGGAGGCATTCTTCGAGTGGTTTCTCACTTTTTCAGAACACACTAATGAAACTTAAATAAAGACAAAAACTTTTAAATATTTACAAGATTCTGATAAAATTGTGATGTGTACAAGTATCTGAAAATAAGCAACAGAGATGGATGGGCAAATGGAAAAAAAAATTTGAGAAAAAAAAATAGTCTGCAAAAAACTCATACTCATAAAGCTGAACACTCAGCTGTTGCATGTGTTCACACAAATCACAGACTAGAATTGAAGTATCAGGAACGTAGTGAGAATGTAGTGTCCGCTGAATACGTAGACCGCCAGTGACAGGCCTTTTTTCCAGTGTCCCGTGCTATGTAGAAATAGAATCATTGTACAAATTCTTCATACGTGCAAGTTTGTCTGGCTCCCAGACCCGAAGAATCCTTGACGAATCTGCAGGCTGGGAGAGGAATTGGACTAGGTACATGTACACATACGGCACAGTTTTTACACATGACATGCACAATGGCTTATTGGAAACTCAGGCAAAACCTTAAATTTGAATAAAATCTGGTACACTGAGTTATCTGACTGCACATAAACATAACAATTTGAATTCCCCAGACTAAAGACACTGTTGCTATACCTCGTGATTCGGGGCAAGCTTTTGCTAAGCGACCACCATCTCTGGAATGGACTGGTTCCCTTGTGCCCTTCTTTTCCATTGAGAACAGTGTATTGTTGCAAGGCATCTCTTACATGTATATAACTAAGGAAAAGCTTGCCCCGAATCACGAGGCGTAGCAACTGTGGCTTTAGTATAGAGAATTCCAGTTGTTATGTTCACGTGAATTTAAAGAACTCAGTGTACCAGATTTTATTCAAATTTAACTCGGAGAAGGCTTATTGGTGGATTTTGCATCTGGCCTTCTTTTGGCATGTTTGGTGAAGGAAGTAATTGGTGTGTTCTAGTGCTGACTGAAAATGAAAGAAGCAACGGAGGTACTCTGTACATGTATGATAGCTCCATGGTATGATTCATAAAAAACAAATGACATCATCGGTACCGTATATGCAGTGCTGTTTTAAACAAGTGTACCGGTATTTAAAACATGCTGTCTGTCTTTTTATAGTGCCACTGCCACAGTGGCAGTGCCAAGTGAACAAGGGGATTAAGACCAGAAATTTAGAAGGAATTGCCTTGAATTAGAAACAATACATGTATTGTGGTTATTTTTTAGCAGGTTTTTAGACCTTGAATGTGAAAGATAAGTGATTTGCATGCATGTCTGAGCTTTGAGTGATGAGTTCCTAACAAGTGTTGGGACTAAAGATCTGAATTTCCCAGTAACTCCCCAAAATCCACCTGCCAAATTCAAATTTTGAAACCGAATATCCGAAACTGGAAAGAAAAAATCTGGACTTGTGTCTTTAGCAAAAGAGTTTTAAAAATTTGTTAAAATTACTTCAAAAAATGATTTTCTCCCATGTTTTTATTTGTAGTTTTGTGTTCAAATATTGGGGACTCAAATTGGTTTGAGCTAAATACTTGACTCGACTTTTTGCCTAATGACTCAACTCACAAAAGTTAGTGACTCCTTGCAACTCTGACAAGAACCTCCTTTTGGAAATTTTATCTTTGCCTTGCAGATCTGTGGCATTGTGATCATCGTTGGTGGTGCCTTGGTCTTCACCAAGTACAATGACTATGTTGACTTCACTGGCAGCATGGGCAATGCCATCCCCATTGTGCTCCTGGTGATTGGCATCTTCATCCTCTTCACCGGTTTCCTGGGCTGCTGTGGTGCTCTGAGAGAAAACTACTGCATGGTCTGCACCGTAAGTAGTCAACTCTAACCCTGGTGCTGTATACATCCTGCAGACCTGTTTGGCATTCACCTCAAAAAAGCACAGCATTAAGCTTTATTGCATAAATTGTTGCTACAACAGCAAGCAATCTACACCAGGGAAGAAATGGGGAGCTAATCCTCTGATATGCAAATGGCAACCTCCAAATGACTCAGTTGCTGATAAGGTACCGTATTGCCTGGTCACTGGGCTACCCATACAAGTTTGTCCTCCAGCCAAATGGAAGGTAAATATTAATGGCTGAGACATGTAAGTGTCCTCATGAGGAAGTTGTCATGAAACTGAGGAAGTATACATTCATTCACTTATCATTTCAGGCACCAAACAATTGAGGCACAGAGCTGAAAACAGTGCCCATTTGTCGGGGCTGTGCTAAGAAATGGTCAATTTGAAGTGAGCATGCTCTCCAGCATATGGGGCACTGCTCCAGCAGCAATGCCCTGTTTGTTTGTAGTCATTATGCAAAGTCATGAGAGATAGGATGGCTACATTCTGGCTTGATCACAAGGCAAGGTGCATGACATGGGCATGTGACTGCTGGGACAGTGCTGGTGATTGTGGTTAAGAGTTGTGTCTGACAGGGAAACTGTTACAATGAGCTGTGTACATGTACTCAGCAGGGAGCTGGCGAGATTACTTAAGTTTCATGGCCCAGTGAGCAGGGTTATTAATGATGTAGCATTTCAAGGACCAGTTCTGCTGTCATTGCTTCAACATTTTTAATGTACATGTTACACAAATACTGACTACTTTGATTGGTATAGACTGATCCGGTGACAAGAATCAGGAGCCGTTACTGCAGTTTCCCCACACGCGTGTACAGATGAGATGCACGCATTAAATGCTTCCTCAGCCAATGGGAGCGCACTGCTAACCAAAACATGCATGCATCAAGTTTAGGAATGGGCTCCTGAATGACGGGGACACCGCAAGTAATGGCGTCAATGTAAAACTAGCCTCCAGAGGTGATCCATGGAGCATTCTGTTTTAGAAAATAATATGTTTCATGGATCACCGAGGGGACTTGTTTTACCATACCAAGAGACAAAGCATTAGATATTTGTTTTATAACACCTTACCCACAGGTTTACACTGAGCTTCAGAGATGATAACAAGTCAGTTTTTTCCAAGTCCAAGTCAAGTCAAAAGTCAAAAACTGATAGTTACGAGTCAAGTCATGAGTCACAAAAATAGCGACTTGAGTCCAAGTCAACCAACTGCAGTCTACAAGTCTGATGAGCTGAAGTACACACCTGGGCACTATTATGCAGTTTTGTTGCAATGAATATTGTCTTTTTGGAGTGGCAGGACAAAAATAGTAAAACTAGCAAGTGTCACATGACACACTTTCGGCCAATCAAGATACAGAATCTGTGGATGAGTTGTTATAAACAGTACCATTCACTAGCATAGTTTTTAGTGATACCTCAATATGTTATCATGCTGTAATGTGAGTAGCTTCAAATTGGACATGATAATCCAGCTGTAAACACACACTGATATTTGTACTTGCAGCGGCAGGTAAATCAGGCAGTGAATAAATACAAAAAAAACAAGGAAAGGGAAAAAAAGGTTAAGTTTTTGTTGTTTTCATCATCAGTTTGCCATTATCATTGTGATTCTGCTACTGGCTGAATTGGGTGGTGGTATCGCTGGCTACGTTCTCCGGAATGACATCAAGAAAGCCATCGATGATAACATGAACAAGCTTCTTGTCCAGTACCCCAATAACACTGCGACCCAGAAGCTCTTTGACAGCATGCAGCAAGATGTGAGTAGACCTCCTACAACTGTAGTTTCAGGCTTCACTGTTGAATAGAGTGTGTAAATGCCTTCAATCGTGGACCTATAACAATAGGGGACAATTGGGTCCATGGTTGCCGAAGAGTCCACGGTTGGAAAACGTGTACAAAACATAAAACATATGGGAGGTCTTCCGGAAAAGTTAAAGTATGAACCAAAGAGGAACAATAGGGAGTCCACGATTGAAAGTGTTTACACACTTGTGTGTGTGTGTCTTTAACTGGCTGAAGTGCAGATTGGTACATACCTGCTCAAAAAAGTCATCAAAATGGAGAAATCACTAGCAGTGCTGATACATCTGTGTTTGTGCTTGCTGTGACATGAGGATGTTAGGGCCCTGAGCCAAGCGTTAGCGTTGAGCTCAAAATGCATGGCACTAAAACTCAGCAATACAAGAACTGTCAAATGAATAATTGATAACGACCAAAAGAAGCATAATATTTCATCAAAATTTCAGTAAGTTATGTCTGAAAGAGCTGACTTGACTTGTCTTCCAATGTATGTCTTTTCCATTTTTCATTTATTTATTTCAAGGTTGAAGAGATCCAGCAAAGTGATATTTTCCGTATGTCCATAGTGAGGTGACTGGTTGACATGGCCATGTGCACATGCTTAACGTAGTACGTACATGTACATGTGAAACAACCAAGTCCAATAGAATGTGCAGTGTAGCAGCATTCTATATTCTTGTGCTGGTTTTTTTTGCAGGCAAGGTACACCAAAAAAAAAAAAAAACAGAAATGGATAAATTTGAATGCATTGCTGTTGTATCTTACAGTTGAAATGTTGTGGAGTGAATAATTACACCGACTGGTATAGTTATCTGGGCTCCGGCAACGTGACAGACTCTTGCTGCAAGAAGGAGGAACCAAAATGTGGTATTGAGCCCAAGAAGGAAACCATCTGGACAGATGTAATAATCCATTCTTTGTTTAACAATCGCACAGCTTCATTTCTGCTTCAGTCCCAAATCTCCTTTGTGGTGTTTGTAGGATTGCAGTCATGTGTATACTGAAAATTGTGGGTCGGTTATATGAAGGTTTAAAGGCTATATAATCTGTCCTGGGCTGCTACCATAAAGCATGTTGGACTGAAGTTGGATTTTTGGTTGTGAATAAAAGGGGGATGGTGGGAGATTTACCCAAAGGTCACTTTTTGGCTGCAGAATAATATTGGGGGATGATGTTAGGGGGGGTAGACGGCATGAGATTATTGACTGCTTCAAGAATTTGTACATAAGAAAAATGTGGGAGCCTGCACCACGTCGGCGCTAGCCGGTTTACCTTGTCAGTGGTCATTTTCATGAAAGTGTTGTAAACACTGAACACGATGCTTCAATGTTCTTGTCGTAGGGTTGCTTCAACGCACTCTATGATTTCCTGGAGGACAACATCGTCATCATTGCTGCAATTGCTATTGTTATTGCTGTGATTCAGGTAAGAACAGAGCACAGGTAGCTTTTTATATTCACATTGTGCACCCAGTTGTTCCTATTGAAAACAGTTTTGAGAAAGGATTGCTCTGTCTTGTTGCCATGTAATTAGACTACAATGAATTATCAATACAAGCCAAAATTTTCCAAGGGTTGTAGAAAAAAATGCATTTAATGTACCCATTAGAATGCTGTGAAAACAACAGAGAGATCTGTGCATGTGTAAGCACAAGCATGTCAAACCTTATGAACTATACTTAGGGCTGGAAATGTTTGCCTGCTAGTAGTGTCTTTCAGTTGACATAGGTGGGGTCCACACACCACCATGCTGTGACAGCTGCTGGTTTATGGGATTCCACCCTTCTAAGTGCCGTCTGTTTTTCAAATACAGATATCACTTGGTTTTGTCAACCCTAACCATGCTGAACCCAACAAGGTTATGCAGGATTTCAATGGTCCCTAGGGGGCTAGCCATGCTGAACCCAACAAGGTTATGCAGGATTTCAATGGTCCCTAGGGGGTTAGGGTTAAGTAAGCCTAACTGAACTGGTACCATGAGCCTGCTGTACATTAATGCAAAAGGTGGTTTTGTAGTGTATCTGAGTAACCAGTTTTACCTTGTGCTTCCCCCCTTCCCCCTTGGTTGACAGATCTTCGGTGTTGTGTGCTCTTGTTGTCTCATGCGGTCCATCAAGGGTGAATACGAGGTTGTGTAAAGCAGGCTTTGTGAGGACACTTTGGCCATCCTGCGCAGTCAACATCAAACCATCATAAGGTGTCCACGTTATTTTGTTACTAAACACAACCACAACCACTTGAGAAGACTGGTGGACTTTTGGTCCAAGGGTTTTTGTTTGGTTTTTGTAAGTTCTATTTTTTCCTTCCAAACATTTTCACGGGAGGCCATGCACAGTTGGCTCTCAATACAAAGAGAATGCTGTTAAATCAAAATGCTGCTTTGAAGAGCAAATTCAGAAAACCCCAATTGCATTAATTCTTGTGTTTTCTTTCTTTGTCCACTCCTTTAACAAAGTCTTAGCTCTAACAAAATAATTTATCTGGTCCATGTAACTGTGTTTTAACAAGGCTTGACTGTATATGCAAAACAAAATCTTGTAACAATGACAACTGGGCTATAAAATCAACAAGTGTGGCTGCTGAAATGCCAACAGTTTCAGGCAGAAGTTCGCAAAGTATAGCTTCGTTTTTGTAATTTCATACTGGGAAAATTACAGTACAGGCTGTCAGAATTTGAACTTCAGTAAGGGAATTGCTACTAAATGTTGTTACTTCAAAATGCCATTGACAATTGACAATTTCAGTCCAGGCAAATCATGTTGAAGGAAACTTTGGGGAGTGTTTTGTTCCATTGCCATATTCAACAAATTATGGATTCATCCGAGGAGATGGCTGATCAAAGTTGTAGCTTGGCTTCAGTGTTTCTAGAATACATTTCATTGAATGATTTTTTTTTACACTTACCAACCCCTGGCAAAAGGCTTTGTGTGTAGACTAATCCAGCAATGTTTCGCTGGACATTCCCAGAGGACCCCTTTAATGGCCAAAAGTAATGTGGTGGTGTTGTGCAGAAGGGAATATTATGGAACAAAAGTCACCGTAGTGCTTTTCACCATGGGAGGGGTACTGCAAAGAACCATTGATAGTATTACCATGGTCACCAGAGTTGTTTATTTGCTTACTAGCACTTGAAAGTATTGTGACAAGTGTAAAGATTTGATCTAAATTTGGGGGTAAATGCTCCATGCAGCTCTATAATGTATTGTCAATTTGGTTTCCTTAGACAGATACAAGTACAACTTATTTGCTTATCTACATTTATATGGTGTACGTGTTTTTTTGGTTTAACAAATTTGTTAATATTTTTTGGCACATGGTCTAATGAAGGATCCGCTTGCGTTCTGAAAGTGCTCATGTGTTAAAACTTTTTTAAGTCACTAATATATTTTGTTCATGAATTTCCACTTATTAAAACTCCTTTTGTACTACTTATTAAGGCTTCTTTACCTTTGCTTCAACTCATGCTTCTAGCTAGGATATTGCTTTAAGTTTTCTGAATGAAAATGATGTTTAACCTAAGTGCAACCACTTTCTGTCATTTTTTTGGGGGGTGATATCCGTCTGTTTGTTGGTTTGTAGTGCACATGTAATTGTTTCTTACGGCTTATGTTTGAGGCTTGCATTCTTTATAAACTGGTCAGCATTCAGTACTCTTATCTTTAGCTATGTGAAATCTGCACTTTGGTGTGGATGTATTATACCAGC
>NW_019091362.1:7963133-7979254 GCF_001949145.1 Acanthaster planci
ATCGTAACAGTTCCGAGTACAGTTTTTTGTTACAAGGCCCTGTTCCCTTTGTCCGAGTTTGGAGACCCCGGCCATGCATATAAAAGCATACATGTCCGGATCCGGAATCCCCGGTAGGAAGTGGTTAATATTACTACATTGAAAAAGGTGCAATTCCTAGAAATTGTTGAGTAGAAATAGCAATTTGCTTGCTTCGAATAATTGGGCGCTTATTTTTGTATTCAGCCAGATGAATTTTTTAAAGTACATGTAAAACCCACCAAAGAAAGTTAGGTCCAGCAAGCACAAATTTGATTAAATGTCTTGAAAACAATGTTCTATGGAATGACTTCAAGCACACCTTTCAAATAGAGAGAAGACATGCAATCAGACTCACCGTCACTCTTAACTGTTTGACTTTCAAGTTTCTTGGCAGTAATAAACTTGCCAATCGCCAGTAGGGCACACACAGTCCCACTGATTGCTGCTAACACACACAGAGATGATGCCTGTAGACAAGGAATTAACATTGAGGGTCAGCTGGAATGAAATTCAAACAGTGTTAACGTCCCCCCCTTTAAACATGCAAACCAGTGAAAAGTGGCTTGAGGAAACTGATATCATCTCTGCCATGGGAAAGAATTAGACATCACCATCCACAAAACACAATTAAATGTATCCATTTTAATTTCATTTATTGTCATTTGCGTGTGTGTTGCAATTTGCACTTTGTATAAAATTATTATTCTTGATATTCCTTTCTAACTATGACACCAAGGATTCCTAAAAAGCACCCTTGGTGCTGTAGCTCGCAAGCCTGAAGAAATGTGCATTCATGTTGATAGTCGTCTTTGACAAGTTATCTTCACCTGAAATCAGAGCACTGCATTGTACATTCCATCCTTAGGTTGATAAATGGTCGATTTTCACTCCAAGTAACAAGCAGCCGAATTTCTCAAAAGCCATGGGAATCTGGTGCAATATTGTAAGTTTTACCGTGTCTCTAACAAGCATCCCTACCACACATGCACCCATGAACACCGTGACAATTAGAAAGTGCACTTTGAACTCTGCAATATGTCTGAAACATCTCTGATTGAAGAAAAAAAAATACCTCAACTTTGCATGGTGCTATTCGTGGACAAGTCTGACCTAAATCCACAACCCACTGGTGCAAATTTCAGACATTTTCAACCCAAACAAAGTGATTTAGTAATGTTAAGAGTAACAGTGCTAAAAAATGGACCAATTCAATACAAAGTGAAAGCAAATGCACAAAGAGTGCCATATTTGTACATGCACTTATTTCAAAGGCATACTCTATAAATGGAGTCTTTTAAGAGACTTCTGGCAAGTCTGGACTGACATCTGGCCCTGAGGCCTCAATTTTCTGGTGACGGAAATAACCGAAGGCCTGTTATATGAACGTACTGTAAAATGAATTTGTAATGGGTCGATGGGGATTGCCATATTGTATCTCTTCATCTATAGCACTCATTGTCAGCTGCGTTACTGCCAGGGATGAGGAAGTTGCATGCCCAACATGGTGGCAGGTTGTGTGTAAAGGATCTGGCATGCACAGAGTGGTGCCAGTTTGGTAGCATGACAAAAGAACTGTAGTTTGCTTCTTCACATACAAAACTAGTAAGCCAGATCATTGAAGTTAAAACTGCTCTAGTGTGGACTGAAAGAATAACATTACTCAGATGGGAATTCTGGAATTCCTGAACCAATTTCAGCTTTTCCCCTTGAATGTCAAATTCTGCAAATTGGAAATAACAGGATCACTTTTCCCAATATGAATCACAGCTTAATTAGTGGGTCCTTACATGATGATTGGAACCATTTGGGCCAAATCAAACTAAGGTAAAATGTTATGCTAAATGTAACTTCCCAGAAACAATGAAAATGTCATCATCTCAGTTCTTTCAAAATTAAGAATCCAGATTAAACTGTTATTCCCAAGAAGTACTTGTAAGGAGCTTTTGGCATTCTGAAACCAACTCTAGCAGGAACAAATAAAAGCAGAACGAGAAACCAAAAACAAACCAGAACCCAGCTGAAACAAAAAAGAGAAATTACCTTCCCCCAGCAACAACAACAAACAGAAAAAAAGAACCTCAATGTCAAAAAGAGAGAAACTGTGAAAAGATGAGTCAAACATGCAGACACCTCCAAAATGGCAAAATTGTTGCATGTTCATGTGAAGTGCACCATTTGGACAAAAGCAAAGCAGATTGAAAGGGCACATGGGCCACACTGATTGGTGCCTCATCCAACTACATGTACAAATCCTTGGACCAGTACAGCTTCCCCCCCCTTCACAAACCAAGTATCAGGTTTGAGGAGACACATTCAATATTTATAAGTTTCATGAACATAAAAATTATGATTAAAGATTGGCAAATAGGATCTCGGCACGATGCTGAGTTCACATGTCAAGGAGCACCATGTGGTTTTGAATCCAAAATGGATCGACACCCTTGTTTGCAGGATAGGGCATTCTGGTAACCCACTAAAAATATCAAATCCCAAGCACATTAACTGATATCCTCTTTGAAATTCCCACCAACTTTCTGTTGTATGCCTCAGATTAAATTCCAAACTTTTCAGGCCCTGAACGTTAAAAATAAAACCAAACAGCGAAATTAAAAAACACTTTCTTATAACAATTAATGCAATAGATCCATTGAAAATGAAACGAAAATGATTTCACCACCAATGTGAAACTCAACTGATGCCAACCACCATATATAAACACCAAGACTGAGGCTTCAAATCTTACACTTTTGGTGTGAATTTTGTCAAAAAGTTCGATGAGATCTCGCACAATGATTGACAGGCTGGCTACTAGGAAGAAAATGGCAAGAAACAACAGGGCACTGCCGTAGAGAAGAAAAATAAAATTCAACTCTTAGAGGAGAGTGGCACACACACAAGGACCTGACAACTTACAAACCAATTAAATAGGATCCTAGATTACTGTTCTTAAAGTGTGGCATTGAACTGGTTCAGATTGGCATACCACAGTTATGCCAAACCACGTAATTCCCCAAAATTGGTTTTCATTACTGTCCTTAGAAAGGACAATTTGCGACTGTTAAGTTCATTTTGTCAAAACAGGTCCAAAACAATCACGGACGTTGACACACTTCACCATTTCAATCAATTATACATTGTATTTATAAAAACCTTGACAGCTAGTCTATACAGGCAGTTAAACAAAGTCCAACCACATACTGAACAACAACAAAGAAAAAGGAACATGACGACATGATTAAACTCTCAGTACATAAACAATGTAATACTGAACATATGAAATCACAGTACACCCAAACAATTCATGCCATACATTCGCACACATTTCTTTCTCAATAATGTTGAAATTGCTATATTCTCCCTGCTCATGAAGATACATATGTAGAGGATCACAGAATAACCTGTTAATCTGAAAAAAATGCCGGAACGTGCAACAAAATAACTGCAGTGCCAAAAAATGCATACAGGACAAACAGAAATAACCACTAAGTTTACACTGATATGAGAAGATTACAGGTGGTATTTCTACAAACCGTCTTTGCTGCACTTACATGATTCACCCTCCACCAAAGATGTCGGGAAATACTGAATGCTGCAAAGTACAGGTTGGAACAGGATCACTTACTATACACAATATATTTTAAAGTAGCAAACCTTGACAAATGTCGTACAGTGCTGGATCTCTGTTCTTCCCCAAAAGATATCAAACATGGCTCTGTTATTATTTGTCGCAGAAAGACATGTATGAAATTAATGCCAATAAATCTCTCTCTTTCTTGCACACTGTCATATTTTCAGCCTACTGGTGGCTGGTTGGTGAGTTTATCTCCAGCTGTTCTTCTCCAAAACATACCACATCCTAAAGCTAGATGGAGCTACCGGTAGGAAGCCTATTGAAAAATGAAAGGATAATCCCTAAATTCTGCTCAAAAAGAACAGAATATGCTCATTAACCCCCCCACGTCCTGCTTCTTATTACATGTACATGATACGTGTACCTAAAAACATGGAGTGTAGGTACAGTATTTTGGTTACTTCTTTTATACTGATTCAGTGTGCACTGAACGAGGTCCATTGGGCTGCATTAACTTTGAAGGGTACTAGTTGCATGCCGTATAAATGAGCCACAAGTACATTGAACCTTTTGCAACACATTCAATTTATAACAGACACTTTTTTTTCTTCACTGCCAATGTCGCATTTTGCAAAAGCCCCTCTGAAGAAACCCTGTTTTGTCAGGCCATCAAAATATGGTATGCTGGAGAAAAGGCAGCATGACTTTTTATTTCATTTACTGGCTTTCTTTATTATGTTTAAAATTCACTACTCAAATTTCTACTTCTGGATACAAAATGGATGAAAAAAAATTTCACTTCAATTGACAAGCATTTCCTTTTTTCTCAAAAAATCCAAATTATCTGTACAGAACCTTCAGTTACTTCCCCTAAAAAATTATCTATCGTCCTGAGATATATCAATTGAGCCTCACCAGAATTTGACCACTCAGAACTTCTTGTGTTATGTATGGTGTTTGTTTCCCAACTGTAATAAATTAAAATTCTACCAAGGTTCTGTTCAAATGCATATTCTGCTGCCTGCATTAAATTTCCTGACTATTCACCCTTCATTTTATTGCTTGTTGCAGGCAACCATGAAAATGCAAGAACGACGATAATAATTAAACGTACACTGCTATGAGCACAATTCAAAATAACTATAGTACTAAATAACTATTATGATAAATAAATATAATTAATAAATAAATATAGCTCTTTAGTGCTGAAAGTAAATATAATGCTATTCAAACATTATTGAAAAATATTTATATTACTGTGCATTATCATAATGAGTGTTCTGTATACATGTGCCCATCTTCCCTGACTAGAGAATGACATAATCAGCAAGCCTACCTGTACTGAAATTCCACTCTGACCGTGAACCCTAAGAATCTTCAATCCTTGTTACAAGGACTGTCAGCAACCAGATAACAAAATTCTCAAGTATATAAAATGCACAAACTCACATTCGTTCCCTCTGCTCTGAGTAAAGTGTTGTCACCGAACCAAAGAATCTCCATATTACAACCACCGATGTGAACACGTCAAGTACACAGCCAAACTAGATGAATTTGGATAAAAAAAAAAGAACAGACAGAAGGTGAAAAAGCTGTGCTGGGAAGTTTGATCTTACTTTACCCTATTCCTCCAAGGACTGGGTAGATCTGAAGTAAACCATAAACTGGAATGTGGGACAGACAAACTTTCATCAAATGCAGCACTTACCCCAAAGCCAAAAGCAGCTGAGCTTGCGGTCATTGCAGAAAGAACTGGGAGGGGAGAGAAACAGGTGACTACTTTTTGGCAGTTTATCATTTTTTATTACGATAGAATACAATGAAATAAATACAAATTCTGTGCCTATAACTTCTTGATTGTGCTTGATATCTTACACTGTTGATCTTTTGGACAGGTGACTATTATTTTCTAACAAGTATGTCAGAAAATTAACTGACACATATATAGTCTCTTCGCACTCCATAGGATCATCCTCATTATTCATTTATGGTAATGATGCCAAGGATTCCTCAAAAGGGCTCCTGGCACTAGAGCTAGCATGCCTGAAGAAAATTGTGGATGGAAAATGGAAAAACATTTGGGGTAAAATACATCTACACAGAATCAGGTAGGGACTAAAAAACCAAATCCACATGAGGACCAAGGCCAGGAATTGAACCAGGGTGTTTTTGTTGTGTTTTGTTGAACTTTTGAATTACCTCAAGTTAGTTCTCTCCCGTTTTTAATTGGCCTCACATGCAAGGGTAGCAAACTATTGCACGCGTTGACACATGACTTACCAAAGCTAATACCGCCAAGTATAAGCAGACTGAAAACTGAAGCCCATGCAAACCCCATGGCTGCTCTGCGCCATCGCTGTGCTGGATTGGCTGTCCATGGAAGAGAGTCATCCAGTGGAACTGGAGAGAAAAAAGGAAAAAAAAGGGAGGGAAAATGAGTAATAAGAGAGTTTTGATTGAGAATATTTATCTTAATACAGACCTTGCATGTACATGTAAATGGAAGAAAGAAAAAAATGAAAAACTCTCCCACACCAACGAGATACATGTACACTATAGTTCCTTTTTATGCCATGGACAGGACCATTTTTTATTGAGGTACCTGTAGCAACCCAACAAATGCCAGTGAGTTGTAAGTACACATAGGAAAGAAAGTGCTGAAATTAACAACATGCATTGTCAGTTGACCGGTCATGTCATACTTGTATTATCCAGAACATGACATACTGGTATACCTCACAAAGACTTCCACAGAATGAAGTCAAAACCCAAGGAAATTAGACTGCCTTTTGACTGTTTTTGTTAAACTACGGAATACATGTACATATGCATCAAGCAAGTGGTACTGTAAACAGCTAAATTTGCAAGTTGAGTAAATTGAGGAAACTGCCTTCTTCTCCCATTTGGTGTATTCATACACAGCAATAGAAAAAAATCAGGTTCATGAGTTCTTTTCCAGGTAAGGGGCTTGAAGGAGAAGAGAAATGGGGGAAACAAAACAACTTTGATACTGTGCCTTAATCATAAATATTAAAAAACCCTCCTTTTCCTGTAACTACCAGTCAAAATCTCCTTCCACTTCTCCTTCTACATACAGTACACAGACATATCATATGTCACTTGACTGATTTTGACTGATAGGACTACTGTGTCAAGAACATATTTTTGCATAGCGAAGGTTTTAAGACCTCGATCTGCTTGCAGCTAGGAAGAATTTGGGGACTCAAACTTGTAGCCAAACCAGCCCAAATCAATTTGAGGACAGAACTGAGTACACATGGTACATAAGTATTTCCCTGTGGGTGTTTCTTTTAGTAGCTTGTGATCAGGCCGTTTCTGTTGCGCAGGGATGCTACTCCGTGCACTGCATTGTGGGTATTTTTCTGTTACCGGTACATCATTGGGGAAATCTGCTGATACCCTCCTGGGCCTGTTTATCAATTCATTATCTGCGGTCACAAATCCACTGAGCTGTTTTTATGACTGGGGTAATAACACACATGGAACCTTTGAAGTGGAGGGAGAGGAATTGTGACTCCTGTTCAGACTGTGTCAGATTTTAGCTACATATGAGTAAGAATTTCGAGAACACATATGCATACATGAGCATGTACGTGGAGGTATGCACATCAGCACGATCACCCTTGTGATATATACATGTACATGTATACAGGTACATGTACCAGCACCAGTACCAGGAGTTACAGATCAGTGACTTTGGAGTAGATGTTTTATGGTCCACAAGCCTGTGCTACACTTTAATCATCCATCGGCTTAACTATTTACATGTACATACACAGCCAAAATAACAGCACAGAAATATTGACCACATATGTATTTAACAAGATTCTATGTCATTGCTGCAAAACCTTAACCCTAACAGTCCCAAATCCTCCAGTTTCCACACAATTTTACGTACACCCTTGGGGGTTAGGGTTAAGGGTTTCATTTATTCTCACAATTTGTTCAGGCAGTAACGTCTCCCCATTCCACTCTCCCCCCCCCCAAAAAAATGTCTACAGATATCTTACTAAACAGCACAAAATGTGCTTAATCCAGCATTGAAACTCAAAAAAAAAACCAACAACAGCGAACAGAATTTTTAAAAAGTCGCCACCAACTTAAAATGCAGTTTTATTGAGTGGGACTATTCGGTGTGAATTACATGTATGTAGTCTGCATATGGCATTACCAGTGAAGTATTTTGAAAACATTCATGTACCGCAGCTGACTCTGTAGAATATCAGTCAAAATCAATACAAATTTAAATATCAAAACAAACAGTGAGCTTATCTGATTTAGAAATGTTTGGGGGCTGTGTGATGATTTAGATATCCTTTTACAACGCCAACACACTATGCAATTAATTCACCAACTGATTATTCGGGGGGATCACTGTATAAAATAATCAGGAAGTTTACTGAATGGTTTAATATTGACACTGTATTATAGTGAGTAATTTCAACAAGCCCAGGAACGATGGAATGAAAAAGAATTTTAAAAAATTGACAAGGACAAAATTCAGAAAGAAGAAATTGTTGACTTTCATACTGTGTATTACATGCACACAATGCGGGCAAAATTGTGTGACCCAAATGAGAATGCATATGAGTATATGGAATCCAAAATAATCTAAGCCTTTGTAATCATGAACTCTGTCAACAGTACTCTAAAATTAAAAATTATGAGTCATTCCACAAAGTTGATGAGCATTTTGTAGCATTTGGACATTTCTCAGATGAGGTTTAGGGGTAACTCAGATTAACTGAATTATTATTTATAACATTGTGACTGTTCTACTAAAGAATTGTTCTGGAATATTTCAGGGCATTTTGAAATTATTCAGCATAACATTGTTCAATGTTAGCAGAAATAAATTGACAAGAACACAAACCCCTATTAGGGAATTTAATGTGAGGCTTTGGTTATTTTCCTTTTTGAAATTTGGTGTAAATTAACAGATTTCATGGAGTGGCTATGAAAATGTCCGATTAAATTTCCAGAATTCCGGTCAAGAATGATGAGCTGTATTCTAAGCTAGTTATTTGGGGAGAATCTGATGCAAAAGAAAAAAGAAATTGAGCTTTAGCTAAACTTTATGAAAAATAGTTACATCTACAACCAGTTTCTACAGACTGGGCAATTTCATAATGAAACATTTGACGAGAACCAGAAGAATAGTCAAAACTAAAACGCATTTACAAATTTTACTCTGAGTAAGGGCTGCGCTGAATATCCGATCCATTATCAACTATTCAAATATTCTTTTCTAAATTTGAATATTCAAATGCAAAATTCATGAACAGGAAGGGAGAATTTTGTTTTGTTTAAATGAGAAAAATTACGCCAAGGAGGCTTGTTTCAAGCAGATTCAAATGAAAAGTGACAGAAACCTTACAACTCAAAAAGGAAATTATTCATTAAAAAATTTAAAGGGATAGAAATTTTCAACAGGGCAAGAAGTAGTATTCGTGTCTTAAGTCTTGCTACATCGTGGCTGGAGATACTCCTTTAGTGACGAGAGAACCTATTATACATGGTTCAATCATCAACAATCTGCCGGTCTTTAAGACCGATTATTTGGATATTCGATCGAATTGGTCAAATATTCGAATAGTGAATTATTCAAATTGACTTAGCCCTGCTCCGAGTAGCCATTCCTCAACTTCATGGAATGACCCATATGCCAGCAAATTATATATTTTGCACATATTAGTCTCAAGCTTACAATACATGAGCATCAGTGGTTATGACTACTAGTACTTTCTCCAGCATGTTGATGCAGTGCACAAAACTCAAAGTCATCTGATTGAATAGAACTTGCTCACCCTGCAAACGTTGGTGGTTTATCAACAGCAGGCGAGCAAGATATCAGGTTTGAGTCTCTACCACTTGTACACAGTAAACAAAATTTCTGTACAAGTTCTTAAAGAAGCACCAATGCACAAATGCTGACAAATAATTGTGAAGAATGCAAATATTTTAAAAATATTTCTTAGGAGGTTACAGAATGAAAAGTACAAAATGCCCAGATGTGAAAATGACCCCCTCTCTTACCTTTATCATTGTCTGATTCAGTATATTTTCTGCCTGCTGCATCATTAGTGTGTCTGCTGGATGATGTAACTCTCTGGTTGTTGTTGATTGGTAGGTACTCGTCCAATTCCAAGCCTTGCTTCTCCATCTTAGAACTCAAGCTCTTCCTTGTTTGTAATCCATCTGAAGAAAAGAAAACAGCTTATTAAATGGCTGAATACTGGTAAACAATTATTGAAAAAAAGAAATAAAAAAGTGTTTTGTTTCTTCCAAAGAGCAAGCTGCGGTGAAAATCTTTTAAGCATCCACACTTGACCACATACATGTAACTGGAATGGTAGTCTGTATGATCAATGGACGTGATATACTGTACTGTGTGGACCACCTCAAAAAATCTGTTCAACAAGTGGCAAGACAATGCACAAACCAGCAAAAATCCCTTTTATAAGAGCCACACATTTAGGTACTACCAGCAGATTACTGAAGCACAACCCTGCAAACAGGTAGAGCAAGAAACACATATTAATATGGTACCAGCATCCTTCAGTACGCAGTTCACCATGAAATCCTATACATTTCCATGAGCTCAACAACCTGTGATTGTTTTAACCATAATACATCACACACCAAGGACAAACCAGCCTGCCCACACATGTGCTACATGTAAAGTGACCCACCTCCATAGTGTATCTCATATCCGCAATCAGGTCAGGCACTCACAGGATTGATGACACACCCCTCAAAATCAGTCATTCTGAAAATTAAAAAAAATCAGTGGAGTTGTCATGCCATGGCCAGAACCGGACATTACCTGCTGCACACAGACTGTTTAGCCTTGCATGGCACAGCATTGAATAAAATGATTGTCCAAACATGATTTTACAAAAATAACACCAATGTACCATCAACAAGAAGAGATTCCTTTGTTTTAATTGTGAATTGTCATGAACAATGAAGATGGAGCTGCACTGACCAAAGAGGTTTTGGAACCAAGCTGGCCTCGAAGATAGTGCTATTTGATTTCAAATGTCCTATCGAAAAATGATTAAAATTCATTATTTCTTTCTTCTGCAGAATTATTCTATTTAAGCTTTATCTGGCCTGTGTTATGGGGGTCTGCACATGTGCATCAACTTTCGGCCTACTCGTGATTGCAAAATTATCCAAGATGCAGGATTCTTCTCCTTATCTTCCCCATACCTAACCCCCTCAGATTGAACAAAAAAGGAAATAAAGAAACAAAGAAAGAAATCCATTTTCAAAACTTAAGTGGGTTTAAATTTGTCTGTACAACTTATAAAAATGGAAGAAAAAAAATTTGGAGGAAATGTGTACACACATTATGCGGAACACTTTACGCATCTACAGCGGATCCACATTCCATAGTGGGCACCATGACACCTGGTATGCCCACCAACTAGTTCCTTTTGGGGGGGTCTACCTCCATCTTGGTTTTTTTATATTATATTTTATATTATTTTTATTTATTTTTAAATTAAGAAAGAAACTTTCACCCCACCTGCACATGTTCAGATTTCATTTCCTTTCATTTGTGAATGTTGCTTGGATCCATCACTGCATATTCTGCAATTCTGACCCGGTATTTCTCCATTATTGCTCAAATTAAATACATAATACTGAGATATAAAACCTGGCATTATATACCATTACCAGATGTCCAAGTGACGTACATATCAATATGGTGTTACATTAAACCAAGCAATAGATTATAAATGATGGAATTAAATGACTTGATGCTGGGTTTCTCATGCACCGGATGAAACTGAGACACTGAAACACACAATATGCACAGTGTACATTTGATTCACACGTGACAAGTTAGAAAATCCTGAAAAATTTATCACCACGAAGGTCAAAAAGAACAGACTAAAGTACATGTAGATCAGATCAAGTAAACAAAATGTATGATTTAACTGCTCAGGCTGAGAATTGAAAATTCCACACACTCAGACATACTTTTTAATTTGATACATCCCTAAGGTCTCCTCTCTGTCTGTTTTTCATTATGCTGCTGTGAAAGTACAGTAATACCAGTCACACCCCAAACAGATGTGACCTATCAGCACATGTCTGTAAATAATGAGCTCCAGTTACTGATAGCAACCAGATGGGCCCCTAGGGGTTACTGATCTTTCAATACTCCTTACTCTGCAGTGGTTGGGGTCTGGCCAATGGGAGTCTACAGGCTTGTGGTGTATGCCTGGGGTGAGGATTACATGGAATCTTTACCAAGTTGGCCCATTGGAAAAAAAGTTATGACCATATTTGGTGATATGTAAAGACTTTCATCACCATGGGTTGACACCATGGGATGGCAAATTTATATTTTGTATGTTAGGCCTATGAAGTCTATTTCTTTGCATCAAAAAAAGGACCTCAGTTTGCCTAAGTTTGATGGACAGGTTTGGTACTAAACCTAAGCAAAGCACCATAACAAACATGAAATTTAGCAAGGGCTAAAGGCTAGTCAGCTGATTCATGGCAAGATATCAACATTCAGGAACAATATAACATATTGACATAGTACGTATGTTATAGAGCAATAACACTATGGTGCTCGCACATGGTAACAATTGTTTTACTGTTGTGCGCAAGACAATAGGTGGATGAATTTTGTCTCAAAAATGCACTTTCATGGGAAGAAAAATACACGTCAAAATGAAACATACATACACCCTAGATTATTTGGAGTGGGTTTTGGAAAGAATTGCATTGCGGGCAATCACAAGGTTTGCCAAGTCTCATGTCTCACAAATCCCAAGAAGTTTTAAAAATGAACGCCTCACTGTGTTAATTTTGGTAGGGGTGAGGAATGGGGTTAAGTACCTGGGGGATATTCAAAAGGGTTGAAAAGTAGGGTGAAATCTTGTTGGCCTTAAATTCATTTAATAAATTGAGACACTCAAAAACTATCCAGCAATATGAACTTCACATGGTTTCATATTATTCATTCCGGGTGAGTGGAGATTCTAATAAGCCTTTTGCGAGTTAACTTTGACCCAAATCTGGTACTCTGAGTTCTTTAAATTCACGTGAACATAACAACTTGAATTCTCCTTACTAAAACCACTGTTGCTATACCTCGTGATTCGGGGCAAGCTTTTGCTTAGTTACATAAGAGACACCTTGCAACTATACACTGTTCTAAATGGTTAAGAAGAGCACAAAGGAACCAGTCCATTCCAGAGATGGTGGTCGCTATGCGAAAGCTTGCTTCGAATCACGAGGTATAGCAACGGTGTCTTTAGTCTGGGGAATTCAAACTGTCATGTTTATGTGCATTCAGATAACTCAGGGCACCAGACTTTATTCAGATTTAACTCGCAAATGGCTTATTAAGGATATGAAAGATGTATTGGGTAAAGAGTATCTAGGCCTACATCACATGCAGTAGGTTTCATGTTTTTACCAAAAAGTTACATGCAAAACATAAAATAAAATAAAAATAAACAAAAAAGTAAAAAGCCAAACATCACTGAGGAGTAGACAGGCCTACACAAGTAGCTGTGAAGCAAAATCTCACGTTTGTGTAAAAAAAAAGGCGCCTGTCACATCATCTAGCCTACATCATGTACTGTATATGTCATGCACGTATGATGCACGTACAGTGAGCTGTATCATGTGTACGCGGAAACACCAATCGGCAATCCTGCAACAAACGGACTTCTGAGTTCAGTTACCCTGCAGGTAAAGGTGTGCAGAATTCCTCATCTCGATCTAGACGCTTGCTTAGAAAGTTAGGCTGAGCTTCAGTTGAAAACTGCACATAATTCAGAATTAGCAGGCAAGAAACCATCGGCTAGTTCAATGGTACGGTGTCAATGTGCACAATTCGACTGTGTGCGCGCACGAACGTACGGTATACGGTACGGTATACGGTACGCCCGGCCGGCTAGCTGTGTGTACCATGAACTTCGGACACGGCGCGCATTGCAGGCTGCGCTCTGGGGCATTCATATGCGCCGCAAGGCGGCGCGCTAGTAAAAGTAATCGCGGCGCTCACATCAAACACTTGTCGATGGGCCTGCATCCCTTTGGCTCATCAGACGATTACATGACATATTAACTGTGGTGAGTCAGGTTGGCGTAGTGGTTCTTTCCTCGCCTTCCACCTCTGCGGCCCGGGTTCGAATCCCGGCCCGATCCACATGTGGATTGGGTTTTCAGTCCCTACCTGATTCCGTGGGTTTTACCCCAGAATATTCTGTGCCGTGACTGACAGAGGGCGCTAGGCGCGGTCCGAAGTTATAGATGGCGCTCTACGTAGCTACCCAGTAGCAGAGGCAGATATATCGACGTTAGGCGCTAGGCTAGGCGCGCATAGCTGTGTGTTAAGCGAGTGCGGCAGATAGGCTCCGCCTTGTGCGTTGTGCGATAGGGCAGCGGAAGTCACTGCTTGGTCACGTGAGTGCGGGCGTGGTCACAGCAGTGCGAAGGCTATAAAAACCGCGCGCATGCAAAGTTGAATTTTTTTTAGTTATCCTGATCAAGGGCTGATCCTGAAGTAAAGATCGAGAATCTTGTTCCGAAGGGTTAAAGTCACCTAACCTAGTGACCGTGCCTAAGTCCCGAGTGGTGCGTGTGTCGTTGAGGGGCCTCGTTAGGTTGAGGGGCTAATTGGTGGTGCGGTATAGTTCCTGATAGGAGCTTGCGGTCGATGCAAGGGCGGATTGCTATCTCGTGACGTGAGTTGCGTGTATCGCAGCCCTGACAATAAGCCCCGTAGACTTGATAAAGTCCCCGATTCGGCACTGGATGCTCACAATTAAATGTGGTGTTCGCTGCTCTTGGCGAAGTCCGGTCACGTATATAATCACACAGTCTCCCGTCAATAGCGCCCTCTGCCCTCTACTGGTTGAGTAAGTTGATGAATAAACCAGCCGCCTGTTAATTGTTGTATATAAGTCAGGTGTCCAGGCGAAGTTTAATTCAAGTCAGGTCTGTCCAGGCTACGTCATTAAGTTTCGACCAATCAGATTAGCCATCATCTCGACGAAGACCAACTTTCTTGGGGGACGGTATACTTCGGTCCCAACGGACTCGTCCCTAGCCGCTCAGGGACTCTCCGGCGTGCCGTCCGACGCGCCACGCCTCGAGGAGGAGGGCGCCCTCGCCTTCGTCGGAGGGGCGCGGCGTCACATTCCTTTTGGGTTTTCCTCCCACCTCTAAAACTGTAACTGCTTCTCATTGTCTCCCCTCTACAGGTTTCTTCAGACTTGCGAGCTACAGTGCCTTGGGCGCTTTTGAGGAATCCTTGATGTCATTACCAGAAATATATAATAATAATGTAGCGTACACCTGGGTGATCTTGTCCCTCAAAACCCGGTAACGTAAAGGAGGGGGACAGATACAGGACTTCCAACAAAGAATTTATTTGTCTTCATCCACCAAACTCGGTGCACGACCCTCCAAAACGGCCGTCAGAACAACAACAACTGCTTACGTGACACTTGAGCTCTACGAAAACACAGCGTATCACAATGTATAACATTTTCTAAGGCCGCCCTGGCACTTTTCCCATTTCCCTCCCGCGCCCGCCAAACCACAACGCCTCAAAATAGAACCCAATTTCCGGTGCGGACCCAGCACAAGAGAAACAGGTCAGGGCACTCCCCCAGAGGTCCTCCGCCGGCGGCCCTCAGCGCCGCCGGCGGCGTACGAAAGATTAACGTGGCAATAAAATATGAAAAAGGCTATACAATTGTCCGTTACACTACCCCCTCCTACGAAAAAGCCTATTCTCCGGAATAGGGCACATTTCTAAGATTTCACTCAATTTAGAAAAACGACTGTCTTGATTAAAAGAAGAATTATATACACAATTAGAAGAAACACAGAAATTGAGTCAAACAATCATCACAAAACAACAATGTTAATGTTCACTCATTTTCAAAAGGCTTAGGCCCACCTGGGTGTCCACGAGAATGCTGGTTAGCGTTGATTTAGGTCCCAAGTTGGTTCACAAATCAAACAAGAACACAACAGCCAGCGAGGTCTACCCACTGCATGGTCACTTGTTTATCTGGCCTATTCGCCGTTTAGACCGTCTCTGTTCCAGGTTCGCCACCAAATATCTCCTGGCTCTCTGAGGCCGACTGATTCGGTCTCCCTGTACGTGCGCAGGCCCGATGGTTCCTCCAGCGTCTCACGTGTAACCGTGGTGAATTCCTCCTCTTCTACAGTGACCACCCGTCTGACTGGGACACCACCCGCTGCTCCTTCAGCCTCTCCACCGGCGGCGCCACCGTGCTGGGACCGGACGTGTCGGGCTAGGTAGTCGGCACGCTTGTACGCCTGCGAACACTGGCGGCAAGGGAAGCTCCGCTCCTCGTGCGCTGCCATTTCATGCCGTCGTCTGTTATAGGAAGAGGCGTATGCTTGCCCGCACACTCGGCATCGAAACGGATTCCTCTTCATCTTGATCTCGGACTGGTTCTGGAATTGTTGACCAGGCTGGCTGTTTGCCCTTTCC
>NW_019091362.1:7981379-8067933 GCF_001949145.1 Acanthaster planci
AAGACTGGGAGCTGATAAACATTTGCATCAGAGCGGTGCTCACCTTCACTGTCTGACTCGCTACACACTGTCCGCCACTGTTTACGAAGGTCCTCAGCGAGTTGTCTCTGGTGTCTTCGCAGGCTACGAGTTTTCTTTGGCCGGTCTGACTCGTCCTCCGTAAAAAGGCTTGGTGTCTCTGACAAAAGCCGCTGCGGTTTATGTCCAGATTTGGAACAATACGTGCCCCGTCGTGAGCTCTCTGTCAGGGAGCGTTCAAGCCGTTCAATGTCCCTGGAAATTCCGTCGATGGCTTCGGCGATGCTCCGTGTGGACGCCATGGGACTTGCCATCAGCTTCAGCGTCAGTGGAAATCATCCTAGAAAATCCCACCGCTGCCACCAAATGTAGCGTACACCTGGGTGATCTTGTCCCTCAAAACCCGGTAACGTAAAGGAGGGGGACAGATACAGGACTTCCAACAAAGAATTTATTTGTCTTCATCCACCAAACTCGGTGCACGACCCTCCAAAACGGCCGTCAGAACAACAACAACTGCTTACGTGACACTTGAGCTCTACGAAAACACAGCGTATCACAATGTATAACAATTTCTATGGCCGCCCTGGCACTTTTCCAATTTCCCTCCCGCGCCCACCAAACCACAACGCCCCAAAATAGAACCCAATTTCCGGTGCGGACCCAGCACAAGAGAAACGGGTCAGGGCACTCTGCCAGAGGCCCTCCGCCGGCGGCCCTCAGCGCCGCCGGCGGCGTACGAAAGATTAACGTGGCAATAAAACATGAAAAAGGCTATACAATTGTCCGTTACAATAATAATAACATGAAACTGTAGTCCATTTAAAAAAATAAATGAACATTTTTGCCAAGGCAAGTCATGTGCGGCATTTTGTCTTTACTGCAGCATTGGTGAAAAGGCCAGTCTAGGTCAGGTTCAAAGAATCCGAATAGTGACCCTCCATCAAGAGGGTTAGCTACTCTGAACGTCAAATTAGCAAGAGGATTAGTTGCAGCAAGTTTAACACTGCTGTGCACAATTAAGATGCCATTTCAAATTGTCACAGAGATGGCTCATTTTCTGACCAGAAAAGGCACGGTCGTCCAAGAAAATCTACCCCTCGTGAAGACCATTTGATCCGGCGAATTGTGAGGGATCCCTCGGGTTCTCGAGATCAAAGCAGCTTTGCAGTCCACTGGGGCAAATGTTAGTGTAGGAACCATTTCTCGCCGTTAGAGCAAAGAATCTTGGCTTATTAGGTCACACAAACCTGCTGCCCGTTTTTCCTTCTCACCAAGGTGGCAACGGCTCAGTTTTGCCAGGAAACATGAGTCTTGAACTGCAAAAGACCGGACGAAAGTTTCGTTTTCAGATGAATCAATGTGCAACAATTTGTATCACGCAAAGCCCATGTCTGAAGACCTAGTGAAAAGAGATTTGATGCACGATACACACTGAGTTGCGACCGTGAAACATCCCGCAAGCCAGATGATATTGCTTCCATGTCCCATGCTGGAACATCTGGTCTGTTCTTCCTATCACCCAACCACCATGAACGGTCCAAAATATGTCACACTTTTACAGGATCAGCTGAAAACTTGTGTAGATGCCCCCAAATGCAAAATATTCACGCACGATGATGCTCCATGCCACTAGTCCTGTCAGGTCCAAGGTGGGTAAGGACTTCTTGTCAAGGAATAAAGTCAAAGTTCTTCACTGGCCGTGGAATAGTCCTGATTTCAATTCAATCGAAAATCTCTGGAAGGTACGTTGTGAAAGACAAGGTTGCTGACCAACAGCCATCAAATGCCAAGGGATTAGTGCACTTGGAAGCCATTAATTTAAACAGTTCTTGGAGAAGGAAACCTCGCTGGACTACTGTCATTCTCTCATCTCCAGCATGCTACAGTGCATTTATCAGAAACAGTTGAAGGCACACTAAATAACCAGACTGTTAACATTTCAAGTCATGGAAATGCAGTCAAATAGCAATTCAAGCAAGACACTAATATTACACATTGACAATAATTGCAAGTTTCAAAGATTTATTTGCTAAAGTTTTCCTTCGAGTTACTGCATTTTGTGAGGGTGGTTTTAAACTTTTGCAAATGACTATAGTTAGGAAAAGCTTACTGATCTTACATTCTGTATAAATATCACTCTGACTGGTGACATGCCCATGCCAGAAACGTAGACAGCAGAGCCTTGATTTCTTCCATTCTACCGCTTTATTTCCAGTCTCCTACCTTTAAAAAGCAGCCTTTACTTTCTGCTGACAGGCGTACAGGCCTGCATGTGGTAGGAATGCATTTTCTGATGGAGTAGCAAAAACCCGTATATGGAATAACATTATTCTCGAGGTTTCTGAAGTGTTTTTTTTTTCCTGCTAGTAAAGAGCAGAATTTCACTGAGACGGTCAAAAAGGGGCCAGCTGCCTTCTCCATCTCAGGGCAGCGCTAATATAAGCCGATCATGTTTTAACAGCAAAAGGTGAGCAACCAAAGTTTTCTATGATCCTTTACGAAAACCACAATGCAGCCTTTTTGATTAACTTGAACAGATAGTGGCAGTAAAGCTATCTATACATTGCGCGGAACGTTTTTTTCAAGGTTTTTTTTGCCATGCTTAATAAGGAACCATCACGGCATAACCGAGCATACATGTAAGCTGAAGGCAAGGGGTCTATGTAGAGCTTTAGGGGGGTCAATTGGAACAGTAGAAAAACGAACGTGTCCACTTTTCGGCATGCATAGCTGGCGACTGGTGAAATAAATTGCCGTAGTTCGTACGTGTTTGCCGGCTCTAAGTTGTACAGAGACAGACCAAAGTACGTGACATTTAATCAATGCAATGACAATTTCTTTATCCTGAGAGCCAACCTCATTTATCCCCTTCCCTGCTTTCCTTATTAAAAAAAAACCCCATAAACACACGCAATACACCCACACCCAAGAAGCCTCATAACATTATACCTTTTGCATTCCTTGTGTGTTAGAGGATAAACAAGGGAATGTACAAATAAAGCTCACTGTCCGGCCCCCGTTGAAGACAGCAAGTTAATTATGTACAATGATACAATAAGCGTGAGCTGTAAAATAATTTACCCCGTAGAACTGCAATGTAGAAACTGGCCCCCTCCATGTAGGCCTTCTGACGTCAAAGCAAGTCAATAAAACAGCTGCTTTTCCAAAATAACGAAGAATTTGTCATTCTTTTTGGAGGATATTCTAGAATTTCCAAATAATGTTATAACTGCCTGAGAATATTTCTAGGTTTGAGAATATTTCTATTTCCTTACACATTTCATTTCCTCAAAAATTCCTTCGAAAGCAACAAATTTCCTTGGAAGTGGAAGCACTGCATTTAATGCTTTATTTTAAAGCATTCCTTCCTCCAGAGTTTGAAACAGTAGCCTTGGCAACGATTATGGGTGCATTCCACCAAATAGTTGAATTTCTGGGCGCGAACTCATCCCACTTTTTTTTACAATAAGACATGCCATAACCAGGAGGCATCATAGAAATAATATTTCTATAAATCCCCAATTTGGGACTGATACATGTAGTTTCCAGTTCAGGGTATTTCTTTCACAAAAAGCCCAAAATTGCGGGCCTATTTCTGATAGAGGCGGGCGGCTTAGTTTTACTGCTGTTTTGGGGGTATCTTCCTTGAAAGGAGAATAAAAAAAAATTTCGTGGCTAACCCCCATGAAATTGAAACGAAAAGTGATCTTCTGGCCCTAATCTTGAATTTCCATTAAAAAATAAAAACGGAGGCCAACCTCTTCACGAAAGTCAACAGGCGGCGCTATTTCGGTCCGATTTTGCACTGATTTCTATGAGAGCGTACTTGGTGTAGTGCAACCTTATGGGTACAGTCCACTAATTCAAGCCCCATTGAAAACAGTGCAAAACCAGCACTGTGCAGGGCTCAATAACATGCACGCCAACACAAATGAAATTCTTGTCTGGTCACTTATCTTTCAATTTCTTTTCATTTTTTTGTGGGTTAACAAATTACATTTTTAATTATTCCCACAAAACAAAATAACCCCCCAAAAGTNAGTTTTTAGCCATTCTGCTCTCATATGAAAGCTCAAAGACCCAGGGAGTTGATCCTGGCAAGGATTTACACAATCTCACCATTTTGGGGGCCAAACAATCTCCTTTTTCAAAAGATACTATGGGGGCACTTTTAATGCTTATGAGCTGGCCAGAAACTCTCACTTGAAGCATGGCCATGCTTGAAGTATAGTGGTCTGCACCCTTATGGTCTGATGAGTGATGGTCGTTCGAAGTTCCCGGAGATTGTGTGTGAGCGCCCTCTATCGATGATATGTCGCACAATTAATGACAACGTACATAATGCAATGATTGATACGGGCAATGCGCTGGGGTTTCCACACTATTGCACAACAATATTTATTAGTGTTTTTTGCTAGATATAAAAATAACCGATCAGAAGTGCACATTGGAACATCACGAAAAGCAGCGTGAGAGTAGGCAGTGTTGCAAATGTATGCTTGGGTAAGTGAAGCCGTCGTGTCTCGTATCAATTTATCATGAGCTGGACTGAGCATGGAGGTAGTGGACTGAGTCATAGTGCTGTACCTGAGTCGTAGTCATGACCGGACGGAAGAAGGACCACCTGCTTGGCCCCGTTCTAGCCCCACTAGTGTGGCACGTACTCTCACCCCCACTCCATCCTACGGTTTCTCCGCATCCGTATACGCAATTTCGTGTCGGCGTACGGACCATTTTCGGCTAAGAATCATCTCTGTGTGTAAAAGAAATTGCGCCCACGATGATAGGTGGGTGCGCCGAAAATGTTCAGTACGCCGACACGAAATTGTGTATACGGATGCGGGGAAACCGTAGGATGGAGTGGGGGTGAGAGTCCGTGCCACACTAGTGGGGCTAGGCTCCGTTCCTACTACATGTCTAACTTATAAGGGAGACCTAGCCTATAGTTCAACTTTGATGTTCATTACCTTTAGCACCCTGTTCCTTCAAGGGAACCATTACTCAATCCTGATAGCCTACATGCCATAGCCTAATTTTGACAATGTTTAAGCAAGAAAACCACAAACTTCTAATCTGAGTTTGGCGAAAGACAAGGCCTACTCAGTGGGATCACACTGTTTTGTTTTTCGTCTGGTTACCGGGCCCAACTCGGGTATTTTTGAGTCATCAAAACAAATCTTCATCTGGGTCAAGGAACCAGCTACCGGTACAGACTACATTCGTTAATTTGTCGTCGTTCACATCTCTTCGGCACGTATAGGGCAGTCATGTACACTTCAGTTACTCAAAATTTCCCTCAAAAGCCAAAACTCCCCAAAAGCCCTGTTCTGTTTTCTTTCTCATATAAAAGAGGACATCACCAACAACTTGTTTAGATAAGTTGTTTCATAAAAGTAGAATTTGTTCTTTTTTATAGGAACAGGGTGCTAAAGGTAATGAACACCTAACTTTTGGCTTCACCTTGGTAAATGACTATGACATCATGCTCAATAACTGTAGAGTTGATTTTGTGAAAAGTGGGCTGGGTTTTTAGGGAAATTATGAGGGGAAACTGAGTGTTTCCATGGTTTTAGGCCTGACAGTAGGTATGTGGCAAAAAAATCCAAAGTTGTTAAATTCCACTGCAATATATACCGTTGCAAAGGTCTTGCAAAAAGCTTTCCAGTGACACCAAAATGACCCTCCTCAGACAAAAAATAAGAAAGTTTTTGCGAAAAAGAGACATGAGTTGGGGCCATAATTTTGTCTTGTACAGGCAGTGCCAATAGGAATACGCAGAATGGATTGTGACCAAAAGAAATATTCCTTTTAGGTTTTAAAAAGCATGATAGAATTAGTAAAAAAAATCAATTTGGAAAAAAAAGATTTAAAAAAAGAAAAAAATCATTTAAAATCTTTACAAAATAAATAAATATTATGGCCTTATAATTCCCTCAAAATCCATGTCCATTGAAAATCAGAAAAACAAGTCAGCTGAGAAGAGCAGATGACACTCATAGCCAATCAGGAAGTGGTATTAAGGTCACATGACTCACAATTAACGTACAGCTTCATTTTCCCAATTTTACAATGATACAATTTTTTCCATCTTCAAACATCAATATTGAAACTCATTTCCAATAAAAATTTATCGTAAATATAAACATCCTTAAGAAGATCCATTAACCCTAACACTCCTCAATCCTCCAACAGGTGAAGGATTGAGGAGTGTTAGGGTTAAATTTAATCAGAAGCAATAAAAACAATAATATCATTGCCATAATTGCAGCGAAAATCATTCTGAAAATCGTATCACATAGGTGTAAAGCTGAGATCACACGTCCTGCGGGCCAAAAAAGCCATGTCGCATGATAAAATCTGGTCAACGTAAAAAATAATCTAATAATCATACAGTTACAGCAAAGAGAACAAGTAAAGTCATCTTTGATAAAAATCACCAAAGGATTTGATGACCGTACTGATTGATATTTGACCCGGTTTAGAAGAGTTTCTGGACAATATAAAATGGCCAATCTGTAATCAAACCTGTGTATTTCATAGAAAAAAGGGGTTCTGCGTAATGTTGGTTATTTTCAGACATGGGGAAAAACCAACACGGCCGCACCGGAGCTTTAAAATCGGACTGGTGAAAAAAACCGAAAGCGAGGCTGAGTACAAAATTGTTAGTGCTGTTCAATGATGTTTGCCACATACCTATTAACAGTAACACATGATACATGGTGGATTAAAATTTGCTTGGTTGGTTTATCAGTAGGTACATCTAGGCCCATAGAGCTCCATGGTAGGCCTAACGTTAAGTCACATTTTCTCACAATTTAGGGCCTACAATTCGAAATTTAAAAAAAAAAGTCAGTGCAATAAAGAGAGCGTTGCCTTCATGTTTTGGGAGAGGGGACTGACCAGTTTTACAAGATTAAAGTGACAAAAAACTGGGGGTCCTCAAATATGCAATCCCCTGAATCTCTTCTGTCTTTCATACTTAAATGAACGTTAAGTGTTTCCGTGTAACCTTGAATCTTTTGCAAATTGTACTCCCTCCTGAGTTGATCATGAACAAGATGAATGAATTTAATTTAAGAGGCAAATCAACTGAGGGAAAGGATGAAGAAGGCCCACTTTTTGCATAAGAGTCAAGATTGCGCTGAACAACTGTGACAACTCCAGCCCTAAAGTTTTATGCGGAAAAAATTCCTGACACAGAATCCACTCATTTTTACTTAACAGCCAACTGAAAGCAATCACATGACCTAAAAGTCAGAGTTTACTGGGAAAATATAGAATTGTTCATGTAGAAATTAGAATTTTTCAGCCCAGTATCATACAAGGGGCGTATGTCATTTCTGATATCGAACTCTTTCTTTTGTATATCGTTGATGTACCTTAACATGGCATATGAAGGGTAAAGTTCCAGTATTTATCCAAATGAATTGAGTTTTTCAAATAAAGGGTTTGGCAACAGTGTACGAGGAAAGTCAAGTGAAAGTCAAAATGCACCTCATTAGGGGACTCTATTTCTAGACTACTTATACCTCTGTTTACCCATTATGAGTGTCATAATGTCAACCTACATGTACATGTACATATTTGTACATGTTTACCCATTATGAGTGTCATAATGTCAACCTTCATGTCCATATTTGTGAGTGCCAAACACAAACATTTTTAGCCTGTAGTATTTGTTGAACCTACATGTATGTCCCTAGGTATTAAAGCCCCTTTGCTTGCTGAAATGCTCCTCGCCACTTTTTTACGTTGTTGTCATTTATAACAATCAAAATGTGTGATGTCAGCAAACTCGTTTTTCATTATTTTTTCTGTTACAGTCACGACAGTGTTGGGTGTTTTATGATAGTCAGAAAAGAAAGTTCAAAATCACTTCAATATTAACCAGTTTTAACCATGAAGTTATGCAAAATGTTTTGGTTGTGTTGCAGCTAATTGTTGAAAAGGAGCATGAAAATGTGAAATGTTAGTTTCACCTGTTACATGTACTAGTACTGTACGTGTGTGTAATCAACATTTATCACTTTTTTGATTTTCATTTTAGGAAACAGACTCAAATACAGCCCTGTAAAATATTTGGCATTTGAGTAAACCAACTGGCTTAATTTTGCAAAAAGCACTTTCCACTGTCAAGTTACACAGAATTAGGCCTGGTTTTGTTTACTCAGATGCAAGACGTTGTTACAATATGAGATACCAGTATTTGCTCATAGGTTTGTTTTTTTTGTACAGATTCAGTTGAAAACAGTAACACTGTAGCAGGGCTTGACTCAACAATGTCTGATTATACAAATATAAACACCGCCAACGAGCCATCACAGCAAAACTGCAGCGGAGTAGCAGTGGCAGATGGTTTTTGTCCCACTGACATTCAGATACCAGCAGGACCTGATGATGATGCTGTTGAAATACCCAAGGGTACAGGTAGCGCTAGCAAGCAGAAACTTTGCTGCAAGTGCCGATGTCTGTTCCCCAGTGCCTCGGTTGCAGAGTACAAGGAGACATTGAAGCAGCTCGCCTTGCTGTCGTGGCCTGTGGTAAGGTGCTCGATAACCCCTGCACTACGATGCTGTAAATAGGGAGCATCTTTCTGGTTTTTGATTGTTTGGACCCCACAAGTGTAGCCAAAGAATGTGCTAAGTGGCTATATTTGGATGGAGATTTTTGGGACGCTTGTCAAGCTGAGTGTGCATGCTGCTCAAGAAAACTCGAGATAGCAAAAATGGGCTAAATGGGGCAAAATATTCTGTGTTGCAGTGGTCAAATGAAACACTAGCCTGTTTGACCTTCAGATGACCATAACAACCAAAAGTGGTCAGAACTAAAATGCCTGTAGTGACCACTGGCAGGCAGCATTTCCCACACTTTTGTTGTAGGTTTTCAGCAAAGCATGAAGGTTTGAGGTTTTCAAATCAGTTTTGTTAATACATGTACATCTCTTAGGAGTGTGTTTCTTTGTAAGCTGCTTTGCGTAGTAATTTGACATGAAGTAAACGTCACAGACTTTGTATTGTGTATGATGGGAAATGCACCGGACATAATTAGAAAGACTTCAGAATTTGGATGAATGTGGTGTAAAACAGACTAAGTTGGAATTTTAAGTAAGATTCTCAGTTGCTGTAAGAATGATCTGTGTTTATGGATAAAAATGTGACTATATTTTTGCGATCTCTTCTATTACCCACAGATGTTGTATCTGGTAACATCTCTTCTTCTGTCAATGACGTCCATTATCTTCTCAGGGCACCTTGGAAAAGATGAAATCGTAGCATCTTCTCTGGGACAGTCGGTACTGTTGTCCCTTAACTTGCTTATGAGTAATAATTTGCAAGTCTAATTAGCAGCATAACTTGGGTGAAATTTCTTAGGAGCACCAGGAGGAAGAGCTGGTGGGCACTGTCTTCCCTTCCCTCTCCCTTCCCCCAAGTTCCCCTCCCCATTTGATCATTGTGTCAAATGTTTATCCTTAATGATGTTGGAAGACAGTTTCAGAACCATGCAGATTTAATTGTGTTAGTATCCAAAACGATTCCCTTCCCAAACCATTCCCTTGAGTACCACTAATGTCATAATCCTACTACGTGTACTCTGTTCTTTTCATAAAAACTCTCAGTCCATGATATCACAAAGCAGCTGTTTTGGAAAATCCAGTGGAGCAAATCATTGAAATGGCTCGCTCGGCTTCACCCTGGACAAAATACACCCTCCGGGATCCAAAATGCATGTGTATTATACAATGAACGGTGCAGATGATAATTCTGTATAATTGAATTTTTTTTATCTTCCAGGTTATCCATGTATTCTGGAGAGCACTCATGTTTGGGTTTGCAAACGGAGCTGATACATTGTTTTCACAGGTGACTTTTGACCTCTCACCCTTGGACCCCTTAATGTACCGGTAATCTGTGCAGTTGAAACAGAATGTCAGTAATAATAGGTCACCGTGAGGTGGTTGATATTTTGACATGCTGTGCAAGAGTATTCATAAATATCTGCCCCGTTGAAGTAGTCTTAAATATGAGTAAGACGTTCTTAATGCTATGCTGAACTATTACGCATCTCAAACCAGTGGAAGCACAGAATACACTGTTGTGCAAAGGTTGACAAAAGGCTGACCTAGAGCGTCTGTGGTTTAGTAATCATGCATGGCTTTGAATCACTGTACTATGTACATGTATGTACATGTACGTGTGTATTCCCATGCTTTCACAATCAAATCTTGCACAGCAACTCCTCTGTATTGTCAGTATGTGAAATGCTTTGATTATTGACGTGTGTTTTCTATTTGTGGATTTATGTCTACCACACACTCACGCACTGGATGTCTGCAGTCTTGATTTGGTGGGGTGTAAGGTGGACCAGTTGAGCTCGAAACATGTCGTCTAGGGGATAAATGTGGGAGAGGGGATGCATCGTATCACGAATCACTGTTATGGTGCATTTAGAAGCCTTGTTTGCTCTTTGGAAATTTGATTTGCCTGGAATACAAACAGTTCACAATACAGGACATCACCTGAAGGTTACCAGAGCCTGGGCATTTGTTTGTTGCACAATGTACATGTGGGAAAAAGAGCATGATCGCCATTCTAGACAGAATAAAAATGGCCTGTGTGTGTTTGTGAAATGTTCAAATGCATGTACACTGCACGTGTATGTGGTAGCAGGCATTCACGATAACACATAATTAAATGCAGGATGTAACACAGAAGGTATTTGTGCAAAATGAAACAGAACTCATCAGCAAAACACTCAGGGCAAAGGTTAATCTGAAGTTTTCTAGTATCAGGAAAGAAAGAAAATTCTCCATTTTAATATCGTTTGCTATGCTGCAAGACAGTCTATTAATGACTTCATGCTATTTAAATTTATCAACATTTGCACTTTACAATTTTCTCCACTTTTGCTTGTGCACGGTTCCACCTTATTTTGCCATTAAAGTCTACAAAATGTTAATGAGGATTTTAAATTTAAAGTATTGATCTGTGAAATCTGCCGGACAGCACACTTTCCTTGATGAGTACTTAACAATATTACTTGTGTATAAAGATTTTGAATCTGACTTTTTTTCTTGTAGACATATGGAAGCAAAAACAAGAAGAGAGTAGGGATCATCTTTCAACGTATGTTACTGTTGATCACGCTGCTAGCCATCGTATGCTGGGGAATTCTTCTCAACACAGAGGGAGTATTGCTCTTGTTTGGACAAGACCCACAGATTGCCAAGTAAGCCCTTTAATTTTTCTTTTGTTCAGTCTGGTTTGGCAGTTCAGATCTAAGTTTAGGACAGAAGATATTTCCAGAATTGCAGCTATGAAGTGGCTGAGTGTAAAACAGTACTTGTCTTCTTTGTCAGTGTCATTTTTTGTTAGGTTTCTGTAAGATTTAATTGAAAATGGAATTTGTCAACGGTTGCTTTTTAATGGACCCAAACTATAAAGATTTCATAGGAGAATAAGTATGTGCTTGGTTGGTCTTTCAGACCTTCTCAGGAATACCTTTTTGTACAATTCAGCAAAAATCCTGAATTTTTCATGCAGAAACTTAGTCATTTCACCACTTTTGTGCATTTTTTCTGTTCATGCTCACGGGCCACTGTCGTGTCATTTGTTCTGCTTCTATGCAGTTGAAATCTTATGAATTGGCAATGCCTGTATTGCCTTTGGTAATCAAGAGGATTGTTTGGCAAGAAAAAGAAAACACAGTTGCAATGTGTCATTACCTAAACATTGTATTTCTTAATGAACCCACCCAAAAAAGAAATATAAAACACAGACAAAAACTGGCAGGTGCATGAAATATTCTCCATATGAAAAGTATAATTGTATTTGGTATATACACTTCCTTATGCTTCACCTCAAATTTTCAGGCTCGGTCAAGTTTACATTTATTGCTCATTTCTTATAGTTTCAAATTTCAATTTATTTAAAAATGGTTATTATTATTATTATTCCGTCCCTAAATTTCCCTGGGATTCCAAACCTTCCCACTTTTCTTTTTTATTCTAGATTGGCAAGTGGATATAGCAAAATTTTCATTGCAGCCACACCAGTAAGTGCTTGAAAGAAGACATATCCGAGAAAACCAGTTTTGCCTTTTTGTTGGCTTCGGAGGGGAAAACGTTGTACTTACTATATTTCTTAAAATGTTACCCATGCCATAAGCCATATGTTATCAGAAACCCTCTTGGGGTTTAAAGGCATTTAAAGGAATCTTGCATACTAGAAATCAGTTTTGAAATGTCTAACGTTTTCACCCACATCATGCCCATTTTTAACAAGGTGCTAAACTAGGTAATACACTAAAACAGAGATTCGTTTGCTCTTTCTAATGCAAACTAAAACCAAAGTACTGAAATCATGGCCTAAAGATATTTTGGTGGATTGGGTCAGAAATGGTAAAGGGTCATTTGTGCTTAATTAATGATGACTGTTGGATAGCCTTCAAAATTGGACACTTCATCTCTGCCTCACTGACTTTTCAGTACAGTTGTATTTCCCCAAACTTTCCAACCTTCATTGGGTGTTTGAAGTTCTGTACTATTGTCAATAAATTTGGTCCAAATCTATTTTGTTCACTAGGCAGATATGGTTGTGAGTCTGCTCATCAAATATCTAGAGAGTCAGAGTATTGTGTGGCCTGTGGTTGGGCTTGTCACCATTATGGGCGGTCTGAACATACTGCTTCACTTCATCATAGTTTCGGCTTTACATGGTGGATTGATGTACGTAAGCACTTTGCTTTATCTGTTGTAAGCTCACTGCTTTTAGCATGCATTATTAAAACTGACATTCCCCAAGCTATACTTTCTTGTATTTGCCAGTTGCCGCTTGCAGCTCCTGCATGAAGTCTGTCCAGTGAAGTTGTTTGAAATGGGAATTACTGTATTGTATAGTGTTGTAGTTGAGTCCATCACAAGTCCTTTCACAAGTCCCTTCACAAGACCAGTCCTAAGGAACCGGGCAGATGGTGACAAAATAATGCTTTTGTCACAGTTCCTTTGAATAGCTTGTGAATTGGATTAAGACCAAACTGACTTGTGATGGATTTGTGATAGACTTGCAGGGAGTTACAATGGACTATATACTAATACTGTTATATAATACTAATATAATACAGTACTAATAATATAATACTGTTCCAAAATTTCCTAAATCCTTCATTGTTTTTTCTTGAGAAATTGTGAATTCTGCTCAAGGCTGTGCAGTGTGACGGCAAATTTGTCATGGGAAACCTGTCAGCGAATCATGCTTAGAAAGTCAGGATTAAGAATTTCTTCCATTTCTGCATTACCTATCTACATGTACCTGTACTCACGTTCGGTCTGGCTACCTGACTTCAGAGTGTATGCATTTCTGTGATACAGGGGAGCAGTCTGGGCCCAGGTCATCACCTATTATCTTGGAGCTTTCATGTTGTTGGGCTATGTCTGCAAGAAAGGCATTTACAAGGAGACGTGGCCCGGTAATTATTCTACCTGACACAACCCTTTTTTGGTCCTAGAATCGTAACACACACATCCAATACCATTTTGGGTGTTGAACAGTATCGTGAGTTTTTGTTTGAAAAATGAATTGCTGGACATGTGTCTCGACTTTTGTGGGGAAAAAAAAGGAGCCGTAATTCAAAGTATTCAAAATGGTTTTGATTTTACCATGCTTAAGAGAGATGCATATACAAGGAGTCATGGCCAGGTGTGCGACCAGTGCAATCAGGATTTTTGTGTCACAGTGAATACATTGGTTTGCTTACCATGCTCAGAAGTCTTGTACACTTTCAGCCTGCTTAGTATAGTGTTCCTGGAGAGACCATATACCAGTCAGCACAATTGAATTAATTGAAATAGTCAGAAATAGTTCTAAACATTATACATGTAAATCATCTGTTATATGTTTCGTTTAAAAATGTACTGCAAAATTGTATGACAAAAAGTTACATGTACATTGCACATACACCTCTAGACCTCCGGTTTTTGTCATTGTTACCAATTATTGGTTGCGATTTTTGTTAATAATTTGTGTTGTGTCCTGTATTCTACACTATTCTAATATTTGCAAAATTAAAGTAAGGATTTCCTCGAATGGAATTTCATGAAAATATATCTGAAATATCTAAACTATGGCCTCCACATTGGAATACCAGGCGTTGCCCCTCAAATCATAATTCAAAGCTCCATCAATAAGCCATTTGCCAGTTAAATTTGAATAAGATGTGGTACACTGAGTTCTTTAAATTCCCGTGAACATACATGTACATGCAACAATTTGAATTCTCCATACTAAAAACACTCGCTATACGTTGTGATTCGGGGCAAGCTTTTGCTTAGTTACGTAAGAGACGCCTTGCAACAATACACTGTTCTCAATGGATAAGAAGGGCACAAAGGAACCAGTCCATTCCAGAGATGGTGGTCGCTATGCAAAAGCTTGCCCTGAATCACAAGGTATAGCAACAGTGTCTTTAGTCTGGGGAATTCAAACTGTTATGTTTTTGTGCAGTCAGATAACTCAGAATATCAGATTTTATTCAAATTTAACTTGCAGAAGGCTTATTGAATGATAAATAGATTTAATCTGAAGACACATCGGTGGTTGGTTGGATGTCATACATGTAAATTCCACTCTTGAACGTAGAATGCCCACTCTGATATCATACACAGATGTTTTTAGTTTATTGCTCAGCGGTAACTTAATGCTACCTGCATCTATGCTAGCAGTCATATGAACGAGTAGTCACAAAAGGCAAATTGGTGCCAGCATAAAGTTTAATGCCAGAAGCTAACATGGTTTATTAGTGCTGTAAAGCATTCCATCCAGAGAAGTATTTCGTCATGAGATGAAATTCATAGACAATACCTCAAGGTTTGTATTTCAAATGGATATGTTAACATTCTTGTAGTTTGAAATACACTTTGTTTCTCTACTTTGTTTCTTTAATAGCTGAAGTTACTGTTACCATGCAGGTTTGGGCTCAAACATTGTATCCTGTTGTCTTTTTGGTTTCCAGGGAAAATTTCAAATATGAAAAAAGATGTCAACCAAACATATATAACTTAAATAACACCCTAGAAAGGAAGAGCAACATTTTGCAGACCAGATTTTGACCCTTTCTCTACAAATTACAGGGTTATCCAGGATTTGGGCAGAAGCGTAGTGTGTCCGAGGACTTGCAAAGTCATTTTGTGGGCTCAACATTTCCAACTTAGATGCTTTTGGTGTTTTTCTAGGGGTCGTTTTTTTTTTCATTTAACGTGAATCCTTTCCACTGAAGAAGAATCAAAGTTGAGTCCTTATTAATGTATTTTTTAATTTGAGTGATGTCAAGTTCAACTTGTATTCACATTGAAGTACCATACTTATTTCGGGATTTCTTGCATGTAATTTAAAATCCTGAAGGTTTTTTTTACACTACTTGAGGGAATTTGCCTTTCAAGTAAATTTCACGAAACTTCCCTGACATCATATTTGAAGGGGATTTATTTTGCAGTGAAGGTAGCTCTTGCTGTACGTGGATCAATTCATTAACTTTAGCATCAGAATTAGAAACATAACTCCTGCCTTGCCACTGTGAAATCCCCTTGTATGATAATTGGGATGGTACGTGTAGTTGCCTTGAGCCAGCATGGCTCATTAACTATACCTCGTCATGCTTAAATGCACACCGTCATTTACTTTGCCTCTTTAGATAGCAAATGGAGTTGCTCCTCAGAAATTACACATAAAAATCAAGCTGGTTGGATGGAGCCTGTGCTGATTGTTTCCTGTTTGTCATGCTTTACTACTGCGCCATCCATTCTGCCTCTGTAGACAACAGATGGTGTTTTTCCAGAAATAGTCTTCATAAAAATAAAACTGCTTCCATTGCAGTGGTCTATGGTACATGTACCTCTGTTTGTCATGTTTGACATGTTTGAATGCACTCTGCCATCCACTGTGCCTCTTCAGACACAAGATCATGCAACTTTAGAAGGATAACGTGTAAATAAAACTGCTTGTATCTCGGTTGCGTACTTCTGTAGGCAACTAAGGGGTGTGGGGTGTTCTGTACACCACATTACACTGGGGAGCTCAGAGTGCCGTTTATGAAAAGATGCACATCTTTTGTGTGGAAAAGAATCATAAGAAACAGTATTTCTGAAGTTTGTGTTGTGTTTGTCCTTTTTTTGTTCACTGTCATTTTGCTTGCACCCTAGAGCTCTGCATACGTTGCAGTGTCATTCGACAACCAGAGTTAGAAACCATAACTGCAGTGGTACAATGCTCTTGGGCAGGTGGTATGCACGCATTGCATGCCTCTTACCATATGCACACGCACATCATGCTGAAGAATGAGTGTGTGACTGCAGTGTCTAATTGGTTTGCTCTAAACAAGTTGAAAATTGAAATGAAGTAAACACGTCTGATAGTGACCTTTCAGGGTCACTTGGACTTCAAGTGTAAAAATTTGTTGCAAATTGAAGTGTTTTATTTAAGGGATATTTGGTCGAAATTTCAGTCCAGGAGAGTGATTCATGTTGAAGTGTTAGCATTTTGAAAACATATCGAGTGTGTTAGTATCTTTAGCAAGCCAGCAAGCAACCTAACCAACCACATTGAAAACAAATGCATGTATTATTGCTTAATTTGTGCAAATATCTAGTCCTAAAATGAATATAGAAGCCTTCAGAGGGCAGGCGCACCAAGGTCATATTGGTAAAACTATGCATTCATTATGAATAATTATTTGTAGACATATGCACATCAAATATACAGGAAAGCTGATGGGCGAAAACTCAGGTTATACTGAATGAAACAATGTGCTGGTATATTATGGAGAAAAAACTAAGCTAGGCTTTAAAAGATGACATGGCCCATTGATTAACTGGTCAATTTCTGTCTGTAGAAATTTACCTCGAAAATCATACATTTACTGTGTGTCCTTCACGTCATTTAAGGGTAATTTATTCATGTATTTTCAGCATGAAATTTGCATTATCAGTGCTGCTTGTAGAGGGTGGGATTCCAAAGGACAAACTACTGCCAATAGATCTACTGCCATAGATTTACATCAATTTGAAAAACTTCAGAAGCCTGGTGCCTTCCAGAGTTGCTCCAAATGACTGTAACTGTTGATCCTTAATTGTAATTTTTGTGTTTATGTATTTAATTCGAATCCCGACACTAATGCAGTTTGGTGCAGACCAGCTGTTAGTTGTGTGAGTCAGACACGTACATCTCTATTGTTTTAATAGGCTGGTCCTGGGAGTGTCTTCAAGAGTGGGGCACAATCATGAAGTTGTCCGTTGGCGGCATGGGTACCGGTTTTGTGGAATGGGCAAGCTTCGAAGCCGGTTTCTTCATCACAGGTGAGGTGGTCACCAGTGGCTTGCCACATTTCTGTAGCAACATTCTCAAACTAAACAACATCTAAAGTGTTAGCTAAATATTTACAAGTACACGTATATTTTGCTTGAAAGTTTCACTTAGTGTTATGGAATTACTTAGGCATGTTTTCCAGTTGTGGGTAATATTTTTGGACAAATTTTCTGAAAGCGCAAACCTGTGCTCCTGTTTTCCATTTTCCTGCTTGATTCAGACAAAAAAATGCCTTGTGCATGTATTTTCAATTCTTTGTGAGTGGTATATGTTAACACTTAAACCAGTCGGACATTTTTAATGGATTCAAGTGGATTGATAGAAGTAGAGTAAGCTGAATTATTGGGGGTTTGGGTTAATTATTTCAATTAAGAAGGGAACATTTTTTTCAAGTTTTCTAGACTTCTATGTCAGTTTTTCTTTTCACTCTGTAGGCCTGTATGGGAAGACAGAAGTTGGTGCTCATGCTGTTTTGTTCAATGTCAGCAGTGTAACGTGGGCCGTAAGTAGGCACTTTAACTGTTCAAAGACTAGGGAATCAGAAACCATTGAGATCGTGGCCAGGAAGCAAAATAAAAAGCGTGTTGGTCAAGAAAGATGTTGCCATTTTGAGGTGGGGGTGCATCATGCCCAGCCCTGTAGCCAGCCTCAGGTGTTTGGGGAGGGGGTACATTACCAGCTAGTGGAGGGCGTCATGAGAACAATAGATAATTTGATGCAATGGGGAGGGGCAGCTTGCCACTTGCTGGGGGAGGGCAGCCCCTCTGCCTCCTCCCAGCAATGGGCTTGATAGTGGCCCAAATGGATGTGTAGATGTTTCATAGGCCTGTACCCCTTAATTTCAACAGGCACCCCTTGTAGTCAGTGATGAATAGCCAAAATCTCTCAGTGTTTTCACACTACAATGTAGGTGAAAACTTCAGAAGGCATCTTGGTCTATTATTTTCACCGTCCACTTTCATCTTCTCGAACTGTTAATAATGCAGAGTACTGCTACTGACAAGTTTAAAATCTGGCCGTCAGTTTAATGCACAGATTTGTTGTTAAAAAAGTGATTATTATACAAATTTGGATCAGCACTTCTGGAAATGTTTGGTGTTTGTACAGATATCAACTGGTTTCGGTGTCGGAGGAACTATCTTAATTGGAAACTTTTTGGGAGCCAAAAATCCAGTGAAGGCCCATATGACAGCTAGTCTTTGTATCGTTATCACAGGTATAGTGCCCAACATTACACATAAAACCACTTTGTGCCGGCCCCATTTATCCATGTTGATTCTGCGGTGCCGGGTAATTTTTTATTTTCTGTTTTCAAAATTCTTTTTAAAAATTCATACACCCACACGGATGACTCTCTTGTGGCTTCTCTAATCTGACAGATAATATTTATTAACGCTTGAATATTTCAGCCAGGCCTGCCGCCTTGTAAAAAGAGCCTATATTGTGCGGGGTTATGTAAGTTTCTTTTGTTCCCGAAACTGGCACAGTGCGCTGCTGGCGTCTTATCAATATGGGCCAGATTAGCGTGTAGTGTTATTGTATTGCTCATCACGGAGCACTTCTGTCCCTGCTGGTAATCTGTTTGCGCTGAATGCCACGAAGAGTGGTATAATTTTTCGAAACAATGACTGATTTCCTCCGCTATTGACAACTGAAAAATGCTGGCAATTCCCAGCAGCTCAGTCTTTTGTTTTGAGTATGGCCTTTTGTGACAAGGCAAAGCTCTTTTGTCCTGCTTCGTGCTCCACGGCTTCGTGCTCCACGGCTTCGTGCTCCACGGCTTCGTGTATATTGCTTATGTTCCCGAAACTGGGTAGACCCCGGCACGAAGTGGTTAACCCTTGCTCTCATGTCCTACAGGCATTCGGATTGCTCTTTTCTTAAAACAGTAGGTATGAAATATTATTGTTTTACGAAGTTGTAGCTTACTTGCCAGCTGCAGGTAGTGTCCAGCGTTCATTCTTGTGACTTTCCCTGAGAGCTTAATTTTTTAGCCCAACATGAATGTTCCGAATGCTCTCTCTTCCTCAGCACTCCTGGGTGTGTTGTACATCGTGTTCTACCTTCCCGTCAGAAATGTTCTGGGCTATATCTTCACCAAGGACATGTAAGAAATGGCAAAAAAGGCTTTTCAAAAGTTCTCATGGTATAAACACATTGGAGAAGCATTGACGAGTATGATCTGTCACTGCTAGAGGTACTCTGCGCTTCATGCCTTCAGGGCTATACTGTATATATTTACAAAAAAGAAAAAAATAATGTCTCCTCTTTCATGTCTTGAATGCTCAATTTTAAACTTCTGCCTATCACAGATCTTTGGTACAAAATGTGTCATTCATTGTGTCACTCTGTTTAAATGTTAGCTAGTGTCTCATCAGCTTATGACAGCCTTTTCCAATGCAAACAAATTTTTTGACCATTTTTTCCTCTCCACACATTTCTATTCAGGTCATTTTGGTATTGTGTGTTCCTATAAAAATGTACAAGGTGCACTGTACTTGTACTGTAGATAAGACCAAAGAATGCAACATTAATGTCAATAAGCCTTTTGCGAGTTAACTTTGACCCAAATCTGGTACACTGAGTTCTTTAAATTCACGTGAACATAATTTGATTTCACCTTACTAAAACCACTGTTGCTATACCTCTTGATTCGGGGCAAGCTTTTGCTTAGTTACATAAGAGACGCCTTGCAACAATACACTGTTTTCAGTGGATAAGAAGGGCACAAGGGAACCAGTCCATTCCAGAGATTTTGGTCGCTATGCAAAAGCTTGCCCCGAATCACGAGGTATAGCAACAGTGTCTTTAGTCTGAGGAATTCAAATCATTATGTTTATGTGCAGTCAGATAACTCAGTGCACCAGATTTTATTCCAATTTAACTCGCAAATGGCTTATTGAAACAGTTTCTTTATCTTCTACCAGTGATGTGGTCCTCATGGTAGCAAGTATTCTTCCAATCGTTGCTGCCAGTGAGGTATTTGACTCTGTCAATGTGAGTTGCTCCCGATGATATCTGTTTTGAAGAATTAGCATTTGAGACAATAATTTTCCCACTTCCAAGTCACACTCTAAACTAGTGCACACTTTCGTTTGTGTTAGACAACCTTTGATTAAGTTACATATACTTCAAATTCCCTGTGACAGCTATGAATATGCTATCTTGTCATGTTTTGCCAGTCTCGATCCATTAAATCCATTCTGAATGAAAAAAACTCACCTAGCCAGTAGTGTGCTGAGTGAGGAATGGCTGCAGACTGCTCAAGACCCTCTTCAGAACCTCTTCATGTTGCTTACACTAAAGAACACATCATCAAATCACTCAAAGGACCATATGGCTTATGCATGGCATGTACCGTCACCATACCAACCTGTTGCACTGTGCTATATGCCCCTGACCTGTAATTAGAATGTACAAGCATGCACCACGACTGACTGGAAAATAAGGTGGTCAGAGATGTTGGAGAACTTAGCATCAATAATTTTAGGATTTCACCCCCCCTGATTTTTCCAACTGATGAATGTAAAAATAAGTATGTCTCCAACTTGCGATTGAGTTGTGGACTTGGGCTATAGAAGGTGTGGCTTCATTGGTATAAGTGGCGCGGCCAAAAAATTTCACTAAAAGAGAACATTATTCAGTATTTCTTTCAAAACGTAATTTACCATAAACTAAGTGGCAGATTTTATTGCACAAACTCGTGTTGCTTTTGGGAACCTTAACAAATGCAGGATTGAATGAATATATACCTCTCCAAAAGTTAGAATTGGGGAATAGGGAAGATGACTCGTCCATTATTAAATAAATCTGTACTTGATGTTTGGATCATTGCAGAGATTGGTTAATGTCTTTTGTTACACAGATAATACAAAAGAACTTGTGTTGAGTGCATAATTACAAATAAATCATTCACAGTAAATGTTTTGCTCTCTAATTTCCATAGACTGCTTACTATGGTATCCTACGAGGTTGTGGATACCTGCATGTTGGTGCAGTGGTGTGCATCGTTGGGTATGCAGTTGGTCTCTCTCTTGGTGCGACTTTGATGTTTAAATACAACTATGGTTTGCAAGGTAAAGGAAAAGTTTCTTCCTATGGTTGAAACTAAATGAGAAATGGTACTTAAACGTGATTCGCAAACAAACACCAATCTACACCAGTCCACTATTTCATGAAGAGCAATTGTTGTGCTTATAGCCAGCATCCACCCTGTGAAGTAACATGTATGGTTTACATGAACCTTACTGAGCATGAGCCAAAAACGAAATGTTTAGGGGGAGTTCTCTTCTTGTCCGTTGAGTTCACTGCTAAGTTGTATGCATTGATCCCTCTCACCCTTGACAGGTCTTTGGCTGGGCATGCTGACATCCCTAATCCTTCAATTTCTGTTGCTGATGCTGTTCATATTGTTTCTAATCAAGTGGAAGAAGGAAGCTGTCAAGGTCTCTCTTTTGTTTTGCAAAGATTTTAATTTTTCACCTCTAATTATACTCCGAAATCAAATGTAATGAAAGTTGTGTTATCAATCATTGGTTCCAAACTCAGTCGTGTGGAGACATTTTCTCCTTTTATATTTTCTCTGTGGCAAAACTTGTCTGTAATTGGCATGAGACTGTTGCTGACGTCTTTCCAGAGATTTAAATGCGCACCGTGGCTCTGATGTGAAAATAAATGCAGACATGGTATTTCTTGTTTCCTTTTATTGAAGGGACTGGGATGTTGAAGTCCTTTTTTTAATGTTAGTTGATGAGAACATGAAGTGAGATCTTTGGGGAAATTGGCTCAGACTTTTGTTTGACATTTCAATTTTCAAAAAAAAGTCATGATTTTTCAATAACTGAAAATCAATTTTCAGGGTGTTTTTAAGGCTAGTTGCACTTTTCCTCAGAAGCAGAGTTTCAGTCTAGCCTTGCCATCTGAAAATTCTTGATTGGTTGAAGCTCTATTGAGTTCAGTGCTGACAGCAATAAGGTTATACCCAGCCCAGTCTTTCAAAGGTTTATCTCAGCTCCGACGCCAGTTTCTGGCATGGATGGGTGGTCCTAGTACCAGCTAGGGGAAACATAACAATCTTGTGGGCAATTTCTGTTCTTATGGATTTCCGGGGGGGGGGGGCAGCTGCTTATGGGGAGCCTTCAGACAGCCCCTTCGGGCCCCCCGTAGCAACGGGTGTGGTCTTTCCCCTTCTCTGCCCTTTGTAATTTCTGATAGGCACGCCAGACTGTAAAGAGATCATCTAGAAATTCATCTACATGTACGTGTATTGTGGACTATTTTGAGCAGTGACAAAATACCTGATCCCCTGTGTTGCTTTTTTTCACTTTGCAGGCACAGAAAAGAGCAGCTGTACTGCCAAATAAAAAATCCTTAGACAAAAAGCAAGATGGAGGTATACCTTTGGAGCCTCTGAAAAACCCTCTTGAAGAATCAGTGGATATATTGGCCCAAATAGACGGACAAGAGTTTGAGGAAAGCTCTAGCAAGAGTGACGAATCTTCCATTCAACGGAACAAGCACCATGGAGACGGAAACAGCAGCTGCCAGAGTGTTGGGGACGTGGAGGAGTCTGGTTTCCATCAGCAGGAACCCCCAGAAATGCAGGATAGTGATTGTGCTGACGTCACAGAGGCAGGAACCACACCCAAGTGCAGTTGCTCCCACGAGGAGAAACAGCACGAGGCAAGACTTGAGGAAGAAGATGATGACAGTGAGATTGGAGTCTTGACCATCGGCAGGCTGTCACTCCCCCAGCTCATTTTGCGTCGAGGCTCGGCTCTTTTCTTATGCATTTCCTTTCTTCTTGTTTCCATTTATGTCTCAAATGACATCATTCCTTCTGTCAGACCAGCCGTCCCACAATCAGTAAATGTAACGTCAAATTACACCACAGAGTTCACAGAAAGTTTTGATTTGAGCACTTATGTTAGCAGTTAATTTGGCAGGTATTCAGATGGCTACCCAAGTCATGAATATATCCTCAATTCTCACACCAGGTGCAATAAATGCTCATGCTCCTGTCTTGACACATTACGCAAAGAGAGAGTGAGTGCGAGATCTCTACTTCTAAACAATGCACAGGCATTTTTTAATACATATATTCAGTGCATGAAAAGTATGCAATCCAATAAAGCTGATTGTACAGCAAAAATCTGGTCAACCTAGAAAAGTATTCATTGATTCAAGAGTTTATAATCAAGTTAAATACATTACACCTATATAATCAGTTATAGTTAATTGAAATTAATACAGAACTAATATAACTCTGTTTCACAACTATTTCTTTTTTTCTTCTTTTACTTTTTTCTTTTTTTACTTGGGTTGTGACAAGAAGTTATGTTCAGTTAGTCACCAGACGTCGATCCCCTAAACTCAGATTTGTTCTTTTCTACTTTATTGCACTACATCTGCATGTTATCAGATGGAAGAAAAGTATTTGAATATTTGAGTTTATCAGGTATTTGGCACAGATCTACAAACCTACCTCTTTTGTGAAAATTTTGCAATATACTGTTCCAGACAGCCGAGTGCTTTGTTAGCATAACTCTCACGATGTACAGTATGGGCATCTTGCTGCATTATGAATCCAGTATTTTAACTGGAAACTTTCTTGCCTCATGCCGAGGTTTTTGCCAAAGATGGCATTATTATTTCACGAATAAAGTTGAGAATTCACATTGACATAAAAAACACAGAAATACCTTTTAAACAAAAGTAATAGAATTGTATTAGAATGAAGGCATTTGAAGGTGTTCATTGAATTACATATTAATGTATATTTTGCTGAAAATATACAGTGTAACAAGTTTTTTTTCATGGAGGGAGTGAGTTTTAAACTTTATTAATCAGATTGTGTTTTATAACAAATAGTTTTATTGCGAGGAAATAAATTCTTTGGTCATAATACTGGCATTTTCATCTAAAGAATTACAAAAGTTGTATTTTATGGATTAACCGTCAATTTCGGTACAGAAAAGTGAAAAACTTAGGGCTTTTTCAACAGTAATCAGGGCCTAGTAAACTACCTCTTGCCACTCACAGATTTGTATTGCAAGGCATAATTTTTGTGGAACATGTACTTGTACTGACATATATTTAATTAAAAGGAATTCGCTGTCTTAATCTTCTCCTTATGTCTTGTTCATGCCTCAGTTTTTGGTTTTGAAAAAAATAAAGTTTTAGGATATGGATGTAAGCTGTCAACTCAAGCCCTTTGTGGAATTTGTTGTGTCCGCTCCTTCCTCCATGGTTACACTCCCATACCTGCAGTACTAGGCCTGCCATTTTTCGGCCGGCAGTTACCACCAAAGATAGCGCCGCATCTTTGGTTACCACTGATTAGCAATGCAAAATAGTTCCACATCTTATTATACTTAGAATGGAACAAATGACACATTATATTATTACGCTTGTCCTGTGCGTGCTCTGAGTCGGTGATTAGTGCCAAACATGCAAATTATAAAGTTTAGAAATGAATGATAAGGATGCCCGCAGATACCAGATGTGCAGTTATGAGTCATGCGTTTCATCACATGATCGTTGTACGTCAACCTCGCATCAACGTGTGTCGGTTATGGAATTGACTGTGGTGGTAATAGCTTACACTGGCTTACGCTGGGGATGAGTGCTACACTATTGTCTTACTCCTAGACTTCTGCATTGTTATATCGCAATAAATGTCGGATACGCTTCTCAACCTGACTAAACTACAGTCGTCTTGTCCGTTTGACTGAGAAAGCGTATCTTTGTCAAGTCCTTGTAGTTTTGTAGGCCTATCTCTCTCTTCTTGCCTCAAATTTAGGGCCGTGTTTCCCCCCAATATTTGTCAGTTGCTTCAACATGTCACAAAACGATGCTGAAGTTCAAAAACAGGTAAGACCAAAAGATAAAGAGTTCCATTTACTTTTACGGAAGCCGCTTGACCATCCATGCGCATGTTGGCCGTGTTGACCATGTTGACATGACCTAGCCCCACTAGTGTGGCACGGACTCTCACTCCCGTTCCATCCGTAGCCACACATCCATATACGCAATTTCATGTCGGCGTACTGAAAATTTTCGGCGCACCCACCTATCATCGTGGGTGCAATTTCTTTTGCACACCGATATGATCCTTGACATGCTTGACCTTTCCGCTTTCTAAAAACCATTTATTGAATGATTTCACTCACGTTATTACTTTCCAGTCTTTTTGCCTTTATCCATTCAATCTAACGGGATTGCTCTCACAGTCGAATCGCCGTCTTTAAAATAAGGTCGTTGAACATTACGTCACTTGACCCCTCATCGTCTTGACGGCTGTTCCATGTCAAGACATATCTAATACACGGACCGAGCGATAAGACACTACATGTGCCAATGGGCTCTTCCAAAACTTGGGCAGCAGTTTTGAGGACCATGTTCGCCCATAGAGTTACTGCGCCAGCAAAATCTAAGCACGCGTATTTGAGTGGGAAGAGGCGGCAACAAGTTTAAATGTCATTTATGTGTCGAGTGAAAACAGTTGAATTTTGACAGATGGTGATTCTTTTTGAATTTTTGAGAACTATTATCACTTTACCATATGTAATGTCGTGGAGCATCAGTATTGTATGACTGATCAAGTCCAAAATTCGAAGAAGAGGAATACTAGGGCCTAACACTCCACTCAGTAAAGCTAGGGTACACAACAACCACAGAAACCCTGTTCATGCCCTGCTTAACGTCATGTAGAGCCTACAGCAAAAAAGGCTTTTTTCTGTGGGGTTCATGGGAGCGGGAAAGACGTCGACCCCACAGTTCTGGGGGTAAGTCTGAGTAACGTGGACTCTACAAATCCCCTCTTTTTAGTATTTGGGGATGGTAGAGTCCATGTACCTTCCAACTTTTGCTTCCATTAACTCATTTCACTCAAAAAGTGTCATACTCCAAATCAAAGTCCTTCGAATTCACCTCCAAAACCGTCCTCAAACTGTCTAATGTGCCCAGCTAGGGGTTAAGTGAAAATCAGAGATTTCAATAATGATTGTAAGGTTTACTTGCATATATGCAAGTAAACCTTACAATCATTATTATTCCTATATATAGGAAGAGAAGAGAAATTTCCGCGTCAAATCAGAAATGCTCTTGACATTAAGCTCTAAGTCACCATCTTCTTCATATAGCGATTTAAACAGTACGTTAATTGTCCTGGAGATGACATCACGGTGCACCGGCCCAGTGGGCGATTCACAAAAAGCATGCTGTGTCGGCACACGTGTGCTGATGAGTGATTCCCGAATGTCACAACGTTAATAGGTACATGTACATGTAGCTGTGTACCACATCGAAACTGTACACAGGACATTGCGGCGAGGAATCAGTTTTTAATCCTTTGATATGTGCAGGTCTGTCATTTTCCATTCATTTTGTGCTTGGATTCAGATTCATCACATGATGGCCTTTATTGACCAGGAGGCCAGAGAAAAAGCTGAAGAAATTGAGGCCAAGGTGGGTGAAAATCGTCTGGTATTTTTCACATCCTGTCACGAAAGTGTCATATATACAACAACTAAGTTCCCACTTTGCACAGTATTATTGGCCACCTTTCACTGATGATATCAGTTTTGCTTAAACTTTGAACTAGGGCCATGATTTTGCACATGCTGTATCCCTGATATGTACAGGTAGTACGTACAGAAGTTTTAGTCTCTACCGTTTGGCATCTTGATGGAGAATACCCACAAGAATTTTTACATTACTAATCTCTGATGATTGTGGGAATTAAAGAAAATGTGGCATTACATACGGGACACAAGGGGACCTTTTCATGGATTTACCAACTTATGAATTGTAAGAGTTTCCATTTTCAAGTTGTTTGGGTTGGATATTCAATAGTAATTTGTGTAATGGTTGGTGTGGTTTGAAATGGCATATTACTGTAGGTAGATGAAGATCTAGTATTGGATGGCACTGTAGTGAAATGGGGCTGCAGTGTCACAGCCAGCAGGGCTGACCCCAAAGTTGATTGGGATGAATGTACGAGTTGACCAGGCAACGATTCAGTCAATCGGAGAAAATCTTGATTTGTTGCATCACAGACAAGTTTATTCAGCAATCAAGGCGAAATCAAGGTGGAATGATAGAAACCACAGCCATGAAGCAGAATTATGATGAGTAGGTTGAGGTAACTCCAAGGAGAAACACCTCACAAAGATCCCAACGAACAATCCAAACCCAAAATATCCCCAGTTGCAGGGACCTGATGACTCCTACTGCATGTATATGTACATTCTGCCTGTGATAGAGAAAAATAAGGAAACCCCATAATTATTGGAAAAGGTGTGTGCACACAGCAAAGATGACCATCGTACCCTGTACAGATATCGTGCGCACATATGCTGTCCATATGTACATGTGCAATACAGCAAGGTATGTGCACACAGCGGTGTCTGTGACAATGCCACACCATCAGATTTCCCAAAGTTTCTGTAAAAGTATACATGTACAACTCTCCCGAAGAGTTACACGCAAAATAAAATGGAAATCACTCACCACAGGATCTGGAGACAAGCCCCAATAAGGACACCGTACATTTCAGACAGTTGTGTGCCGACAAACTGGCCACAAACACAGCGAAATCGACGTCAAGTGGTGCTGGGAAAATGGCGAAGTACCAAGCGCACGAAACATTGTGCCCCTTCCGTGTGTGCACACTAAACTAATTTACATGTGAACGTGGGGTCAGGTTTCATGCAAATGAGGTCAAGTTAAATATAAATCTGTATCCAGGAGACAAAGCCAACCAAAAGAAAATTGCTATCCCCACGGAACTGTTACGATTACCATGTCAGATCATAAGAGTTGTAACCCACAGATTGAATCTTCAAAACTCCATCTTTGACTTAGGTGGAAGTTCAAGGAAGAAAATCATTTTGTTAGTTTAATGTTGTTGCCAAAAAGGACCCCAAAACCATTAAATTGTTTGATTTTTAAACAATTGAACATTTGATTTTTGTTCTTCAGGCAGAGGAAGAATTTCAGATAGAGAAAGGAAGACTTGTCCAGCAACAACGTCTAAAAATCATGGACTACTATGAACGCAAGGAGAAAAACTTGGAGTTACAGAAAAAGATGTCAGTTGAAATATTAATTGGCAGAAGATAATTCATGTACATGAACCAGATAGTTACTTCATCATTAGGCAAGATTTTGCTATAGCCATTTTCATGTGGGAATTCCCAAGAGGCATGCGCGACTGTCATCTTTTATTTGTATACTTTAGTCAGTGTAATTGTAGTATTTGCATGGAAGCTTCTCCAGTCCTCAAATGGGCAGCACTGGGAATTTAAGCACTTCCACAGCTATTGTTCACTTTGCAAGAATGACATTTTAATATTCGGATCAGTGTCCATTTCCACCTTTTCATGAAACTCCTTTATAACCCATGTGCGTAGTTTTTTAAATGTTGACCCATTTTGATATTTGACTCATTGATTCATTTATGGTGTACTGATGAGATAATAGACCTCCATACTGATGACACCACACTATGTTTACACGTGTGCTTCCCTGTGGCACTCACTGGACTGTGGGCCCCACTGGCTCCATAGGAAGGTGCATATATAAATAAAAGTGTAATGTCATCCGTACATAGGCCTAATGTGTAGGTAAGATGTGTCTTTTTTTGCTAAAGTGACATAGATTTACCTTAAGGATATAAAAAGTGCCAGCACTTCAGTTTATACATTCCTACATGTGCACATTATCCTCTTGTTGGTGCATTTCCTTTGACAGCCAGCAGTCTAACATGCTGAACCAGGCCCGGCTCAAAGTCCTCAAGTGTCGTGAAGATCACATCTTGGCACTCCTAGAGGAAGCCCGTCAGCGCCTGGGGGAAGTGGTCAAGGACCGCGACAGGTACGGCAAGATCCTGAAGGGTCTGCTTGGACAGGGACTCTACCAGCTGATGGAGAAGAAGATGACTGTGCGCTGTAAAGAAGGCGACCTGCAGCTTGTCAAGGTATTGAAAGAATCCTTGGTTTAATGTTAAGAACTGTTCAAGCCCTGGGCCGATTTGCAGAGTTAATTCAGGCATTCTGGATGAATTAACTCTCATTCTTAACAATCAGTTTCAGTTCATTTTTTAGGAAGCATGTTAAACATAATCTCACTGTCTATGCTAATTAATCAATATTTCGTATTCCAACAGAACAGTTCACGCATGGAAAAATCTTAGTAGATCATAGTTTAAAGACATTTATAGACCGTCATAACTAAAATGCGAGGGTTGCTACATGAATGACATTGGCCCCATAATCCTTTGCTGTAGTGTGTTTGGAAATCACACCTTTGGGCAGTAGGTGAGTAGGGTTGCATTGATGTAGGTACGTAGATAGTGTTGAAATTACATAGAATGCCAAGAAAGGTCAGAATTATATAAGAAAACCTTTGGAAACTACACTTCGCATTAATAGGGAGACATTCCTTGAATGGTCATACTGGGGGGAAGCACACATTTAGCTCAGCTTCTTCGTTGCGTGTCTCCCTGCCAGTGAATGGCTCAGACTTATAAATGTAGACAGTAATGATGACCCTAACGTTACCAGTGCCATTAACTTGTGTGCACATAACGTTTGTTAGTTGGCAGGTAGGTTTTAAACCGTTACCCCTTTAGGGTGTGTGAAAAATTGTATTGAAACTGATGAATCCGGAACTGTTAGGGTTAAGAACTTTGTGGATACGAGACTGTAGAGCCCACTTGGTATTTCTTTAAAGGGGCATTATTGGATGAGTGCTTGTGTAGAATTGAGGTGTATGTTGGTGGATTAGATAAGTGTCCTGTTTTATATGCAATAAAGCTTTTGAGGAATGTGGAATAATGTTAATCCATTGTTCAAATTCCCTGATGTGGTATTTTTCACGATTCTTGCTCTCATCTTCAGGAGCAGATGAAGGCCGCTCTGGCCGACTACAAGAAGGAAACGAATAAGGACTGTGAAGTCATCTTTGACACAACAAATTTCCTGGGTGCTGACGTGTAAGCTGATATTTTCCTTTGTTTCAGTTTTGTGATATAACTGGACACATTATCAGACCAATCGCTAACTGTGTAACCTCCATCAGGTTTATTCTAGGCATTGTGCTAAATGCAGCAAAATCCCACTGATCTGAAAGGAGAACCGTTCAGAAATGCAACAAAATGCAACTGTGGATTTTGTTGTGCTGTGCAGTTTCTACTGTGCAGTGTAATCTACCACATTTGCCGACTGCTAAATCTCTCACCAATGTGAAGTTTGTGTAATTGAGCAGAGTAACGGTTGCATTTATTTCTATTCTCAGAGATCTAAAGTTTAGCAATAGCATGGAGATCCCATTCGGTTTATAAAAGACTTGAATGTAGCGCAGGATCCATTTATGAAGCTACCAGTACTAAGCTGAAAACGAACTTAGTAAATTTGCTTACCCTCTTAACTAGATGATTTGATACTGTTTAATATTGGCTATTTCACGGTGAATATCCTGTGATGTCAGAGAATATACATGTACCTAATACATGTTGAAATGTTGTGACCGGTTACTGTTAAGCAACAGAGGCATCAAACTTATTTCATTTTGTTTTTCAGCACTGGTGGTATTGAGATGTTTACAGACAACAGCAAAATCAAAGTCACCAATACTTTAGAGAGTCGGTTAGACCTTATGAGCCGTCAGGTAAGACGTGACATTTTCACTCCGTCCTTGTCAATTGTGTGTACATGTGTGTGTGGGGGAATTCGCTGAATTTTGTTGTTGCCTTTTTCAGCGATGTCATTTGAGCTCTTTCCTACACACAAGAAGCTAGTTTAAAAGACCCTTGTTGTTGCATCTATACATGCATATTAGTTGTGATAAAATAGAATGTATCTGTAACTATTTTCTAATGTTTAGATGCTACCCGAGATGAGGAAGACATTGTTTGGAGCCAACCAAAACCGGAAATTTGAGGACTAAATGGAAGTGGGGTATCATCCCACACAAATCTTCTGTCACATTGTTTGTAGTTACCCTAACCTAGAAATACATCTCCTTTGTAAAAAGAGTAATATATTTTATCTTCGGTGTTGGTATCTAGAAATTCGTGCTCTGTGTACCAAATCTATTTCTTCTCTCGTAGTGGATGAGCTAAAATATATTAGTTTTATTGTCACTTATTGGGGCAGAATTTTAAAGCTACATTGACAGCAATTAAATCTAGAATTGGAAATAAATGGAGGAAATCAAAGAATTAGGTTTTTTTGGGGGGGGGAGCAGGAGGGGGCATTTCGTAAAAATTCACATTTTCCTTGTTTATGAATTTCTGACCAAGTGTGGCCAAGATACCAGTATTGATTTTAAGTTTTTAAGACATTTGAACGTACAATAAATTCAGGACATAGGGAAGACAAGACCTCATGATGCAAACAGTTTTATTTGTTCAGTTTGCTGCAGTACTAACTTTAATGTTAAAGGAATGTCCAAAAGGTTGAAGTGCTGGTGATTGGTTTGTAGAGCACTCTAAATGGAACCCTGAAGAAAAATTCTTCTAGAGTGTTTGTTGCCAGGCTTTTCCCAGTGGAGCCATTTTTTTTTTTTTTCCAGTGGAAAGTTTGTTATAGGTAGAACACGCATTTAAGTTGTGAGTGCTTCCTAAAAGTGAATAGTAGAGTCCAGAGTTGAGGTTTAGAATCCGTGGTGAATGATTTCTTAAGTTCGTCAAACCAGCATGCAGAATTGTACCACCCCAAGTTTTGCAATCTCTCAAATGTTGATTTTGTCCATGAGTTGTGTGAGTTAATGCCACATTCCAAGCACAGAGTGGCAATTGGTTGGAATTATGAGGTCTGTGTTGAGATGTATAATCTTTTTTGGTAAGGCAATATTGATAACATGACCATATATGTACATTTAATTAAATTTATGTAACGTGCATTCTCACTGGCATTTGGCTCATGCTATGGTATATGAAACCACAGCTTTCTGTATGATCGCAAGTAGTCTGGTCCCTACCAAAGCAGAACTGTTGTACAGCCATACTTTGCTACGGTAGAAATACATTTAACACATCCATGGGAAATGCTTGAAGTGGCTTCCATGAGCACAGGTTATTTTCAATTCAGACATGGCCTACTCTTGTAAGTGAGAATGATGGAAGAGGGCCCTCTTGTGGTCTGAGCATGACAACTTGCTTTTAACGGTGAGAATTAAACACGTGTGTATCAGATAACTGAGATGGATTTTGTTCTAATCCCTGCATAATGAATTATCCATTTTTAAAAATTTATTTACAAATCACACCGACAAAGGATTTAAACACTCGTACTGATTTCTGTTTGTACTGTTACATAAACTTTATTTGCCATACAATATATATTTTTTATTGACATGCATATACAGTACTTTTCAGTTCACACTACTTTTGCATCAGATGCAAGGTACTATTTGGACAGTTTACATTATGTATTTAAGGAGGATCAAAGTATTCACGATGCTGCTACATGTCAGTGATAAATGCATCCAATGCTGAATGCACCTTGACAATGGCGCCACGCACCTGATTTTAAAAGATTTTGGGGCATAAATTTCTATTCACCAGTCATCCAGTATACCTCTCAAAGTAAACTAAGGAGAGGGCTTGCGATGCCACCACGTGGATCTCTTTGGAAGAGGCGTGGTTCTGATAAGAATCGGTGAGTGTATACTTGACGTTTCGACCAGTGAACTCCACTCCTGAGGACAGGCAGAGCACACTGATCGAAACAAGTACACACACCGGTTCTTCGTACCTCTTCCAAAAGAACTCTATCCCACATTGTGTCACTGCAAGCCCTCTCCTTAGTCTATTTTCCACCATGCAAAGCTTCAAGTCTTATTTTCTCAAGGTCGTTTACAATTAACATTCTCAACCACACATGTACTGATAAATGCATATATACTGCTTTACAAGGAGAAAAAAAACAACAAACACTGTTCAATAATCAACATGTGGAACAGCCAACTCATAATAAACGGGAGGATTAGGAAAATGGCCATAATCTCAGGGAACTGATGGGGCTAGAAAACACTTGACACCTCTAAAACACAACATCTAAAACCTCTTGAAACTTGCAGGAAACACAACATTACTACATTTGTGTAATGTTTTATAATGAGTCAAAATTGAATCAAATCCTACTACAATTTTGTCATTGGTGAAATAAATTATCAGCAAATCAAATAGAATTTTCCGAAATAATCTCTTTTTACAATATAAACATTATGTACATGACATGACTTTGTCCTCTTGGTTTGTCAATATATGGACAGTTACACCACTTGTAGTACTGGCAAATATTCCGGTGATATGTAAACTGCTATCTTGTTTCAAAACAAATTATTTTTGTTCCTTAATATGTAATGCCACTTTAAAAGTTTTATTACTGATCTCCCAAAAGCACAACACAGCAATGATGAAAAAGCAGCTGCCAAACCAGTGGATCACAAAGAAAAACAAAAAAAACAAAGACATTTTACAACACTAAGGTTTATAACGTGTAGGTAGGAGATGATTTTGGTATTGCATACTTCATTGGGAAAATTAACCCCGAGTTGGTTTATATTTTTTAAGTGCCAAAAAACGATAAATTTCTTGGTTTGTTTTTTTTCCCTCTCTTTAATGCAATAGTTCTGTGGAAGATGGAAAACAAATGGAAGCATTGGTATTTAACATACAGTGAAAAATTCTAACCAAAAGGACCAAATACATGTCTGATCTGTGCATATGGTTACATATCATTACATATTTCACTAACGTGCATTTTTCCTACCAATCCATAATTCCACAGTGCATAATTTACCTTGGGGCTGCAACACAGGTGTGATTCATAGCTCAACTCAAAAACTACGCTTTGGGATGCAAGTAATGGCAGCATGTGAATGCACTGTGAAACCCTCACAGGTCTACAGAAATTATTCGGATGACAGCCCGCTGTGAAACAATGCACATATTATGTGTTATCAGCAGTAGCTTTCTCCTGGAGTTAAGTTGAGGCTAACAATTTCGCGGTTGGCTAAGAAGAGTACGTCTCCTAATTCTATTCACTGCATTACAAGCCCTGAAAAGTGCACAATTTGGACTTGTCCCAGAAGTCCCTCCAACGTCACAAATAACATGTTACGAAAATGAGCCACTCCTCTAAATAAAAATCCACATTTGGTACGTACAGGTAGCAAATTTTACGCATCTTTGGTGGTATTACATGCAATATGCATATCTTAGATGATTCACATTACTCTAGATGTTAGCACCATGAGTTAATAGACATCAAAGCACCTGAAAATTGGGAGATAACTACATTTTTACAGGTACGGGAAATACTGTCGATGGCACACAGGGGATACCTTACAATATGCATCTTCTACTTGTGCATGGATGTTACTGTGCTGGTTGTGGTAGTGTAGTCTCGTGAAAAGTCTGAAATTGAATAGCTTGTTGCAAATATCCTGTCGGCGCTAACCCTCCTTTTAATATAAGAACAACTTACATTGGCTTGTGTAGTCTGGAATGAAGGTCACAGAGTTTGGCGCAGGTCCACAGAGAATGCAAAGCTTTGTTCATGCCACATTTTGGATTTTGAAATATGACATGAGGGAGCCGTTTAAATTTATCAAGACTGCAAAGTCTTAAACAGTCCAATCCTGGAGATGTCATTACTGCGGTGGACCTACACTGACATGAATGTTCTAGAACTTAACATGCAAGCATTTTTGGACAGTCACAGCACCTTCAAGTTACTGGCCATAATGGTGAATGTACACATAGCTTCAGCATATGAACTTAATACCACGGCAGTACTGGTCTCTAATTCTGGTCGATGGAATACTGTCGGAAATGAGCTCTGACAGACGGGACCACTAATGACCTCCCAACTGCATGTCTGACAGTTAAAAGTGAAAATCTCTTTGCACCCCTATAATCTTTTGCTCTCATGCAGCCCCCGAAATCTTATATAAGAAACTTCAGTTTGCAACGCCTGAAAGATATCGTCAGCTGCCGCAGAACTGTACACCAAATGACCTATATATATAAATATATACTTACATGTATAACAAATTATTGCTTAGTTCTGTGGTTATTACTTGACACATGTATTAATTGGTTACAGTTCTGAAAGATAACGGTATAGTTCTTGAACTTACATGATCTTGCTGTATGTAATACAGTAAGGAAAAAAAAAAATGCATTTCGTTCGCAAGGTTTGAAAACATTGTTATACTCACACCACATTCATTTCTTCAGCACTGTACACTGTTAACCACAATGTAGCATTTTTGTTTGGAATAAAACAATGGTTTTAGTTCTCTACAGTAGGGATATTATTCCCTATCGTATTTTGTAAAGCACCATCAGAATGTTGTCATGGAAAACAACCAAACACAACAGCTGCAAAAGGGAAACTCAACGTATTTGCTGCGGGTTGTACACATGCAGCGTAACTTTGGCAATCTTCTTCAAACTCACTACAATCACCCACTTCCACAAATGAGTGACCATCAGCGACTATCAATGAAAACCTACAACCACACACTTTCGGGGATCCCTCCCCTCCAAAATAAATATATAGTGGAAAATGGTCTACAAGAGATTTGTGTCCGAGTGAGCCCCTCATAACCACTGCTTGGGTATTCCGAGCAGGAATTCCCCCACGCCAAAGTAGTAGACGGCCTGCGCAATGCCAAAAAGCGGTGAGATGACCAGCAGGCGGCAGGACGCCCCCTTGAAGAACGCCGAAGGGCCCTCGTACTTCCAGATTTTGGCTGCGCAGTCCCGGATGCCCGTGTAAGTGTGCTCGCCAGGGGCTTGTTGGAGCAGCTGCAGTCTGGTTTTGATTACTGGGGGGGGAGGGGGAAGTAAAGGGAAAAACAAACAATGGTGATTCAACATGGGTGAGGTTTTCATTACTGGGGCTCTGCGTCCATGTCTGAAATGCCCTTTCACAGTTTCAGCTTGGTCCACTGCAAACGTGATCAATGTGTCATACTGGTAAATATGAAGGCCTTGACGAACCTTGGACACAAGATTCAGAATTGGCGTCATTGCGGCAACTCATAGATCCTTGAACAATCTATGAGAACATTTAGTGTCAAATCAGAAGAGTAACTCCTTTTTGTCTGTTCAATCAAGCAATTCCGTATGTTCCGTGTAGCTGTAACAGTTTTGCAGGAAAAGGCAAAAAGGTTTCACTATATTTAAAATCCAATGATGTGTCGACCCTTCCCAAAGGCCCATACATGCAAACTATTATTTCAATGATTGGGACATTCATTTACCACATAATAGACGATATTTTACCAAGTCTTCAACTTACCATCTACAGGATTTACTGACAGTGAGGCTACAGTAGCTGCTAGGCAGCCACACACGAAAGAGTGCTGGAAACTGGCTCGGCCGTTTTCATGCTCCATACCCTGTTAATAGATGATATTGACCAGTAACATGACGTACGGCAGAGTGCCCGCACAATTTTTGAAACTTATTATGCTTGGCTACACAAAGGATTATTTACAGATTTCACTGTGAACTGCTGTGTCATCTCATGTTAACAATATTTACAGATGATATTGTGTTTTACGATCCAGTTATGAGAGGGCTTAAAACTACCGGAATCATCACACTGATCAGGAATGAAACTGAAAAAAGAGATCAGATCAACTTTTATTAGGGTGAAGGACAGATATGGACCCAAGGCATCTGTAAACTGTGACAAAAGAGGTCTTTAACCACTTGCTGCCGGGGAGCCTGGTTTTGGGTATGTTTTTTTTATATGCAAAGTGGGGCTGCCCGAAATCGGACAAAGAACTGGGCCTTGTGACAAAAGACTGTACTCAGAACAAAAGACCAAGCTGCTGGGAATTGCCAACATTTTTTCAGTTGTTAATAGCGGAGGAAATCTGTCATTGTTTTGAAAGATCATACCGCTGTTTGGGGCATTCAGCGCGAGTGGATTACCACCGGGGGCGAAAGTGCTCCTGTATAATACTGCTGTATGCTAATCTGGCCCCTACTGAAAAGACGGCAGCAGCGCACTGTGCCAGTTTTGGGAACTAAAGAAACTTACGTGTTAATCACTGCACAATCTGGGCTCTTTTTACCAGGTGACAGGCCTGGCTGCAATACTTGGGCATCCATAGATGTTGTCTGTCAGACTAGAATAGCCACCAGACAGTCATTCGTTTGGGTGTAAACGTACAGTAAATGAAGTTATCAATTTTTGAAGAATTTTGAAAACGGACAATCTTGAAAATCCCCTGGGTTTATGTCATGCAACTCCAAATTAAACCTGGCAGCAAGTGGTTAAAAGTGTCAGGAAATTTCCAAATATACAGCTCTCCTCCCCCAACAGTGACTCAACTTACCTGGGCATTTAGATGGGCAAAAAGTGGGAAATAGATCATGGAGAATGGAATGTCTCGCATTAGAGTTGCTCCCAATCCTCTGTACAGTCCAAAGACGCCTTTTGTTTGAAGCAAGTTACGGGCAATAGTCAGGGCAGAGGGAGTGACCTCGGCTGTTGTACTGGCTGAGAACGCCCTCGTCAGGGAAGGGTTCACTTTGGCAGTGGGGACATCAGGGACTGTTCCAAGCCCGGGGATCTTTTTCCTCTCAACTAAAACAATTCAAATTTGAACATTGATAAAAATAAATTTATTGAATGCAAACAATTTGAACCTGCTTTTGAGCAAAGATTCTGGAGTCTTTTACGATTGCAATTTTGTGATATCCAAACTTCGATGACAAAAGAAGTTATCTTTCTTCGGCATTGACAAAAAAGGAAGATTTAGTGATTTACATGACTTAGAATTGATGAAACATTTTGTCTAAGTTTTGTCCAGTTTGACAGATTTTATTCATCCAAGCCATCAATCCTATTTGAATTATTTTCTTCTTGATGTGACTTTTTATGTGAAGTACTTTCAAGGTGGACAATTCAGACAGAAGGACAAAAATCCTGAGAATCGTACGTCTCTCTTTCGAAACTCACTTTTGCGCCCTGCATCTTGCAGTTGGATCTTTAGCATTTCCATAGGGGTGGTGATTATCACCTGGCACAGCCCTGCTCCCCCACCTGCCAGCATTTCTCTGTGGAGTCCCATCGGTTTCCTGTAGCACGCCGCGAGGAGAAATATGAATGCAGATTAGGATTAATATAAAAGCAAGGCGCTCAAAAGTCAGAGTTTTGAGCTTTGACGAGGATGGCTTGCTTCAATGATGTGAACATATAGGAAAAGATGTGGAGTTAAAGTTTAAATGAGATTTCAAGATCTTAGATTTGTGGGGGGCCAAAGTACACCTGCTACATGTACATTACACTTCAATTTCCCTGTAGTTTCACACTACAATGGCAGGTCTTGGAAAATAGGAAAGGCAGGATTGTGTGGAATATTCATCTGAATGATATCTGTTTAATACAAAATCCAATGTAATTATTTTACCAAACCACTTCACTTTTTCAAAGCAAAGAGCAAAAAAAAATTAAGAAGAAAAAACCCTGACAGGTTTTAATAATCAATATTTTGAGAATACAGGTAATGGATGTTTGCTATCAAAGAATCAAGTCTGATCTTTGAACTTGATATCAAATCAGGAACTTGATGCACTAATGATCTACACGTACAACATATTCTTAAGTGTCTAGCATAAATTCACCCAACACCAGCTGAAAACCTTATCTGTTGACTGATACTGACAAATATCAGTTATCTGATTAGGCATCGACATCTCTCAACCAAACTATACACCAGAACTGCCACGTTAAATATTGACCGACACGTACACGTACTCTTAATCTTATAGGAATGGCATTATCCAACCATCAGGCTGAAAGATCACCAGATCCCTAAATTTGGCCCACTGCTGATATACTTAGCCCTCTCCACTGGGCCTTGATGTAATTGTCCGGTAGGGAAATTAAATTCTGTTTTTCTTGGGGGGGGGTTGATGGCAAGAAGAGGAGAGATCCCTGATTGAGAAGGGAAAGTAAACCGAAATGAAGATGGAGAGGTAGACAGCTTATCCCTCCAGGGAGAGTAAACCTCAAGTATTTTTCTACCATGGACTTCTTAAATGCAATCTTTAATTTTGTTTAACTGTATTTCAATTGAACAACTAAGAAGACATTAACACATTATTATATGCAAAGTTTTAGTTTAAACGGGCAAACTATTTTGTTGCCGTTTCTTGAAAACTGCATTTATAAACTTGCTGTGACTACATATACAGGTACATGTATGTGCGTGCACAGAGCAGGAAAAACCAAAGGATCCTTGGTAGGGACGCAAGCAAATATATGCAATACGAATACAATACATACATCAAAAGTGAGTTATTTGAGTGAGCAATTATAATTTTCCAGGGGACTGTCAATAAAGGAAATTAAGTTCATGTCTCCAATAAAAACTCAAGGTGAACCACGTAACATCTTATGTGAGATCTGATTGTCATGGCAACATTTTCTTGAATGCACAAAGTAAATCAAACGAATGCCTTCCAACCTTTTGTGGGTTCCCTTTTTGTCGGCAATGTGCTTTTTGTGAGCAAAGCCAATTATGTTCAAATTTCTTCAGCTCTTTTGTCTCTTACATAGCACAGGTCTTCTCTACTTTTTTGGGGGGTACACAATATGCAGGCCCTCCCTGAGGCACGACAATAACATGCCCCTCTTCAGTGTTTCCCAGTGAGTAAACAACTTCCAAGTCAATCGGCTTCGATATTGCAGATGCACTAGAATGCCCAGGGACCTTTCCTTACTTACTGCCAATGCTGGGCTTTAAAAATCAACGCGTCTGTTCAATAACATCTCGTCTCTCAAGTAAATCTAGAGTGGGGATCTGGAGACATATCAGTTCTGGCACCACAAAATTGCCCGATACCAAATGATAACACAGAGTGCAGACCTCTAAGCCAAATTTCATATAAATCTGGAGTTGGTGTCCGACAATTGTCAGGTAGGCAGTCACAACACATTTACTTACAGGCTGTTTGTGACAACAGACTGTCTTTTCCACATCATCCAGTTAATGGATAGAACCAAGGGGTGGTAAATTTCAACCTGAGGCTTCAGTAGTTGCGTTTTAGCAGGCAAAGCGTGTTGTCACATTACAATAAACGGCAACAGTTCTGAAGTTGTTCGGTGACCACGTTGTTATGATGAAAAATGCAACGATCTATTAACTAGTACCAGGCATCTCGTCATGTTCATCACACTGAACTAGAAACGTTTGAATCTATGGTATGTCAACTGCATGAAATTCACAAGAAGAGAAAAGCACTTACAACCCCAGCAGGTCTAGGGTAAAATCATTACTGAGAGGGAAAAAAAATCACCTTATGTACAGAAATAATACGTAGCCAACATGATATGACAAATTGACTGATGAAGAGGTGATTCCATCACGGATGCTGAACTGTTTACCGAGACGGTAATACTTAAATTGGATTGTATTACTGAAGCAAGTGACGAAATGAAATGGCTGAGCTGATCTACGGGGAATCCACTATATGTGTATGACCGCAATTCCAAAGGACTCGTCTTATTTTGCCGGTAACAAGTTTTCCAAAAATACTAGTGAGTGCAAAGTACACTCTCCATATATACATGTACGTACTTGTACCTGCATGCCACTCAATTTTGACAACCTCATAAATATCCACATTTTATACATGGGTGAAAAGTGAACAGTTCTTTTACAATTTTTCCACATGCAAAATTGCTGAAAGACCTGTATATTTAGATGTGTAATTCACATATCTCTGCCAGGCTTCCGTTCAATAAATGCACAGCTGTGGTACTTAAAATCATTTGGTAGAGGAAGCAATTTTGTTCTGAATGGCTAATTTATATCATTCATATTCACAAAGTCAGTTCTGTTGGCTACATGTAGCTACATATACATGTAGGTCAGTTTATCACATGCACATGTATGTATGCATGCATTCTCAACATAAATCCTCAAGCACAGTCCCCTGTACATGTGTGTGTATATTAAACGAAATTCCAAACTCATTTCTACTTCTACATTCCAAGCTAATGTACGATAACACTATCTTGATATCTTTGACATGTTTACGATCAACGGCTCTCCACTTTCCTAATAACAGTCTATCCACTCTTGCTACAGACATGTCTGATAAAAGCTGGGGGGGGGAACAACGAACTCTGCCTTATACCAAGATTGAAACAGAAATAATGATCACCCCCCACAATTTCCGTTCAAATCCACCTGTGGCTGGGACAACAAGATGGGGACAACAAGATGGTAATTTTATACCAAGCCGAATGGCAGCTGGCATGAGACACATCAACAAATGGACAAATTTGTTTGGCCAGCATATGGAAGATTCCAAAGTTTGATTGAAAAAAAGCATCTGTTGGTGCCATGCACACTCTGACAAAATACCATAATGCACTCAAATATTGACTTTACTTCGAATTAGTTATCACCTGTTGTTTTGTAAACGGTCTATATGGACTGATTAAGCTTTTTCAAAAGACAGAGACCAGCAGGATGTTAGCCCTTCACATACTGTATTTGCTGATCTGGCTGGTAACCCATAACTGTTTAGGTTTGCCATCTGATAATGTGCGACATTTCGTTTCATGCATTCAACATTTCCTTATGTCAGGATATCTAGAGCACTGCTAAGAACAAAATTAATCTGAAATAATTCCCCCCCCCACTTACCCTTCTCTCTGCAAGTGGTAGCGGAAGAAGTCATTGCCAACCAGCTTGATGGACTTCTCTGGTGAAATTAGTGCAACATTTATACCATACCCTGCAAGCAAAAATACAATAATAAATATAATAATAATAATAATAATTCATTCATTTATAAAGCGCAAATTTCTTATAGATATGTTCAAATGCGCTGTACAATGAAGACATTAAGCGTGGAACAATGAATACATTTAAACATGGTTGAGCCGATGGCATGCAAGGGTGCCTCGGGCAGCTGCCGAACGACCCACATTCACATCAGTAAAAGGGAGACAGTAAGAAGCAGTTACAGTTTTAGAGAATAAAGAATTACAGACAATGATTATAACATTTTAATTTATGGCATATTCAGTAAACCAAACAAACCTCATCCAAATGTTGCAAAACATCCAATCCATTGCAATGTTTAGGTCATTTACATAACTTCTGTAGTTAATTAGTGTAAAACAAGCACAACCCAAGATTAGAAATTAACCCTTCAATGATATTTTACAGGGATTTATTCCAGATGTTTTCTACAGGGCGCCACACAACTAATTTGATTCAGGGGAATTCGATTAAGACAATGCTTCCAGAATGACGCAAGCATACGTCACACTGCCCTCATTCAGAGGTGGGGTTCCAGCAAGTACGCACCAATAATCAATACACCCATTAGCAGATTAATTATCCAGAATTATCTACTTGGGGCCGAATGAGAAAGCGACACACGTGTGGTTGTAACGGTCACACACCCACGCACTCTCAAGCAATGTTTGCATTAGGCCCGTGGGCATGCCAGGACTTTCTTTACAGTAAGCTGGGTGTTTAACCGTTCCACATAATACAAGCAGGAATCAGTAGCTAAATTTCAGCACTGCGATGCATTTTTTCCTTCTGTATGTAAATACGAGTGCAATATTTTCATAGAGTTATACTGAATTACCAGAGTGCAAACGCACCGTGCAAAGTAATGCTGGCTGGATACATCCATGTACTGCATGTGCCAAAAAATAGAACACAAAAAAAAACCCACCAAAAAAAAGTTCAACTACTACAGTTACAACTTAAAGTATGGCCATTTTCATATCTGCATTTGTGTTCTAAACCAAGGAGTCATCGAAGCCAATAGTCAATAAGCGTTTCCTCTTCTGTTAGTGCAAACAATACAAACGCATGCACATACCAGAATGTGCGGTCGATGAATTTGCCGAGTCATTTCAATGTGCCACACTACTGATAAATAGCATGCTTAGGGCATTTGCTGTACTTGCACATTGTACATGTATGTAGACTACATTATTCGGCATTCGATCGATCTTATTACAACCCCTTTCACAAACAGGCACGTGAATTTGATATGTCTACGCTCAAGCCGACATCAAAGTTTCGTCATGCAGGAGTGAGCAGCTAACACGAGTCATTTAAATATCTCTATGAATATTCCCCGTCAGTGTTCGAGAAGCATACCAAAGTGTGCGCTGCTGTCTCTACGTGTTCACACTATCGTACCCTGTCACTATATTTCCCTGTGCCTCCCCTCCCTATCTCTGGCTTTTTCCTTGCTTCCCTGGCCCTTTGCTATTCACCGATCAAGTGCTTGAACCAAGTAATCCACTCTAAATGCGGCGGCTAACAACCGTACCAGGGCCACGGTGCTATTACTGGGGGAATGGGGGCTATTATTTATGACCTTTTCCCAAGTGGTTAATACCACAGAGGATGGGGCAGAAAGGATGCACATGTAATTACAACAAGCGAGAAAGCTGCGACAAACCGATCCCATTCTGATCGCTTCTCACCAACTCAGTGCCAAGTCGTTACTCAGCCGGGTCAAGTGAGTGCATTAACCTTGGTGCAACAGAAGGCTTCGCATTCAGCAGCAACAAAAAAAAAACCCAAAACCAAAACCAAAAAAAACAACAAAACAAAAATAAAAAAATATCTATTACTGTATGCCTTTAAATCTTTACGTAATTAATATTCCACCCCCCTTGCAATTTTGTCCCTTAGAAGGCCACCGGGCATTTAACCCCGACTCACCTTTGTACAAGCCTTTAATGCCATCTGCTTTTGCAGTCTTTATGAAACAGTCCAATCTGGTTAAAACGTAAAAGAAAATGTAAAATTACAGTGACATTCAGGGTCTTATTTCTGTTTCCATTTTTGGGGGCAATGTGGAGAAATATATGTAATAAGTCAATAGGCTCTGCCATGTTTTCCTGATTTTCAGTTAAATGGAAATTTGGGAGATCACCATAACAGAAAAACTCCTTGACTTAGAATCATAACCCTAACACTCCTCAGTCCTCCAACAGGTGAAGGATTGAGGAGGGTTAGGGTTAATATTTAAAAAGAGATTCCACATGGTAATAATTTAAGGGCACATTCTAAATTTTAAAAAAAAATTGGAGAATGTTGGTGTGACACTACATCTTACACATTTTGTGCTGATTTTTTTCTTGCCCTAGCTTTTTTGAAAGCAGTTTCTGAATCGTGGCCTTGCAAAGTAGACCAGGGATTTACATACATGTACATGTAGTGTACAATGCACAGTTCAGTTTTAAGCATTTGAGAATAGCTTCCACAATCCACAGCTTATAAATAATTCCCCCTACCCCCCAAAAAAAATCCACACAAGCCCAATGTTTGCTCTCTGTCAATGTTACAGTCCATTAATGCCCGCCGCCAGGCCAGCAACTCAAAATTATGGGACGTTAATCCACCATCAAGCGTGTCTTCAGGAAATAATTATATCCATCAGACCAGGACCATAATGAACCAATCTGCGGGTACTCTGCTGTGACTTGGCATTTATTGGAGTTGTTGTTGAATCATTTTCACCGATTTCATCAATTTCCAGGGTGGGAGGGTGGACGTGGTTTGCAACCTTTGATTTCTAACGAATTCATAAACTGTATTTGGAAAATTGGCATTCACACTTTGACAGCTTTGAAGCTTTGAAACATGGCAACTGCTGGGTAGCAGGTGGTTATCACATATATTTTATTTAAAATGTCTTTAAAAATTGACGTGCAATGACTACATACATGTGTGGGCAGTAACATTAACAAAGCAAGATGAAGCAAATAATTTGCACCCTAAGTGGTTGTGGGATCGTCAAATTTTAGTTCTTTAATCAATCACCTGCACACAATTAGCATTCAAGCTTTACTGTTATAGTTGCATGTAAGGAGGTCTTTGGTTTTCCATTTGACCCGAATATTAAAAGGCTTTCAAAGATTCCTGGGCCATACATGTAGATGAAGCAGAAGTTGGCAGAGGTGTCAAGCTTTTACGAAAGGTCATAAAAGACAAGTCACCCACATACATGGAAACGTCTTCTGCGACTTTCAGAAACCCAATGTTTACCCAAGGATGTAGCCGAAAGGCGGCATCCATGAAAATATCCCTGTAGGCCTTTTCCCCAAAGTATCCCCTTTCACGCACACAACCACAGCCAGCCTTTCATTGATCCGAGGAAACGTTATTCTTGACCCAAATGCAGCGCTGTGGCCAAATGCGTGGGAACAAAAAAGGCAGCAGGCTTCCTGAAAGGTTTTCAAGGCAAGGTTGTTTTGGTAACAGATACCAGAGCATTTAAATCATTGATTCTGGTTCCACATCAGTGGGCTACGTTGGAAACAGCGTGACACGGGGGATGTGATGCACTGCAGATGATGGCAGTTTTTCTGTTTTTCAAACAGAACAGCAGTGTTTCCTGAACCCGCTTGAGTGTATAATTGGGGAGAACTTGAGTTACTACACAAATATGTGTCATTCCCTTCACATTTCCTTACAAAATTTGATCGTCAGAATCTCGGTAGAAGAACAAAAAATATCTGCAAATACTGAAAGAAATCAACTATCATTCCAATGTACAACAGAGGGTGGTTCATTTTTTTCCAATACATGACAGATTACCAACTCCATGTTGGAAAAAAACAAACAACACAGAGCCCTCAATGAGGAACTGATGACTACGGAAATGTTCCATTACTTTCATTTAATGATACATGTACACGTAGCTAACCTCATGACACTTTGGTAACTCAAACAATTAGGGCCCAAGCTAACTGCTTTTGGCTTATAACTTGCTTTTTTAAATGGAATCAACTCACAGGTTCTTGTACATTCGCCTTCCATCGATGACCTGCTGGTTTTGTAGCCTAGTTTTCACAAGATCAATGGGAAAGATGCATGTGACTCCTGTGACACCTGCCAGAGCACCGTTGATACACTTGGCGGGAAGGCTGGGTTTAAGACCAAGATGGGGGAAAGAATGAATCCGAGTTAAAAGATACACTCAAAAGTTAATGTGATTGTTTGACAGTTGTATCCAAAACTGGTAGGTAGGTGGGGTAATTGAGGCATGCACTTGATTTTTAAACAAAATAAACTATTTTGAAACAAGAAAAACAAAAAACAATCTGTTATGGTAAAAAAATACTGCTTGAAAAAAACCTGGAAGATTTGCATAAAATGAAAAGGGTTTGCTTCAACTGAGAATGCCACAGTTCAAGTTTAACAAAGTTAAGCTCAATCAGCAGAATGCCAAATGCTCAGTTCAGTGGCGTAGAATTTCTTGGGGGAGGGGGGCAAGAGGGGACAACAGGTACCATAGGGGGCCAATTGCTCCCTTTGGCTATGAAGTCGGGTTCTCCTCAAAGAGGGGAAGCCAAAGTTCCTACAGTCAGCTCCTCCTTTGCCTTTTCAAGATGGACGGTACAAATACAAATACATGTATCTCAATTCATTATACATGTATTTCAAACAAGCATACAATGCTTGTTTGGAATTTTGAGATGACATGCACATTTTAAATTACACGTACAACAATGCATGTCACGTGGGTTCTTCCTCAACTGCAAAACATTTAATAAACGTCCACGTTGTTTAAAAGGAAAAATTCAATTTGGAGCTTCTAAAAATTAATACAGTAACGTGTATCAGAAAGAGAAATATCTATTTGGCAAATGACAATTTTTTGTTGTTGTTGTTGTTGTTTATATTTTTAAATGTTTGTGGCTGTGTGGCAAGATTAATTATGGGTACATGTACATGTATGTGTGGCAATGACAATACATCCTATTCAACTTCTGACCAAAATTTTTATTGAAAAGCAAGAAAGAGAAACATTTTATGAAATCCCAGCACTCCACTACAAACATCTTTAATTCACTGGTTGCTAGGGCATTTCTACTCTGACGTCAGCATTTTAAGTGGGCAAGTAACGTGTGCACAAGGACGGAAGTGTGTTGCATGACAAACACCTTGAGTGGGCCGACAATGCCATTCGTTCTTGCATCTCTGATCAAATCGCTAATAATCAAATTATCACATTATTACGCAGTTCATATTACTTTTAACTAATGATACTGATTCGTGAATTCTACCACAAAATATTAAAATGTGAAGATGATCACAGAAATTCTAAACTGTAGTAAATGAAAATTCGAAGAAACAATAATTTTCAATGAAACATTTGCATTGCGATGTGCACTGTACATGCAATGGCAGATGGGTAATGTAATTTTATCTTTTCTATCTCTTTTTTCTTAATTGTCCAGCACAGACAGGAGCAAACAGTCATGTGTTCCCAAACTCCTGGGCGTAATGCACAGACATTTATTTATGCATGACTGGTAATGTACAGCTGGGAAGATGTTCGTATTCACACGACTGGTGGAATATAACAAACCCGAGCGTGAAATCACAGCAAGCCAAGTGCAAAGTCTTCCCTTTTGTCGATGATGATTCTATCAAGTCCAAACTCAACCGAGGGGGAGAAAAAAATGAAGCAAACACGCAAGCGTGCATTTCCACTCCAAGTAGTGACGCAGCATCTGATGCGTTACTCATACTTGGAAGAAGGAAAAGTAGTAGCACCGATGGAAGAATTGGAGAATCGATGACACTAAGTGCACCGATCAGTCCATTTTAGGCTTTCACGATTATCCGCTTGATGAATTGAAATTCAATGGCAAAGACGTAATGGGGAGACTGTGGCACTTGGAACCAATATAAGAAAACCCTGTACATCAGATGAGCACAGAACAGGAAAATGCTCGTCTCTTCTTATATTGAAGTTTCTTTAACTGCGTTGCATTTTGGGTGAAGGTCAAAATCCTGGCAAGTTCTACTGCTGTAACAGTACTTACTAACTTACATGTAGAGCTGTGCAGTCCATATTTTGTTATGATTGATGATCATCATGAGACAAAAATTGATTGATTTCTTTGATAAATTTTGTTGTAATGATACATGGTTTTGCTTTTTAAGGGATTCAAAGGAAAGCGATTTGGCAGAGGAGTTGGTGATTGGAGATAGGGGCAATCAAGTTGTTTGTGAAACTGTGAGTACTAAACCTTGTCATCATTTATTTTCATGCTCTTGTTTAAAAAATAAACAAAAATAAACTGAATGCAACCTGTAAAATACAATTTTTTTTTCAAGTCCAATGTGATGTATACTGCCAAAAAAAAAAAAAAGCCTTTCCAAACTAAACATGTGATACTCCTCTGGAATAAATTTAACACTGCCACTATAAAATGTATATGTGATTAGTTTCACTTTTATCTGCTATATCATGACTAGTTATCATGGTTATGTTACACATACCACTACACGTTTAATGGGTTAATACCATATTAAAACAAATTAAACAGCCAATTTATTTCCATTTAATCTGATGGTCATGCTTATTCTAAATGCCATCAATGTAGGCTCTCACGGGAGAAACCAGTGTAATGAATATTTGACGAGAAGGATTTCTGCGTTGATGCCCGAGCGCGCAGAATTATTGATGCTTGCTATCCTTTCCGCCAATGACGGGTACACCTGTATCCCCCCCGTACTATCTGGACTGCTCTGAACTTTGGCGTGGGCTCAAAAGAATAGAGATTGGACAGCAAATCCAATAAGCTGGAGTCCCTTGAGATGGTACTCTTTTTGCAAGCCCACTCATTGTAAATATGGTTGAAATGTCACAGCCTCCAAGTACATGTACATGTACACTAATCCAACATGCACTTGCGTCATCTGTGACATACATTGTACACTGTACATGTATTTAACTGTCATCCCTTTTTTTAATTTGCTTTTTATCATGCCACACTAGACAAAATGTTTTATTACAATATTAATGCTTACACCTCAAGCTAAGCTTTGGAGGGTTTGTCATAATTACAGAATTAAGTGCTTATTAATTATAAGAATTTTGAAAGTGAAATTAAAAACAATATACAAAATTGGTTTTATTTACTGAGGAGGATCCTTGGGTGTTGGGGACGGTTCTAAGCAGCCAATGTCATAGGAATACAGGATCACAATTGGGGCAATGTGAATACCGAGAAATAATCAGTTTGCATTGCATTTGGTTCACCCTTAAGCCACTTTAAAAAAATAGTTTAGCATCAGTTGTATTTGCAAAAAACGAGGAGGGAGGATTTATTTTTTTTGTAAATTTAAAAAAAAAAATACTTTTATATACATGTTGATCTGGGTTGTCGCAACCACGGAACGAAAGCGCCATGTTCACTTCAGACTCGTGCACAGAAGTGCACATGACACAGTGTGTAAACATGTACTCAGGTCGCATGTTGTGCGTGCACGAGGTTGAGTGGGCGTTGTAGATACTACAGGGGACAGCTAAGGACATTGGAAAAGACAACTTTTAAAGAAACAAAAACAAGCGGCAAGATTTTTTGAGGTGGGCACTGATGCTAAACTAATTATTTTTTTCATGTGGCCTTATCCATTTTTTAAAAAAAAATGAAAGTCAGTAAAACCAACCAAATATAAATTTGCAAATGTACTGAAAATTAAAACAATTTTGCACAAATTTGAAGAAACAATTCATACTGCACTACATATACATCATCTCAGGAAAGTAATTGTTTAGATGCCATTTTTAAACTATGCATAGCCACAAATTTTGGATTAACTTTTTGTCAAAAAGGCACCATTATTAACAACAGAGCTTAATAAAATATTGTAATGCATACATGGACACATCTGTTTTGGGGGCCAAATATTTTTCCATTTTTAATTGGCAGTTTGTTGAAAAATAATGAATATTATTGCTAAAATGAATGAATTCAGGAAAAAGGTTAACTGTGCAACTTTCACAGAGTTGGAAACAAATTGTAAGTAAAACAGAAAGGTAAGGGAGCCAGCAATTCATATACAGGAAGAGCCAAACAACTAAAAATAGCACATAAACTAGTAAAAATACAAACTTGACTTCACTGTAATAAAATGGCATGATGGTACCAGGTGAAATGTTGGGAAACTAAAGTGAACTATTGCTAGCAAAAATCCAGGGAACTATTTCAACAAAGTGAATTACTGAACACCAACTGGGAGTGAAACTCAGTGAAGGAATCAACATTTGTAACGCCTCCCAACGACAAAGACTGGCCATTTGTTTGCTGTAAAATCTCTGCCATGCAAACATACTAAAAACCAAACACTATCAAAAGAGGTGAATGAGCTAACATCGGGGTGGCATGCAACTGGAAACAATGAATTACACGAAATGGGTACACAGCCACCCGGTTGCCCATTAAATACCTACATGTATATGAATATATGTGAATGCTACAATAGTTACCCAGAGTAGCCCTTGGGTTGCTTTGACTGTTCCTCACTGGCTTCTTTGGAAGCACTAAGCATATGGGTGCACAGGGATATACTTTTAGCATACAGCTACAATTCAGCAGATTACAATTTACATTGCAAGTAGATTTTTTTTCAGTCAAACTTTCTTTTTCATTCAAAACCTTTTGTGATAATTGTTTTCCTTTGCCATAAAACGTAAGAATTGAACATGCACAATGTACATGTATGATGAAAATCATGGAATAAAATTGCTTTCAAACAGGTTGGCAAACTAGAAATTTGACAAATTTTCTACATTCTTATTCATTATGATCAAAAGTTTCACTTCATTCTTTTGCAAATCTAGGAAAAAAAATTTACATTAAATTTCAAAACATTTATTTGGGATTTTTTACTCCAAACAAAAAACAACTTCGTCCTTTTCTCAATACTCACCTAATATCACCCATTCCTAGTAAAAGCAAATCCTGTGGTCTGTTCTGTGAAACTTAGCCGACTTCGTTTAAACCAAACTTGTATTACACAGCTGCTGTCAGAAGGGTAGAATCTTTATCACATCTATGGAGAAAAGCGTGCTCAAAGAGTCTGCCCAGTCAACCAACTGCAAATGATGAGAATAATGAAAATTCAAATCTGGGGTACTTCAGCCAATGTGGAGTAATAGCAAATACATGTATCTACACACTTCTGGGTCATCAACTGAAAAAACAGCAATGCATGTATCACTGTCACTGCAGAATGGCCTCGTGTGTTGCAAATGCTTGCGTACATGCATTTAAATATTGTGCCTACTAGATGCCCCCGCGGATTATAAATATTAAAGCACTCGTCTCGGATGACGTACAACTTGAAGGGTTTATATAATGACACAGCATTATTGTACTATTAATGCCAGTTCAATTTATGACGTATCTCAAAAGATAAGATCATATCAATATGTAAGCGATATCTTAGGGCTGGATAATATCTGAGACAGGCCATTAGGAAAATAATCCCCTGAGGTAATTTATATTTCTTTAAGCACTCTGGAGGAAACTGTGATGCATCAAACGCTGTAAATTATGAATGTGGCACAGGATACTGAGACCAATTCAACTGTGGTGATGCAGAGCATGGTTCTATCTACGTCACTATTTATTCATACTGGAAAACACAAAGCATGATAATTGCTCTAAACGACTACCAGTTCTGCCTGAAACAATATTTCTTCAAGTTCCTGATACATGTAGGCTGACCAGAAGCCGTAACCTATGAAATGTGGGCAAAAAACGGTGGCAATATGATGAAGCAACTTCTGAAGTCAAGGCCTAGCCAGTCACAGTAAGCAAATGATAAACCCCAACGGTGACCACACCTGTACCAAATCCAACATCCCCATGTTGTGTTGGGCCTGTACCATAGTGTTTTAGCTAGGATTTGAAAAGTGGGAGAGCAAAATGAAAACCAGGGAGTGCCATCTTGTTGGAGTCCAAAATTTGTGCGCGAACTTGAAGCACGCGACACAAAGAAAGTCCCTTACAGCCGGGATCCAGGGCCCGCTTAAGGGCCCTGGAAGCTCTGGCTATTTTAGATGCTCTCTGGCATGTCTGGTGGTCTCTGATGAATTTCTGACATATTTTCATGAGATTTTGCCTTTTCAAACAAAAAATAACAGCTTTTAGTAAATAATTAAATTGTAAAACTGTCTCCAATTGTTGTTTTATATCGTGTGATTAAACAGCCCTGCAACAAAGAAGTGAATAATGACAAACACCTTGGAACAGATTTCTCATAACCACTTTATTTTGTTTTCACAAAAATGGTATGCAGGTAATGCAGGTGTTGCAGGTCAGTACTTGACACACGCTTTTGTGCCTTTTTGTTGGAATACATGTACATGTACATTACATTCAGATTATTATGTGATAAGAAAATAAAAAATGATATAAAATGAATCCCAATATTCCTACGTTTCCTTTGACAGTTTGGCTAAGAACAAACAAATTGAGTACAAGACTTGACTTCAATGTGGATGAAAAAAATACATGCCCTACATGCATAGTACGTGTACATGTACATGCGCACTGTATACGCATTGACGCACACCACAGACAGCTCTGTGAACAAGTCTGAACATGGCATCAGAAGAGATCAACAAATTTTTTTTTCCATCATTAAGATAGAAGAACCTGAACAAGCTTTATGCTAATTATTAAGAGAAACAACGATTCCGTGTAGGTCAACCCTTACTTTCAAGAAGAAATTTGTTATTTTTGTTTCATTCTGGATGATCTAATGAGCAAGCAGCGCAAGCCCCGAAATGATTATATGTCAATCTTGGCCCAATGGACGACCTTGTGTGAGAGTGGGCACACTATTGCGGCTAACGATCACCATGGGAACGAAGTTGATTACTTGTACGACTGATCACTGGCGAACAAGTATGGCTCCCTGTGTTCATTTTGTTACAAGTTGATAGATATGGTGTTGTAGTTCGTTATTTATGAGTAAGGGAACCCGCCTACCAGAGTTGATACATTCTAACATTCGAACCATACATGTACATGTACTTTACCTCAGCGTATTTTCTATTTTTGAATGGTCGATGGGGGGAAAAGACTGAATTTTAGCTCAGATTTTATTTTCACATTTTTGGGAATCTAGATTACACAAGGATCAAATTAAGTAGTGCACGGCTCGATTTGCACTGCCAGGCTGTGCTTGAAAAAATGGGCCGTGACTTCACAAAACTGGCCACGGATGCAAAACACCGCTGCACGGCTCGCTAGCTAAAACACTGGCCGATACTGTATGAGCTTGACAGATAAAACATACAAATACAGTGTGTGTGAGACTGGCCTAGCTATCACACATTCCATTGATATCGAAGTCACTATCACACAGTCTATTTTGGGATGATTACCAGTTCAAATCACACCACAGCCTGGCAGTGACACCTGATCCTTCCCAATCTCCACACCAAACACTTTGCGAGAAAATTTGAAGCCCTAACTGTAACAGCTCAAAAAGACTGTCTCAGATGGGCAAAATTCACATCCTCCCTTCTCCGAAAATCAAACTCATCACAATCAAACTATGTAATTTCCCACGGAATAATGGCTTGAAGTACAGACTGCATGGTTCAATGAGAACAAGTAACATTAGTTTGTTGCCCAAAATTGATTCGCTTTTTAAAAACACTATAAAGTATCAAATCCTTACCCCTCATTTCACCAGTAGAGTGATATGCTTTTGTTTTTGTACCGGCACAATTTTACATGCACAGTTAATGTTTGGGGAGTGTTTACAATTTTACAGGGGGAAATCTTCGTCTGGTTCAATGTTATATTAATTATTATTGTGGAATGATATTCACAAAGATGGAATTCGCACTTTCTGCAATTTCAGACATTTTTAGATTGTTTTAGAAAACAATCCGTCTGAGCCACAGATCCCAAAAATTGAAATATCCTTACTTTTCAACGGAGATTTGATTCAAGAAAGGATACTGCAACTTCTTTGGGTAGGAAGAAAATTGGCAGCAGCTGGAACTAAACTCACAATCTCAATTTTTGGGTCAAATCAACTTACCAATCACACTCAGATTAGTCACTTTCATTGCTTCTGTTCAGTTGCAGTTCTGGTACACTAGCAAAAGCATAATGGGGACCAGTTCCCAGTCTAGTCCAAGTAACTGAACTGCATACTCTCTATTTTGTATAATGGCCTCTTATAACATACATGTATGTGAATATGGTTGGGTGACCACGTCTGAATGTCTGAGCTGATTCATGTAAATAATAATCCTCCTAGGTCCCAATTTCTTTGATTTTTCCAAGTCCAATATCCATGTATATGTATGCTGCTCCTTTAATTACAGGGCTTTATCGCTCCATTCTCTCAGAGTTGACGAGCCTCGTTAGTATTTTTGTTGGGGTACAGCCTAGGCCCACCAGTAGGCCTATTGACGTTTTAGAGAACAAACTATTGACAATGTCAACAATTTTACATTCACTCACAACATACACTTTCATCTTGTTTTCACATGTTCACGAGTTGATCTCTGACTGAGAAATTGGCCAGGCATGCAAAGCGTAACTGCCAACAGCAAACCATCTATTATTTCAACCTCCATGGTCAAACATAGGGGCCTACAATGAAGGAAGGAATTAAATTCACACGTGTTACAGTTACATGTAGTAGGCCAAGGCCTAGGCATGGTAGGCCTAGGTACTAGGCCATATTTAATACTTCCAGTTCTAGAAGCAAGGCCCTAGTTACTACATGTAGTACCACTGACTAGGCCCATGCTGCAGCTTGAGTACCTCCAGCCTCCCCAGCCAGCATGTCCGGCCGCCGACATTCTACATGTTCCAGATGTCATGATGATAAAATAGGCTGGAATGAGATGAATGCGGCTACAGCCTGGCCTAGCCTATGGTACAAGGTAGCCAAATTTCTGTTTACGGTCCTAATCCTTATGATTATTAGGCGTAAGTTTTCTTAACCGATTAATCTTCCGGAAAATCCAATGATTTTATCATGTTTGACTGGTCTATGCTCATGCTGCGCTACTGCATGCATATGCCGTGATTACACGTGGTTATCAGAAAATCATGCGCATGCATCGTGTGCATGCACACCGCATGTTAAAATCGGCTATGAACCTCGCGTGTCACTAGCCTGAATGTGCATGTACCCAGCCTCTCACGCCGACCCTAACCATGCCAAGCCGGGCGTGAATTTCACCTGCAAGTTCGCCCTTTCTTATACTATTTTTTGACAAATTCAAACCTCAAAGTATCACTCACCCGTTAGGCACTGAATATAGCTTTCCTCGCTTGCCTTTTGCCCGCTTTGAGAGAAATCTTTCGCACTGACACGCCACTCCTTCCCGTACAGTATACTAACGGTGCCGTATCCGTGCTTATGTGTGTATTTGGTGGTTAGCTGGCGACCGCCAAAACATCGTCTTGTGATATGCAAACTAGAGGAGGGGCTTTCATCAGGCGTCGGACAACTATAATTGGTCCGTTATATTACGTTCCATAAGTAGGCGTCAATCAGCGAGGGGGCCAAAGGCGGCCCAGCAGGATTTATGAATGAATCGTACGAGCCGGGCCACGAGGCCACAAAAATTGTATCAATTGATCCGGAACTGGGATAGAGAATATCCGGGATGTAGAAGTAGTTCCGAGTTTCATCCTCCTCTCGTTTTCTCGACCTTTCAGACATATTTGTTCCCTTCCCACTATAAACTCCCTGAAATGGTCAAATGGCAAAACGGGACTGCCAAATTATCTTTAAATATCTTCATTTTAAGTAAGCAAATAAAAGCGTCAGGCAATCTGTAAATCTTTCCACCCGGTTTACTGTGAATTTCTGAAAAATCCATGTATGGTAAAGTTTTTGTTAATCAGAGCATGGAGGTAGAATCACCATGATCAGAGGTGCTCTGCGCGTGCGACGAAGTACCGCCCCCTACATTTTCCCGCGACAGTCTGGCTCCCCGAACCAGTAACAACGCAAACTCACAACTGGTGGTCTTTGTTGTTTTCACCACACTAACAAAATGGCAGCTTCCGTGAACGCGAACGAGTTAGGAATGCTTTCGGAATCTGAATGAATTCTGAAGCAACACGGCCTCAGCCTTAGTTCAGATCTTCTCTTTTCTAATCAAATGTCGCCATGTTTAGAATTTTTAAGAATTTAGGGTGTCTTGCAGAACTTAATAAATGCAACAGGGTTGTTGAAAAAAGGTGCTTTGCGAGTAAGAAATACGCCGATACATTAAACTTGCCCAAAACAAGTTTTGAGCTTTGGGGCGCCGGAAAACGTGAAGAAGATGTACGAAGGGTGAGATGTCATTTTGCTCGGATGAAAAATTGTCCTGACGCCAATTTGAGGCAATCCTTACTTTTAGGACCCTGCTACTACTTCAACATTTGAGCCTTGTTTTCTACTGCAGAAAGAATGCTGCATCCTGATATCACTTCAGCCAGCTAGCGGTTGTGTCAAGAAAAATTTTAAGTAGGCCTAGGCCTTAATCCAGGATTTCCTGACGAATTTTTCTCATGCCCAGATTCGTGTCTTTCCAACACTTCTTTTCAACACTTCTGTAATGACTGACCTTTATTGATATGATGTATCATGTAAAAAAAATGAGGCTGGATGCAACTCTTTCTTTCCATCTGATCATGCTGATTTTCATAATTGTGTGAAAGGAAGACTTCTAAAAGCTGCAAGAGCAATTTGGAACTGATTGCTGATGCACAATTTGTAAGAAGATGAACAACTAACCTACACTGAAACAAAATGTGGTGTCCTCAAAATAAGGGTTGCGAGTTTGAGTCTGTTCTCTTTATATATTATGTCAGATATGTTTATAGTCCCCAGACTTGTTCTTGTTCAGGGAGATAAACTTGCATTACATTAGAAGAGACAGAGGGAAGCTGAAGTACACGGTATTCAAAATCTTTCAACAATTAAGTGCACATTCATGATTCACATCATGATTATGCCAGATGTCTAAATAATCTTTGTCTCTCAGTTTAATGTATTCCCATCATCACCTTTCTTATATTGTAAGATATGTAAGTACCATTCTTTTCTCAGATTTTTTAAATTGCTGTAATTTAGAATTCAGAAAAGATTCTTTTTATTGTTATTATTGTATTTGATTGATCCGATTTTTAAATATTATGGAGTCTTGAAAATAATTGTAATTAGTAATGGGTAAATGGACTGATAATTTACTGTTTTTTCATGTTTTGTTCTGTATATGTGTAATTTTGTAAGTTTGTCCATATATGTACTTAAGGGACCCCAATGGAAATAAACCTGTTTAATTGGCTTTCTTGGATTATCCCAGAATGAATCAACCATATCTTATCTTCTCTGTGTACGACTGTTGCTTAGTTGATTCATTTCTGAATAAAATGGTAATAATAAAAGTAGATTTAAATAAGCAAATAATAGCATACAATGCACATATTGTTCCAATGCTAAAGTAAAAATATAAAAGCCTTTACTAAATCAATCTACTTTTGTTTCAGTTTGCATGCAAAATCTGTAAGTTTTCTAAATTTCTACTTTCTTTGAAGATATGTGGTTTTTCTGAGCTCTACTCATGGCAGGAACAGCAGACAAAGAGAAAGCACTTCTGCCTGCATGATGGTCCTCCGTATGCCAATGGAGATCCACACATCGGCCATGGTCTGAATAAGGTATGGTGCAGTTCAAAATGTTGTCATTTTTATTTTCATATGAGAAAGTAACCCTTCTTGTATAAAGGGCAGAAATTATCCTTCAATTTGTTTTGAAAGATACTCAAAGATGTCATCAACCGCTACAAACTATTGCGAGGCTACAGCATCCATTACAAGCCCGGCTGGGATTGTCATGGGCTACCCATTGAGCTGAAAGCACTTTCAGAAAATGAGGACGACTTCAGGAAGCTAAGTCCTCCAGAAATCAGAAAAAAAGGTAAAATTAATTGCTTAGATTCATTCATTTCATTTTCTTTCTTTTAAATCGTGGCCCGAAGGCCAATTCCATGAGACAATTCCATTAAAAAGTTGATAAAAAAGGTGTTAAAATTGCATGGACTATATATTTAACATAAAAATGACAATAACAGTAACAAAAAAGGTGATAAATTACATGGAATACATGTATATACATGTATTACACATAAAAATGACAGTGACAGTAGCAAACATTAAAAAACATCCAACACATAAACACCCCTCAATTTAGCGAGGAAACAAACATTCGATAAATTTAAGAATTGATGTACAAGCAAGTTGTGCACTGAAACAGAAAAAGGGGGGAAAAAAGGGTTTTCAGACACTTCGGGCATTTAGAATGCCGATAAAGTAAGGAAAAGGGCTCATTTGGAAATGCTTGGTTCTAGTTGCTATCCGGGTTATTGCATGACTGTTCCTTAGGTTTTTACCATGACGGACGTCTTGTAGAGGGAAGTAGATGAGACGTTCTTGGGTTAGTGGCAAATGCATTGGCTAATTTTGTACAATATTCAACTCTGCTGTCACCTTACCGTCTGAACAAGTTGTTCAGGGTCACCTAGAAGTTGTTCACACAGCTGATTTCACACAGCTCTGCCTTATTGCTCTGTACATTGATAAGCATTTCTCATGATTCAGTGCCATCAAAGTTGACTGAGTTATTGAAGCTTACATATATTTACGTACCTTTTCATTTTTAGCCAGAAAATTTGCTGAGAAAGCAATTGACAGACAGATGAAGGCTTTTAAGAAATGGGGCATCATGGCTGACTGGTTAGTGAGCATTATTTGATCAGTTTAATTTTAATATGGATCTTGGTGGTCATAATGACTAACAAGTATTGAAAGACAGAGGTTGTGTGCATTCATTTGAGAATTCGACATAATGCACCACTCTGTTCTATACATAAGTTCACGCTGTGTTCCTCAGTGACTAGTCCACAGAATTCCACTTCACTGTGTTTGTTTCTCACATGGAGCCTATAGGCATTATTGCTCATGTGAAGTCGTATCTTAGATACCATTTCTCATCCGTTTAATTTCTCCAATACAAAGTGACGCCGTTCTCTGTTTTATTATGCACAGGGACAGTGGCTGCTATTTCACATTCGACAAGGAATATGAAGCATCTCAGCTCAGGCTTTTCCATCAAATGTATCAGAAGGTAGGCCCAAACGATGCCGGGGGGGCAGCCAACCAACCAATTTGGCATGTAATGCAACCTTGCAAAGGAGGCACACACCTTTGGGTGTATTTTTTCTAAGAAGCTCTTTGAGGTTTCACCTGTTTATGTTGTAAAAATTGCAAGGTATAACCAAGAAACAAATCTCTGAGCTGTGTACATTCATGCAAGCGTGGGTCCTTACATTCACCTGTACTTCTTTTTTTCCCTTTTGCCAGGGTTTCATCTACCGTGATCTGAAACCTGTGAACTGGTCTCCATCATCAAGGTAAAGTTTGATTCTTGTAAGGCGTAATAAATAAGCCATTCATTCTTCACAAGTGTGTAGAGTATGTGAGTGGCAGATGTGAGGAAACTTGCAGGGGGAAGAGGACAAAGGACCGTCAAGTTTTAAGGTGGGTAAGAAAATTTCTGACAAAACCATTCCAAGGAAGATCTCAGGAATCAACTCGATCTGCACAATCGTGTGAGTAGAGCGAAAACTTGACTAGGTGAGTTTCCTAACTCCAATGGGTGTCATATCCCTTGATTGCCAAGTACAAAGGATGTGCCATTGATTTACTATCTTATGGAGTTTCTAGCTTACTCAGGGAGATTTCTAACCAAAAAATTGTTGTTAGAGTTCAGAGCTACTGGTGATCCACTGTGTGAGTCTGAGTTTTCTCCTTTTACATGTGTTTGTCTCCCACATCTCACAGGACAGCACTGGCAGAGGCTGAGCTAGAATACAACACCAACCACGTGTCCCAGTCCATCTACATCAAATTTCCAGTGTCAAGGCTTCCTGGGAAGTTGGCAGATTATATATGTAAGGACTGTTTTCATGGAGTCCAATGTAAATCAGATCAAATACTCCTAGAACTAATATAGCATTGAACCAAATAAAAGGGTTACGCACACACGCACATACATATACTTTTCCTCCTTCATGGGGGTTTTGTCTTAAGTTGTAATTTTTACAAAGACAAGCAGCTTTTTGATGAGGTTTGAAGTATTTTGAGAAAAGATCGAAAGTGGCAGAGAGGGGAACAAATTTGAGTCTAGAGAGCTGTATCTTGAAATTGAGCACATCACAAGCCTACTCATCATCATTTCAACACTTTGTAATGTCTGCCACCTAAACAGTGTTCTAGTTAGGACCATTTTTGTGCCGGGTAAATTTTTGGATTGCAAAGCATAGTGAGCACAGTTCTCAATGCTTTCTGATGCTTGAAATACAATCCAATTGGTACATTTAAATTTTCAGCAATATTTCAGTTCATTTTTTGGAAAATCCGTGCTGGGTGGCACAGCCAATTTCAACCCTGAGTGCCGAGCGGAAATTTGCAGTACTGGGTGGTGCCGCCCACCGCGGCTTGAACCCTGCTCCTAAAGATTGTTAGAAATCCTGTTCCTCTCCAGATATTGAAAGAATCTGACCATTCATTGAGTATTGAAATTCCATTTTGGGGCGTTTGGGATCTTAAGCCGATTTGTATGCAGCTATATGGACCACCACTCCCTGGACCATTCCAGCCAATGAGGCCATCTGCTACATGCCGGCCAAAGACTATTGCGTGGTGCAGTGTACAGAGACTAGGGAGAGATTGCTCCTAGCAGCTGAAAGGGTCGAAGAAATGGCACAGATTTGGGGGAAGAACTTTGAGACGATAGTTTACTTTGAGGGTAAGCAAGTTGCCTTTCACGTGATCACATCAGCCTTCCATCCATGTACATTTGGGGAAATGCATATAGAGTAGATTGAGTTTGGCTGGACAGTGGATTGTGACAACCGAGTGAGACTGCTTGGTTTGTGGTCCTTTATCAACACAAGCATATAGTGCTCCTATTTGGGAGTTTGTACAGTGATGTTTTGTACTCTTATTGGTTTACGTTATATCGTTCAGGAAGATGTGGGAATCAACCTGGAAGTGGTTTATCACAACCAGGCCCAATCAGTAAACTGCAAAACAGAAGGCAGAATTTGTCTGATCAGAAAAATCTCTCTCTTCGTGTTCAAAAGGAGGGGGCTGCCTTTGAATGAATGTTTGTCTAAATCTCATGTATGGCATCTTACATCACAAACGGCCCATTCAGAATTTCGCTGAAAGCTGTTGTTTGGGGATGAAATGAGTAGTGCAGAAATTGGTAAGCTGAAACATTGCTCATCACTCTTACTAGGTTCCCACCTCGAAGGGGGTTGCTGCCTGCATCCCGCTATCCCGGGGAAGACAGTTCCCCTATTGCCAGCTGCCCACGTCAAGATGAGTATGGGCACCGGACTTGTCCATACAGCACCAGCTCATGGACCAGAGGACTATGGGGTAGCAATCCAGTTCAACCTGCCAGTGGTGAGTGCCCTCTGGAGGGGGGACTAACTCTCAGTGTAGATGTCCATGAGACAAAACAGAGGGGTGCCACACATCTTGATGAGTTAATGGGTTTGGACCTGTAAAGATCAGTTTAGAATTCTTGAGTGTACATGTAGTCTAAATGAAAAGTAGCATACTGAGGAAGTGTCCCTAAACAGACAGGGGAATCTATTATCTACCCTTTTATAGCAAAATTAAATTTCTGAACTTTCAGAAATGGTAGACCATTGCCTATAATTTCCATCCAAAAGATATCCTGGTATGCATACTCAGAACAAGGGAAGAAAAAAGAAAAACAGTTTGCAGTTTCAGTAATATATTACACAAAATAAAAATATAGTCGGAAGGGCAGCCAAATTGTCCAAAAGAACTTACTTATTTCTCTAACCAGGCCAAAGCAGAGTTGAGTCAAAGTTGTCCACCAATACACATTACAAATGGCTGAGGAAAATGACCAGAATCTCTCACGACCAACGCCCAGTCTCAAATCCACGCCGGGCTGAAACTACAGGAGGGCTTCATAGAAAAGCAATGAGGGGTCCAACTAAAAAGGTTCCAGTTGTATAAATATAAAGAATGACTAATCTTATATGGTATCCCATTGTGTGGCCACAGCCAGGGGCCCTTCTGGCCGAAGCCAGGCAATGGTATGCGAAACATTCAAACTGAAAGCTGCTAAGGCTGGTACAAATTACTTGGATTGCTACAATACGGAAGGGTCTAATTGTTCGTGAAAGAATCTTGAACAGGGAATCTCTTGGCATTTTAATAATTAGAACTTTTTACATGTTGAACGTGCTTAATTCACAAATATGATTTATCAATGCAACTATCTGCAATGTCCCACTGCAGGGGAGTCGGGTTGGCAAGGTAGTTCTTTCCCCCGCCTTCCACCTCTGTGGTCCCAGGTTCGATTCCCGGCCCGGTCCACATGTGGATTGAGTTTTTCAGTCCCTACCTGACTCTGTGGGTTTTACCCAGACTATTCCTCTGGGGTGTTCCTCCCACCTCTAAAACCATAACTGCTTCTTTCTGTCTCCACTTTACTGATGTATGTAAATGTGGGTTGTTTGGCGGCTGCCCGAGGTGCCCTTGTATGCCATTGGCTCAACCATGTTTAAATGTATTCATTGTTCCATGCTTAATGTCTTCATTGTACAGTGCATTTGAACATATCTATATGAAATTTGCGCTTTATAAATGAATAAATTATTATCATTATTATTATCGGCCCATAATACCGAATAATGGAGAACCTAATATTATCGAACATACCAAGAGTTTTTGATGAAGTACCTTGGGTGGCTACTTGTTGTACACTCTCTGCTGTGTTTGGTTCAGCATTATGCAAGGTGGCGCTGTATGGTACGTGGTATCTATCCCATAAAGCAGGGTAATTGAGCACAGTGCAGAAATTGAAACCCGGCCAATCACCAATTTCAAACCAAGTCTGAATGAGGATATAATGATCGACAAGTGCGTGTGTCATTTCTTACAGCACTGCATGGTTGATGAAGATGGCATCTTTTCACCAGAAGTTGGCCAGCATTTGGCAGGGAAGAATATCCTCACAGATGCCAACGATATCGGTGAGGAAGAATTCATGTATTTTTACCACTTTTCATATTGTGATGTATAACTGGATCCAGGTTTTAACAGGTATAAAACTTGTTGAGGGAATTATATGAAAATTATTTTGTAATACGGGCAATTCACAGTAGTGCGCCACCAAGAGTTTGCAACGTGTTGGCCAATCATAATGCGCAAAATTTGTCGACCCTTTCCAAACGCGCATTGAGTCAACAAATTTCGGCCATTGTGATTGGCCAACGTGTCACAAACTCGTGGTGGCGCACTATTGTGAAAAGGCTGTATTGGGACTGAAAAAGCATAATAAGTCTAATTTTCCAAAAGTTGGGGCAGTAGCACAAACGTATATAAAAAACCTTGGACTTGCACTGCCTTGGTATGAAATAGAGGCCTACCAGCAGCCATTTTACCGAGCCGAATACAAATGTGCAGGTTGGTTCGCTTCTATTGACGCCAGGGAGACACAAAGGCGGGCAATGCCGGGCAAGCTTTGTATTCGGCTCGGTAAAATGGCCGCGAGTGGATTCAATGATCTCTATAAGCTGATTAAGGGCATTGCCAGTCCAGATTTTTGTATATACGTCCCTGGGCAGTAGTAATAAATGATCCATTTAGCTCCAGATTTTTATGCTACATGACATTGATAACTTTGAAATCTGTGTTTTAGAAATTGTCCATTGTGGACTCCATTTCAAGAAACAATTCCTGTTCCTTTTCCTCAGTGATTGAAATGCTAAGAGCCAGTGGGAATTTACTGATGCAGTCTAATTATATGCACAGCTACCCGTATGATTGGAGGACCAAGCAGCCAATCATCATCAGGCCAAGCAAACAGTGGTTCATTAACACAGGGGCAATCAAGGACAGAGCCATGGTCTGTATTGAAAGCAATGGAGTAATCTTGCAAATATCTTCTTGCCTGCCTATTTTGTCTGTAGTTCTGCTTGTCTTAAATGTCCCGATACATTTCTTCTCACTTTTCATGTGTTGTCATGGAAATGTTACATTTGATACCGAGTGAGGATTAATAGAGTACAACTGTATTTTTTTGCTTTCTAATTACTGAGTGGATTTATTTGTGTGTCTTGAATTCTTTGAGCTGAAATTCTGCATACATTCGAGTTATGTGTAGATATACCCATAGAAACATCAAACCTAAATTTCACCTTTGTAAAGATTTTTAAAACAGGTCCAAATCCTCAGATTTTAATTTGATTTTTTACGTGCACCATAGGGGTTAGGGTTAATCACTGTTACATATTTCTTGAAATAATAAAAAGTAAAAGATTGCCAGTGATAAATTGTAAACTTACCCCCAAACTGTAGCCATGCTGATGTATCTTTTATGTTTCCAATTGAAATGTAGTAAAACATGCACAAAAGTGATTAAATTGTACTAAAAAATTTGGGCAAATAAAGTTTTAATTTTCATGTTTGCCACAGGAATGTCTCCAAACTGTTGAGATGCTACCAAGTCATGCTCTGAACAGCATGAGAGCACAGCTAGAAGGACGCACGTTCTGGTGTATATCAAGGCAAAGGGTGTGGGGTGTCCCCATTCCGGTATTTTACCACAGAGAGACAGGCGAACCATTCATTACGAGGTGTGGCTTGCTTTTATTTGTGGTTTAATTTTTCGTTTCTGCGGTGCTGTGTCCATTAGTCCTTATGAAACACTTGAAGTCCATAGATGGAAATTCCCTTCATAGCAAGAGATCGTTTGAGCTGACCTAATAGAACTTGCAGTACTGATGAACATGACCAACTATCAGCTACATATGCAGTTTGATTCGCAGTGTTGTTTGATCTGTAACTTCTATCTGTGTCAAATCATGTACAGAGTTGTTGGGTTCTGTGTACAGTGAACTTGCAGGGAATGACCAGCCACCACTTAGAGTTTCCTACAAATAAGTAGATGTGGAGTTCTGATTCTAAGTTAAGCTTGATTTTATTCAAGTCCTGCACAGAGTCAGCCAACTGATGATGACATTTCTGTTTGAGGATACAAATTCTATGTGTCATAAAAACCACAGGTGTGGCTATTTAGGCTATGGGTTTGTCATCAGTCATGACCTATTCTCTCTAATGGTTCCGTGACAATGGATATATATAGGTTATACACTGGTGAATAAGTGGTCACTGGCTTGTTTTTCTGAGACATTTGTTTATATTACTGGTTTTTTTTAGTGAAAGTGTCAACCATGTGACTGATCTAATACAGAAGCATGGCAGTGACTGCTGGTGGGAGTTGCCTATGGAAGAACTTCTCCCTGATAATGTGGCAGCAAAAGTGAGTGCATTGTCAGATTTGGGGTAAAACTGTGACTTTTTCAAAAGAAAACTTCCCACTAATAATTTTTTTCCGGGGGGAGGGGTTGAATGGATGGACTATATTTCCTTTCATAGCCTTCATAAACTCGTTGAGTTTCGGTAGTTTTTTCTGTTTTCAAAGGGATTTTATTTCTTTGGATCTTTCCAGTGTAGTTTCAAGTCCAGTGAGTTTGTGAAGGGAGAAGACATCTTGGATATATGGTTTGACAGTGGTTCATCCTGGTCACATGTTCTCAAAGGTTAGACAAGTGTGGTAGTGTCAGTTAGATAATTTGAATCAGTGATTGTTTTTACCTGAAAAGCATTGGAACATTTTATGCTTTGCTCTTGAAATTTTCTTTCACTTGAAACTGCAAAGATAATATTGTTGCATTTGATCGGTTCATATATACATTTTATTATTAATCATTTCTGGTAATGTCACCAGTGATTCCTCAAAAGCACCCTAGGCACTGTAGCTCGCAAGCCTGAAGAAACCCGTAGAGAGGAGACAATGAGAAGCAGTTACAGTTTTAGAGGTGGGAGGAAAACCCCAGAGGAATATTCTGGGTAAAACCCACGGAATCAGGTAATGACTGAAAACCCAATCCACATGTGGACCGAGCCAGGATTCAAACCCAGACTGCAGAGGTGGAAAGCGAGGAATGAACCACTGCACCAACCTGACTCCCATTTGTGTAACATTCACTATCAAGTTGTATGAAGAAATTGAAGGCCAATTGCATGTTACTATATACAAAGGCCAGTTCAGTCTCAATGCCTATGCAGAGCGAATATCATGTCAGGAATGTTCATGGTGACTTTACTAAAGTTGACATATGTTCGTTTTCAAATTTACTCCGTATGCATGTACATATGCCACAATGTTAGAAATTCAAGTTTGTATTCACTGTCACGCCAAACAAAAATCGGCTTGTGGAGCAAACAAGGAAACTGAAGGACAGAGTTGTGATTTCCTCTTTCTCTATAAAGATGCAAATGAGCAGGCAGATCTGTACCTTGAAGGGGAAGACCAGTACGGTGCTTGGTTCCAGACATCTCTATTAACAAGCGTTGCTGTCAATGACAGGGCACCTTACAGGTAGAACTTCTGTTTTCGCATCTTTAGCTGCAACTGATCCTTTTTTCCATTGAAGGTAACACATGCGAAATATTTTTGTTCTTGGATTCTGTCTGGAGCTTGCCTCTCTGGTGGGCTTTCATCTAGGCTTGAAACATCTGTCTGCCCCTTTCCAGGTAAGTGTAAAAACTGCCTGTCCTATCCCAGGAAGAGTTTTGATTTTGAACTGACACTCCTTGGTTCTATCTGAGGCCATATTTCCACTACACCCAGAAATGTGGGCGGAAATACGAAGACTTGTTCACCAGTGTTAAATATTCATGTAAAATAATGGGGTCTTGTAACTTTTGAACAAGCTAAAACTACCTGTCCAAATTTGTTTCAGCCTGTCCTCCGGACAGGTGGACAGATGTCTAAGATGAGACACTGCATTCCACTGCACCTCACTGTGAAATAAGGGTGTGGAAGACATTATGCCAGTTTTCCTCCTCGTCCAGCCAATATCTTGGCCTCTTCGTCAGCAAGTTCCTCCTCATAGTCTTTCATTTTGTGTTGACTGTGACTTTCTGTGTGACCCTTTCATTTGCTGATCCACTAATTCTGTGGCAGGAATCTTCTGGTGCATGGCTTCACGTTAGACAGCGAAGGGAGAAAGATGTCCAAGTCCTTGGGCAACGTGGTTGATCCTGACGTCATTGTGAGTGGCGGAGAGGTATGTCTGTGCATGTGTTCGTTCTATTTATGAAAAGTGAGATTTGAGCGTGAAGGATGAAAGACATAAGTGAAGAATACCGGCATATTGCAGAAATCAAGGGTGCCCTGGAAGCCACTAAATGGCCATGATCAAGAGGGAGAAAGACAGGAACTCACTGCAAGAATAAAGTAGTTTATGGGAAGTGATATGAAATCCAAAAAGGTTGATCGGAAAAGGTCGTCTCTGTAAAGGCATAGATTGCATTGGAAATTTCATTAATCCTGTGGAAACGATTCAGAGCATACCAAGCTATCTGCCTATAATTGCACATTCAACACTTTGCATAATTTTTTATTAATAAATTGATGTATTCCCTGATCCCTTATATTTTGAAAACAGAACAAAAAGACAGATCCTGTTTACGGTGCTGATGTGCTGAGATGGCGTTTGGCCGAGTCCAGCTGGTTGACCAGGGTCCAAATAGGGCCAGAACTCTTCGCCATGACCAACCAAAGTATTCTAAAGGTACGTGCAACAGAATCATAGCTTTCAGATGTGTGCAGAATGCCTGATGAAAGATTTTACACCAAAAGATAAAGTTTGTACATTTTACTGTATTATGTCTTTTCTTTATTTCCCCATCATTTCCACCTTCCCTTTATATAACAGGTTAGGAATACCATTCGCTACTTCTTAGGCAACCTCTATGACTTTGACCCCTCGGTGGATCTTCAACCTCATGCTGACCTCCTACCCATTGATAAATACATGCTACATCTTCTCTATGACTATGGGTCAAAGGTCACGGCAGCTTATGACAGCTACGAGTTCAGCGAGGTCACGGCTACCATCACAGAGCTTATTCATGGCAAAATATCAGCTTTTTACTTGGATACCATGAAAGACAGGTAAAAAAATTCAACATCACATGTTGATCACCTCTTATCAGATTTGAAATCTTGTAAGCCCTACATAGAGAGCTGTGAATAATCAACTGCAAGACAGCAGATTCCCTAATTTAGCAGTATGTTCTCATTGCATTCTCTGTTTTTGTTTCATCAAGGAAAAATTGGAAAATGCTCAAGGGAATTACATTACTTTCTTATCCATTTGAAGTGGTTTTGCATTCACCTTACTGAAAATCTCATTAACTATGCTCAGTGGCTGTACTGTCAATGACTTTCGGTTCAGGTGGAGGGAACCAGCTCTCATTGGTGTTTTCAGAGTTTATAATCCGTTTCATGGATCTCCCTGATCTTTCAAAATTTGCTGAGAAATTGTTGGAGGATTTTTCAACATTGAGGACAGGCAGAGCCCGGCAAGACTAGTTCCCTATCAAAAATGCTGTGAGAGTAAGAATCCACCAATCACTCCCTTGGTACCTAGAATTGCCTGAGATACTTTGTTTTCACAGGTTGTACGCTGAAGTGTTCGATTCCCTGGAGAGACGTTCTTGTCAGACGGTCCTCTACCACATGTTGGAAGTCATTGTCAGGTCAATCGCTCCCATCACTCCCCACTTGGCAGAAGAAGCATTCTTGCACAGTCCAGGTGAATCAAATTCTCCCCATCCTACACAGCATAAAGCAAGGTTTTATGGTTTTGACATCAGTAACATGCTATAATACTAATATTTCCAGAAACTATTCTAAATGGTTAGGCATTTTGAAAAATTTAGTTGGAGATTATTTTCATCGGACCAGCTTAGGTGAGTCTTTAGGATTTTCAACAGACAAAGGGTCATCATCAAGGCTGAGGCGTTTGATTTGTGTTTGTCGTTTTTTTTGATCATATCCATTTGTCAGATGCTGTGAGCATCTTCAAGACTGGGTGGTTCCATTGTGACCGCTCATGGCACCAGCCTGAGCTGGCTGTTGTGTTTGGAGCCCTGTGTGGTATACGGGAAACCTTCCTGGCCACAATACATGCACCGCAGAGTCGCGAGTATGACGTTACAATTTGCACCAGTGACCCACAGTTGTTGGGTTACCTTCACGTGAGTAAAACATTTTGCACTGAGGGGCTTTTTTAAAAGCTTGTCACCTTTTCATCCTGAACTGTTGGAAATATTTGAAGACCAAAGGCAAAGTTTCCATCAGTACTTTGTGAAAGTTTCTCCTGTAGTTTTTACTTATTTTGGAGAAGTGTAAGCATAAATAGCTGTTTGATATTACAGATTCTCAGAAAGTTCTGTACTGCTAATATAAATGCTTACGCTCTCTAGGAGCTCCAGCAAGAAACAACCTCCTGCACATCCCATCTCAGTGAACTCATGATGGCCTCTTTCACAACTGTCGCCACGGAGACGGAGATGCCAAGAACAGAAGGAAGCATACATGTTGACAGTAGCATTGGAGTTCCATTGTCGGGTATGTTCATTCCAAAAATTTATTTTTGAACTGTAATTAGCAGGTCCTTTAAAGCCTGGTCATTCGTAGATGACCATATGCCAATAAAAAAGCCCTCAAATCCAGACCAAAATCCTGGAGCAATACAGAGCTGGAGGGGTGTTTGGTAAATACTTGAAGGAGAGTAAAGGAATTCAGCAGATTGTCTGTATTTCCCACACAGCTATTAAGAGTGGTTTTTATTTAATTTGACTTGACTTTATTTGATGTATTTCTTGCAGATGTGGAATCATATACCAACTATAGTCTCCTTATTCAGCCTGCCAGTCACTATCATTGCAATCGATGCCGTAAACACACAGCAGAGGTGCCCAGCCAACCATGCAGCAGGTGCCTTCAGGCAATGTCTGGGGGCTGGGAATGAGACTACTAGACTAGACCATGATGACCCTCAATGCATATGGCAGTATTTGATCGTTGACTACCCCTTATCAACTTGCCATTAGTGTTGAGAAATGGACTTGACATATGCTTGCTGTCATCAAAAATAAAAACCCTCTAAAGGGTGGGGAAAAATTGGAATAGAAGAGGTAAAAGCCTTCCCAACATTTGTAATATGTCAGATAATTTTCAGTTTTAAAATTAAGTTCAGAGAGTTGCTGTAAATGGTGATGGTAACCAGCAGTGAATTGGTGGCTTTGTCATGCAACAGCCAACTACAGTTTCATCGCAGGATGTTGCAAGACGGATTAACCAAACTGAGCAAAACATTTGGTCTGCATCACAATCCGGTGATACTGGATGAGACGTTGAATTAACTATCCGAAACCAACAATAAACCAAAACAACACACATGGGAACTTGTCAAGACATCAGAATTTGGGGATCACTTCACGGATGGATTCATCTTGACAACTGCATCTCTATTCGAGATGCATCTTGACAAATACACCTCCATCCGAGAAACATGGACGTACTGACACCATTATTAACAGTCAAAGATGTTTACATTCCTTGGCTACTAGAAAGGGTTTCACAAAAACGCGTTTGAATGATGCCGTAAATGCTACAAATTCTTTTGGTTTGCCCCTTGTTCATTACTGATTCTTTTTAATTCACAGCTATACAAATGTATTTATAGTTTTTTAAGAATTGTATTTCTAGCAATAAATCTGCAGAACTACATATGTACAAATTTTTTCCTGCTGTTGTGTTCATGTGCTATTATGATGCGTCTAAAAGTTTCGGATTACTGTTTAATCTACTGTACAAATTAGTCTACATGTATACAAGAGTGCTTTTCAGACAGTACAGTTATGAAGGGTTGATGCAATGAATTTTTCTTTGATACACATTGTGCAACTTTCTAGTCCTGAACCTATTTGAGATCCAGTTTGTTTAATAATTATGTTAAAAATGCACTTTTAAGCATTTCATATTTTCCGTGCTTTGTAGACAACTGAGGGCACTGTTGTAATTTCAATTTGCCATGGGAAGACACTTCATTTTAGGGGTGTTGCTGTTCAAATGTTGAACCCGACATTTGGTCGTTGAAATCGTTCAGAAAAAGTTACTTGTGGACTTACTGCCATGTATTTATTCAACAAAGCAAGAAAATTTATGGCAGCAAAATATTCCAAACGTTAGCAAAATATAGCGCTGAAGTGGCCGTAACATTAGTTGCGGCCTGGAATCATATGAAGATTTCGCTCATTTCAGGCTCCAGAATACTCTTTGAAACAGCAAAACACAAATTCTAAAAAATGGTCCAATGGGACACATGGGTGCAAAAAATTCTTTAAAATGGTCCACGTGGGTGCATTTGCAAGGATTTCATTTAAATTTTTACATTGCTTAGGCCCTTCAAGTGCACTGTAAAATACATGTAAAAGGAGCAAATACCACATGACCATTAGGTTTGGAGAGTGAGGAGCTGTCCAGTCACCTCGGCCTCCCCCATCTGTTGCATTTCCCCTCAGTCTCCCTGTCCTTGAAGAGCAGTGGCGGGGAGGCAGGCTGGAGAATGACTCCTTGGGTCTTCTTGGCTGACCTGCGTCCTGGGCCTCTCTTTCCGCTCCCACCTTGCCTGCCTCTGCTGCCCCGCCCACCCTCCTCGGTGGATTTGGGTACATGGATGGGCATCCAAGGAATAGGATTGTAGAAATTTGGGATGGGGTAAGCACCAGTGTCATAATAACCTGAAGTAGTGCCAGAAAAATTAAAACAGTTGATAATTGATTAGGGCATAGCTATACAAACACACTTCTAAGGATGCATATGTCCTCACAGTGGTCAGGATTTGAACCTGCGATAATTGGATGTAGACAAAACATCCCCAAATTATAAAGATTTATTGAAAATCTAAACTCACTATGTTAGAATAAATCCCTGCCAATCAAAATAAAGAAGATAACTGGTTGTGCTGCTACAATGCACAACAAATGGTTTGTGAAGGCTATGAGATGCCAAACTGCAATCTGATTTCTGCATATCTGGAAAAACTCGCCACAAGCTGCACACCAAGAGTTGGTTATTTTCATTGTGAGATGAGCTATGCATGTTGTATGTGCAAAGGTCAAGAAGGTACCAATAAAACCAAAGAAATACTCTCGCTCAGAAGTGCAACAAAACTTAAAAAGATGCAAAAAAGGTTTGACTGTATCAATTTTGGATGGTAATACGGTTCCAGCTTTCTGATTTAATTTATAACAACATTGAAGAGTTGCTTTACATTGCTCCAGTGACTTGTGAACATTTATGTGCTGTGAAAATTGTCTGATCTTGGTATGCACATCGGTAATTGGAATAATTATGCATGAACTTAATACTAGTAGAGGCCAGCTATGACTCTTAATTACAGCTTGACTGAATCAACGATTGTGTGTTCTGCTTTACCTTTCAGCATGCCTTGACTGACACCAAAACTGCTGGGTACCGGCTTGGGCTTCTTACTGGCTTCCTGATGCCACTTCTTGTAGGCCTCCTCTGCCTTGGCTTTGCGGTCCTGTTCTGCCTCAGCAGCTCGGGCCTTGTGTTCCTCCTGCTTCTCCTTATCTTCTTGCTCTTTCTTCTTCTTGTCGGCTAGCCATTTTTGCCTGCTTGCCTAGGTGAAACACCCCCCCCAAAAAAAAGGTCATTCAGTGGTATGGTTAAAAATTACACTTTGCTGACAAAAAGCAACAACATACCTGTCTTCCAGATCAAAAAATTACTGCATAAATTTTCACTTGTCCTAAGAAAAACAGGCAAAGTTATGAAAATATGAAAACAACAAAACAATCCCATAGTAGCAATTTTTTTGCAACGTCCTCATATTTGACAATCTATTCAGACCCATGTGCCATCAATATATCTTAAGAGTGAATGCTAACTTTCATACATCCTCACTCTATTGTATTAAACTATATCTACAAAAATTTCTGCTGTTCATTTGAAAATTCACACCTTAGCACGCTCCAGTATTTCCTGTTGTTTCTTCTCTTTTTCCTCCTTTTTCCGCTGTTCCTCTCTTGTCTTCCTGTTCCTCCTTTCCTGTTCCCTCTTTGTTCTCTCCTCAATCCATTCCTCAACTTTTTCTTTGATGACGGCCTCCTTTTCCTTCTTTTCCCTTTCTGCCTTTGATTTTTGTTTTGCTTCCTCCCTCTCCTGCTTGACTTGTTGCCTCGCGCGTTGACGTTCCTCCTCAGTCTTCTGCACTAACCATTTCTCCCAGGGGGTAAGCTGTGGCTCGGAGGGGGACTTATTAGTGAGGGTATTTGATGAGAAGGAGGAAGTGATTCTGACTGGGGTTGTTTTGGAACTGGATTGGCTGGCAGTCGAGGATGCTGAGCGAGTCCTCGGCTTTGAACGGCTGGATGTTGATGAGGCATTTCGTCGTCTTGCACTTGACTGGCTCGATGCAGAGGCAGATCTGATTCTAGAATTTGGCTGGCTGGACTGTGTTGATGACTTGGAATGGCTTACAGAGGAAGATGGGGGTGATTCAGACCTGTGGTGAATCAAACAGGATAAGTTGTAGAAAAGTTACGTGGATAACAACCCTGACTACTGAGGAAAACAAAATTGCAGCTCAAACACTTTGTGAATATATTGCCAAGAGCTGAGACATGAAAAGGGCCAGAAATCTCAGGTACATGTTCATGTACGTGTATATAGACAGATTTACATACATCCAACAAGGAAGTAGTATATGACAGAAAAACACGAATTGACACTGTGACTGCTCTGCAAAATATTCATCTGCAAGTAATGTTTTAAACTTCCCACTGAGAATGTATGAATCAGTTCTGTAAAATCTTGAGAACGCCATGTGTTTTCCTAACTGCACAGTCCATTCACACGCCATGCTTCCTCCTCTTTTCTCAAAAGAATTATTTCAGTTGGAACACTCATTTGAGTTTGGATACACTTTCAAAACCTTTGGATGAAGCTCAAGTTCTATGCGAATCACCAACCTTCTCTTTCGGGATGTCAGTTTCGAAGATGAGGACGCTGACGAAGCTGATGAGGAAGAACTACCTCCAGAGACATTCTCTACACTGCTGTGAGACAAGACAGACAGCAGTGACCTTGTAGAGTCACCGGTCTGCTCCAGTCCTTGATAACCCCCGCCCACCCCTGGGCGTGCCTCCATGGGGTCTTTGCCGGATGTATTTTCATGACTCTTTGGTGTTGAGTGAGCACGGGGGCTATTTTCTTCGTCACTGTCCATTTCATCCCACATTTGCACTTGTAATAAATAAAAACAAAAAAATTATGACATTTGAAAATTCAAATTTTTGGTTACACTAGAGGGATGAATTCCATATCATACCATCATGATTTTCAAGTGACACAAAAGCTAACAATTTTTCAAAAAGAAGTGCCTTTTAATTTGAGGAGGTACAGATTTAAAACATAGGGTAAACTTGTTGATGTTAGACACTAAAAACTGTGATGGTCTTTCTTTCCCTAAAGAAATGTGGTTTTTGAATGTCCACTGCATTGCATGGTAAGTTTTATTGGGGTGAAATGTAATCCTGGGGAGAAAAACAAGCGAAGACCCCAAATTAAGATCTGAAATCAGAATGGACTATGCCACACAAGGCAAGTACTTGACTCCAGCCTAGTCAGCTAGTAATAATCATGAATTTTCCAATGTCATAATCAACATTAGGGCTGCCTGGAGTTATTCTTGTTTGAGTAACTCCTGCCCTAACATGCCTAATGCTAATGACATCACTTAATCACAAATTTCCAAACGTCAGTCATCTGATCATGTCATGAGTACCAGGGCAGGAGTTACTCAAGCTAAAGTCACTCAAGATGGGGTAAAATACCATTGACCTTATTGACGCACCTGACTGAAAGAGAAAACAACTTTATAAAACTGAAATTCTGCATGCCATAATGTGAGGCCTAATGCAATGACATTCCATGGCCTAGCAGAATGAACATTGTCAGCCCAGTCCGAGTAACTTGGACTGTCATAACCGTACAAATCACCTTTTTAAACATTCGCCCAACCATCATGGCCATGTCCAAATGTAATAACAAAGGTGATTTGTAGGGTCCAAGTTACTCGGAGTCTACTGGTGCCTACATGTATGAGTGGTGGTACTGCCTAAGCTTAAGTTCCAATCACGTGAAACACGGATTTCATGGATATTGAAGTCAACCATGATGTAAGCTACAACTCCAAGGTGAATACAACAAGAAGTGGCGGGGCCACTCTCATCACGGAAGTAGGACAGGAGAGGCGCTGTGCTCACCTACACGTAGTACCAATGTTCTCTGTCACGAGCAACCACGTTGAGTTTGAACTTTACCAAAGCAGCCACCGCGGTGGTTTGCAATTTGAGAAGCGTTTGCTGTGCGCAAATTTTGTATTTACCGCGGTGCAAGCCCTCTACAGGTTGTTTATGGAAATTATAGTCTGGTAGTCAAGCCATCAACAAAATTGTGGCGCACGGGACGTGGACCCAGACCAAATTCGACCCCAAAAGTGAGGGCGATCAGGTGGTTAAAACCTACCTCCAGCTCCATGAAACCAAAGAAGACGTCTTCTTGCCGTTTCACCCACGACACTGTCTCATTTTCCCTTTGCCAACACGGGACAAGCTAAAGATATGATTTTCTTTGGGGCTTTACTGAGTGTAGTAATCCCCCTGTCGCTGCTGGTATGGGCGGTTTCCATGCTTGGATTTACGTACATGGGATCTGAAGGTTTGTGTTCGGCCCCAGGGGATATCGGTTGCAGGTCATCACGTGGCCTACATTATAGTGCTGCACTGGTGTCAGTAGTTGCCTAGTAGCCAGCATTCACTGCATCATAGGGATAACTATAGAGCTATTATATAAAAACTAGAGCGCTGACTCATGTGCAAAGTGATGCCTGATGGGCGCATCCATGTTTGTGCACAATCTGTGGAAAACTCGAAATTTTGTACAGCTTCTATGGCTAACACTACAGTTAGTATTTGCATATCTGAGTCCGTATCCTAAAACGATACATCAACAAAGGCTCAAAGCTGATATGCAAATAACCTGAATGCACAATCGGTAAATGGGCGTTTCATTTTGCTCTACGCCAAAAACACGCAAACGCGTGTGCCTATGCACTATGCATGAATTTTGCTGTGATGGTTTTAATTGCATTTTATCGGTAGGCCTACCCGATGCACACGACAGCTACTGCTCCAGAGCCGTCAACTCACTTAATACTGACTGAATTAAGGGAACGACTTTTTAATTTACATGTAGCTAAACTTATTCATTGAAAGACGGCCATTGAAAGACATGCATACGAAATTGGACGACCTTGCTCAAATGCCAACATTCATTTCAAAGTAATGAGCTATGGATGTAAATAAATGTGCCATTGCTCTCTATGTGCGTGTCTTATTCAAAAGATGTGCTGACATGCGCTTATATTGTACTTGAGCATTGCATTTAGAATACATAATTTGATATTCATTCTAATTGATTTTGAATGTTCTACAAGCACGCACATACATGTAGATTCAAAATGTCTGCGCCCTGGACGGCATCAAGTTGTCTCCGAGCGGAAAAGTTAGTGCTCTAGTTTTTATATATAACTCTGTGATCATAGGTAAAAGGCAACCCCACATGGACTTAACAACTGAAGTTACGTGACACTGCCTTCATCTGCAAACATTGGAGGTCACTGCTGATGTACAAACTGGGAAAGTAAAATGGGCTGAGCCGGGCGCAGTCCAATTCTATTTAACTTGTTTGCTTGGCATGATTCATTATCATGAAACTTTAATTTTGTTGAATGGAGGTTAAAACTAGGGAAATTTATTTGTTTAGCTTAAATAAAGTTAAATCATAAATGTTGTTTTGTCGTGGGCCTCGAGCAGGATGAAGAGAGAGTGCTTTTTTCTTAGCTCCTTTGGTCAGAACTGAACTTCGCTGGTTCATGAAAGACTAGAAAATGCGCATCATGGTCACTTTGCTACAACAAAATGAACACCTCCGAACAGCATGGCTCTTTTCAATCGATAAGGGGATGCTTCTGCTTGAGGTTGATAGGCGTAAGGCTTAAGAGTTTACGCGGTAGATCTTTTTGAACCAATTTCCAATTTGTATTTATTAGAAAAGCACCAAACATGCTCTTTGGCTTGTTTATAAAAATGGGAACTCTCTGGTAGACATTTTCCCTGATTTTTCATCTTGTTTCCTCATTGGATTGTCGAGACTTTGTGTTAACTGTTCAGATCGAGGCCTGGTGCAATTTTGGACTTTATTTCCTTTCTGAAACAGTTCTCCAAAGCCAATAATCAGGAAAATGAAATATTCTGCAATTAAATGTAGGGTTTTATTTATTTGGTTTAAAACAATGAAAAAATATTGAGCTTTATGGAGAAAGAAAAACTCAGACACAGTGGCTACGTGGCGCTATAGAATTGAAACAGGTGTGCCCGATGCAGAGTTCACAGTCGTTGCCAACTGGGTCACAATTATGCCCTGACTGTTGAAGAGAATTTAATGTCTATTAAATTATGGACTTGCAGGTACATGTACCAGCAGATGTACGCTTTAGGGTGCTGTGTAATGCTGCCAAGTATCTGGAAAAATTTGGTGCCGGTTCAGTTGCAAAACATACACTTTGTAGTTTGTACATTTGGGTAGATAAGGATGTTTCCCTCAGCTCAACATTTGCAATGTGTTTGCTTTTTCTTATGTTATAATGGAAAACCTATCTGCTGTGTTTTTGTGCCTTGTCAAATTGGTTGATGCGTGCTGTGAATAGTCAGATGCTGCATGTGATGAACTCTTCAAAGGACATGACTTTTTTGCAGCTTATGCTAAATCTTTTACCTGGTGAAGCTTGAGCGTTTATCTACGTAAAATGAATGCTAATTGCAAAGTGAAAAAAAATTGTGAATTATGTTCTATGACATCCAAATTTTCTCGACTCTAGTGACCAAAAACAGAATCCGACATTCCACACAGAAAATAGAATAAGTGACAACTTGAAATGAGAAATCATTGTAATTATATGCAATGCTGACTTACACTGCTAGCATGCCATGTTGCTTGAAATACATGTATCCTGACCTGAAACAGATCTCACATTTATTTCTCCTGGTTCCTTTGTTCAGAAACAAACAAACCCAACAAAACAAAGACTTGCCAACCAGACAAACTGCTGGTACTTCATGTTCATTCAACAAAATCTTTCCAACTGGTGACCCTCCCCCCAAATAGTCCAGATATAAGCTGTGTTCCCAGGCATTCAAGCAAAATTCTTTTAAAACCTCTTATTGTGACTATTGTAGTTCTTTGCAATTTTATGCAGATCTGAATAATATGGGTTTACAAACAGAATTGTCCATGTAATAATTTAATATTCGCAAGTGGCATTAAATTTTAGTTTTTCTTCTCCACAGCCCCAATCTATCCAATTTCCCCAGGACGATGGCTATTGACTGTCACATTGCCGCTTTTTCTTGCTGTCAGTGGCCTGCGAAAGAAGAACGTGACATCTGGAGGGGCTGTCTTAGGTACACAAACTCAGCTTAGCAGTTTGTTTTGATATTACATGTACCTAAGCAGATTTTTTTCCCAAGTGTATAATTTGGTTACTTGGAAGTTGAAGTACTTGTTACCCATTGAAGGAAGGTGACTCACAAATTTGCCAAAATCAACGAAAATTTGATACATAGGCAAAAGTGCTAACAAATTTACTATCTGTGTATCTTATTGATACACTGAGTGACTAATATTTGGAAAATAAATGTTATCTCATTTTTTCACTTTGCTTATATACATTCCCCCAAAATGTGTGAGTCATTTTCTTATATTGGTTCAATCATCTGTTTATTTTGGGTGTAGGTAAGACATACAGGTCCTTTCTTCTGTGTAGGTTACTTGTACTGAAAACTAATCCCAGATTTTATTTTCTATATTTTCCCAGTACCATGACTTTGAAGTATGTACATATATGTCTTGAGGTTTGTTACAGACAATACAAATCGACTTCAGTTGATTCACAATTTGATGCCACAAAAGACATCTCATTGGTTGCTTGTTAAGTATGAACTTGTCTGTGCTACAAAGTAATTTCATAATTAATACGTTTTTTCTACTGTTGCTGTTCACTATCTTTCTACAAACTCACATACATGTAAGCAGTCCTTTAGTGTATAATGCTTGTGTATAAATCCCAGTGGTCCTGTTGATCAGTGCTTTGAATTCTACTAACCAAGTTAGTTCTCCTCTGCAGCCTCACATGACTGAGCCTATTATTGAGATGAGTGTAAACCTGACAAAATTTCGTCTCTGCTTTCCCCTTTCTAGGTTACGTGGTGGGCTTCACCATGCTCATGGCTAGTTATTCCTTCTTTATGTCGCTCCTTGCATTCTTCTACACTGCTTCAAAAGCGACCAAATTCAAAGCAGAGATCAAGAAGAAAATTGAAGCTGACTACAAAGAAGGTACTGAGAGAACTTTTGCCACCTGTTGTTGTATTTCCCTTCCTGTAGTTACCCCCTTATCATGTACTGTACACCCTTGTCCCCTTTCAAGGCCAAGCTTTGAGAATTGTTTCATGTGTATCTTGGTTGTTTCCCAGTGGAAACGGTGAAGTGTTTACACTGAGGATAGGCAACATTCCCAGTGATACACTTCATGCATAGTAGCGTGCATTCACGGTGAGTACATTGTATGGAAACCGGGAACCCCATTAAAGTGGAGAAAAAAGGTACTTGCGTGCCCTCAAAAGAAGCCAACCCAAATTTAAAGGAGAGAGAATCAAGGTCTGGATCAGTACTGCCAATAAAATTCCATTGTTGGATGTTCAAGTGGCGGGGGGGAGGGAAACAGAACATGAAAATGCATTCAAAGTGCCAATTCCATGTTACTCAAAATGCTCATTAACAACCTTGGAAATATGTCTGCAATCTGATAGCAGTGGTTGGATACTTGGGGCCCCACTTTTGATGTCCAGCACTTTACATCATGTGTTCCGAGGGCTTTCGGTACTCCTTGATAAATGAGATGAATAAATGTTTACCACTCCTAAGGAGGGCAGCGTGACTGGCTGCAGGTCATCAGTAACGGTGGCATCCCCACCTCGCTGGCCATCATCTACCTGGTAGACAGTGGCTTCCGGGACCTGCCGCTGGACTTCCGCGCCCGCTACGACACCACCTGGACCTCCCTGGCCCTCATGAGTGCTTTTGCCTGTTGCTGTGGGGACACTTGGTCCTCGGAGATCGGCTCAGTCATGGGGTCCCGGACCCCTCGGCTAATCACCAACATGTCCAAGGTTCCAGTAGGTAGGTACCATCAGTGTCTGATGTCAAGTGACTTATCCCTTAACTCCTTGTCCCTCTCCTGCACCTCCCCCTCACTTCTTTCCAGTCCCAGTTTCTGGCTCCAGCATTGGAAATTAGTCAATTTTGTTGATGTCGATTTGTCAGCAGCAGACCGTAAATAGTACAAAGAAGTTCTCACCCAACCTTGCATTACAAATCACAGAATGTTAGTAAGTACATGTAAATTGTCATCATAGTCCGTTCCACTTTGCAGTTCAATTGCAAGATACCCAGTGGGGAGACAACATTTCAAGTGTCTCTCAAGAGTTGAATTTGAACCTCGGACTTGAGGAATACATTACTAAATGTTGGCAGCCTTGACAGTGGGGAGGGGAGTCTTGTCAAGGGGAGACAGTCAAATTTTGTTCATCAGAAGATGAGTTCTTGCTTTTTGTATTTCCCACTGGCTACTGTGACAGGAACCAACGGAGCAGTCTCATTTGTTGGCCTTCTGTCCAGCATTGTGGGTGGCTTCATGGTCGGCTGTGGTTTCTACATTGGCCTTCTCATCTCCTTCTCCAGTCCAGCGTTCAAAACAGCCACCCCTCAGTGGCCGGTGGTAGTGTTTGCAGCCATAGCCGGGTTGCTGGGCTCACTGATTGACTCCCTTCTAGGAGCTCTCTTCCAGTACTCAGGTGGGTTTCACAGAATCAGATATTTGTAATGGATTTTGGAACTGGAGTTGATAGAGGTTTGCCATAGAGTGATGCATTAGTCTATCAACCCTAATCAGACTTGTACACGTAGCTGATCCAAATCCATATTTTAACCGTTTCAGTAATTATCCTGTCAGTAATTGCTTGCTAGGTGAACCTCAAACCCAGAACTTCTTTTGTATACTGGTACAGGCATTATTATAAAATTAATGGAGACAGTCTACGGTGCTCTACCTACCCAAACAGGCAATACATAAGCAAATTTCCCATGCGCGTATTACTCATTCACTGAAAAGATTTGATCAGGCGTGGTGCACCCTGACCTCCCACAATGCAGCGGGGCCTCGTCGCCATGATTGTCCTTCTTTTCTCAGCACCTTCTCTTTATCTAGGGCCTTCAAGCAGAACGTCTTGGAGACAACTACTCTGTTGAACACAGTGGAACACTGTTACAATGGGGTCCTTGGAACTTTACAAATTCCTTATGTCATCAGTTATGGAAAATAAATACATTTTAAAAAAGGAAAGAAAGAAAAAGAAATCCCTTGTCAGAGATATGACCTTGTATTATCATTGCGCGTCCTATCTGTCTTCGATTATACATGTATTGTTAGAGTTCATCGGGCTTCCTCCTCAAATGAACATGAGCCACTGCCCCACTTTTCCAGGCGGCCGTTACATGCAAATGTGACCTAGCATCTGACATATCTGCAGCGTGGCCATCCAGACATAATCCATATGATAGCACTTTCCGGGCCAACTTCCCGGATCGTTGCCCTGGTGAATACGCCATCGGTACACAGACCCAATTCCAAGTCTCTGTCATGGCCTTCTGGAGCTACTCTCGCTGCCATCAGTAGGCCCGCCCAGGCCATGGGGAAACAAGTCCACGCCTTACTTGGTGATCTCTAATGACAGCCACAAGTCTAAATCTACCGGCATTCGAGACTACGTCACCGGGCACCAAGACAGGAACGTACAAATAACGTTTTCTAGGCAGTCTTCCTATCTTTTTCAGTTCTGTCATGGTGAATTTGTCATCATGACGCAGACCTACTGCTGCGTCTCTCCAGTCTGCATCCCCAGGCATCCAAGCCTAACGTTCGTCAAGCCGTTGGGATTTTTACACACCCCTTTGCACCCCGTAATCCAGGGTTTCCCCAAGGGGCCCTGCGGGAGAATCTATTTCCACTGCTCCTCACCACGTACAATCCTGTGATCAGCAGAATGGCCATTCTGTGGCCCCCACTTACGTGGCTCCACGTGAGCACAGATTCTGCCGTGCGGCCCTGCCGTAACGCACACTATTCAAACGCTGTTCGTTTCAAAGTGGGTATGTCCAAAATCTGTTTCCTGTGACTATTACGAGGTCTGTCAAAAGTAGGCCAGCTGTGAGTCACCTGTTTATTGTGATAGTGTTGTGGGCTTTCTCTTCCGATACTGCTTAGCATGATCAAAACGAAGAGAGAAAATTCTGTCAAATCGTGTTCGTTTCTGAAATGATTACTTTCTGTTGTTAGTTCTTAGCACGAATTTGGACATCGAAGTGGTTATTGTCCGCAGAGATCCTTTCCTTGAGTGGAAATTACTAGAAATTTCCTCCAATCAAGGTTAACATGTACTTGTACTAGAATGAGGACTCTTCTCGAAGTGAGTTGCTATGGACGCTCATTCTGTTATTCATATCGCGAACGTCATGCGGCCTGACTCTTCTACGCCGACCATTTATTTTTCATGCATGCATGAAAATGATCAAAGTTTTCTGATGAAGTCGGGGTGCCGGCGGCCACGCTGGGTACAGAACTCGGCTTACCTTCAATTTGACATGAACATCTTCAACTCCCTTCCGCATATTCAGGTATTATACACTGCCGCTAAAGACAACGTATGCATTTGACTTAGCAAGCCTTTTTGTAAGGAACTCCTTGCTCGATGAAGACTGACACCAACTTTATCTAGGTTACATGAAGTCTTTGTCTCGGTCTCTGACCTATTTCATTTCTTCCCCCTTATCGAGGTAAATTCCTTTGATGGCAAAGAAGAGTTCTCCTTTCTGCCCAGACCTCACTACAGTCATGCTAGAGGCTCTGAATGATAATGTCATCTCCGTCTTTGAGTATGTCTTGCGGCTTTCTTGCCTCTGTTTTTTCACACTGTCAACCAAGGCCACATTAACGGAAAGGACAAGGGATCAGCAGTTGACCTGCAGACAATCCACATGGCAGGGTCTGACAATGTAGTGGCAGACGCACTCCCCCTGGGATGATAAAGCAGCCTTACATCGATCTCTTCGCTTCCTTGATTTATGCTCAACTTCCCATGATCTTCCTCTCCGGCAGGACTTTCTGGCAATGCTACAGCCATGGCCCTCATCTGCCCACCTTTCAATTTTGTGGCAGCAAATTTTAGCATTTTGTTATGTGCGTTGATAGTCAGGCTTTGAATCCAGCTAACGCTCCTTTGAGTGCTATTATAGAATCTTGTATTAACAGTGCTCTCAAGGGTCGACTGTATCTACAACTCGTATCTACAGGTATACACGTTGCATACACGTTGGTTTCAAAATCGGTTCAACTGCCCTTAACAACATGACATTCCATCACCTTTTGTATGATATGCTTGTCTACTGTCCCCTTGTTGGGAAACTGGTCTGGCCATAAGACCTAGGCTAGGGTTTCTAGATGCTTTCCGGTCCTTCCTTTGAACCCTAAATAATGCCTACTTTATGCACACCCGTGTCAGGTTGGGCCCTCCTCCTGAAAATGGTTACCTCTTGAGGAGGTAGCAAACTATAGGCTCTCCCCATTGCTGAGGGCCATCTACGGTGGGAGCCACATGGTGTTCACCTCATTCCTTCAATTGGCTTCCTGACGAAGGATCAGACTCCCTCACCTGATCCGTCTGATATCTTTACACTCTCCACCTACTTACATCCTGGAGACGATACGGATAAAGTTTGGGGCCCTGTTCATGTCCTGAAGTGGTACCTGACTAAAATTATAGCATGGGAGGGACGATATTAACCCCGCCACTTTCATGAGACCACACCGTCCAGCGGTGTCAGTACACTATTGCCTGCTGGACGGCTTCGGCCATTAGATTTGCTAATCCAATCTAGCCATCAAGCTCTGATGAACATAGTCAACACTACATCAGGGTTCATGATGTCAGAGCAGTATCTGCATCTTGGTCTTACTCTTGAGATAGTTCCATTGTTCCAAAACGCCATGTTGGAAATCTCCTACCTCCTGCAACTTGAGGGATGTCCTGCAGAGCGACATCGCAAATGACAGGACAGTCCTACTGTCACAGCGCGGAGGTCAAAGGGACCTCCTGTAGGACGGATGATAAGTCATCATGAAGTTCTTTTTCACTTATTAAATTTATACATTCCTCCTTGTATATAATGTAAAATTGTATTCTCCGCATTAGATGTGTCGTTGCCAACCCCCCACCTAGACCGGTGCTACTCTGCATTTGTAGTGACTGTTTGGGTAGGTAGAGTGCCGTAGACTCCTTCCCCACATTAAGTGTGGGTCGGGTCTACTAGAGAATACCTACCCAAACAATCCTCTGCCTCCCGTCTTCCCCACTCTGGTTCCAACCTTTTAAGTCGCTTTCGAAAAGAAGGACGATCTTGGCGGCGAGGTAGCGCTGCATTTTGGGAGGTCAGAGTGCACCACGGATGATCAAATCTTTTCAGCGAATGAATAATAGGCACATGGGAAATTTGCATATGTAGTGACTGTTTTTGTAGGTATGCTCTAGTAGACCCGACCCACACGTAATGTAGGGAAGGATTTTCAGTGTTATGAGTCTAATTTGAATTGCACAGAGCAGCCATGTATGTAACAGTATTAATTTTTCAACAAGTGGTGAATCGGAGGAGCTGGCCACCAGTTTGGAGATGTAGGATCCTGATCAACACTACAAAATAACTAAACTGGACAGCAAAAGAAACTTGCCACTTCTGTCAAAGGCCACACATAAAAATTCACTCCATAGAAATAAGTATTAGAAAAGTATATATATAAGTATAGAAAATAGTATTTGTACCCAGGTACGGTATGCTGCAATACCTCTTACTAATCACATGCCCAAAAGCAAGTGATTATCTTTATAACAAAGAAGAAATTGACATGCACAGCAACTTGGTTACTGAATCAAAAGTCACAGAATGTAACAGAATGAGCCTTAAGTTTTACGTAGAAATCAGTGTCACGGGACAAAATGAAGAAGTCACAATCATCACTTTTCAATAATGTGTATGCATAGTCAGTAAGGATGGCATCCCTATACAGAAACCATTCATGCACATCACTTTGACAAAACAGGTGTTCACTTTGTCATTGAATGTTTAAAATGTTGTCCATTCATGGGTCATTTTTGCTTGGTGGAGAGTGCTTTTGTGTGTGACTTTTGATTCAGTAACCAAATTGCTGTGCATGTCAATTTCTTTGTTATAAAGATAATCACTTGCTTTTGGGCATGTGATTAGTAAGGGGTATTGCAGCATACCTGTGTATAAAAATTGTTTATTTCTATGGAGTGAATTTTATGTGTGGCCTTTGACAGAAGTGGCAAGTTTCTTTTGCCGTCCAGTGTATATGCAGCATCACAAATAGAAATATCTTAAATTTAATTAGTGCATTCTTCAAAATCTACCTCAATGTTTTGGGGGATCATGTAGGTTTGAGGAAACAGCAGCCCCAGTACTGCTTCTTTGCGTGGGGTTTGATATCCCTGAAAGTTAGACAAAAATGAGCTCTAGTCCTGTGATGAATTTTGAGGATTGAGGAAGGGTTGGTAGGAAAAAAGTCCCAGAAGTTGGCATCAGTGCACCACTTCAAGATTACAGTTGACCTGAATGTCACAGTCTGTGTCACTTTAATGCCACACAGCCTATGACCAGAGGACCCACCGCGTGGTGAGTGTAGCCTCTTCCACAACAGAGCACATATGTGGCTGGCCCATCCTGGACAACAATGCGGTCAACATGCTGTCCTCTCTGCTGACCTCCATGATCATGCCAGGGATCTGCTTTGCCTGGTGGCCCATACCTACCTAGGAGATGACTTCTACGAGTTCACCTGACAAGGAAGGAAAAAAAAAAAAGAATGCTTCGTACCACCAACAAATGGTCCTATCTGTACAACAGTATTATACTTGAATTGAGAAATGAGAGTGGTTGAGGGGAGAAAACCCTGGAGTTACGAGTAATTATAATGGGAAAATCAGATTTGGACACCAGAGTGACGGAATGCCTTGTAGACATGAATAGATTTTTTGCAGAGCTGTAACCCTCGG
>NW_019091362.1:8068014-8179976 GCF_001949145.1 Acanthaster planci
ATTCAAGAATAAAAGATGTTGGTGTTTGGAAATTGGGCGTTTGGGCTTGAAAACAGGGTGCAAGTGAAGGCCACTTGCATTTTGTTGATAAGCTTTTGTTTGGCACATAGACTGATTGCGCCCACTAAGTCACGTGACCATTAGTGGGTAATAATAATAATAAACCATAGTGTACGTCACCTTGAAGTCCCTGTGCTTTGTATATTATTATCCCTGTAACATTGGGCTCGCAACATCTGAACATTAAAATAAAGCCATATTTTGGTATAGTACTTAGCCCATCAGTAGTCCAAGTAATTTACTGACTGTTGACATTATTAGTAAAGTAACACTGAAAACACATTTTATTTAAGGACGACTCCATTTTTGTTGATGTTTGATACCTACTAGTGGGCACGTGACTTAGCGGACTCAATCTGTCTATTTTGATGGACTTGAGGGAGAGACTTTTGGAGGATTTCTTAGGTTTTGAAACACGAAACATGGATCTTGAGTTGTGAAAAACACTACTTTAGACAAAAAAAAAATCACTTCACACTTTGTCGTGGGTTTCTATTTATTTTTGTTTTTGTAAATTAAACATAATTAACCACTACATTTGGTGGTGTTTGTATATTTTGAATGAGAAAGCTTTACTTACCTTGGTTTTTTGTAATTAGCGATACTAGTGAAATGCTGAAGGTAGGCGTACAGTTGTGCAATGGCAGCATACACTTCATTAGATGTATGGATTGTGGTTTTGTTTAATTCATAAAGGCTGAAAATAGAGCCCGATATCTTTAGTAATGATTGCAATGCACTGTGAAGGTACTTCTCATGAAATAGTGCTTTATAAGAAGTTCGTATTAGTTTGTAAGGGCTGAGACATCTTACAGTTAAAGCAAAAGGCCTTCTTCTCCCATTGAACTCTTGAGGTTTATATTTGAAATTTCTGTGTTGCAAACGGAAAGAATCTAAATTGATGGAGCGTGTATTGATAATTGGGATTACCTTCGGAAACACTCGCAACTCTCAACATTATCTGTTCTTTGTGATTGAATACTCTGTATTATTCGGATTTGGGAATCTTAACTGCTACCAGTCCTTGAGATTTGGTGTGTAACTTACCATGTATGACGATATTGTTGCAGGATTTTGCCACTTCGCAACAAAGAAGGCTTTACTTTGTACAGTACTTTTCATCTTTGTAGTAACTATGCACTAGCGTCTGATTTTGTTTTCTTGTTGAAATCTAAATTTCTCTTCTGAAATACGTATGTGTCATACATTTCCTGTTGTACTTTTCATTTCCTAATTGTATTGCAGAATCAAATTTCATCCATATTTTGCGTAGACTAACCGAGCAATGAAAGTCACGTTGAAGGTTGTAGGTCAGATATTCAGACTCTGTGCTCCTTCCACTGAGATTAACAAAATGCACGTGCACATTAAATTTCAAAAAGAATGTTACTTGCATAATACGCAAAGAACCTTATCTGTAATAGTTTGTACATGTATATTGTAGATGTACGCTGCATACTGTCCTTGCCAAAATAGACCTCTACAGACCCCCCCCAATTTAAGTTCCCAAGTTTTTGATATGTCAAGAAGAACTATGTTTTTTTGTAATCTGAAAAGCTGGGGGGTAGACTGTATTCACACATGTACTCTTACAAGCACATGGCAAATGGAAAAGCATTCAGTGTATTTGTTGCTTTAAAACTAAGTTCCGTTTACATGTTTAAAAGTATACAGTGTGCCTTCATTTAATTTTTGTAACTAGGTAAAGAGCTTGTATATTGTGACTAGGAAACATTAACAGAACACATTTTTGAGATACTGAAATTCATAGTATGCATTTGAGAAAAGAAAAGGATTGTTGTGAAAGATGTCTATATTATCTGTTTTGTGTGGATAATGTGGACGATTCACAAACAGCACGCCACCAAGAGTTTGCCACTGACAGGCCACTTTTCGAGTTTATGGTCGACACGCTGCCACGATTGAGCGCACTTTGGGGGTATTTTGATTGATTGATTTGATTGGGTTGATCGATTTGATCGGGTTGATCAATTTGATCGGGTTGATCGGGGGGTTGGGTTGGGTTGGGGAGTTGTTCCCTGCCCCACACAGAACCACCATTTGACTACTTAATACCCATTACCCATTCGCAATAAGCCATTTCAAATTTTTAACTAAAATAAACATTCAGAAAAAAAAAAATTAAAGTTTCCCGGGCACAGCGTAGTCAGCGAATGGGACTTGTTGACTATTTATCCCATAATACACCACAAAAAGACCTCTCCATGACAACCTCTTGGTGGCGCATTGCATTGTGAGTTGCCCGTATTTTACACTAGATTTGGGATGAGCAGTGACAAAGGGTTTGGTAGAGCAATGCAAGAATAAGAGGAAACAGCCTCATACGGGGTAAGACTTGGGAGGAGTTTGGTGGGGTTATAATAGGAATTGGAGGGGCAGCGACAGTGATAATGGGAGGATAGTGCAAGAATGTGGGGTGTTTTAACAAGGGGAATGTAGGAATGAGAGGGACAGGGATGCGAGGGTAACAAATTGTGAGAATTTGGCTGGGCAATAAAGACGGGAAGGGATAAGGCTTGAAAAGAGTGATTGGGCAAGGTAATGTGGGCATTGGGGGAGCAAGAGACCCCTTGCTCCCTCCAATGCCCTCCCACATAGTGGGGATAAGTAGGGAAGGGTAACTTAATTGGAGAAAGGCTTTATAATTGGAGGCAGTTGGGAAGGCGGAGTGGGAGAGGCAAAGGATTAGGCTTGAGGGAGAGGTAAGGGCAACATGAGAATCCAAGTTCTTTTTCTGCAACAAAGTACTCTTCTTCAATGTATGAAAACTGTTTTACATTTACATTTGGTTAAATGTATTGAAAAGTGCACTTATTGAAACGTTTAAAATTATCCATGCTTTAGGGCACTGTTGCCGTGATGTCATTTGTAGAAGACAAAGTTCAGTGCATAGATTTTTCTGTTCAAATTGTGAACCCAGAATTTACACATTGAAAACATTTCTGAGAAAGGGATTGATGCTTGCTTATTTCTGCAGACGTACGATGTGTCAATGACAAGGAATCAGCCCAAAAATCCCAAATTTAGTCAGCAAAAGTACAAAAATGCAACACTTTTTGTGTCCACAAACCAAGTAACATTGAGGCTTTCTTCACGGCATGACATCAAAGTTTTACTCATGAATATGAAAATTGCATCAGCGTAAAACGAAAAAAGCAGTAAAACACATTTTGAATACTGAAACAAAATGTGAAAATAAGGTTAGCTGAAACACAAAGGTACATTTTGAAGGTTTGTATTAGGACAAATGGATTGCAACTATTCTAAGTAGTTTCAAAGTTCTGTTTAGATTGATCTGCACATTAATTTAAATGTACTTTAAACAGATTTGAGATCAGTAAGCCAAGTAAACTTTTCCATGATAGAACACACTGTGAGTCAATGCATTTTTCACGGGTGTTTGTATTTGTTCATGGAGAGGAACGAGTACCATATACGGACATGACTAATTTCCCCTGCAGTGGTTTATCAGCTATTACACAAAGCAATTACAGCTTAAAATGTAAAAATTAGCAGGAAATGTTACAGCATGTACAGAGAAAGCACCAGAGTGACAAGGGCAATACTGCCAGAGATGAAAAGTTGTCTACAATGATATGGCATGTTGTATTGTGCATTCCTCATCACTGTTCACTTCCTCATAATTTTTTTTTCCAGATTGTTATGCAGCTTCGGTATTGGTTTCCCTTAAATTGTTTGGTTTGGTTTTCCAAGTATTCTCCGTTTTTCAGACTTGATTTCTTTCCTGGTTTTGTGAGGGTAAATGACTCATACAGCATAAGCAATAAGCCACTCGGCCAAATTTATAACAATTGTACAGGATTTTACAAAATCTAATCAAACGTAGTGCAGTCCCTGGCAAAACAGCCAACATCTACTGTGATAATGCCCATGGATTTTGTAAACCTCAAAAAGAATTACCTCGTAAGCCACAATTTTCATATTATATGCAAATTGCAACTGATGACCCCAATGTGACCTTTACCATGGCCATGCTGTGAATTTGGTTTTTAAGTCTGTACTTACCAGTTTCCTTCCCCACTCCAAAATTCAAATTCAGTTCAGACAGGGAACACACTGTCTCACTGGGGAGGTAGGGGTTCAGACCTGTGGAGGTATTGCCAAAGTTTGTTTCGAATGTTTTATTACTTCACACATAATAATCACGAGAGCCAGGGAACAACTCGCTGTAAGAAGCATACTGCTGTGGTAAGATACTCTGAAGAGGCATCACTGCTTGCAAAACAAATGAGTGATGCATCAATGGACTGATTGATCTAACTCCACCCGAGGGGTAGGCCTCACCCTGTTGTAGGGTACCAAGACAAACTGCTTTGCAATCTGATGCAGCATTTCTCCATTTTTCTCTCTCGGATGTGTAATTCTTTTTATTGCTCCTCTCACTTCCACATTTACATATAAAACACAAAGGAAAACAGAAAAACCTGCTACAGCATCTTGGAAAACTACAGTCGTATCTATATGAAGCTACACACTTACCACAAATTCTTCTCTCTGCGTTCCTTATTCCCTCTATTGCCTGATCTGCGCAAGTCTTAGTTCTCTTTTATTTACAACTGGTCACAGGACGTAACACAAGTCTACCTCCTTCTCTCTATGACTTCATGGAAAACACAACGGATCATCTAATAGTTAATTCCATTGGTTGGTAGAAATGAAATGGGATAAAGTGATCAAGCACTTTGACCAATCAGATCCACTCTTACAGAAGCATTAAGAAATGAAACGTGAAATGAAGCCTTTCTACCACTTTCTAACACATTCTCTTGAATAGTACAATTCAGTCAAATTCCAATACCGGTACCATTTTTACATGTTTACATCTAACAAAATATGTTTTTGTTTCATCTTTACAACAAAGGCAAGAACACAATTTGTAACACCTGAATATATACTTCTCTTTTTGATGCCAGAAAGTGCCACAAAAATACAGAAATTTTGCCTCAAATGACAATGAAGAATTATATATCTATTATATTTTGTGTCCTTCACAATTTTAAATAAATACAAACATTTAAAGATTCACACATTTGTTAAGCATGAAGGATAAAGTGATGAGTTTGGAGATCAATGGGCAAATTGTTTTTGATTTATCCATGGTTTCATTGTAGTTGTCAACCCTCGTCTAAAATAGCATGGTTTTTCGTCTTTTCCGAGAAGACCTACATTATGTTATGATACTTTCTGGGTTGCCAACTTTTACTAAGCACGTCTACAGACAACAGGACTGTGGCGTCAATCAGTAGAGTAAAAAAAGGAGTAAAACCATTTTGAGAACATGACTACACATTTCAAAGCAGAAATTTGTACCAAATGACGTTTGTTTCTGAATTCTGATTTCTTACAAAACAAATTACTTTAGAGACAGTGAAGTTTTTGAAAATTGATCAGCCAAATGCACAAAAAAGCTGAAGTTCACTACAAAGTCACCGTAACTACCAACCAACAACAAAATGTAGTCCATAAACTACAAGAACAAGACCAAATAATCACAGATTGATCCAGGTAGGGTATATTAAACTATAATCCTGTTTAGCATAAACTACAAACCAATTTAAGCACATCACTATAATAGTCTGATACATTACTTCATTCTCACCCGCTGCCTACTACAACCGAACCTCCAAATCACCTCATAAATTTCTGTGGCTAATTTATATAAAGGCACAAAAATAGACTAAGCACCAAACATTTTGTGAGATTTTCCTTTTTTCATAATATTTAAGCCTGCCTAAGGTGGCCAAGCAGTCTGCAATGCCACTATGCAGGTACAACACAGCAAATTTGATGTGAACTGACAAGACTTTTTAAAGATCCAGTTATCCATCCGTTTGTTTTGGAGATTGTGGCGCATCTGTGGCTGACACACGGTTGCACAAGAAACACAAATTCTCATTTCCAGACTAGTCTGGCAAAATGTCTTGAGATGGCTGCTTATAAACTGTTCCAGGTGTTTCAATGGAAGTGGAAGTTGAAGAGAATTGCTAACAAAAGTATGGCAAACTGATACTGTGACATAGTGTTGTTTTTAATTCTGTATGGTGTACTGTAAAATATAAAAAAATAAAAAAATGAGGTTTTCACAAGGGAGTGGGGTTCATCCAACAGTACTGTGCAGGATAAATCTCAGGGGAGAAAGAGCAGGGCAATGTGAACACTGATGGGATTGAAGTGAAATAAATCTGTTAACTTGTATTTTTTTTTACAATAAAGGCAGATGACCAAAAACAAGAAGGGGCTCACATAAAGAATAAACAGTCTTGATATGTCCAGATTGAAAACTGTTACTGCACATAAAATTTGTGACACAAGAAATGAGAAATCCATTATTTCAAAAATAACTGCAATAAAAGTGGACAGGAAAAACAATTTGAAACACATCAACTTAAAAAAAAAAAAACTATCCTCAATGTTTTACCCATTCACCTACATGCAGTCTCAATACACACTCCGGACTGATAAGGTTCATTTCATTTGCATCACTCACTGGTGCACTGTACAATGTTTATTGCTTAAGAGCTGTAAACCCATGCTGGGTTATTTTCTGTCACTCTGTCAGCAGTTGTAATATGAAATACTGCCCTTCCCACTTCATTTGCTCAAACCATGTTTATCAGAGTCAAAGTGCTGCGGCCATTTCTAAGACAATATTGTCTCCTGAGTGTGCAAGCAATTCTGTTTTATGGAATGACGTAAAGAAAAAACTAGTAGGACTGTAGAGAATACATCAGTTCTTTGATTTGCAACAAACAAGCTCAAAACCAACCAACAAGGAAATTCTAAGCTGCTCAAGACTTTGTGAAGTGTTTCCCAGTTCCTAAAAGCATGCACATGAATAAAACAAGGTATCAGGTAATCTGAAAAAAAAAAGGTGCATGCCTGAACCTTTAAGAACCGATTCAATCTCATCCCCAGGTGTGAGTATTATGTTTAGCCCCCTCAGTGGGGAAAAAAAAAATATAGAATCCCTTGGATAGCTCCTCTATTTAGTCCACTGACCTCGGCCAGTTTTGAGTAAGACATAATGCACTAAAATGTTGAGGTTTTAAATATCACAGACATTAAACAAGAATGCCAAATCTGCTTTTTTTTCTGTGGCTCAGTCAAATACTAAATGTACAGTCTATGCTGGGGTTACTTACACAGAGGAAATCTTCTAAGTGACAAGTTTGAGACAAGTGTTGAAATATAGGGTACATCAAAAAATAGAGGAAGTTTAGTTTACTAGTAAAATCAATCCTACGTGTGTGTAGTTAGAAAAAGTCTTCGCACAGCACCATCTACAAAATGTTAACTGTTTATTTGTCACAATTTCCTTTGCTACTACAAGACACTGTTTTGTTTAAGATAAAAACATTATATATTTGTGATCGTCTCTACAACATCTGGAGGTAGTTTAGATTACTTCCTATTAGGACTCGTTCACAATTTTCATCTTTCAAAATCACTTCACACAAGTCACAAGAATTGGTAGAACTTAGGAGCACGACAACGTATTCGACAAAAGTAATAGAATACTTGGCATTTTTTTTTTTACTTTTTAGGCATCATTTTTCATATAAAAGGTTTATATAAAGCAGTAAGTGATGAAATTCAAGTTCTGATTTTGTAAAAAATATCCTCCTCTACTGCATGACATAATGGTTAGTTCCATTTCGTTATAAACAATAAGGGTTACTCCATTCTTTCAGGGGTAGCACAGAGGCTGGAATCATATTTTCAATTAAATTGTACTGTTTATGTGCCTCAACAGACTCACCCCTCAGAAAGTGGTCCCTCCATGTTTTAATCAAGAATGTGGAATACTCCATTAGTAGTGCAGAGGTGATACAACAATAAATAAATAAAATATTTTTTTTTCTTTCTTTTTTCGCACGTTTTTGTCAAAGACCATTATCCTTCACCTGTGAGCTACAAAATGTGAAAAGCTGGAATCTTGTCAACGAATTAGTGTACTTATGTTTGCATTGTCCTTCATGAGGAATTATAATTTTTATACCATGCCCAAATTCAACTTGTCAGTTTCACCGGTAAAAGAGTAGAAAATCTGATTTTGTTGCAACTCTCAGACTCCAATAATCATAATAGTAGTGTACAAGACATATATCTGTAAAGCGCCACCTGGCTTGTCATTATATACAAATAATTTGCTTTTTGTAAAATATACATAAATACAGAAAAATACTTATTATTTTCTGTCAAACAGAAAGCACAAAATAGTGTACTGAATCAAAACTAATCGATGACTTACTCTGAACTACCACATAACGCAAAGCCTTCCTTCCAAGAAACCTTTCATTTGCACATCAATGAGTTGACGAATAAAAACAAATCTACTCATATTACTAGCGGATTAATGTACTAAATTTTCCGGATAATGGCAACTGTTCCATTTAGGGTCAAAGTTCATGTCAGTGGAAAAGTAGCGGTCCGGATGAAATGCCACGTTCCATCTGCATATAGATATCATTTGTGTCAGCTTTTCACTGTCAGCTTCTGTAATATTGTATTTCAGTGAATAGACAGTGGCTATTTCAGTGTCTTATGCATACCCTTGTTATTCTCTTTTTTCACAGAGATGCTCAGCAGGGAGTGTACTGCTTAGCATTTACGCGATAACCAAACAATCAGCTGGAAACAAGTCACAAGAGATAGTGCATGAGATTTTGGATGGTAACCTTCTTTTAAGCAAATATTTTCTTTGCTTGGCAAAATTCTATGCTCAGCAACGCTATACAATTGGCCCCTTGCCTTAAGCATGCTATCACTTGAATCTTGTTCTATCATGAAACTTCGATCATTTCACAACTGCTGCTAAGTGAACGCTGGCTGCTCAGTGAACGACTGTCGTAATCGTCTTCCTCGCCCTCCATGCCAGTGCCATAGCTGCTCATGTCGATGATCTCTCGTCTCGGTCGGACCACTATCTCGGACACCGCCTCCCGAGCGCAGGAGCTAATTTCCTCGCACGACGCACTGCGGCCAGCAACCACCATGGGCGTCTTGCGGCTACAACGCGTGTCACTCCGCTCGCAGTCTGTGTGATCTGAGATTGCCTGGCTGCGCTTTGCAACATGTCCACCCAGTCTCTCTGGTGGCAACCGGTCCAGTCTACCTCCAGACTCCTCAAAACTGTTGCCACTTTCTTTACGTTTTTGCCACACGTTGGTCTTGCATTCTTCAGTTGATGGAGTAGCAGTGTTCAACTGCTGGGCAGTTGCATTGGAACTGACTCCTGTTTCTGTTATTGTGGAAAAAGTTGGACAAGATTTTACTTCTGTTAGCGAAGGTGACTGCACGAGATTCCCTAGGCTGTCAAAGAGATTTGGTGATTGGGTGGGATAATCTGGGGAAATTCCTGAGCTGCAAGGGCTGTTAAGAACCAAGGATCCTGACTCACTGTCACATGACGGCGATATTCCAGAGCTGGTGTCACTGCTCTGTGAATGTGTGCTGATCTGGCGAGAAAAGAATGGATTTAGTGGATCTTTTGGGGAGGAGCCTCTGTTCCCGGAGGATGAATGCTTGGGCGTTTCTAGCTGGACATGCACTTCTTGGGCCACCATCAGCTGTGGCAAGTCCTTGCCCTTGGCCTTACCCGTCTTGTATTTGGTCCCAGTGTTAGGAAGTACAGCATCCATAATCTTTCCGACCCGCGTTCGGCCAAACTGAAAGCCGACCGATGTTTCGCTTGGTGAGGGAACCTTCTTCACCTTGGGCTGGAAAGACTCCTTGGCAGGCTTGACATTGACCTGCAACTTTCCTGTCGAAGTCTGCTTGATAGCCATTTGCATTGGGCGTGGGCTAATGGTGCGTGGGGACCTGCTCCTACCCTTAGCCTTGGATTTGCCATCCATCTTTAGAATACCTCGTCTTTTTACATCAATGACTTTTCTTTGATCTTCTTTCCTTGGGTTTGTTAATCCGGTAGCAGTTCCTGCGATGCTGGGGTCAATAGGGACGCGGGGTTCAATGACTGCAGACACTTGTAACTGTGTTTCAGTCTGTTTGGTTTGTGTTTCAGTCTTTTCTGTGTGTGGGTCAGGCTTTTTGGTTTCTATAATAGGAATTAGCTTTTGGGGCTCAGGTTTCCTGGGTAGTTCAAGGGGAGCGCAAGAAGTTTCAGCAATTGCTTTGGTCTCCTCCGTTCTGACACTGGATTGTTGGCCTGTGTTGGCTTCATCTCGGGTGCGGTTTTCTGCTTCATCTTGAAGTCGCTTCTCTGCAAGTCTTGCACAGGCCTCAACAAATGGATTCTTGTGGCGTACCTCGGGTGAGTTGACACTGAGGTGGCTGGTGCCCCAGGCCAGCTGGTCAAGCAGTCCACAGGGGCTGCTGCTTCCAGACCGTGGCTTCTTGGACTCAGATGAGGGAGGAGAGCCCAGATAAATGGGACCCATTTTTGACACCTTGACATCCAGCCCACGTGGCCTTTGTAATGTTCGTGACCGATGCTTAGGACTCCAATCTACCGGAAGGGTTGACAGCTCCCCGTCCTTCTGTTCACTGATGGACCTCTTGTGAGTTCTGTGCTCAGCACTTAAAGGGGTGGTTGGTTCCGATGTGACCGCTTGGCTATCCTCTGTCAACAGGATGGGCTCGGGAAAAGGGGCCCCTGGCTTTGTCACCCGGACAGTCGGACGGGGCTGGGTTGAAGAGGCCGTTGTGACATCTTCCACTAGCTGAATTGGGCATGTTGCCAATTTGGAATCACTGGAAACCGAGGTAGACTGGCTGCTTGTTGTGGTCGTGCCTGTCGCAGTTGACAGTTCAGGGGGCAAACTCTTCAGTGGTTTATCTCTATGAAGGCGCTTCTCAAACTCTAAGAGTTGGCCCAGGAAGTTGAAGTTAGGAGATATGGACTGACGCTTCTCTTTTACATATCTGGACAAAAACATACAACACGTGACAATGTAGAGGATTTTATTCATAATAAGCTGCAATTTTTAAGTACAACCCCCTCCAAATAGCACTGATCTCTTTTGTTTTGTTTTTTGCCAGATTGACTAAAAACACAAATCTCTTTAAATATATTACTATTATTAAATACTCACTTGTATGCCTCATCAACACTCAAGTTCATGTGCTTCATGATGTAGGCTATTGCCACTGTTGGTGACCGCGAGATACCAGCCAAGCAGTGAACAATGACACAACCATTTGCTGACCGTACTTTTTCTGTTGGTTCAATTGATTGTAAAACATACATGTAAGAATACAACCAAGCTTTTTGTCTGGAAAGAAAAACCTCAAGTTTGTGTTTGCTTTTACCGTCACATACGTCATCTAAACGGCCACTTCAAGATGTATGTTGTTACTCTCAAACTTCTAATACTGAGGATTCGTTTCACATACACAAATAGCTCTTGAAAAGCAATGTTGCTTGATTTCTTGACCCTGTCATTATATTAAATAAATCAAGTATTGGAAAGCATGAATCATAAAGTTCTGTCACAGCACAAAAAGGATCTCGGCTTCATACGTAAGCCATTTTTTTTAGTTTCATCTTCATTTAACATCATCAGTTTTCTGTAGCTAAGAAAAGTTTGCCATCAAACACATACTCAAGACAATGGGCCCTCCAAGACCCTGTTATTGAAAGACAATGGCTCAAACCTCTTACCAATGAAGTTCATGGCATCTTCAAACCACGGCAGGAGTTTCTCCCCGTAGTTGTCCCGGACAGGGATGCGGTGGAAGTGGCCCGGCGCAATGTGCCGGGGCGAGGGGCATGTCTTGCTGACGTTCAGCACGTAGTTGATGCCGTTGGCCCGCATGATGTCCTCATCCAGGACGTCCTGCTGTGAGCCGATGTACAGGTAGTTCAGGACCCGGGTGGGGCCCACCTTAGCCACGGGCAGGCAGGGCTGTGAGAGGGTTGGGCCCAGCATCGTGCATTGTGCTTGGCCCTGTGGCTCACACAGGTAGGGGAAGGCAGTCTTGAAGGCTGTAAAGCCTCCTGCATCATTAAGAAAAACAAAAAAGGGAAAAACAAAGAAATTATTCAAGAAATTATACAAAACAATGATACACGTACCCACTGCTTAAAAAACTCAATATCTGTACGTACAAGAACACCCCTTAAGCACACCACTTGAAGTACAGGTGTATATAACTTTTAGAGTGTATTGGACAAGGGGATATGTTTTCCCCTTATTCTTGATCAGAAAAATGTCTCCACCGAGGACATTGATTTGACATTTTCAAAATTTTTCAAGTTTCTGTCTAAAAAATCAAATACATAAATCAAATGCTCTGGCACATACACTGTACCAAGGCTAGTACATGTACCTGTACACGAGTATGGTGTTATGCAATACAGTCAATGGGTTCACAGATGTAAATAACATCACACCAACTGACAAAACTACATAAATATACATGTCATGCACTTTTTAATATCATAACTGTGCTTTCAGGAAAAAGTTATCCGGTGCAATATCCTTGAATAACATCGTTTTGTTCCTTTTTCTCCCATAATCATCAATTAAACAAGACCAACATGCCCACTTTTTTCGAGATAGGAAGTGATGCAAGAACTCAAACACCGTCAGATGTAATTGGTGGCCTACACATCGGTTTGGAGGAACCCAGCGCTGGTATTGATGCGTGGGCGTCATAGTGCGGAAGTCCGGGTCATATTCGTATTGATTTCAATTGGGCACTCTGAGTAAAACACGCACAGGTGAATTTTGCAAGCATGTACATGTACACCATTTGTTCAAGCACAACGTGCCCATCCATTTGGTATGCACTGGTGGACTGGACTGGCTGGTATGCATGTGTACACTGTGTATATCCACAGATCTACAAAGGTGGAATGACACCTTTGTATTAAGTACATTTATGAATCTCTGCACTGCACCAGTCTATAATGTACATGTACAGTGTACACATTCAGTTGAATTAATTGTGGTACGTATCTTGCCATAGGCATAGCCATAGCCATAGATATAGCCACAGTCAAAGTGATGCCCGTGAAATGTGTTTTTCCCCCCACCTCTGTGGCTTATTCATGCAATTCAGCAGTCAATGGGAGCATGCTGGATATTACAGGTGCTACATTTCCCGTGTGATGCCTGCTGGTTTAATGTTGAAGTCCCAATTACATGTATGTTTCACGGGTAGTGTAGCACCAGAGACCCCACCTGACTATGCATGTGGCCAGTGACATTTTGTTTATCAACAAGCGGCATATATTGTAGCCTTCATGGGGTAGGGGGTACAAATCTAAACTTTTCTCCTCTTATCTGCCCTAACAACAACCCTCAACTCGAGCCCCTTTCTCCAAAATAATCCCGAGCCAGAAGTTTCAAAGAGCTACATGTCATTTAGAAGAGTTGCAATTCATTTCTAACAATTCAGAATTCATCAAACTCTGTAAAAAAAAATTCAACAACGGTCATTAAATGAAACTTCTGTTACTTGGACTCAATGCAAACACCGTACAAATAAATCATTGATTTCAGAAATTCTTCAAAAAAGAAATTAGAAAAAAAACCTCTCCACAAAACAAAGAGTTTCCTTTGGACATGTACCAGTACATACATGTAAATAATCATTTTATTTTCAAGGAAGTGTTGCAGAAGGAAAAACAGAGAATTCCTGGGACTAATGAAAAACCATTCTAATCAGAAAAGTTCTAACTGTTCTCATTATACAGGTTCTCTCCCATCACAGCTACACAACAACAAACCATCTGGCTTGCGTGTTGCCAATGCCACGCATTAGATGCATGGCCATGAGCCAAATACAAGGCTATATTAAGAGAGGCCCCCCCCCTCTACTGTCGTAAGCACAGGGATGAGTCATACATTGATATTTATAATGTTAGCAGATGGCCTCCCTTCACGACACACAAACACATAGGCCTATGCATGCACCACGGGGGCACACAGCCACTACATTATTCTTCTCAACCCTGTCCCCAGTTTATAAATAGACACGGGCATAGGTGGCCGGGTATATATTCTGGAATTCTCCTTCACTCTGTCTCCTGTTCTGTTTTTTCCTTTTTTAATATAAGGGCGGGAGTGGACATCTATGTAGGGCTTCACTTGTCGGGCCAAATATTAGATGACGAACGTCATGTTCTAAGCGTTGCTAAAGATGCCGTGGAAGAAAATGAAACGCGTCGGCGTGTCATGCATGCAGTCCAGAGAGACAGAAAGTGATATTACACCTTTAGGCAGAGGGAAAAAATTAATCCATCAGCAGTCTCTCATTTGCTGATTCATGTGTATTTTTTTCTTAATCCTCTGTGTTACTTTGTTTCAGCATCTCAAATTGTATTTTCTTTTTCTAACTTAAAACACGTGCCGCAGGCACAGCAAACTGATTAGAACACTATGCTGCATATCTATGCACAGTGTAGGACTTGACTTTATAATACTGAAGAATGAAGTCACCCAAATAAAACAAACTCTGTCAAGACTTTAAATAAACAATGTGGAATGGCAAGATTTGTTCCCCAGAATGGACACAAAACTACCGGTATTCACTGGTGCAAGTCTTTTTGTCTAAAACCTGTCCAAGCATCATTTGAAGCGAAAGATCACGTGTGAATTTGACACCATATGAAAAAGATCATTGTTTAAAGGGAAGAGATGGGTGGGTGTGTTGGGGGAGCTACGTGTGAGTTATCTCGCACCTGACAGCATAGAGACCGTCTTGAATGCTTCAGTTAGCTTGCTGAGAAGGACAACAATAAAGCTTTCGGGACACAGTCGGCTGACGTCCTGTGAACTCTGATCATAGACTATGACATCACATGAGGGACCAAATTTCTCTTCTTGACCGGATGTGGACAGGAGTTCCTGGATGGAGAGCTGCAAAAGGTGAGAACAAAGAAATTGAAGTCAGTTCAGATTTTCAACTCTTTGTAAATTCTCCTTGAAGGTAAAAATGTGGTGATTATAAAATTTCCACAATGGAATGAACATGTAACTCAAACCCAAAGTCTCAGGGTTTCAAGCTTTTGCTCATGTGAGTAAAGAATGAGGGGAGAAAGAATGACACAATATTTTACAAGTTTTACTTGAATTATCATAAGACTTCTACAAGTGGCTCAGACTTTTCAATTTACTGGTATGTATGGTTTTTAAGTATCTATTTTTAAGATAGGGTGCATAACTTCTAAAGATCAAAATCTGTGACTGTGCGTCACTCAATAACTAAACTTATTAAAGTAAAACTGGGCTTTCAGGAAACTGTGAACAAAGAGACTGATGTGTGCACACAACTTGTTCTGCACAATGCCTGTCACGCAATCAGACAGAACTTTGAACCTGTAGTTTGTTGAACTTGATTATCACAAGGTCTAGCATTTTGGGTGCAAATCAGAGTCACACTTGATGAAGTCAGCATTTTTGTCTTGGTAGGAAAACAGTCTGCATTCCAGAAGTCCAGCCAAATAAGTATATTGCTGAGACATCTGTCTAATGTTGAAATGATTTGATTCCTTGTAAACTATCAAGCATCTCAAGGACAAGTACATGCAACTCTGTATGTAAGAGACTGACAAATTGGACGGTACTCTCAACATGCATTCTGTTCTATGGACACCAAGGCAGTAAAGTTAGACCATGGTAAAGTTAGACGACCATGGTTTCCTCATTGGAAGTGTTCCTCTACCATAGGGATTTCTGGTGAAATTTGAACTTTGCCAAGGTCGGGTAAAGCTGTGTTGCGCTGATAACAGACTGAATCTTTGCAACATGGGGGGTAAAACATGCAACAAAATCTCACTGGAGTTGGCAGATGAAAAGAAATCATGCATGAAATATACATCATAAAGATAAGACCCTGCTATGTATTTATTTTGGTTGTTTTTCAACATCACTGTGTTCACAACAATGCCCGACATCATCACTTTTCTGTGAAGTCAATATGACTTATGCACCACAAGCAGGAAGTAGTGGGTTCCAATCCAACCCAAGCAAGCTAGTGATGTTATTTTTTGGCAACTCTCAGCACAGACTGAGAGTCTAATTGGAATATACACGTCCATCAGTGAGGGCAAAACCTGGTGTGAAAATTAACATCCCTGGTATAAAGCTAAATTAGCATCATTGAGTCAAGTTGACTCATTTTGTGGTGATGCTTTGAGTCAAGCCACATCGCTGTCATCACACAGTGGTCATCTAACAAAATTGAGGTGGTTACTGCTTGGATTTTCATGAATTACATGTACATTACAGGGTGGGTTATGCTTTGATGGGTAGGCCTTTAGTCAAGCCGAGTCAACTCATACCATACTGAGTCATCCTGAGTCCACAAAAGAATGTCACGACTATTTAAATGAGCATGGGTTAAGTCTACACCAAGTGTAAATATTTCTGGATAGCTCTCCTTCAAATGACCATAAATTGACTGGCACGGGTGACAAATGAATAAGAACCCCATGAATAAAACCTCAAAGCCTAAATGTACATGTATGCGTGTGCATATTAATGTTAAATCTGTGTTTGTACACATATGTACATGTACTAGCACATGCTTATGCTGCAGTAAAATTCTGTTGATAGGCTTCCACTGAATTGCACAAGCACACAGGGAAGTTCATTATGCCCAGACCAGGACAGGGTCAGTTTAGAAGTGAGTCATTCGGAGGTTGTCAAACATTCTGCACTTTGGTCAGATTTTAACAAGGTGGTGCTGTTTCAGACGGCTCGAAACTTGTACATGTACATGGGCTGGCACATGCTCGCTGCATTCAAGACAAGAACTAAAATGGGCATGGACCTGACAAAAGATGAGAACATTGCAAAGCAAAAAAAATTTCACGATGTCACTGTTTGCTGAATGACTAGTCTGTTTGCACAACCAATTTGCCAATGTGAGTAGCGTGTGAGGTTACCCCATAGCAACCATCTCCATAACTACATGTACATGTACCATACGTGCTCTATGATATTCAGACACATATTCAACCAAAAATACATGTAGACTCAATGTTTTTGGAGAAAATAAATAATTTTTCTTTTCATTTTTAAAGTCTATTACTTTCCTACAGACATTTTCTATACTTTTATTTCAAAAATAAAATTACACTCACAATTGATTTTACAAGCATCAAGCATACATGTACCGATACCTGAACCACCAGTTAACACAAACTCACCTCACAAAAATGTTTGGCAAACGAGAAAAATGCCACAATGACAGAGTCACCCAAACCTCAATACAACAACAGCCCTACTGAGGAAAAAAAGTAGAGCCTGGTGTACAACATTATTGGAAGTCCAGCCAAGAAAAAAACAAACACATACTGTTCCATGTATAAATGTACAAAAACTCTCTCAAGAGACAGCTGTTTGTCTGGACTTCATGATGTATTTGCCGCAGGGCAGCCAAAACAATAACAGCATCTTGGAGAAAGGCCAATTCCAACGTTTGACCAGGCTACGGACAGTTACATTCTCTAGCTGGTGCTTTGTTGCTGACCATTAGCTCAGAGGAAAGGAATGCTCCATCAGTTGACAAATGGCTACAATATTTCAAGTCACACCTGACGAGTCCAATGCTCCACTGCATTTCCAAACATGTACAAACAATATACTATATTGGTAAATGCATGCACATTGCACAAGACTATGGGCAAAAGATCCCCATAAAAAAAAAACAGGAAATCACAAATACATTTTAGTTTACAAACATGCATACCGGTACATACGGTATATGCATGCCTTGCAAAAATTAGCCTGGAACAGTTGTCCCGATTGAGCATGTGCAATGACATTTTGGCAGCAATCCTGCCCTTTTTGTGGGAAAACTTGTCCATGATCACAAAATTTTGAACTTGTGTCACAGTAGTACCTGTCCAAGGGGCCACGAAAAGAACTTGTCATCGTAGATATCTGTCCTCTAACCACCATGCTAACAGGAAATGATGTATGCATCCCAACAGTTCAAAAATCATACCCTGCACGCTTGATTCTTTCCTACAGGTTCCTGAAACACAAGCCCGAGTTCTAGTTTTGTTGCCAGTGAAATTCAACGACCATTACCATGCGGTTTTACTACTCTTGGAAGAACTCACAAACTGGCCCGTGACTCCTCTATCACCACTCAACGGTCAATCACAAATTCATTCAAACAAATCAGTTCATCTTCCATGTACATGTAAGTTATGTAACTTATTGGATAGAAACACCTCTGAACATGAAGCCTTGTCGCCCCAATTTCCATTCACGTCTGATTTCCTTCCAGACAAAAATATTTCACCCACGTTTGAAAACCTACAACTCATGAATCATCCGATCACACCACGATATACCCCCAAAAATCTTATTCAGAGGCGCCCTTATCAACACCAGCAAAAATCGTCAGAATGAGAAATGGCTTTTCCTTCCAATGCTCACGCAGAGCAATATTCGCCAGCATCTGGTCAGGTCTAAGACAGACTTTTTCTGAAACCCGAACAGCCCTTCAGATCGGAAATGACCCCACCCCCTGTTGAGGGACTGGTTCCTGCGGCAATTCTCCAAAGTCAAGATCAAGTCTGCCTCAGGCAGCCAATTTTTTGGATTCTCTCTATTAAAAAAAGGAAAAAACCACACACTCACACACCGACCGGCCCGCTGACTCGCATACATGTAGCTTCAATCTCCATTGTTTTGCCACAAACCAATTACCGACATGCAACTTTTGGTGGTGATCAAATCCTTGAGAGCATTACTCACTGGACGTCAACTTGGCAGGGGCTACAGATAGGAAATATCACAATTACACCAGTGCATTTGTTATAAAAGAGACCACACTTCAGGGGCCCAAACAAATCCAGAAACGTAGCCAAAGCACGCTATCACCCAATAGATGCAACACAACAACACACCATACAAGCTCGGGTGTGGTTTTTGGTTTTCTCTGCTGGGGTAATGGCAACAACATAGACAGTCACCTTTGATCTCTACACTGAGGGTACCGTTTCAAAGGGAATTCCCATATGAACCTGTGAAAGGTATGAGCAATACATACATGTACATGTAGTTTGCAAAAAAAATAAATTGTTCTACCAAGTCGACTTACTGCACACTGTATGCAAGGCATACAACAATCATAAACAATGTAACACTTGTCTTTCTTCTACCTGTTTAAACCTAAAGCTCTTGAAGTTGCTGGAAATACTATTCTAGTGCTCACCAATCTTACCAGCAGGTACATGTAAATGTATACATCCTCATTTTGAAAAACTTGTGCCATGTTAAAGTTGTAATTGGATGTTTAATATTTTTATAAAGGTTACTCCAGCTTCACTACAAGGAACTAATGGCAACCTTGTCATTAGCAACTTGCAAATGACCACAACCTGGCATTGTACTGGTTCCTTGGTTTGTGGGCAAGAAATACTGGAGGGGGTCGGTGTACATGCAAGTTAGAACTTGCAGTACTGTCCAGTTCCAAGAATGAAGTCACTTGAACATGTGACAAACCAAACTGGCCTGGTGCTCCAGATCAAAAACGTCATTGTTATATCCTCCTGTGAGTCATGGAACAAGACGTCCTGCCTTGACCTTTTGGAAACCCCACAAGGCAGGCAATGAGGGGAAAATCCAAAATTCGGGAAGTATGCCAAATGATTACACATCACAGGATATGCTTAAAGGGAGTGCAGGCTAAATACTTTCACAATACTTGCATTAATAAATATGATGAGCTTATTTACAATCAAAACGAACAACTAAAAGTGCAACACGCATCGTAGTTAATGGGAAAAGTTCCATAAATATCAGTGCATGCACCTTTCCATGGTGAACAGTACATGTAGTATATACATGTATATGTGGCACAGTAGATTTATCAACACACCAACAGGTACATATGTACAAGTTGCATTTCAAACATGTAAGTTTTAAAAATCGCATTTAGCGTCCTTGCGCTTTAGAAAGTTCAATATCCCGAGTTACCTTAGTAAGTTGCAGACAAAATACCGGTACATATAGACAGCAAAGATCAGCACAAAGAGCAAAGGTTTTTTTGTGTGTGTGCGTGATCGATACTTTTATAAGCACAATTGGGAGGACTTGGCTAGTCTATACATCCTTCCCATGGCAAGCACAATGGTGATGGCCTGACCACAGGCTATGAGTCACAGCACAGTCCAGGGAGTGCAGGCCCATAGTCTAGGTACATGTACATGTACAGTGTATATTGCCACACAACCAGCTGAGCTGGTCTTTTCTCAATGCAAAAGAGCGAGAGAACCAATCTGAGGTAGAGGAAACACGATCTATTTACGAGCCTGTGGCACCCTGCTGCCCTGATTTGAATTCCAGAAAAATTCTCCCACTACTCCATCGCATATTTTATCATTCAAAAGTGCTCTTAGAAAAATTTACAAATCATGCAAAAAGATACACGTAACTGAGAGATACAGAATGAAAAGCATGACTTGAATTAAACTGCAAAATGCACTGAATTTGTATCAACACAAACAAAAAAGGCACTGCAAAACTGAAGGTACCAACTCTGTTAGATGTACAATGTAGGCCTACCAGTATCTAGCCCAAGGTTGGGCAAAATGTGGTAAGCCCTTGCATCAGCCTGTTCATTTCTAAATACCTAGGTTTCTTAAGGCTAAAATGAACATGAAATTTGTCAGTCAAACTTGCAAAGAATCAGAAAGCATTGTTTGGTAGTCTAGAATACCAGTAAGAGAAACAGCATGAGAGAGCACTGGCCGCAGTGCATTGTGGATGAAAGACTCTCTGGACAGAGCAAACTTGCGGGCCATCGTGGAAGCTTGAAAAAATGCAGCTCTTGCGTTCATCCTGTGCTTGATACCACACAACCACTTTTGAAAACACAGGCCTTCTCAATCCCTGGATCTTTTTGACAATTTTCCATGCACATGGTTCTCCTAGTAGGAATAGCATGCATTATGTGTCATGACTGTCGTCCCCACTTTTCACCCACACTGCACTGCAGTAAACATTGTGTTTTGTCATTATCGTTTTGGTCTACTGCAAGCATTTAGTTTTTGCAGGTATTTTGTACATCAACCAGTACATGTACTTTTTTGACATGAAATACTGACAGGGTCAATAACTCTGTCAGAAAACTAGAGAATGTCAAGAATGTCAAGACAGATCTGTGTCCAGACAAAAATGTCCATAAAAACAACCTGAAACTTTAATACTGCAAGTACATGTACATGTCCCATACATATATCTCCTCCACCACATCAATGCCAACTGCTTGTACCAGTATTTGTCTGAATGCCATAATAAGAAAGTCTCAAACTTGTGGAAAGATCTGGGAATTAATTATGTAAACTTTTTTAGCCCGATGAACGTCCATTATTCCTACCTCCAAGAGGTTGATCACTTGATTTAAGAAGCAGGATGTACATGCATAAATAACTTCAGACTCAGTTCAAATGCTTAAGTTTGGTAGAGTTTACAGCTCATTTTTACAATCTACATGTACTCCAAATAATAGTTACATGTACATGTATGCCCTTGGCAATAGAACAGGGTAGATCATTTTCTTTCTATTAGCACTAAACTTGCACGGTGAAGTCAGCACCGGTGGCACAACGCTGGTAATTGATTTCAGAACTTTAGGTTTCAACGATATTGCATATTAGCCAAAACTTTTTTCTTCCTGCAAAGAGATGCACAAGCACATATGTAACATATATGAAAAATTTGGACACAGAACAGAAAAATCCATTTTCACCTTCAGAGAAAACCAGTTGTAAAAAGTCAAAGTCCGTTTTTGTGAACAAATGAGAATGTCCATTCCACCATATCTTGTGAACTCTTTAAAGTTTTCAGTCAACAAGAGTTTAAATTCTTGAAAAATAAAATAAATACGTGGATGATCTTCCCCAGTACTGTAAAATTCTCTTTTGTTATCTGACAGCCTACACCAAAACTGTAAATACATGTAGTAACTGTCCCAATCAATCAAGTTGCTGAGTGCTGATTCTCACAAGCAAGTTCACTGTATCAAGGTACTGGTAGTTTTACCTGATGTTGAACTGAATGACATACACGTAAGTGCCATTACTTTCAACTGCTTCAGTTAAAACGTTCTGTTGACTCCACAGAATAAATGTTCCACTTTTTTTCTGTAGACAGAGTTTACCAGCCTTGTTGAGATTAAACCCTCCAGAAAAACACTCAATTTTGCAAATCACAGATTTTTGTCCTCTTCTCATAATACTTTGCCCCAGAAACCATTGGCTTTACTCCAGAAACTGCTAGAAAAATACCGGGTACTTGCTTTGGCAACTCACAGTTATGGAAGTAAATCATGACTATTTTTTTGGTCCTCACATCACAACAATACAGCAGGCTTTGCTCCTAACACAAAAAAAGTACTGACAAATCTTACATACTTGCAAGTGTAGTAATGCTAGAGTGCTCTAAACAAAAATCACTAAACTGACCATCTACTAGTAGCATGTGTCGAGTACTAGTCACATGTACATGTACATTCAAGAGTGGTGATGAACATTTAGTTAGTCATAACCACAAATATTCCACACTTTAGTCAAAACACGTCCAGTGTGATAAAACCTGATTGCACAAGGTGTGACCAAAAAAGGAATATTCTGTGTGATCACAGGATTAATTACTTAACAGAACTGGTAGAATAAACTCTACAAAACTACGAAATATTTGACCAATACAGTATTTCCAATTTAAACAAAATCACAGACGATTTACTAGGACACAGGGTAAAAAAAATTAAACTACTGCAGGAACTTAAAAGTCAATCAGCCAATCTTCTACCATGCCCAGAACTATTCTTCTATTACCATGAAGGAAAACACAAACAAATCTAGCGGGGATGAGAGCAAAAATACTGGTACTTACATTACCTTACTTACGCAGAAGTTGTAAGACACTTTAACCGCTCCCTACTTCTTTTTAATTATAAATCCAAGGCAACATGAACAGTGAAACCTCAAGTTGAATCGTTCTAATTCTAGTAATACTTATAGCACAGCCACCTTCCTCTGCTGGCACTGATGATATGACAACAGGCCCTACTAATGCTGAATGCTATATCTAACCAGAGGGAATCCCTCAGTTTTGAGTGTGTGGTGTGTGTATATACAGAGGTGAGCTGTGGCCTGGACTACCCACACTGGCTGTTCAATGACACGGCCCAATGGAAACAAGTCACAAGGGAAATGCCTCACTGTTCCCGCTTCCTATGAGCTCATCCCCTCATGCATAATGCATGAGCTGCTATGAGCAACCAATGAAAGTGGCAGCGGGTCTTCCCTCACTGCCAGTGTGGACAGTCATTGGGTGTATGCTGCTGCTGGATAATTTCCATGAGCAGAATGATGATGGAGTGCCTGTGATCAACGATTTGTCAGTAGTAGTGTCCACAGCAACCACCCCTAATCCTTGCTGTTTATCAGCAGGGTTTACCCTTGCTGACTGCTCTGGAAAATCATGGGGAAACTGGCAGAGGAGTGGCTTTGTTCCAAAAAAAAGAAGAGTTGATTGGGTGATCTCAGTCAAGTCACATGAGTGTTGACCATCTTGACTGTGCTGATAGTGATACAATCATTATGATGCATCATGCACACGTGTCACTTGTGATATGATTGGGATTGTGATATGAATTATGTAGCAGGGTTAGTTTAATTATCCATAACCTTTGACAAATGAGACTTCAGTTGGTACATGTAAGTCCCATGGCAACACTACACATCAAACATCCAGGAGGGAGGAAACCACACAGCGGGGAGAGAAGGATGACATCATATACATGTACACGTAGCTGCTTCCAGATTGGTGAGGACACAGCTTATGTAAAGAGACAATGATGAATATCCATCGGGGCAAATTCCAGACAACCACAATAATAACCTAAATTCTGGCAAACTGGTAATGTATCCTTACACACTAAAAGCACTAGGTGTGCACAAGTGTCATGGGAAGTTACATGTACATCTATGAACACATCATGTACAATCACATGAAACAGGCAGGATGCTCTCTCCAAATACCTATCAAGTGTCATTTCCTGTAGGATTCCTAATTTTGTCCCAAAATATACAGAATCCAGATGTCACCTTCAGTGTTGTCATTCTGCAGCTAAACAAAACAGTTGCTTTTTATGGAAGCTTCTAAATGCACCGGTAGGTATAACTACCTGCACATGTACTTACCATTCCCATGAACTCAGAACTTTGATTTCCAATAACCTGCCTGCAATTTAGCAATCTGCCAAACAAAACGGTTCACACAGATTTGTGTCGAACACATTCAAGGTGCAAAATAGATCCCTCTGGATCAGGGCTTTAAATTTGAAATACTTTTGTAGTACATAAAAATGCACTCCAAAAATGTTTTAACTTAAATACATTAAAAAGTTGACAGACCCTATACAGTGTTCATCATGTACAAAAAGAGCTTTGGATGATCATGCATCATCAACAGTCAAAATCATACTACTCCATCAAAATTCAAAACACAAGGCTGTTGGTGTTAAAAAATCTGGCTTTTAAAAATTTACCTGGACATCATTGACTGCACGCACATGTACTCTCAAGTTATCAAAGAACAATAGTGGGATCCCAATATGACGCTTTAAGCATCAATCTGCGCATTTCCGCATTTGAAAACAAGGCTGTATGTGTCAGCTTCAATTCTTAATACGATCAGATGACTGAAAGTAAGGAGTCAAGACACAAAATACATGAAGGTGTGTCAATCAAACGAAAAGATAACGGCAATTTACCGCAAACTAACATACCTGCGATGGTCGTGTATCTGCATGTGCAGTGGGTGTGGTTTAAACTGAAGTAGCGTCATACTTAAGAACCAGATACTGCGTGTACTGTGTCGACTCTGCAGGCGCGCCCAACAAAGTTCAACACGGAGAGCCTCGGTTCCGATGCTGATATGCGCAGAAGTGCTAATGTGAAATCCCTCTATTACTCAATGTTTTTGTGGAACTCAAAATGATGATTTCATTTCCTGTACACATGTAATTATCTGGCGAATAAGTACCGGTGCTCATTATAGTAAAGTGACAAACGCCTCCTATACTACCTGTACAAGAGTAAAAAAAAAACTAAAATTGTCTGAGTAGCATTCAACTCACTCCTGCACTCTCAACTTCAAGTTGCAATCCCAGGAATTTCATTCAGCCTACCCAAGGCATCCATCACATGTGCACCCACAGTAATTAATTCCTCCTCTCCAAGAAACCTACAAGGAACTCAAGCATATGACTCAGACCACAAATATGTCTTACCCCAAAGATTCCAGCTCACTATAGGCATGCATACACCGCATCTACATGTACACTATACATGTACATGTACACATGTGTGCAGCTGTGTACAGCACTGGTAGTAAAGTGGCCAAGATGTTCCATAAAGGTATAAGATCCCATTGCAATCTCTAATTCAGCTTTCAACATGGCAAGTCAATTTGTCCCAAATGACAAGGAGTGATCTGGTATTGAGGAAATGATGTCAAGGCTTTCTCCCTGTTTCACTATCAGAAGTGATTTCTGAGTTTCACACGAGACAGATACAGTCATTCTTTCTGAACTTCCAGCAAGTTCCAAGTATTTTATGTCGGTGCATGCAGTTACCGTCTTTTGACGACTTTTGGTGGGAGCTTGGGTGATTCAGTGATCAGCCATGCCGGGATCTGGGTACACCCTGACTGTGGCAGCCCCTTTGACGTCAGCATGCCAGTCAACACTGCCTACTAGGCCACAGTTCGCGCACGTTCTGGTCCTGCTGAATGGTTTATGAATTTACAAGGGCACCATAAAGGGGGTCCCCTGAGCAATGTAAACAGAACTCTTTTCTACAGTACCCATGGTACTCAAGTGTGTCTGCTATAACAACTGGGGATTATTTCCATTTGAATGCACTATGTCTACACACTGCCCTCCATGCTTAACCACAGGAATTCCATTCAGGTTGTAGTTTGACGTCATCATGGAAGTACCACCAAAACTGGTTATATTACTGGAACTCAATAGTAAATGGAAAAAAAAAAGCAGGAAACCCGCCACTTTTTAATACAAAGGAATTGCGTGCGAACTTCATACAAGCAATGTGAACTGTTGATCTCAATTTAACCCTGACCTTTCTTTTTTTCATTTAAGAAATTTGGGAATGAAAAGAATAGTATTTATAGACCACATGTATTTTTAGATAGGAACTTTCCACCCCAATTTCTTTCATTTTTTTTATCCACAAAAAGCCAAATGGATGAGAAAGTGTTTAGTAATGATAAGTCACTCAAAAGTCACATTGTGTTTTCGGATGTGTACAAGAAATATTTCAAAGGATGGAAACCTGTAAAGTTCTGACCAAATTTGGCAATCAGAGATACATGTAGCCTTGTGACATACTGGTAAACTTTTTGGTTGCAGTAACATGTACATGAACCCGTCGTCCAACGACCCAGCTTTCAAATTACTGGCATTTCTGCTACACTAATACACTGTACATGTCTAGATATTCCAGCTTTTGTTTAGAATGTATGGAATTCTACCTGGAGGCAAGTCTGGTCAAAACTTTCCCACCCAAACAGCCAATTTCAATTTACATATATGCAAATGAACCTGGAGTCAATTTTGAACAGACACACACATCAAAATAATTTGTTTCACTGCAATGTATGTTCACAAAAAAACTTTTCACGAACCCCCGGTGTAGTTCTTATGACATGTTCAGTGATCAATATGGTTTGATGTGTACAATTTGCTGCAGCAACACAAAAGCAGTGTTAGCAATCACACATTCTTGATAGATTCTGAAATCGTATATAAATGGATTTTTTGTGAGTGTTCTGATGTTTTTAAATCCTGCATCAATTCATTCTGAGCTCCGCTCATGGGGTAAATCCCAATGGGCTCGGTGCCAAAATGTACATGTACTTTCACCTGTCACATTTTGACATATAATGGTACATGTACATGTTCTTGAAAATCATGCTGTGCACCTGGCAAGGTGTTGCATGCCTGTGCACATTCAGATGAAAATCTGTGATAGTACCGGTACCAACATGTGCGACAGCCAATGCATCTATGCAATGTGATATATTGATTACACCACACATCATCGTCTAAATTCTAATGTTTCTGCGTAGAGCTCAAATCTAAATCTTAGTGTCATGCAAGCAAATACTTAGAAAGACCAATATACCGATACCATGTGGAGGCTCCTCAATCCAGAATCCTTCTGGAAATCTACAATGGGGCCCTCTCTTGTTCCATTCCATGGACACCACCATAACAAAAAATGGATCAGCTTTTCATTTCTCGGAGAGAGGGAGAGAATCATTATTATGTCTTGCAATGCTTTCTACCCGTGTACCCTGTGTGCATAGTTGTAGATCATGTTGGTAAACTTTCAACCTTCACGTACACATGAACGTCATGACAAGTTCTGGCACCTCGCAACCTCTGGATTCTTGCTCAGCTGTTAGTCAAGCTGATTAGGTTGTTGTGCCCAATGTATCATCTGACTGTGCAGTACATGTACCAGGATGTGACAGATTAATTACTTGTAGAACAAGCTCTGATTGTACCATGAATTCTGAACAGGCCACATGTGCCAATTCTTGTCACAAACAATCACGCTTGAGACTTTTGTGTGATGTTTAAAATGCAGTTTACAAAAGCCAAACGAATCTTGAAAGATATTTCAAGAGTACTTACTGCCTCATTCTTCTCATCCAAGGTTAACCACAACATTTTCTATTTCCCAGTCGCCAGGACATTGACATTGATCTGAGTTACATGGACAGTCCTGCTACCTACTGTAAACAATGAGTCAAAGGGCTGGTGTCCTGCAGTTTGTGCGTGTACGCATACAAAGGTAACAACAAGTGCTACCCAAGAAATGAAACTGCGGACACTTCAACTGTATCAATTGAGGAAATGACCCGGAGAGATACATGTACATGTACTGTACATGTATGTACATATACATATTCAAATTAGATGAGAGAAATGCTTGGCACACCTCAATCAATCACCAAATAAGGCAAGGACTGTTCAGAGATTTCTGATGCAGAACAGCAGGTTCACACGCTTGTCATCCTCTATAAGTATTTTGTTTACTTTTTCTGTATTTTTGCCATTTTTAGTGTTGTACCAGTACTTTGATTTGCCTTTGTTGCAGTTGAATAAATAATAATGATCAATCCCTCTGGATGCTGTGTGTCTTTGTGATATGACGTCCCACGTGATGTACCAGGTGTCCCAGAAAAAAAAACCCTGAGGAAAGGGTTTAACATGCCCAGACCATGAGATATGATTATGATGTATAAGGATCTCTGAAAAGTACCGGTAGAAGCAGTATTCTTTCTAATGAAACCTCCATGGTATCCCTCCTGTCATGCATGACTGAACACCATTCTCTTGAAAATGGGGCATCCGAACTCAGTTGTAACACTTTGGATAAACCAGTGAATGAGGTTGTCCTCTGTCATGCTTGTCCTGGAAAGGAGATCAGGGGCACACCAATTATTACATAATTCACAGTTAATTATGCACCCGACATCTTCCATGTGTCCACCTTCCCTTTCAATGCAGAGTTCACAACAGCGGTGCCTGTCAGCCACAGCTCGTCTCACCAATGCAGGGTCATGTCATAAGATATCCACCTCCTATCGAATGCGACCTCGTAAGTCTTGGATGTTACCTGGTGGACTGGTGAAAACTTTGTCCTTCAGATACCCCCATAAAAAATAATCACACAGGGTGAGATCTGGAGAACGGGGCAGCCATTCAATTGGATGGTTAAGAGCAATTACTCGATTACCCGCAGGACATTCCTCACAGCGATGAGCCTGTGTGCGGGTGCCCCGTCTTGGGCCCACCACAGATGTGGGAAAACACCATTTTCATGCTGTTGAAAATGCATCTGAAGTTGGGGTACCATGTCTTCGTTGATCATGTGCAAGTACCACTGACCATTCGTATTCCGTTCGAAAAAGAATGGTCCGATAATGGCACCATTCCCACACGGTCCTACCTAAACGGTGACTTTCTCACAACTCATGTTGGCTTCAAAGTTAAAATTTTACGGGTGCCCCTTCGGAGCGTACTCGACGTTGTTGTGGGTGTTAACTTCTCTGTTCACCCCAAATGCTACCTCATCACCGATTGTCAACCATTCAAGAAACCTTTCATTGGCCTGACAGGGTTCCAGGAGCCACTGAGCAAACTCCCATCTCCTCCTGAGGTCTCCACACAAAAGTTGGTGGCGGATGTGCATTCGGTATGGATGGAACTGCAGGTCTAACTGCGTTAATGTGGTTAAGTTAATGTGGTTAAATGAAGAATGGGACAGTCCAAGTCCATTCCTCCTGCAACTGGTTCCCCTTGGCTGTTTGACAAGTTGCTGTCGAACTGCAGCAACATTTTCAGGAGTTCGCACTGTGTGCCTCGTTCTCGAATGACCCTTATTCAAATTAAGGCTTGTCCCATGTCCTCGGTATTTGCACACATTTTCCCAGATGGTCGACTTTACCGGTGGATCCCTATCAGGGAAAGCTTCCCTAAATGCAGCTTGGGTGACTTGAAAGCTCTTGTTTTCAAAAAATTTTGTCACGACAAAGACTCTTTGCTCTTTGGTAAGTTGCACAATGTTGCAGATTTGCTGTCCTGCTTCGAATACTTTTCAACACTGCACTGGCCTACCTCGGGGCAAGTCAACACATTTAAACCAGATTACTGCATAACTTGAAAGTAACAAAAGGCAATCTTCCCTCATTAACATGACCTTTGTTGTCACTTTTAACCAGGACAAGCATGACAGAGGACAACCTCATTCACTGGTCTATCCAAAGTGTAACAACTGAGTTCGGATGCCTCATTTTCAAGATAATGGTGTTCAGTCATGCATGACAGGAGGGATACCATCAAGGTATCATTAGAAAGAATACTGCTTCTACTTTTCAGAGATCCTTATACATTATAATCATATCTCATGGTCTGGGCATGTTAAACCCTTTCCTCAGGGTTTGGTTTTTTCTGGGACACCCTGTAATGATTTGACAAAACTGAACAACCAGTACGCAAATACATATATACATATACAGTGTACATGTAGCAACTTAACAAATATGTTTTTCCCACAGTATCATTTCCCATGTCATATCACTACTTTAAACATTCATGTAGCAGTATTTCAAGTCATGTACATGTGTAGTCTGTTTTGTATTCCTCCCATTAAAATCAACATCATCACATGCAGGTGCATGACGTGATAAGGTAAACAAATGGCATACTTGTATGGTATGGTGGCACTGTCCAAAATGACCTTGCATGTGAGGGTGAAATCAGACACCAAAGTGTTAAGACTAATGGCCATAGGAGTACATGTACATACCATCACAAGTACACAGTGTGACTGAGCACACTGGTAAGTTTCTTTTCCGCTATTAGAAATGGTCGAAAAAGTTTGATGCCTAAGCGTGAGTCCCCCCTTTGCACCTGTGCGGTGTCACATGCTATGCCAGGATCCTTCCATACACACAGCTATACCCAATAGAGTTTATTCATGGGTCGGTCATACTGAAATTGAAAGTGAGATTACATGTAACTCTTCATTTTTGAACGTTGAAAGTACAAGTACATGTACAAGTAGAAATGAAATGAAAGCTATAAAATGAAATTTAGTGGCAAATTAGTACCTATCTATTCTGATGAATAATTTCAAATTTGAAATGAAACTTTAAAAAAATGTACTTTAGTGTTTGAAGCCAGATTTAGAAAGATATGGAAAGGGAGGCATGGGATGCATGGTAATAATAAAAACAGTCTGGTCCCTTCCTAATCGACAGTTTGTAATTACTAAAACAGATTCACAGGACAAGATCTAAAATGGCATCCACGTCTTTGAAACCTTACTTGATCAGGCACTGGGCTTCTTTTTTCCAGGCCTATCTGCCCCACTTTCTGATTGGCAAATTAGGGAGAGATTGGTGGGACATGGTTAATCCAGGCAACCAGCTCAACATCTCAACAAAACTTCGTTACAGGTACCCATGCAACTTGCATATGACTGTGTATGCACAAGGTGAGTTCCCACCAAAGAAGCATCATTGCTGTGTAAAAGCAAGGCATCTCTTTATCCTATACAGAGCAGATATATACATGTACACATCAATGGGGCATGTACCCCTGGTGTTGAAACGTCACACTACCCCTGAAGTACCCCTGCAGTGCAATAGCATGAATAGAGCACCAATACTCCTGTTGCCAGCAAAACCGTTCTCCCATTAATTTTCCACTTACCCAAGAGGAGAACTCTTCAACTCCAGTTGACACAGACAACCCAGCCTACATGGTCTGAAATCACATCCCCAATGCACACAAACAGGACAGTGGTGGTTGATCCATACAGGAGTACTGCACTAGTATTCAATGCAAAGTTTGTTGAGATAGTGACTAATGTTCAAAGTGAAAGGACACTGCAGCCAACTTTTGTTTGTTAGTTTGGGGGCTATTCTTTCCATGCACGTATGGTAGCACTGTCATTTGATTAAACCACAGCGCACTGGTGAAACTGAAAACTAGTCAAGCAACAAGACAGTGGACTTTGACATCCACTGAGCAAGATCAGGCATTACAAACTAAGCACAGCAAGGGTGGAGTGCAACTGTGCGCTCATGCACTGGCACTGATGATTATGGTACATACATGATCAATATTGTTTAAAAGGAGAAGTGTTGGGTGATTTTCTACTTAATACATGAAGTTATACCTGAGGGGCCCACTGGTACTTACATGCACAAGTTTCAGCCTATACATGTACATGATACAAATTGAAGTTTGTAATCCGCTCTGTGAGGGAACAAGAGAGGGTGTGGTTTTTACATGAAAACAACGGTCCTTTGGTGAGAACTCACTGAAAGAGCGCCCAAGTTTATGCGCATATGGTGTGGGGCGTAGTGAGAACGCACAACCAGTTTACGTTGGAATAAACCAGTACCGGTGCATGGTCTTTGGGTGTGTGCTGAGCGTGTAACCGACAAGCCCAGTTGAAAAACTTCCCAAATCAGCTTCTGTCTTCTTTGCAGATGAGGGTGCTCTTTCTTTAACGCAGGGCTGATATACACGTACATGCACATGTATGTTGTACATGTACTGTACATGCATGTACGAGACCCACACTGAATCATTTGCAAATTTTACTTGGACAACATACATGTAGGTACCACATACCAGTATCCGGTAACTTGTGCAGTACGTGTGCTACCCGGTATATAATGTACATGTCCAGTTTGTGCTAAAAACACAACTCTGTAATAAATATGGATAGTCTCAAGTACATGTACACATGTGTACAACCAAATTTGTGTAGCTATCAGTACAGGATCACGCTTCTTGCACAGCGGCAGTACAACACTTCAAAATCCCATAGTAAATGGATTTAGATTCAGAAAGTATGATGCAAGGTAGTGCTGGTGAAAATTTAAATCACGTAGTGTACACAAGAAATGGCTGTCTTTAATTCAATTTGAGAAGCTGCCTAAATGCAGAAAGCACTGGGGGTATCCAATTATCTCAGGTTAAATCACATTGAAGCTCTGATCAAATTTTCGGCCAGATATTTATGGCACTGGTACAATTTGTGTCTGTGTACATTACAATGCTGTCCGTGTACGCGCAAAGTTCTCACACTCAGTCTCATTTGTTTTCATCAGCAGTTACATGTATGTAACTTATGGGTTACATGTACATGTACTCCTAGCACTGGGATCCTTGAGTCACTGCAGGAAAACAGGATACCGTACCTCAGGCTCAGACACCTCCATGCAAGTTCCCACAGCTCTTTTTCTGAGCAAGGGAAGGCAAAGTGGATTAGACAAAGCACCTGCTAAAATTATTTGAAGGACCAGAACATTTTAAGTGTACATCTGGAAAAGCCTACTGGTATGTATATAAGTAAAAAAATAGTGAGTTTTCAGGGATAAAAGAGAACATTTTTTACAGTTGCATGTCCTAAACATAGCACTAGCACCTTTTGTATCTCCAAATACTGGTACCTCCCTCCCCCCAAAGAAAGCCCTCAAGACACCCCCGGGGTCTACAAGAACATTGTGGATGACTCACACATGTGTCATCTCCGGTAGACCGTGACTGCCAACGTCAACCCCCACCCTGTGAAATTAGTACCCCTAGTCCTTGAGTCTAGCCTTTCCCCCCCTCTCCTCCTTTCCCTGCCACCTGTTGAAGCCCGTATCACTCCCCGGCCCAAAACACGGATGAGCAGAACATGCTTTGCGGAGGGATCCGTGCCAACTAGCTGCAATGATCCCTCTAAGCTTCACTCCCAAACGTCGGTCGGTGTCATTTAAAACAGACCAGTGGGGATTGAGAAGGCAACTTGGGTAGTCGGGTGTCTATGCAGCGTATGGGGGCAGACAGCGTGCATTGTAGCGGTTACGGGGAAAACAAGACAGCAGATGGCAGTTAAGCATTTTAACAATCACCGAGCAATAGACGGATTAGGATGCCAGGACTAATTCAGTGGGGAACTTGAATGAATGCAAAACATGGTATTAAAGTTGCCCCTTTGCATATTTTTTCCCACTGTATCTCAGCTTGTCTCCTTGGGATATTCAGAAAGAGGCAGCAGAAATGTCCAATGTCTGGGCCAGGAAGACAACCTCCTATTCAGTAGTGACACCCTGGGTGGTAGCCAACAACCATAAAATTACCAGCCTCTCATCTACCCTAATTTCCAACTCTTTCCCCTCGCATCAGAGCTTAGCGTTGCACATATTTTAGCCCTGAAAAATTTAACCACAATACTTTGTATTCAGTTCGCATTCATGCGAACCTTCACAATGACAATTTACAAGTTAACAAGGGGAGTTGATTAGGCCGCCGTAGTGGTTCTTTCCCCACCTTCCACCTCTGTGGCCCAGGTTTGATCCCTCACTTGGTCCACATGTGGATTGGGTTTTCAGTCCCTACATGTACCAGCACTTGATTCTGTGAGTTTTAGCCAGAAAACTCCGGGATTTTCCTCCCCTCTCTAAAGCTGTGACTGCCTCTCGTTGTTTACTCTCTACAGGTTTCTTCAGGTTTGCAGGCTACAATGCCTAGAGTGCTCAGTTACGGAAACCTTTGTGTCATTACCAGAAATTAAATAAAAAATAATAATAATACATGTTATGTTACCGGTAGTGCATATGTATGAACATGTACATGAACAACAAACAATATTACCTTTTTCTTTCTGATCATTAACATGTACAAATGTTGAAGTGTTTTAGTTCTGGTTTTGTGTAACTTCCGTGAAAGAGTTTCTGGCCAAGTGAACATTAGGCACAGAATTTTTTCAGACCTAATCATGCTACAAGATGCAAGCATATACATGTATATCACACATTTTACACTCCTGCACGTCCAACAATAAATTAAGATGGATGACAGTTACTGTGGGAACTCATCAGTAAAACTGTGGTACACAGTACACTGTTTGCTTATTTATCATACTTGATACCACTGACCTTGAAATTTTTAAGAGAATATTGAGCAAAATTGTAGAAATGGTAGTATGCTGACTGTACAATAAAACAAGATTGCTAAGTCTGGGCTCTAGAAAAATCCCAACCAGGGTACTGCACTTTCCACATTCCAGATTCCACAACTCGCACAAAACTAACACACGGTTTGAAATCAACTTACCGGGCTGGTTGGAAATTCCCAGGTAGTTGCACATCAAACCACAGACTGGAGAAGTCTCCCCTAAAACACAAACACAGAGCGCCGACTTGCAGTCGCATAGCCATCCACTGACTGTACCGTTGGCTGGAGCCGCACACATGTGGCTAAACTCAAACCAGATTGGACTTTCCCAGGGTACCACGGTGAGAGTGATACGTGGGCAACAGGCACAGAAACCCAATCCATGCATCAGTGATTTTCCAACTTGAAAGTGAAACTGGCCAAGAATGCACTGTCATTTTTAAACTCTTCAGGCAAGAGGTCCAGAGGACTCTCGGGTCAGTGATGGCAAATCCATGGTACATAATAGACTTGCCTCCAGTCTGGTCAGCTCAGATTTTACAACAGACACTATACATGTACATGTATGCTCTGCAGAGCTTGAAACTAAATGTAAAATGGGAATGCTGCCACAGTTTTCCAACTAAACTCTAATCCTCCTACCCCCCCAAAAAAAATAAAAAAACAAAACCTGGGCAAAAAATCCCAGTTCAAGTCTGTGGTGAGCTCTTGTCATCAATCAGGTCAGTCAGGGGAGCCCAACTTGACCCAATGCAAAAAGTACAGTCTTAATTCCTCCTGGGCGTTGGAAAAGAAGCATTGTCATTTTGCAAAGTGATAACTCATGACCGGGTCAATTGTTCTCACTTGTCTCCGGGCTGTCAGCAGATGAGTGACATGGAGACTGTTGGCCTCACCATTCTGTCAGAGACAGTGTACAGGGTTGCATCTCATTCCATGCGCGGTGCTCTCTTTCATGATTTTTTTTAACTCCATTGGCTTTACATGTTCATTCAGATTTACAGGAAGTTACATGTACATTATGTACCAGTACAATCAAAATAGAGTTCTAAGAGGGGAGAGGTAAATTGGACTGCTTGATTCTCATACATGTAGGTTTGAACTGGTATCATGATCCAAGACAGGAGCATTGGCCTCCCTGCTTAGAAAGCGCAACCTGATTGCTTGTTCTATAGCGTGATGATACCGGTACTTCTTTTCGTGTTATCTGATTGGAAGACGTCACATGTGATCTCAGACATGGAGTTCACATACAGTGCTCATATGCGAGCATCCCTTGAATTATATCATACATATCCTACGATTACCAGTATATTTTTTGCTCATTAAAGATCACCTCAAAAGAAAACATGTTTTCTCTGATTTTATGTATAAATATGGAAGCATCAAAATCGAACGCAGTGTCATTTGTCTTCAGAGCTCAACTACAACAACCTAAAAAAGGGTTTTTTCCTGTTCATGCCAAGATGCAAATTCTGAATGTAGATTGCGTCATTCGGAGAAAACAGAGAAAACGTGGGGAACACTCGCCCTGTATTTGTAGATTAACTCTTACGTATGCCAATGGCTACACGTACACACATTGTTTGGCAAGCATAAGGGTTTATCAACTAGGAACACAGGGTGAAGGTTCCCCTAGTTTTCTCTAAATGACGCAATCTACATTCAGAATTTGCATCTTGGCATGAACAGAAAAAAAGCCCAGTTATAGTTGAGCTCTAAAGACAAATGAAACTGTGTTCAATTTGGATGCATCCATATTTATTTGGACAGATAAAATCAGAGAAACATGTTTTCCTTACAGGTGCTCTTTAAATGGAATTTTTAAATACATGTACAAGTACCTTACATAAATGTACTGGTATGTCCATGTCCATGTACATGTACACCTACCAGTAGGTGCATACACGTACATGTACATCTATGTGTGTCTTCATTATTATAACTTTATGTTAAAGCATACAGCTAGGAACAGTTGTATACATGTATCCTGAAGAAGCCAGAATGAACTACAGTGTTACTGTGAAAATAAGGCAGGGAAACTTACAAGTACTGTACACATGTACATGTATGAGTTTTTTGATATGGTTGATTATAGAAAAAGCAATGTGTCACTGAAATACCGGTATTTACCCTCCAGGCTGAAATGCACAACTTTGTACCGGTAATTTTACTGAAGGCACCATTTGTCTGGAAGGGAGGGGACAAAATTTAGAGGGGCCAAAGCCTAAATTGTCATGGATGGTGACTAGGCTTTTTTTTTTTAACGATGATGCCAACAGACACTGACGTATCAGGGCTGTGGTATGATTTTGTGGCGGGGGGGCTGGGGGGGGGGGGGGGGGGGGGGGGGGGGGGGNTGGTGGTGGTGGTGAGGGGGGGGGAGGTAGTGGCAAAGGGAGGGAAGAGATGACTGGAAGTGGAAGGAAGGCTTGCTCAGGATCATCTGTTCCTTGCTCTATGATCATACCGACAGTACACTAATTAGTCACTTGGTACGTACATGTACAACGAACGGTTGATTGCTAAAATCTGAGGCGTTTTGGGGTAATGAACCAACTTTGCCATCTGTCCAGGAAGCATCCATCATAGGCTTGCACAGATTTGGCATCCCGATCTCAACCCCTACCGGTGCTTGCTGATTTTGTGTGTGGCCACATGCATCTACTAATCAGCTGCAGGCAACCACTTTTAAATGATCAGTGCATGGTTACAGTACGCCTAGCTGTTTGGCTGTGACCGAGTCAACAAAAGCCTACAGAACTGACTAATTACATCATAAGGAGGTGTCAGTTCAGCTTACCTTGACCAAACATTGCTAAGCCAAACTGAGGAATGATACACGTACCGGTATGGTATTCAGAACATCGTTTTGAACTTTTGATGTGTGCTGCATGTACCGTACATCATTCTACTGTAACAAAGGTAGGCCCTAATACTAACGACCAGTATCAGCCCCAATGGGTCACTTTCAAAACTCCTCAGCCAGGGATAACATTACACATGTACATGTACAAGCAACTGTGGATGTTAAGCTGATCGTTTTTGATGAAACTGGGTAATATGGAAATCTGACACTTTTTGGACTAAATAGTGACTGAAGCAAACCTTCACTACAAACAAATTCACAACATTCGAATGTACATGATGTATGTAAATTCAATTCTTTGTTTTTTCGGCAAGTGCAATGAACAGTACATCGTATCTACAGTACACGTACATGTACCGGTACATGTATGTGAACTGGCTTGTACAAGTACACCTACAGGTAGGCCTTCTGTATGTTCATGTACCTGTATGAATTCATACTTTTTAACAACTGGTGATGATTTTTGGTCAATTTAAATTCTGTTGCACTATGTCATAATAAAACACAAAACAAGTGACTGGTTAATCATTTCAGTCTTACATGGAAAGTTGTCTTTCAAAATGGACAACACTGGCTTTGGTACTGCAGGATGGACAAGAGTCCCCAACAGAAAGACTGATATCAACCAAAGGAGGGCTTCACTGCTTAAAAAAGTGGGCCACCCAATCAATTTTACCCCCAAGATCAAATACCTGTGGTCTGCCAAGCTGCACGACTAAAAGACTTTTTTTAGATGAATCTTCAACCAAGCTGTCCTGTTTCTTACTAAACACCCACACCACACACAAAAACAGAGACGTTCCAAGGAAATGTTGGCCTTTTCTTGGATGTGCACATGTATAGTGTAAATGGGTGTGCAGGTATTTACCATGTAACAACATGCAGGCACTGACATCGTGGTCACATGAGACAGTACTGGACAGTGGGAGGCAGCCCAAGAGGCTTCTTGGAAAAAATGAAAGTCCGTCAGAGAATCATGGCGTCAGCCTCACATCCGTATTATGATTCATCAACAGCAGATGCAGGACAATCTCTCAACAGCCCATTGTGCTGGTTGACAAGTTCCACTGTAACTCAAGAGGGCATTACAAGATTTTATCCCAGACTGGGGATCTGACCTCAAGTTATACATGTATACTGTACACCTAATAAAAATGACAGGCAATTGTCTTGAAGCTTCTAAAAGCCAAATGGTTACCTTGCCAATTATGCATTTACATGCATGTGGCTGAGTGGATAGAAATGAGCACATGTACAATGTAGTAAGCCCTACATTTGAGAAGAACACTGGGACCTGTGAGGCACTACTACTACATGTACGGGTACAACATGTACATGTACATTGTACTATACATATATTGTACATGCACGGGTACAGGTACATGTACATACATGTACCAAACATGTACAATGTATACATGTACATGTAATGTACATCTAGACAGGGTAACAGAGGGTACATTCAGACTACAGGTAGGTGATTGTCCTGACACCACTATGTGCCAAGTCACCTGGATGGCGACAAAAACATGTCATTCTTAGTTAATCCTCACTGACACAGATATTTTGATGAAGGCAGCCCATAGGGATTTAACCAAATACAATATCAATAAGAAAAAGGACCTTTATTGATCCAAACTTACTGGTACATGTACAGTACCAGTAAAAGAGCCAAACATCAAGACAGATGAGGTAACTATAATTATGCACCGGCACACTGTACATATATATACATGTACCAGTACAGGTGTATATGAAAGAGTCGTACATTTTTGTCCATTTTTTAATCTGCCCTCCTCACTCCCCTAGTCCCTACGTGTACGTGTATGTACCATGGAGGGTTCTTATTCCTCCATGCATGTACGGAGACCAATCCAATCACCAAATGTACCAGTAAATGATAGAAACCCAGCATTTCTTGCTGAATCTAAGCAACCATATAAACATACAAAAGGACCTTAACTAAGAGACCTCGCATCTCTTACAAGAATATACACACATGTACATGTACATGTACTACTTCTAGCAACTTGACAAAATCATGACAGTTGCTTGATAGGAAATGCCAGTTACGCTTTACTTGTTTAGCACTAACAGGGAACCAGTGGTCCAAAAGTAAACCCCTGAGGTATTAACTGCTGAAGCCCTTGCTGGCAAGGCAATCTATTCCACTCACTGTTTGGTAAAAATGGATTTTATGATCCAATCTCAGTGTAACTCAGTCAGGCCTGCGCAGGCTTTTCCAATGATGTCATCATATTTCTGACTGATTCTCTTTGTGTAGCAAAGGCAGCCATTCTGTAAACATTTATGGGATACACAATAGACAAGCTGTTAGGTAATTGCATTCTGTTATCATACAACACTCTTCCCTGTTTTATCGGAAACTTTTTGCATGCATACATTGATAACCTCAGAAACTGCTGGCTGACAAGTGACAACCTTCGCAATCCATCAAACTCTATAAAAGAATTTTTGAGAGATTCAGGAGGGTAGAGCCCAGCCACTACATGTACATGTACCGGTATGTATTACTCAAAACTAGACTTGAATGCCTCTCAAAAAGTTGAAGTACATGTAGGTACAAACAGCATGCCTGCAAAGAGGTGAGTTTCAGAGGACTTGGAAAGGTACCGTGACCTAGAGAGTTCCAGTTAATGAACCAAAATGGTCTGACATTTCTCCGTGTCAACTTCAATTTCATTCAATTTTACCTCATCCTCAAGCAATCTACACTTCATGTTCCCCCAGGCCTATAACTCATTTGATATACAAATCATCCATCAAATAGAACAGTGGTTGCATTAAACATGTTACCCAGAACCATACTGCTAGTGTCTGATCCATCATTTCTTTTCCCCACACACGAGCAACGCCTTTTCAAAGATCCTTTCCAGTACCTATCAGAAGAGATGATGTCATTCCATTGTGTTTGGTTTCAGGAACTGCAGCGCCTCCATATTATGGACATTTTTTCCAGGGCAGTGGAGTGGCTGGTGTGAGCATACTGGTTTCAGTGATGGCTAATTTTACATGTTGTTTTGAGATTCCCTGAATTCCCAATGCATCACTCATGGGGCTGGAAATCCAGGCGACGAATAAACAACTGTCCAGAACCGAAAATACAAGATGGGAGAATAGAAAACATCAAAGGGTTCATCACAAACACAAAAAAGTCTCTCACATCATGATTCCTTGATTTGTTGTTATCATTAATTTTTGATGGCAACTCTTGTCAGCAAACCATTATTTGTAAGTGTTATCGTGGAAGAATGTACATGTACATGTATGCGTATTCATTTTTATCAGCAAATCTGCAAAGGTTCAATCGAATAAAACGACAGGCTTTGCTATGCTCTTCTCTGGGCAGATTGGGACAAGAGCACCTGTCATTATGCTGGCACGGAAAAAGATACTGTAACTGGTGTGGAATTGTACATATTTTTGGGGGAAAAAAATTGATTACAGAGTGAACATTCCATTTCATCAAAATAAACAATGCTCTGAGGTACAGGGCTGAATAAAAAATGCACAAGTGTTTTCACCATAATTAAAGGGAAGGCGATGCACAAACACATGCAAGTATTGTATATAATATTGAAAATCTCATGCAAGGGTTTATCATTTCTCACAGAGCTTTGCGTAACAAATACATACTAGTATACGTACATGTACAGTACAGGGTGAATGTGTATCACAGAATCTACCGGTAGACCTTGATAAGTAGAACATTGTATTCAGCTGTTTATCATCGGGACCAAACCATCAGTACATGTACATGTATGTAAAAGAAAGGTCAGAGCTGCATGCACAGAATCTGTGAACTATCTGTCTATAAATATGAGTCACAAAAAGTTGTACAATATACAAGGGTAGACATCCCCCCCCCAAGCTGTACATTTACATTTGTACCCGTACATGTGCATGTACAGTATACTGTACATGTACTAGTGCATATACACATAGTGGTACTGATACATATACCTGTATGGTACATGTACATGTACCGGCACCGGTATATTCTGACAAATTCTGAAACTTCTTGTGGAATCTACGGTAACATTTTTCGAAATATTTATTTTCAAGTACATGTACATACACATACTCTACATGTACCGGTATCAGGGGGCCTGCTTTGCTGTTGAACAACACGAACATGGAATTGACTACATGTACAGTTGTAGTTCATCTTCAGTCACAACCTACTTATATCTTTATTCCCATTAGACTAATTATTATGTTAGAATCTTCATGTACATGTAATTTGCACCCCGCATACAATTTTTATTTCCAACAGTTCCTGGGAGCCGTCTCCCAGTAGTAAACCCTCACCATCCAATTCATTAGCAAGGTTGCACACTGTCACTTCTGATATCGGAGAGAGATGAAAATCTAAATGCTCCTCCTTCCTTTTATTTGCAAGAGGCACAAAAATTATCTGGAATGAGTGATTGACAGGACAACAACAACGGCAGGCAGGGAAACAACGTAATGAGAGGCCACGGGGCGGCGAGCGTACCAGGTATGCCGCAGGGGCTGGGCAATTGTTGTACCAATCAGTCATTATGAAAATGATTTCAATAAAGCGCTTGCTGGATGAGTCATCATGCCATCTGACAATCAACACATGCTGCAAAATTAGTACATGGAATATAAAGGTGCATGTACAACCATCAATTGAGACCGGAGAGCATGGACGTAGTTGCCTCTGCAAATGTGTTACAGACTACGTAAGCAGGTTTGGCAATAATTAATCAATAGTGATGAGTGTTTTGGTATACAGTGAACATGTGGGTTCTAGATTATGTGGCTACATGTACTTGCGTCCAATTGAGTAAAAAAACTTGGGAGACAGACTCGAGCCTCAAAACATTAGGCATCAATTGAAGTTCAGTCAAGAAGGACAAGAAGCACCACAGGATGAGCCCAGTTCTGATGAAGTGGAGGGGGGGTGTACAATTTGCAGGGATGAAAGGAACCATCAGATACATGTACATGTAAGCACGTACTGTACAGTACTGGTACATTTTTACATATTGTGAATGTTATAAAGTTCCTTGTCCAATAGTGACATCAGCTCCAGACCTGTCCAGGGATGATGTACCGTTATGGTTGCGGTACATATGTATGAGTACATGTACAGGTATTGGGCAATAACAAAATAGCTTATTTATCTCAATCGTAATAACACCATAAATTTTGAGAAGGATTTAAAACAAGTGTACAAGTTTCCATTTACAGCACGGATAAAATTACAAGCTAATACTGTGCGTGTACTGTGATGAGTTCTTTTGTTTTTGTAGCAGGCGTTTTACTGGTAGGTCACTTTATACTTATGTACTGTACAATTTCAATTTATCAGGGTAGCCAAAGGTCCCCCACACATGAGTCATCATCCAGAGGACAGAGTAGAAGTGACCATTAGTATATTACAGGACTGGTCAGTGGACACTGTATTTTGCCATATTGTCAATTGATCCTGCCGATATAAATAATGCACCTGAGTGATTATTCAAATGTAAGGTGATTAATTATTTAGGCCTATCCACTGTCTAATAAACCAAGGTTAGTTGATATACCAAGGTTGTTTTTAAAATATGTACATTGTAAGATTGACTAATATTCACTAAACCACCCAGTGCACTGTTGCATGGGTTATGCTTTCAACACTATCTGTTGGTACCAGCACACGTGTATGCATGGACATGTACATGTACCGGTATTATATCCAGTGGGATATTCCAATATGGATAAATGTGCAGAAAAAATTGTATCAGTTGGGATGGGCCCCTTTCAAACAGAAAAGTGTGCTAACAATATACCAAATGCTGTCAATGTTTCAAATTAATAGTGACTTTGAAGGTTTGAATCAATTTTACACAGTACACTGAATTCCCTTTCAAAGCTTCACCATTCGATTTCCAAATGTAATTTTTTGTGTTTTGTTCAAAGTGGCTGTTTTAAATTTAAACCGGTAAGAATCTGGTACAATGTAGACACAGTGCACCAGGAGAATTCTTTCTGGGTGGGGTGATAACGGTATGCACTGTACACGTACATGTGGAACATCTGCAAAGTGACATATTCTGGAGATACATGTAGTATAGTACCACACATGTACATGTACATGTACTGTACATGTATGGTGGTACCAATATTGCGATGTCGGTAGCACTGAACATGCCCGTACCAGTACTCTACATCATTCAGAGTATTCCATACCATTAAAAAAAGATTGGCAGATGACTAATGATTCTTTGGCCTGGCTATAATGTGTAGGAAAAAAATGAATCTGAAATTCGCTGGTCATCTCTCTGGCCAAGATGAGTCATCCTTGCCTGGTCAATCTATTACACTGTAGTACTGAGGACTGACCAATGGCTGGCCAGTAACACTGTACGGTCATTTGCATTTTTACATGTACATGTACATGTGGTTACTGGTACATATCACTTTTTCCTATTACACGGATGCAATTCGACATGTACTTGCTGAAATGAATTTTGAATCCTTTCTACACAGTGATATGGATGATCTCAAAGATCTGGAATTAATTTGAATTTGAAGACAGCTACCGTACGAGTAGCACACAAATGTCCAGTATTATTTTCTGTGTTCCCCGTTCAACACAAAATATCTTCCTTTAGCTGCACTTAAGACAAAAGTTCTCCTTCATGAAACAAATGATACATGTGCAGTCATATCACAATTACCAGCAGCCTTTCTCACTAAAATGCTAATAACCCTCCTACATGTATACATGTACCATGTCAACTTTTCGATCCATTTATGAACTGCACTTTGTGCAAGATGCTAAAAGAGGAATGTATAGCACATATAAACATCGATCAATGCACGTTTAGTGTACCAGCACATGTACATGAGCACTGGGACTTTTGTGGGAGATACAGTAACTCCAATCCCAGAGAACAACACTGACTCTATGAATGTACCAATCTATGAAATGAGAGCAAAGAAATGATGTGCCAAAGAATGGATGGATGGCTCCACAAGTTACCGTACTTTTCCTTGGACAAAATTAGTTGAAAATTAATGGTTCAGGAGATTGAAAAACATCAAATAGTGGAATTACACTGTAGATTGGCATAAATGCCTGCAATTTAGCTGAATGTTGAATAGATAAAAATGCACGCTACAAACTGAAACCAAATTACTGAGAAAAAGAACAGGAAACAATTCTACAGCTGCGACTCTTCTGACTTCTAAGAACAAAACTACCAGTACATGTATAAAGAGAGGATGCGAGGCTAAGCCATGCACATCAATCACATACTGTATACTGTACATGTAGGTTGGCTTGGGGTTATCTTCTCTGCACAAAAGTGTAAATGTACCGGTATTCCAGTCGATGATGACTACAAGACAGCACATTTGAGCGGCATTTCAAGTGACCGAAACACTTGTGCGGTGTTTACACAACCCCCTGCAACCACTGCGGCGCAGTGAGAAACTGTCATCTTGACAACCCACCATTTCTCCTGAACCTCTCGCCAAAACGGAAGGGCAAGATCGATTTCCAAATTAACTGTCTATTAATATGGAGTTTGTCCACGATATTAAGCCTCACAGTGCGTAAATCAAGATTCACTCCTGGCCTGTCGGGTGACGTGGTAATATACCAAAGGGATCTGGCGTTTCGCATTAGCAATTCACGCGTAGAGCCTGTTCCACACTATGTGTGCCCATTGCACGTACAGTGCATGTGAATCAGTGAGAACAGCAGTTAGTAGGTACTGTACACAGCAGCAAATTGTACTGGTAGAACTGCGTGCTGACCTGGTAAAGATGGCCCAGATTGAGATGCTGGCCTCTTTGCACCCTTACACTGTAATTTGCCTAATACAAAACACCTGCGAGTCACCATAAAAATCAAAAAGATACGATTGATAGGCACAAAAATGCTGTTACAACCCTATGCATCTCCATTATTCATGTTATTAACTCATCCACGGACAGGCCAATTCTCACAAATGTGGTACCTTTCCCTGGCATGGAAAATCTAAAGAAATTCAACACGTCTGCTATTTTTTAATGTTTCAAGTTGCTGCCTGTTCAATACTTGATAATGCAGTAGTTACTGAATTACAGTGTACCTGCCCACTGGTTGCACTGTGTGATGCAAGCGACAGCAAGTCTATGGGAAGTCAATGTGATTAGCAAATTCTCCCCAAAACTGCCAGCACACATGGAAACCAATTTCAGGTTATTCCAAAAACTGAGGTTATTCTCTCTTTTCAGGAAAACATATCTAACACAACATACATGTATGTGTGCATGCCCTGTAATTTTATGCGCATGTAAAAGGGGACCAGTATGAGTCGAACATGGACAGGCAATTGAATTTCCTCCTTCAAGAGATGGCTCAGACTTTACAGGATGCAGCAATTGCCAAGGCTTTTTGCTCCTTAAACATACATGTACTCCCTCTCAGAGAAATCCAGTCGGATAGGGTGGTCAGATATACCAGTAACATTGTGCGCAAAAATGAACAGGGACATTTCAAAGTCGCTTTCAGTTGGGCCAGCTGACAAATCGGTGCAATAAAATACAGCGACAATGGCGGGATAAGATTTTGCATATGTACCGTACATGTACTCAAGGCAGGTCTGCATATACCGGTAGCCTGCAATGCAGGCAAGCAATGAAGTACATGTGCATACATACCATTATGTTGTACATACTGTCCATGTATATGTAGCAACACAGAAAGGAGTTGGGAAAATAGAGTTGTTCTGTTGGGGGAGATGCAGTTGTCCTGCTTTTCCCTCCCTCCTCCAATAAAAATCACACTGTATTTAGAGTCCACATCCAGCTCCCACCATCTTCAGCCTCAACAAGATTTTGCTTGAGGTAGAAAAAGAAGGGCCTTCTTTGACCAGTATGAATGTCCCTCTTAGATGCAACAGATAACAATTACACTCGCTCCCTTTAACTGACTAGCCTCTAGATGGGCTATTTTTTAAAATCCTGACGCCATACTGTATATCAATTCTCTTACCTTATTCTGTTCCAGCCTTCTTTTCACAATTTTGGAGCATCCAATATTGACTGAGTTCACAATGTGGGATGTGTTATACTCCAAGAAGGACCTGCTGTCTATTAAGAGAGTGTTCTCTAAATTCCCACCATGGAACAGCTCAGCAAGCAAGCTCGGCGGAACCATGTGGGTCCACCGGCAGACAGGGGGCGCTCTACTGTTCATTTTATGTACGGGGATCTTGAACGGATGGGCTGCTGGCACATCCAATACCAGATGCATGAAGGCTGCTGACTGGTCGGTCCTTTGGTGAGGAATGGAAAGGGAGAGTGGCTGGGGCTACAATGTGTTCACTTGTCATGGGTGGTGACGAGAGAAGTCAGCGGCAGAGTTGATTTGCCTGGAGTACCCAAAATAAAATGTAACTAAGAAGATGATGTCTCACTCAACAGTTTTTCAACAGTGCTTGTCTTGTCTCCAGATCAGCTTTATTCTTGGGGACCATCAGACTAGTTCATTTGGCTTCCACCCAGCAGAAACCAGAAATAGTCACTCCCTGCCAAAGTACAATATCATACAAAATACATCAAATAAACCATCGCCGTGTGCATGGCAGACGAGTGTAAGCACTTAGGCCCTTTTGCCGGGAAGCGTGATCACTGCAAAAAAAACTTTTCCCGGCAAAAGGACGAAAGTATGCAACTAGTTTATTTTAATGAAATATGAAGATTTCTTGACAAAAAGTATCAAAAAATACCCAAGTCCTTTAATTAGTTGTTAAAAGGTTGCTTTTTGTGCTGCCCAGGTTGATTTTGTAGTAAATTATATCCGTGTTTGCTAAATAAAGACAGTGTGTTTCTTACGCCCTTTTGCCGTGGAACGTTTTTTCCGCTGTGATCATGTTTCCCAGCGAGCTTACGCCCTTTTGCCGGGCACCCGACGGTGACAAAATTTCACTCTACAGAGGACATTATCTTTTCAAGCTGTTCCCATCCAGTACAAATCAGTTACTATGGATACAGGCATGGCATTTAAAGGAGGAGGTTCCATTCTGTACAGTAGTTTTTCAACAGTTCTCGTCTCACATCCAGATTAGTTACAAGTACATGTACATTCTTGGAGGACCATCAAATTACTGTAGTTCAACAGGTTTCCATCCAGCAGAAACCACTAAGAGGCAATCCCTCCAAAAAGAATGCGTACATGTAGGCACACAAAATAAATCAAATATACTGTACGGTGCAATCATTTCATGAAATATCTGACCCCTTCATATCCTATCACTACCATCCAGTATGAAAACAATTACTATGGATACAGAAGTGGATGTAGCTCTTAATGGAAAGGTTCAAATCCGTCCCAGACAGCCCTTTAAAGCAATCAGCAGAGCTCTACATGTTCCATGGTAATCATAAGAAGTAAAGTACATTTCTTAAACCGAAAACAATGTATTCTCTTCAAACGTACCGGTACAAATTCAGACTGGTGTGATTTTCACAGGTAAAAAGTCCAGATGACAGCTACAAGGATTGCATCACAAGCACACCTGATGGACTCGTGACCTTCTTGTCAACAGGCTATTGGATGATATGTATTTTTGTTGTAAAGGGCACACTGTACACAATGCATGCACATGTACTGTACATGTAGCAATGGCTATATTTAGCCAGTGAGCCCACAGCAAACTCTATGATGAGTCACTGGGCTTTAGCTGCTCCCCTTAATGACAGTTAAACCTGTGCAGAGCAGCATGTACATGTAGTCTCTCAACAGGGACTTAAAGAGTTTGGCAGAGATAACAGCACTTGTCATTACAAAATATGCAAATGACAGGACAGAATTTGCAACCACATCAACTCCGATTCAAGGGGATTTTACTGAGCAAACCACTGTCCAACTCTGGTCCAATACCAACTAGAATGTGATTGCATGTACATGATATCATGTATATGATTGCTAAAGCATTATCTTGGGAGTTTGAAATATGGTTTATTTTCTCAGTCCAGGGTTTGCTGTTCATTATATCGAGTACATGTATTAAAAATTGGCATGGTTGTGAAATAAAAATGCAAGCATGTTGTACTCTATTCCAAGTGTACGTGTACAGTACTAGTACGCGTGCATAAACATGTAGGAACATGTAACTTTATCCACGACCACAGTCCGGCCAAGGTCCCACATTTGGAACTTTGAAATACTGTATGACATACAGAACCATGTACAGTCACACTTCCTCAAACGCACATGTACATGTATACTGTAACATTTCCTGGACTAATCTACACAGTGAAATGTGTGGAATAGATAAAAACGGATGACTGCAAATTGAACACGGCAAACTTGGAAAACAGTTCGAATTTTCACGGAAGGGAGTATGGCACTGACAGTCATTCTGAAAATGCCCATCAGGCACACTGCTCCGTGCACGGTAGGATGACTAATTTAGGAAGCATGTGAAGGTGTCCTGGAAATCTGGGGGTTCAGTACTACCATTAAGAAAGTCTCCATTCACATTTGTATTACGCTCTCAGTCTTCAAGTGAAATACTGAGGACCTTACAAATTTTGAAGAATTTTGTTTAATAACAAGTTAGCAACATGTGAGCACTTTTTTTTGCAGCTACGTGTAGTCTGTTTTCACTGCCAATGTCAATGCATCACTACACCAGTTGTTTGACAGAAAATATGAGGTTAAGCCTTGTTATAAAATTCTGGATGACTTTTTTTTTTCTGGAAGGGGCTGGACTGCTGGATGCAGTGCTGGCTTCCCGGATGGGCAAGAGAAGAAATGCCAATGCAAGAGGAAGCCGACTCCAGCTGTTGTATTTTCATATTTTCGGAATTGAATCTCTATTCCGAGTCTCACCGTAATACAAATGCCGCTTATTCACATTCCATTCAGCAGCCATTCTGCACAAGGCATTAAATAATGTACATGTGCTATAATTGGTATCATTGTTCAAGAGGAGAAAACTATAGAAGGGAAAGACCTACATGTAAATGTACTTACCATCAAAATTTCAAGTGTCGGACAGGAATACCACATTTTTGAAATTTTTTTTTAGTTCTTCCTCTTTTACTGGCTAAAAAATCCCCCTAAAATCAACTGGTATCCCTTTTTAAATATATTGGTGTTGACACTCAAAAACTGTGATGCTCCGATGACATGGACACAGAATTCTCCCCGCAAAATAAATCAATCAGTGAGGTTATTGAAGTAAGCCTACATGTACGAGTACGTCCTGGGCCCAATTTCATAGCAATACTTAACAGTTATCAGGAAAGTCATGTTTACGTCAGCAGAAAACTTTGCACCATTTCATGGTGGTGCTTGGTGCGGTAGTGCTTACGGTTGCATGCATCATGGAGAAATTATTTCTCCATGCATGCATATAGAGATTTCCAATGTTTTGGCACCATGTTAAGCATTTTTTCCTCAAAGTTTCAAAGGTGAGCTGTCCTTTTGCCATGCTTACTGCTTATGCCTAACGGTCTTCATGAAATACGCTGCAGAACCTGCAGTCCTGCAAAATCATGCACTCAGCAGCACCATGAAATTGGGCTCTGGCCAGTGGTGCTACCCGTACCCTTCCAGATCAAGTATGCTGGCAAGCCAAGAATATCACTTCTGTACTCTGTAGACTGTAGCACTAGCAGGCTATGCAATGACAGGCCTGAGTGGCGGGGAATCCCTTTTTTTAATAAATACTTAAAATAGGCCTAGTTGGTTAGGCAGCACAGAAAAAATGTTTTTTGATTAAGTCCTACAAGTACTATGCAGCCAAGCATTCTACATGTAGCTTACGAACGTTCCCGCGTTAACCATGTATTTACCGTATGCACAGTACATTTGATATACACGTACGTGCTGTCGGTTCGTTCACATTCCCATAATACACATGACATGTTGGCCTACGTACATGTGTACATGCACATGTACAATGATGGTTCCCATGAAGGAAGGTTATCCCAACCTCCATGGATATCTCTTCTCGAAACGCACAGTGAAACGTAAACATTTTCTTTTTAATATTGCTACAAACTCACTCTTCTTGTTCTTTGCTCAAGCAGCAGCCCAGACCACTTCGAAGCCCGACTACAATCAAGACCTTCACACGTCCAACCGAAAAGTCCCGCTTTTCGGAAAAAAAAAACCGGTAACTGCAGCCATACTTCCGCGCAGTTGTCGTTGCCGTTGCGAATTTACTTGACATGCGCAGTATAAGTGCCGACGACCATCCGATGAGGTCATGAGCTATTTTCTAACCAGTACGTCACGCTTGGCCAATCAGAGCGGGGAATCCACCGGCCAAGTGACGGCTGGCTTCTCGTGGCAGGGATTGCACCAAAGTTTTTATGAATGGAAATATGTGGGAGAGTCCTTGGGAAGAGATAACAAAGGGGCAATAAACTACGGCTAAAGCTACACGAAGTCTGGATACGGTACTATGAACACGCGGCTGATGAATGACGCTGAATCATGCACTGGCTTAACTGGACAAAAGAAAAGTATGTACTGTCACCAGGCGAGGACCAAAAAACACGATGGCTCGTCGCTAAGGCTGAATATTCTTATGTTAATTGTTTTCATATGAATAAAATAATGTCGTACTAAACAGTACGTGCGTTCTTTTGGAGAATAAGTATCCGTACATGAATATATGTTTCAATTGAGAATAAAACACATTTGTTTTTAATATAGCTTTAGTTCCAATTTCATTGAAAAGTTTTAACGAAATAAAAATCAGTCTTCGTTCTCAAACCGCTGGTAGGTGGTAAGTTGTGATACAACATACCATCCCGATCACATTCCGACTATCAACGCAAAACCCACAAAGCTCTGTAATTTAACACGGCGGCATCTCAAGCTACAAATACAATCATGTTTAAGAAGTAACTCAAACAAAGGAGTAAGTGGATTCTTGGGAAACCTGCAGACAGGTCATGATTAGTTTGATTCATCCTATTGTACAAAGTTGGCTAACTTGGCTTTGCCGAGTGTTCTCTTTGATGAGGGATACTCATCATAGCTAAATTTAACCTCCACACAATTCCCGTCACGGTAAGCAATAAAAGAGAAACATTAGAGTCGGTACAGAGGTTAAACCAAACGTGACTAAATGCAGTATTTCCGTATAAATTATGCAAATAGATACAGGCATTTCACAATAGTGTGCCCCGAGAGTTTGCAACGCGTTGACCAATCACAGTGCGCGAAATCTGTCGACCCAATGTGCCCTTGAAAAGGGCCGATAGATTTCGCGCCTTGTGATTGGTCAGCGCGTTGCAAACTCGTGGAGGCGCACTATTAGGAATCGCCCGTATTGAAAAATCTGAAATACTGCTAAAGGTTTTTACCTTCCTTTTTTAAACAAGTGTCTTCTTAACCCGCACTTGTTACGTTTCCCTGCCAATCTGGAAACTTTTCTATGAGAGTAGTGGTTGCTATTTGCTATAAGGTATTTCAGGATCCATTTTTATAAATATTTCTTCGCAAGAAAAAAACTGAGACAAAAACAAAACAAAACAAAATGGAAAGCCGAGGTGATACCAATTGGAATGCTTTAAAATGTTTGCAGGATTGATGCAAGAAATTCTAGTTTTTGGAAAAAGATATCGCTAGAGGTGTGTAGGTGGTAATGTCCAAGCTTTGCGGTCCGCGGTGCATCTGTACGCACGCGCGCCATATGTGAAATATGTGCGTTTTTAGTCAAATATGATTCATAACTATTTTTTGAATGACAATTTAATTAGGGCTAGAATAAACCGGTGCACAGGATCATCCTACGACCGCGATCATGGTTTACAACTGAGTAAGCCGTCGCTGCGGTATATCCCCTCATTATTCCGGCGACGTTGCGGCGCCATATAAACTATGGAGTCAATAATGCATTGTGTTATACGAGTGACCTGCCATAACATGCCAATTAGTTGATTCACACGCAGTAGTAAAATTCATCATACCAATTATTCAAGATTACTATGGCGAATGCATTGCATTTCACGGGTTTTAGCGCGTAAAGGAAAATCCTCTTCTAACGTAACGAGAAAAATGGGTGTATAATAAGCATTTTTATTTTCGTGATCAGGGGTTAATTCGGTAAAAAAGGTTAAATAAGGCAACATTTCGCCTCCTTACTCCACATTGAACAAGTTTCACGCAACCCCAAATAGGTATACGACAAAAATGATTTCCCCCGTTCTTCTCGATATGATATATTATTTCTAAATGTTAGTATTTGTGCCGATCTTGAAGTTGAGTAAACCTAACTTCATTTCCACACATTTTGTTCTACACACTTTTGAAAATATTACATTTTTGGGAATTACGTATTTATAACCATAATAGCATTGAAATATAAATTGTCACATGAAACAGGAAATACTCAATCATTATGTCCGCTGTATTTCCATATGGCCAAGGCCTCCCAGGAACCAACAATACTTCAGGAGAAATTAAAGGGGCATCAATTGTAATTGTTATACACGTTAAATGACATTTCATATGTGTGACGCTAACAACAAAACAACCTCACTTGAAGTATAGTCTTTCACAACTGTGAAACATTTATAAAATAACTGTTATTCTGCATTTACATCTTTGCTACGACTTTACATCAGCAAACTTTTAAACAACTTTTCATATTTTCAGAAGTTGTTTAGCGACATGGAGTGACCTTTAACACCCAGATCAGTGTAGCGTGCCGCCTGGAAAGCCCATCCACCCCACCGTGCCAGCCCCCGGTGAACGCAATGAGTCATGCTGGAGGACTTAACGGTCAAACTCCGGTCTTCATCAAGGAAATCATTACTAGTGTGTACAAACACAAGGCTCATTATCTGGGTTGATTTCCTGCATATAATCCTCTGGTTTGAGGATATTTTTACAATAACTTATCGACAGTTTGGAGGAAAATTTGGAATACGGGAATTCGGGGTAACATCCCCCGGGACTCAGGCAGCCCTGATCCAAAGGATGTGAGCAATGTAAATAGGGGTATGGAGAGGGGTGTCGATTTTGATACCCACTTGACTAGACGATGTAAGTGGCAACTTGGGGTTTCTTTTGAGCTTCACAGAGGTGATGTCATTCTGAACCGGAAAGCAAGGGTTATGAAGGGGAAATGTGGTCTAATTGTTTCTTCCCAGGCCGGTACAGTCTCTGGGTTTTGAATACAGCTTATAGTCCCCCGTTTTCTATTTTTTCCAAAGAATGTTGTGATATTGACGCATACAAGTGTTTGATTTAAGAGACTTTTGGGATTAGAGAGATTTGCAGTTACAATTTGGCTCATAGACATAAATGTCATTGGAATTCAAGCTATAGAGCAGCAGTGACAATTTCGGGTGAGAATTTCCAACTCAGAACACTGGGGCTGTGTCAGTTAGGCCTAGACCTTTCCTCCGATATGCATACTTCTTACCTGAGATACTGAGTTGTGATGCTTTAGCAACTGCTACACGTGATGGATGCTGCTGCTCTTGCTGCTGAGAAGCAGGTAACAGCAGAAAACCACACACCTGTACAATAAGCATATATAACTTGGGTCCAGTTTGCAGATGGACCGATGGTGGTGGTAGTGGTGGTGGTGGTGGGGGGAGGGTAATAGAGGGGTGATTTGGGCTGTAGAGTTTGTCCTAGTTTTGAACATAACAATGATAGCCACAGGACCGTTATAGGGGTGGGGAGGGCAGAGAGAGCACGAGCCTTGAGTATGGCACCTGTGTCCCCTTTCCTCCCTACATATATTTTCGCGATAGCGGAGCGGCTCCAAAACATCCCCATTCAAGATCTGCCAATAGATTCACCACACAAGATATCTTTTAGTCAACTCAAGACAGATGAGTCAGGTTTCCACTGAACACTCATTCCCACATGCATAACGCCCCCCTCCACGATTCGGAAGTGGGGTTGGGGCCCCTATGGTCCCTGGTTGCAGCCATTTTGTGTGCTGTGGTATCTCTGGAGATTTATTCCCAGTTGCTGTAATGCCTAATTAAAATTCACACTGATAAACAATATACATCTGATGTTGGCGGTTGACGTTGAAGGTAATTCACTTGCACTTAGAAATGATCGACATGTGTATTATCAATAATGATGGCGATCAGATCAGGTGAGATGACTCATTCCCTTATGTGTTTGTTGGAATTTGTTTTTCTAAAATTAGAATTCGCGCCTGTGATTGGCAGGTTGAAGGAAAACGCGCAGAGCTGAGACGCTATACCGTTCCGTTGTCATGGAGCCAAGAAAAATTCTCAATTTCATAATGAGGGTAAAAAGACGAGAATGATGGGAAGAATTATAAAATGAGGAGAAACCGAGTCTTAAGGAGAGCAGTCATGACGTCTGTGACGCCAACAAAGAGAAAGAAAAATTACAAACATTTCTTAATCTCCTTGTTCATTGTTATCATCGTGGTATGGTCTTAGTCTTCCAGCTTTCAACACTGTTAACCGCCTGTCGTCCTCAGCACTTTTAAAACCATTCCCTTTTCTCTGTTACCATAAGCAAGCATTAAGCTAGACACATGAACACTAACAAAGAGATTTCTGGGAAAATTTTGTGTTGCAAAACTCACTCATCATTACGAAAGGGCACTCATCAATGACTAAACCTCCGATGAAGAATACCCTCGAAGTTCAGATACAAAGGCGTGACTACTGAAGTTAAAAGGATGAAAGCTATTTTTTCTATGTATTCTCCTGATTAACATCAGACACCACATCCAACTAAAGATTACATTATTCTTCACCATTAGTCCCCCGTCACAGCACTGACCAAAACGAGAGCCATCATCCATCATAGCAGCAGTTATACCCTCAATACCCTACATGGCCATCTCAGGCTCGCTGTCCTCGTTGAAGTTACCATAGTAACATCGCGCTGCTCTCCATTTGGCACTCAAGAAGTATACAATCACTTTGATAAGAGAGAGAGAGGGAGAGGGAAAAAACAAAAAAACAAAGACAGAAATCCCCTTTCGATTCAAATTGGAATCCTCGAACAGATGGTTTAAAGTCATTGAACGCAAATGGTTACGTTCCACACACCAAATCCGCGTGTGCTGGGAAATTAACCTCCAAAAACGGATGATCTTTCGAGTCTCCTGACTGAATCACAACGAACTTGGTGACGCAGAGTTGGATGTTTACTGACAAAATAAGGTAATAAAAAGGAGGGGATTACTGGGTCAGAGAGTTTCAGAGTAATCGCACAGACTGGCTGAGTCGGGTGTTGGTTGGACTATACTTTCGTGAGTCTTCATCGGTCAGACCGTCTTATGATTTCTCAATCGCAATAACCTCAAAGCTACAAAATTATAAAAGATAAAGAAAGGTCTGGCGTTTTAGCCCCAGAAGACTTTTCATAAAAGGCTGAACAAACACGAGCAGATCGCAACCAAAGGCTACTAATAATTAATGATCGACTGTAAAAGAAGAGGAAATCAGTGTCCGGGTTGAAAATCTGATTTTTGTTAATTCTTCCTACATAAAACACATACAAAAAAACCACAAAACAAGAGCAAAGACAAAAACAAATTTAAAAAGGAAAAAGAAAAATAAGAATATTTACAAGAAGTCAGTGTTTGGTTTAGTAAGGCTTTCGCCAAAATTATTCGCCGCTTTTAGATGTAGAAATTTAAAAGAGAACAAACGACATTCCAACTTTCATTGATATTAGATACACAGTAATACTCAAGCGCCTCGGGGTGAAAACACAGCAAACTAATGGAATTACGGTTATCAATTTAAATGTCTTTCCGTGCCGTGTTTACACGAGTGTATTGGTTTATTTTGCTTAAGGGTCAGTGGAATCTAATTATACGAGGAAAGCTGTTTTTTCTCCACACGGTTCCTTCTCCAATCAAAGTGCTGTGTGCATTATGTCCCTCCCAACAAATTTAACAAATTAGCATGATAGTCTCTGGTGACTAAAAACCATATTTTATATGCAGGGTAATTGTGAGTCCTGCTGCAAAAGGTTAGGTTTGAACTGAATACGTGAAACTCATCTCATTCTGTACACAATCCCTTTTTTTAATTGGTCGGTGGAGAATGAGATTCGGAAAAATTGTCTGCAGGAAAGAATTGCACGAAACAAAACTCTAAATTCTGCCTAAACACTTTCAGCATTTTATTGGGAAGGTTTTAAAACGTGGTCAATTCTGAGTTCAGATAACACCATGAAATTGTAGCTTGTTCAGTGCTACACATTATTCACTTATTTCCGTCCCGTAAAAAAATTGAAAATAATTTTTATCCCTGGGAGTCAGGAAAAAAATTCGTGTACGACGAAACACTACAACACGCTAAAAATAGCTATCTTTCCAGTGATATTCCCCTATGTAGCAGGTTTCAGGCATGAATTCATTCTTGCTTTGAATCATCTCTTTTTAATGGCTTGGTTGTTGCCATGGCCTAGTTTCGTCGTGTCTTTGGAGTCATTTCATCCCTCCGGCACCGTCTTCCGCTCTCGTCACGCCGGAGCAATGATATCGACTCAAATCCGGCCAGGGTCGCCTCGGATGGTAACATGGGTCTCTGCGTCTAGGTCTCGGCGTCCACTGAAGCCGGGCGAGCCGGCCGAACGACGGCTCTCGCTCGTGTCGCACCGGGCAACTCACGCGACACCGAGGCACCGGCGATTTCTCGAGAGAGATGGGCGGCGGCCACGCGCCAGCAACACGGCTAATGAAGCTCTCCAACAGACTCCCGGGCGCACCACCGTATTTCCATTTCAAACACCGTTAAGAGTGTGACAAGTCCTCGGGTTAAATTCATCTCTTTAAAACAGTCGTGATGTAATGATTTTGTCCACGATTTAAAGATTGCCAAAGTGGACCATGACAACATCTTTTCTCGTGATAAATAAAGTCCGGCTTTATTTATGTTTTCAAATTATTTCTTTTGTCGGAGGAGAAAACAAGGTAACAGAATGAAAGGATGCAAATAAAATACATTTAATACCTTTTGATTTATTGCACTGATCAAATCCAATCAAGTAAGCATTACATAAAAACAAAGCAAAGCTTTTGGAGCCAAACAGACAAACGGTTTTACTTCTACCAACATCCTTCGTCTGAAAAAAAAAGAAAAGTGTTACATATAGGTTATCGACTGCACGAGGGGCCTGTACAATGTGTGACTCTTAAACCGAAGACAAGAACCACAGAGTATCAAATGTGACCCACCCTGTGAAAATGAGGCTTAAGTCGCCAGAGCCACTTTGGAGTAAAAAGTCCTTTAGAATAATTTTGCATAGTGTAAATCAGTAGGAGCCCACAGCATTTTTCACCATGGAGTATCCACTGTCATCAGGATGCCAAACTGAGTGATACATCAAACAAAAACTCAATTTGCTCTTTCCAACATAAATGAAAACTCAAAAAGTGGCTATGGTGACTTAAGACTCATTTTCACAGAGTGGGTCACAAATGTCCTCTGGAGGACATCTTTTGCTAAGGCTCCTCGGGGAATCGGGTTGTGGAAGACTAGGAAAAAAGTTACAAAGAGAAGAAAACAGAAAAGCCTTGTCGTCTGACTTAGTTGTATTAAATTATTTGACAAACAGTCGTGTGGTTACCTGTGCGAAGAAACAGTTTCGGGGGTGTATCACTCGTATAGCGAGGGGCTTTGTCAACAGCCCATAAACACTCATGATTCCTGCCCTTGTCATGTGTTCTTACTTTTAAAATAAAAGTTTCAATTTTATTATAGCCACTGACATAACACGACCACAATAATCATCGCATCACTGTCGATTTTTTAAAGAAAACTTGACAGCTCCCGTCAGCAGTGACAAAGTAAAGACCGCTCTTCGGGGACAACGGCAAAAAGGTCCAGTCCAAAAGTGATTATGATGTTTATCAATCATACGCAGTCCGGCCAACCATCTACAGGTTTGAATGTTTCCATATGTCCTTCCAATTCAGCTCACTGATTGACGTATCCGATGTTAGTCGGGATACGCTGAGGCTTCATCCCGTGAGGTCATATCTTCCGTGCGGATTTGCACGTCGGTATTTCTTTACCACTGAGGTCAGTCCCAGAGAGCCCCTCACCGCTTTTCAAAATCGGCCTGTGACGAAGACCAGGAGTCTGTGGTGACATTTCGGTAACAGAAAGAGGAAATCAACGGAGAAGCAGTGCCTCTTTTAGTGAACTGATCTGACACTGACATGGTTGACGGAGACGTCTTACAGACATAAAACAGTTCTGTCCCTTACTTCTTGACAAGTGCACAGTCAAGCTATTGTTAAGTGAAATGTTCACAGTTCAAACTGCAGTAGTGCCGGGTACAACTTTCATCTCTTCGTTTTCCCCGTAAGTTATGTTTTGAATATGTGGGGGGAGACCGATGCTGTTCGCATCATGTATAGGCCTACCCTTCTTATTTCCTGCTGTTGGAACCAAGTATGTCTACTTTAAAACCAAGCACATTTCATCAAACAACGTTCAGTTAGTTGTTGATTAATCAACTGATAATAATGATAAAATACATTGACACGTAATGTCGAGGTAATTAAAAACCGCCAAATTTGCACAGGAGACACAAATTAGACGGCATAATTCGTTGACCCGCACATGTGCGGAGACTTCTTGTCACATGTGGGGGAGGAGTTCTGAAAGGTCGTACCTGTGTAGAGCATGACACGACACGACACAAGATCCAAGATCCCACTTCAATCAGGGGGGCCTAAGGGCCACCTGGTGGAGGGGCAAATCCGAGCGCGCATAAAGTCAGCAGCTTGAAAAGTTGGGGGGATATTGACAATTCCCCTATGTCAAAAAGCGGGGGCATATATTTCCCCGTCGCCCCGGGATCTCTGTCCGTGGACCTGAAGCCAGAGCCCGCAGTCCGAACGAAGAACTGATTTGGAAATTCACATTAAGCACTCCAAAGTTACAGACGATTTCATGAGAGTCTCTTGGTGGCAGCAAACATCGAGGTACTCTTTTTGTCGCTGTCATTTTACTTGGCACACTTGGCCCGTGTAAAGCGACTCATTGTCTACACCATAATGCCAAAACTCTCCAGGAAACAACGATAAAAATAATATTGACCTGGCAGATTTCATACGAAAAAACGCAATGTATTACTTCCACCATCCCAAATTTGCAAAGAAATTTGCGAAGGGTAAACAATGCCAATATTATATTTCGCGTCCTTGAACGGTAAGCACTAAACGTCTAGACCTATCTTTAAGAGTATTACTTATACGCGATCCTCATTATGCAAGAGGTTTGCTTTGTTTTACCGACTTCGCTGTGGGAAACTTGTCGAACGAGTGTCATTGAAGTGTGAAGTGTTCTTGAAGGCGTCTGCTTGAAATCTGGAAATTAACAATATATCAGGAAGTTAAGCTTAGACCAGGCAAGGCTGAAGTAGTCTCCAAGATGTCTCGAGCGCTTAAGTGTAAATTACTCATGACGGTTTGTGATACAGCTTCAGACCCTTTCTGTAGTTTCCTATCGGTGATCGTAGTTGTGAAGATGATGATAATGGCGATGACAGTGTAGGGTAAACTGAAACAGTAGAGATGCAGGGCTAAGTTCTCCGTCGCCGCGTCGATCGCTCTGGACGGGCGCGAGTGTAACAGTTTTCAAAATGATAGTGAACAAAAAAATCAACAGTTGAGCACTCAAATAGGACGTAGAATAGGCCTAAAGAAACTCTGTTTCAGCACTCTACCTCATTATTAATGCACATGTTTTGTTTGACTCGGACGGACATACATAGAATTTTCTGTAAATAATTCTGTCATACTAACTTTCCTCTTCCTCACTTGCCGTTTATTGCCAATCCCGTTGTACTCATGGAAATTATGATGAACGTTTATTACAACCGCTGAATGCATCTGACAAAGTAAAAATCGGACACTGATGAGTAACAAACATACGCAATTTTCGTTGTTTGAATTACATCCTGTGTGCATCTTCCCCTATGGAACAGTGCGTGGATGCTCCAATGGTCGATTAATTCGAACACACAAGGTCAAATATCGGTCGCTGACCGAGGCACCGTGACGTCCGTTTCCAAGGTGAAATGCACACTCACATTGGGTGCAAGTATTAGGTTTAGGTTTTTAGATTCACCATCGAACTCTAGGAAACATATTTTTAGCCCAACATTGCTTCCAGACTTGATTATAACTTGAGGTTTATGTTTGTGACAGCTTAGGAGAACCGATGTAAATTGTTTGGGGAGGATTGAAGATTGTGCCTCCTTAATTGTGCACCTCCCTCGTCTGATTTCAGATCAAGTAACTGTTTGAATGTACAACCAACCTCCTGAATAATCCCGCTCCTCCAGACAATGAAATCACCAGTAACCGTTGAACTCAGTAGGTACGCCAATGTGTCTTTTAAGAATTTTTCTTTATATTTCAGCAATTGGGTTTCCCCTTTGTTATATTTGTTTGTTTTCTGTCGCCAACACACTGATTAGAAACATCTTCACTAATATTTAAATCTCATCTTCATGCAGATCAGTTAGTTTTTATGTAGAACGGAAGAGAATTCTGGCGTGAATACACACCCAAATCAAAGCGATTAGTCACAACCCTCTGATATGAATTGACTTCAAGACATGTACAGTGCATAAACTTGTGTTGAAGTAAAACCCTACTGAGGTGTCTTAATTTTGGCACATCAGTGTGCAACATAGCCCTAAATCAGAGGTGTGGTTGCTCTTCCAAACCCACGCTATCGTCGACTCCTAATTCGGCAAGAGACGATAGACTTATCAACACGGTGCCGCGCTGGTTGTCAATCATTCAAATACAACCATCCGACGACTGGATATCAAGTCTAGTTTGTCCTACCCATGCTTGAAAGCCAAGTAAAGTTTATCCATTGCGCACACGTTTATCACCTTATCACGTCCCATCCAGGTTATAAAAATGTAGCAAGGCCAAGGTCATGTTCTAAACATTATTTTTTTCCATTATCGAGCCCATTAATCTCTTATGAGTCAGCCTCTATGTGCTACGATGTAGAATATCAACACCAAGGCTTTGCTTGATGAGGAACATCTGCGACCACAATCTGTGAAACCATGGAGGAAGCATGGTAAAACTAACCACTACAGGCAGAGAGAGGGAAAAAAAACGGCAACCGTGATCTGGGAGGCGGGCGCAGTCAATAAGGAGACAGGACGTGGGAGGGAAATTGGCGGAGAAAAGCTGGGGATATGTAATGACTTGAATATGCTGGATAATGCTGAGTCGGAATGAGCTCTTCAAGTGACTGAAAGATTGAGCCAATCCGCATGTGTATCAACATGGGTCTATATATGACGAGCGTACATCCGTGGCACCCATCCCAGGGCCCGAGTGCGCCGACATGTGTCCTGCCGTATTCACAATTGAAACACAACTGCAACTTGACTTATGCATCTTAATACTCGGATGGGAAGTTATGATGTAGGAGTGACATTTTGACAGAAGTCGGGGGCAAGTTAATGGCAATCAGAGTGCGTCGATCACGGCTTCCACACGTAGTTTCTGTGTCACTATGCCGTATCAAGTATACGAATGCACGAGAGTGCTAATGTCCAATGTGAAATTGAAAGGAATATGTGAAAGGGGGTAAATTGATTCAAAATCGGCAGATGTTTTAAACCGCAGTGTAGTTGTCAATCACCTGCTGAAACACGTTTGTCAATTTCGGCCTTGAAGTAAGGGACATGTTGCCACTTCGGCCTTTTCATAAAACCATAAAACTTCAGCGGCTATATGGCTGGGTTGTGATCACAAGATTTATCTATGGGTCGGTAACTCAGGCTGTGCAGGATCTCAAATAAGCCTTTTGCAAGTTAAATTTGAATGAAATCTGGTAAACTGAGTAATCTTTTTGCACATAAAGATAACAGTTTCAATTTACCAGAACAAAGACACCGTTGTTATACCTCGTGATTTGGGGCAAGCTTTTGCATGGCGACCGCCGTCTCTGGAATGGACTGGTTCCTTTGTGCCCGCCTTATCCATTGAAAACGGTGTTGCTGGGCGTCTCTTATGTAACTAAGCAAAAGCTTGCTCTGAATCACGAGGTACCGTATAGCAACAGTGTCTTTACGTTTGCGTGAATTTTAAGAACTCAATGTGCCAGATTTGATTCAAATTTAACTCGCAAAAGGCTTATTGGAGGGGGTTTGCGAGGACTCGAGACACTGGGTCAACATATGCACATAATACCGTAATCTGTAACTATACTTTACTTTATTCCCACTTAAAAGAAATAGTACATATACAGGTATATAATAATGTTCACATGCACGGGAAGTGGTTTTATTGACGGTTGTCGAAGACCACATTATTACGTCCCGAAGTTCACTGCGTTTAGTAACTTTGCCATTCGTTTGAGCTTTAACGGTGGTGCAAACTCAAGTTCCACGTCGTTTTACAAGTGGAAAAGGAAAAGGGGCAGTGTGTGATAGAGTATGACACGTATGATGCAAGAAACTGTCGGCTGAGGGACTTAGTCCCTACATATTTAATTCAGCAGCCCTTGAACTGATTCCTTGTATTCAAGACGGAATTCGATCCTCTGCAGGTTATTGGAAATCCTCATTCCACCATAACTCTTACCTACAGTGCACCTGTGACCATTTCCTAACTTGAAAGGCTCACTGATACCTCTCTGCCAACGCAGTCTTTGAAAAGTATGGACACACCGTGCTTACTTCCCTAGAAGTGCCACTTCATTTCGATTCCCTGGATTTGATCCAGAAGTATCTCCGATCGCACGGTGATCCACTCCTCAACATACACGGGTCTCATTCGGCCGGATGACTTGTCATGATATGCTGTCAACATGACATCATTCAGCACGCCTCACAGACAATCCTTCAATCAGCCCAACTTTGATAGACGGATTAATACGTTTTACAACCCATTTCCTCTCTTATGATTTGTCTAATTCGTTTTGCACTTTTTCAAAGTGATGTGGCTCTGAGCGGACCCAGGTTTCCCGCTTTTTCATGCTGTGCAGGGGGAAATTGATGATGTAAACTCGCACCTGGGCCACCTGCCAATCTTCATTAAAGCGTTGTCTCTAGGTCTCGGGGGACAAATCTCGGTCGGGTTCAGCTTCAGCAAAGGTCATTTGCTTGTCTTTGGATGAACCGCTGAGTTAAGGGATAGGTGACAATTTGGTTTAGTCTCAAATATCTAAAAAGAAATGTTAGGTGAGCCCAACACAAAAGGTAGCCCGAATGCAACCCAACGACGGAAAACGGCTACGACAAAGGGGGTATGTTCAATGACGTAAGGATTGTGTTACCGCTCTGAATACCATACTTTCGACAGAGACAGCTCCGCATCTGGAGTGCAAACGTCTATTTCACAGACTGGACTTACTTTTGCTTTTCCTAATTTTGCAATAATGCAAATGGCTTTGGCCAGGTTGAAACACGGAGTTCAATGTGATGTCGTTCAAGTTTTATACCGCGACGTAATTGGGCGTGCACAGACAGCAATAGCTAATTGGAAATGATACCTTTTGCGAGGTATACGCAACTCAACATCCGAAGTGTATGGTAACTCTCCACCGCTGCGCCCATGCCGCTATGGCCAGAACTCTTACATGCACGTATTGAAGGAACAGCCATAATATGAGCGAAGGCTGTACGGAATAATAATTCCAAAGATGCATTTGACACTGCTTTCTTCACTTTTAAAAAATTGAAGTTGTTTTAACCACTGACTCTTTAATTTCCTTCTAGTTTGCTGTCAGTGGATTGTGGGTATATATCTTCCTGGAGCAAGATCGAGTTTTCGCACGCATCATGGCTTTTTTCATAGAGAAACTCGTCGTGTGTGCAACAAATGATCTTACAAACTAAGCCATGTCACTGTCAAGGCCATATTGTGATTCATAAACCGACTCCAGCAGTGGATCAAACCCACAAAAGGCCACAGGAAATAGTGGGAGGGGGGAGAAGCACTCCTCCTGCACCCGTCCACTCAGTGGGAGGGACCTATTCCTATCGTCTAAACGCGATGTTTCTCAGACAACATCGCAGCGTTTGGTTCCGTTCGTCATTAGGATATGGGAGGGGTCTTGTGACCAACGACGACAGTTGTGATGTGTTCCTCTCAGTCGCAGCTACCTAGCAGTTGCTCCACGTTAATGCCAAATATTTTGGAGATGACTATCAGTTTTACGTGAGAATAGGAGATAGGCACTCGATTTGCTTGGAAACATTGTCAAACTCAGAATTCTTTCAATTCGTCACGGGTACGCTAGTGGGTGGAGCATACGCCACGATAGAGGAGCAAACGTTCGCCCCTTAAGATAACCGGTACGCCCTTTGTCATGACTTCCTGCACTACATAAATTCCATGGGGTTTGTGTTGTGTGTTGGAAGGTATATCAAGCTTTGAATTCTATAAAACTTCCTGCTAGACGTGAGCTGATATCAATTGTCATGCTCACTGTACAGAAAACCGGACGCGGACACTGAAAATTAAAGCTAGTCACATGAGTCAGGAGCGTAATAATCTAATGATTTGCGTGTCTCGCCTCAAATCGATGTCGCCATCATTTCTCGAATATTGGTTCCAGAATGGTTTCCGGACAGTGCGGTGAATATGGAAATGGACAGACGAAAACGGAATGACATCCATTTTGTGTCCAAATATAGGCCGGTGTGAGTCAAGTTCCCGGCCCTTACGACACATCAAGGCACGTGCGACTTTGTATCATTTGTATGTATCATTTGAGCCCAGACTTGACGATGCCATACTTTCTCTGGGTATACTGGAAGCATGTATTGAAGATTGCAGTACGTGGATTAGGTCGAATTCACTCCAACTAAACACTTCTAAAACCGAATTTATTTTGGTTGGCTCTAAGGTTCAGCTGGCGAAGATCAGGGTTTCTGAGATCAGATTCTGTGATTCTGTTGTCAGTTCATCTGGTAACTGCAGAAACCTTGGTGTTACTTTTGACTCATCCATGACCATGTCCAATCATGTTTCCAATATTTGTAAAATCAGTTCGCTTTCAGTTACGTAACTGAGGTTTAATTCGCAAGTACTTAACCCGCTCAGCTACTGAGAAACTGGTGCATGCTCTCGTATCATCTCGGCTTGATTTTTGTAACTCTCTCTTGTATCAGTTACCCGGTACTCGACCTGCTAGACTTCAACAGCTCCAAAACTCTGCCACTCGCATTGTCACTTTGACTCCTTCCAGGTCTCACATTACTCCTATGTTGCATTCTTTGCACTGGCTCCCTGTTGCTTACAGAATTGAGTGCACAATACTGCTGCTCGTTTGTCATATTTTTCAAAGTTCAGCCCCTGCGTATAATATTGATTTGGTGTCTCACTACCAACCATCCAGGCCACTAAGATCCTCTCACTCTTCACTGCTTGTTGTTCCTAAAACACACAATTCTTGAGGGGATCGATCTTTTTCCCACATAGGTCCACAACTTTGGAATAAGCTCCCAACTGACATTCGTGCCCTTTCAGCCATTACCGATTTTAAAGCAGCTCTCAAGACCCACTACTTTCAGTAAGCATATTGTGGATTAATATTTTCCTGTATATCATTTTTTTTGGTATTGCGCCATGAGCGTCAGTTTTGGGCGGATACCAGCGCATTATAAGTGTTCTGTACTATTATTAAACATCCCCAGGGGAACAACAAGCAAAAAGTACAACTTTAAATAAGCATGCAAAGGAGGTTGCAGCCTTGAGCTCCGAACTCGCTTGCCAATCCCGCAACCAGTTGGAAGTCGACCAAAAGTTCAGAAACAAGCGCAAATCCAGCTGTCGGAATTAAATAAGAAAAAAATTCAAACAACAAAACAGCACCTAAAGGGTAACAGAACCCGACATTAAATAGCTACAAATGTGGTACGCTGAATACGTGACGCAATATGGGGATATTGAGCCAAATTTCGCTCAGTTTCCTTCTGCGTCATACAGTTTTATCCATTTTATTATTTTTAAATCTGATGTCATTCCAATTTGATAAACCTGATTGTTCACGGAGGACACGATTTGGACGGAGACGAAATACCTCCGACGCGCTTCATTTTGGGCATGCGCTGCTAGAATACCGAATTTGTGCATTATGTGACAAATATCCTCTTAGTCCGTTCGCGAATATCATTTGCAAACAGATACAGTGATATCATAATCAGGCAAATCATAAAAATGAACCAGCAACCCAAGCTTCTAAACTTTTTCTTCTGTCAAGTTCAAGATACGAAATCAGACAGTATTTTGTCAACTTGTTAAGTGTTTAAATATAGAGGAATTAAGGGTGCCGAGTAAGCTGGCTCCCACGCCATAGGACATCGTGATTGAAAACGCGTTGCTTTCTGTCAGCGGCCGAGTCTTAACAATAAAGCCTCGGCGGGAAATTAACTATTATTTGCCAATATTTCGTCAAAGAATCAACGGCAGGTTCAACGTTCTTTTGACAAATGAACCCAGGGCAGGTTCACTGAACTTCAAGAGCCACATTCCCGGATAAGACCGAATGGTGACATCACAGCCCTGTGAATTTTAAAGATTTATTCAGTAGCCTTTCGGGGTTGACTTTATGGTAAGCGGAGTTTTTGCCAAAAAGATGGTAAGACCAAGAGCTTGAGGCTCGGTGAAGCCGGGAAGAATTCTGTCAAGCATAGCGAGGACAATTATTTTCATAACGAGATTGGAAGTGTAACTTTATCGCTGCTAAGTAAACAGTTTACAGAACCAAACAACATAAAAACCGGGATGATTCACCAGATTGTCTCCCATCTTAGGCGAAATACAATACATGCTTGAAACTGACGGACCTGCTCATCTGACTCGACAATGGCATCGCGTTTCAGCGTCTGCCGAGAGAGACCAGGGACCTGTTCGGATGGCCCATAGATGATGACAAATTTTGGCGGGGGGAGGGACAAGATAAGAATGACTCATTTGTGAGAGAAAAAGAATCATCGTCTGCTCTGTGATTATGGCGACTTTTGTCAATTCATCTTGGCTTAGGATTCTCATTGGCTCTACGATGGGTTGGGTCGAGAGACACGTGATGTGCCTTCCTCACAGCAAGCGGGATGGAGACCTAGAGACCTCCGCTGTGGCCCGTCTCTCTCTTTTGGTTGGTCGAGGCGCACTAATTTTGCTAGATAAAAATGCGGGAGCAAAATGTTGTTTCACCCAGAGGCAGAATATCTCGGTGTTTCGTTTGTAGATGTACATGTATACTTTCTTGTTGTGGAAGGCGAATTTGGATGATTAAGCGAAGGACTAATGCACTTAAGGTTACTCGCCACGGCATCTCTAAATTTGATGAGAAATTACGCGTGTAGAGGGATCTTGTAAATGGATTTGGACTTTTAGGGTTTGTGTTTAAGCCTATTTACCCTGTGATTTTGCCTCACCTTTGGGCGAACAGTTCATATTTAGCAAACGTTTCGCTAATATCATCCACCAAAATATAAGAGATATTCGTTACAGTGTCATCGCCTTCATCCTGCGATGTTTCATTCCCACGTGTGGGCGGTAACGGTGAAAGAACTAAAAATCACATTTTCCTTAAACTTGAGAAAAAAATCAACGAATTGTTTTAAAGTTTAGGTAAATTGGGAGTTATTTGGTTATCTGCTTTCGGATTAAGTTACTTCCCAGAGTTTTGTTCAATTTCCGCTGCAACAATTAAAGCGCGAAACTTGATGAGTCACTTTTAGACGACCTCGGGCAGTCGTCTGCTCCTGGGATCTGCACTGAGTTTTGGCGCGAAAAGGGCGACGCGGGAATTTATTGATTGACACGAGAAATCAGCACAAAAACAACTTTTCTTTGTTACAAAATTCGGTTTGTCATCCTAGCTGAGCCCTAATCTTCGTCAACCGTGCCTCTTGGGATTTGGCGGGGATAAATCCAGCTTTGTTCTTCATCCAAATACACTTACTTCCCGCGAGGCTTTTCCTTTTTATCTTTACACTCTCGTGAATGGACAGTCTGCCCAAGTGCCCTGCAGGTCGCATACAAATTATAGCCGATCCGTTAGCCTGCACTGTTATCAACCAATGAAATGGCGAACTTTCTGGACGTACGTCGATCCGACCCGACAACAAAGCGCTGCAAGCTCGCGTCAATATTGTCAAATACATGAATCCCACTTTAATAAATGATGAATGGACCGGCCCAAAGTGCATGTTTTATGACTCACACTTTAGACACAAAGCATTCTGCAATTTCATCTTTAGATTACAAAATGGGAAACAGGAAAAAGTGCCGGAGAGAAACGTAAAACCAGATTGCCAATAAACCCAAAATAAACCTCCGATTAGATAAAACGAATTCTGACTTTGTTCCACATCGAAATCTTAAATTGTTATGACATATAATTCGTACAAATGAGCCTGACGTCAAGTCGTACTTTTCATGCTTGCCATTTCCTCGGGTGAGATGCCTCTAAAACGATTTTGTACATTTTTATCTTATATCACAATAATTGAGAGCTATTAGCATGGTATGGACAAGTATCTTTTTTCTTTACATAGGCCTACGACCCGTTTTGTTGGCTTTCAACCTAGTTTTATGATTTCAGAATTTTATTAACAGGAATTAGCGACCATCATTTCCCTCCCCTTTTCCCCTTGTACTCACTGTTCCCTTCCTTCTAATACCATTTCCTCCCCTCTCCCGAAAATAACACATCTTCCAGCGATGATTCATCACCAAGACAACCTGACAAAAGGGCCAGCCACGCGGCCGTATTTGCCCAGCGATCTCCCCGTTGTCGGCCGGCGCGAACGAGTACCTCGCGTAATGGACACTTGGCAAACACTCCAGCCAGCTGCGCTCTGCCGGACCGTATTGACACTGCAGATTGAACGGCCCTTTTTCAAAAAAATGTTATTCGAGTAAATTCAGCCTTGTTCGATGGGAGGGAGTCGTTGACAGTTGAGATTGTATTGCTGGGGTTGGATCCAGGATGAAACTGGCGAATCCAGACAAAATACGGAGCGCTAAGAGTACTGGGGCTGACTTAGGCCAATTCCATTCTGGGACCCTTTTTGTGGTTTTTTCACGATTCTAGCAAGCTTGTTGGCTGTCTGTGTGGCCACGTGGTGAGATTTCTAGCCCCTTGTACGCGCCCTGTCCTGGGGATTCCCCCAGTTTCCTCAGTACCATTTATCCACTCCATTGTAGCTTGAGTTGTTTCTTTTGGGGTTTCTTCACGCTTCTCGCACTTGATAGTATTGGCAATCCAAGATTCCCCTCGGTACTTTTTAAACACTTATCCCCGTCTCAGCGTCGCCCCAAGGGTGGCTGTGGGGACACAGGTGTGAAAGCCAGCATCTTGTGAGTATAACAGTCTGCAGTCAGAATATTTTTTGGTTGAATGACCATCGCCATTAGTCTTAGCGGCTAAAAATTAAAGGGAGGAGGTAACTAAATACATGTAATAGAGGGGACACTGTTCGAAACAGAGGAGCAGTGTTATTATTATGGCATCCGCTTCTGGAAGTGCTTATTAATCGCATTCTCATTTCAAGACAATCCTTTGGAAGAGTTCCCAACCTTCAGATTTGTACTTTTATCACCATCGTGCTACAGCCTGTCGGGCTTGCTGCTGAGTTGAAAGGAGATTTATGTAGGGGCATTGATAGCCTACCGGTACAGAAAACGATTTGATGCAGTGTTCCACAACACAACAATTGATCCGGAATATACAAACACGTTACATCGAACAAACATCGAACAAACATGCACCCGCCAACAGAGGGCAGCATCGGTGGTTTGGTGCGCGTTGTCGTACCTTTCTGTATCGCTGTACGTCTGTGTATGCATTGTAATAGGCCCACTTGAGGATGCTGAATATTTAAAACAAAAGATACCTGAAACCCAAATATAGCCGCTTTTATATAGGCTACCTATGTTGCCTGTGGAGATGAATTTCATCCCCAGCAGATCTCGGCTGCACGTATACAAGGATATTAATTTAATGGCCGAAACTAGAGGTGCGCTACGATCCCATTCCTCAAGAGTTTCAGTCAAATCATAAAAATTTTATTTCGTTATAGTCTTTGAAAATTCACACATCCGTCTGTTATAGTGAACCCAGTCAACGAACTGAACATACAGTACCCGCATTAAACGTGACATTGGTGCATGCGCGGGCGGATCGGCGGACCCCCTAGCCATTTTTAGATTATCAGGGAAAGGCGATTTTAGCCGTCTGTTTCATATCCCTTCCTCCAAAAAGCATATTAAAAGTCCCGAAATGTATCATCACCCCTAAGAAAGGCTTAAAAAATCTTAAAAATCCCGAAAATTTGGTTCTGGATAATCCCTTGCAATGGTGTGAATATACACGTGCGCAGGAGGGCGGCCAATGAAAGCTTATTATAAATGTTAGATAAAATCTTAAACCAAAGGACCTTGACTCGATGAAAGATGAGGGTAGTCAAAAACAAAAGGAGCCGGACAGCGGGGACGGAATCGAAACCCGGTCCTATTAGTGTTACGATCTTCGAAAAATTTCAAGCAATAGTCCCAAGATGTCAAAAAAGTAAACGTAAGCGTCACACCCATGAATTTTTATGATGACATAGCGAAGTGCAACTTACAGTAAATCAGGTTATCGGATTAGACATTAACGAAAAAAGGTTCAAAGTATAATTTGTTGCAAGGTCAAAGACGCTGACATCCCAGGCGAATCTGTCAGCAGTAGTTACGAACTGGACGGGCTGTGCTCGTCAATTACCGAGCGGCAGTCGATGACTGCATGCGGCATGATCTAGTTGAAACATCTCGTGCACTATTAACAAGTCGAGGTCAACAATCAAAGAAGACTCCACGTCTCATTCCCAAATGACAACTGTTCCTTCGAAAGTTTATCACAGTTTACCACTTTCGTTCCTTCCAGCCTTCCACAGATACTTTCAAATTGATAAGCCTTTTTGGAAGGAGAAATCTTCACGTTTCATTTTATTTTTTTCGTGCAAGACCACTGAATTTCACCACTGTCTTCTCCAATGTCTGAATCCCAGTTCGGGAAGACAAAAAGGAACTTGTTAAATGTCGAGAAGAACCGTACCGAGCTTGAAATCAAGAAGTCTGAATCATTCTCAAATTCGGACCAATGTATTGTATTGGGCCCGTCAAATAAATAATAAAGAAAATGAAACAAAGAGTGGAAGCTAATACACTGTGGTTACATATATAAAAGTCGGGATTTTTCTCAAACCAAAATTTCACCTGACACCAGCCTGACCAGCAAGCCTGACGATTCAATTCACTTGGCCCAACCAAAATGATGGAGTGTGAATAAGGTTCGCTTAGCAATCGAGGAAAGTTTCACTCTGCCAACCCGTTATGTCACGTGCTTCTAACTTGTGCCTCTAATTGGGCTCGTCAATTTTTTTCTTCCACATCCCACACTTCATCCTAGTCGTTCACACTTCCTCACTCACACCATGTACCACGCAAGGCATTATGCATGCTGCTACATCGATCACCAACTTCCATTCTGACGATAAACCAACCCTTCCAAGCCCTGACGTCACCACCGAGGTGTCACAACCACGAAAATGGTCCCCCGACGCCTGGAAAAAAAAAGAAAAGAAACAAAGAAAGAAAAAGACAAAGGCAAAAACTGGCAATTTCTTTTCGAGAAAAAACATCCGAGTCGGGAGACCCACCATCGCCAGCCCTTTTCAAGATGTGAACGAGACAATCCATTTGCAAAATCATGAGTCACTCTGTACAGTGTCTACGTGGATACTATTTTAATATCATCATAGACGATGACGTGTAGCCACTAGCCACACTGATATTGTTGTGGAAGCGTACAGCCTTCCCGCTATTTTAATAGTTCAAATATATCATGCTCTGAACGTGTCATTAATAACTCAAAGACTATGCTGAGAGTACTTCCATGAGGCCGAACAAGTTTATTAATTTGTTGTTTTCTTTGGCAAAAAGTAAAATGCAGAAGTTGGTTTTAAAATTGTGTACACGTTTTTGTGTTGCCTTACAATAGTTCGTTTTGTCACTGTACTGATGTGACCAGATTTTCTCTTTTTAACTTCAGCAAATTTAATTACAAACAAAGGAAAAGAAAAAATAACTTGTAGAGCGTTTAAATGGGAAAGTTATCGGCAGAGGTAGGAATGCGGGCTGGGAACACACTTGTAGACATCCACATAAGGCAATAGCCATCTCCCAGAGAGATTGATAGAAGAATCATCTGCATACGTAAAAGACTATTTGTGCTCATTGCAAACCGCATAGACAAATGGAACCTCAGGCCTCTTCCTTTTGCACAGTTACAAAAGGCCAAGAACTTTAGGGACGTCCATTTTGTGTCCAGCGTTTTTGCAGTTTTTGGGAAGAAAGAACATGTAACACTAAGTTTCCTTCAGTTTTACGATTGTTTGAAGTCCAGTTTTGCACACTATACAGGTTTGTTCTCAGTACAGCACAGAGAGATTGTTATTTTGGAATCTTTTGCGGAGTCCTCATTTAGCTTTAGATTTTCAATCCTTATTTGTCCCGCATATGCTTTTAACAGTAAAAGTAAAACAAAACTCAGAACATATTGAACTTCCGTTATTTGTCAGAATTTCAAAAATGCTTGATGATTTCCGTAACGAGGAAGATGTGCTGGAGTTGAGCCAAAAGATAAAATTAACAGTAAATGGGGTAGACACAGAGTAGCTAGTTACTGTCAGCAAAAAGCGCAAGCTTGGAGGAGGGATGTCCCTCGACGCAGACTCAACCGCAACTGATTCACGTCAGAAAGCCCATCTCATGATGACAAAAGCACGCACACTCCTCGCACTTTCATTCGTCCCCAGCCCTATGGTGTTCCCTCAGCCGTAACATCAGCGATTATGGAACAAATTTGCCTCCCTGGAGACACGCGGTGGTTCCCGGTCTTCTTCCCACGGACCCGCTGATGCCTTTTGCCCCGTTAATGACGACGCCGTGTGTACACGGCAGATGAGTCATCACAGCGGTGTTGGCGCTAATAAACAAGCGATATTACCACACTGGCCACGTACACGGGTAACCCCCTCTCTCTGACCGCGGATAATAATATCAATACTGATTCGCGAGTGTCTAGTTCTTCAGGCATCTCATCTTGGTTGATGAAGCGGGGGGGGGTTAACATCCGGCAAGAAATCTTGATGAGCAATGAGATGAGACTCCTTGTTTCGTCTCTATTATAAATGAGGGTGCTGGTGTTGGTTTATGGTCCTCATTGGGTATTTATGGCAGACAACGTGTCGGTTTGGCCATGATGATTCACATAGTACTTTGTTGTCGTGGTGATGAAGAAGGAAACTGGATGGTTTACCGAGAAAGAAGGAAACAGGATGATGTCAGCTTCGAAAATGTAAAAAAGAGGGCACTCGTGATACGAGATACTAAAAAGATATTTGAAAGAAACCAAATTAAGAAACCTTCAATGGTAAATGACCATGACGTAAAAGATCTTCGACGAAAGATAGGTAGGAGAGGACCAAAGAGAACGGGTCATGAAGACATTAAAGACAGGAGTGACGTATGACATAGAAAGACAGCTGCGATCGACAGACAGACAAGAAAGAGAAAAGAATTGTAGTATCTCGAGGCAGTACACGATAGCGCTGCAGCGTACAGGAGAGAACAATATAATATCGAAGAAACTTATTTTCCAGAAAGTGGCCTACAGCTTAAAATCACTGTCTAGTCAACGCAACGTATGAACATGGAGGAATGACACCCTCCATGGTATGAACAGAGCAACGCATGAAGGGTGAACAAGTGAAACGGCTAAAAGACGAGTGAAAAAAAAGACGATTGGAGTCTTATGACGTACAATTTAGGAGGGTACCACAGAATGTAAGGTTAGAGACGAGGCAGGAAGTTCACCGTTCAATTTGGTTCAATTAACGAGCAATTCACCCCGGGAGGCAGGGAGTGAAATAAACTAAACCGTCGAAACGAAGTATGCGTGTATTGTGCACTTCCACATAGTCAACGAAGAAAAAAATCATTGAAGACACTGTAAATGTACTAGGAAAAGACTTTGATTTGTGGTATATCAAGCTGTTGAATACGGTCACATTGTATAAAGATACATTATTTTTCTAATGTGAGACATGTTTGATTGCCGTAGATTCCAATGACAGAGTGGAGAGCATCAAATAGGAAGAAAGAAGTTTATAAAATTAAAGAGAAATTTGAAACTGCGAGTCACTGACCGAACGGGAAAATTGCAGTCTAGAGACAGCGTGATTGACTAAAACCCTCCAGACTCTGGAAACGATACATAGTGAGCCTGGTTTCACAATTTTGACGGGCAAGGGTTGAATATTGTAATCCGTTATGTTTCACAAGTTGAAACCCAATAGGAAATTTGTTCTGGTTGCTTGGCAACGCGCCCAACTCGGAGATGGAAAGTTGTAACTGAAGAGGGTCTGAGCGAAATGTTCAGGAGGTCTGCGGGTTTTAAATTCTGAGTGGTATGGTGAATCACTGGGCGTCGTCAATATTATTATTTTAACAGGGATTACAAGAAGACAGAGATAAAGAAGTCAATCTAGATTTTTCGGCAGGCAGAGCAAGATTATTTCCAAAATTGGGACTTAAGTACCGCTCACCTTTGCTGGTAAGGCTTAACAACTGCCTTTAAATGTTTACCGTAGTGATAACATTGAAATGGCCTCGCATCAGACGATTTGATGTTCCTACACAGCATAAAATTGGAGCTGCGTTGTCAAAGGGTTCCATCAGGGGACTCAGTGGTTAAGTAAAAATTTGAAGCTCAAAGCCGACACCAAAGACGAGATAAGGTTTGTGGAAAGCCATTCCATGCGAGTCATGTTTGTGGACTCTTTGTCTTTCTTAAAGTTTGCGACGTACTGCAGTTAAAATCCATACTGAAAACCAGTTCTGTGCATGCTGATGTGGAACCGATTCCAAAGAGATGAACTATTTGTACTAACTGCATTCTGTGTCCGGGGTGGATCCAGAATTTTCCAAAGGGGGGGCGTGAACTAAATATTGTATGTATTGTATGGTCGCGGCCGTAAAATTAGGGGGGTTGGGTAAAAGGAAGCAGAACTGTTTTTTACGCCTTTGACACATTTATGGGGCTGGGTCCCTTCCCCCTTTTTTCTTCCCATCCCTCTTTATTTCTCTTTTTATTAATTAATTATTTTTGGTTGAAAGTGGGGGGGGGGCGGCATGCGCCCTGCGCCCCCTAGATCCGGCCTTGTGTGTGCTCGTGTGTCGCCACCGCGCGGCAAAATTACACATAATTTTTAATTGCATGTTGTCGTCATCGGCCTACTCTCCTCTGTTTTCCAAATGGTCCAAATGTGTCCATCTGGGGAACGCCTAAAATAACTCCACGGTGAATAAGTCAAATCGATGGTGATGGGACGCGACTGAACGGCAACTGTGAACCCGATTCCCGCGGTATCAGGTACCTGTATTCTCCCCAAGCATGCCACCGCCATGTGTCACACAACCATAATCATGTCCATCTCCTGACCGTGACAATATTGCAATGCGTGTGAAGCCAATTTACTGCAAAATTAATGTGCGTGAAGTCACGGCAATCATCATGATAGCCATCATAAAAAACCCTGAACTGTGACGAGTTTATAAGTTATGAACCATTGTCGTAAGTGTGTGGTTTGTACCAAAATTGGATGAGTGCAGGCCTATAATGTAACAAAGTAGTTAATCATTGTGCACTCTTTTGACGCAAGTATGTCGAAATTCCAAGAATGAGTTACTTTGGGTCACTATAAATGATTCATGACTTCATTGCATCATCGTGCTGGTTGTACATGGGTTGTCTTTATTAGGCAGAAAAGCCAAGCAATATGGATGAGCTGGCTAAAAGTACTGCAAGATGGATAGCCATACAATTTTCTGAATAAGAGTGCGACTTGAAGGCTGGAAAAGTGAAAAATGATAAAATAAAACAGGTAGCAAAATGTTGACAATGATTTGGGCGACTTCATCAGGACGGATTTCTGCATACGCAGAGTTCCTCTGAACGTGCGTTGTCCTGTTTGGGGCATTTTTCTACGAGGGGGGTGTTAATACTCTACGCTGTACTCTAACTTGGGTGTGCACCAGGCGCGCCTGCATATTACACAATGTGTAAAGGGGGACCTCTTCTTGTTGACTGCGGGTTTCTAATTCTGCTCTTCGGTACTTTTAAGGATAGAAATTCCCCAAAGAAAAAGAAGAAGAAAAAAAAAGAAAGAAAAGAAAAATAAACCTTGTGTTTGTTTTCCACCTCCATTTGGGCACTGCTGTTTAATAACCGGTCATGAGCGTATTTCGGGGGGGGGGTAAATTCTTGAGCGAAAGTTCGGGTTAATGTGGCGGCTATTCGTTGAAAATTGCACATACAATTGAAGATCAGAAATCTGTCTTTGATCTCCAACCCGGATAAATTGAAGCAAAAAGCAATCCCAGTTTGTCAGTCTTCAATATGGTTTCATAGATCGCCTTTTGCATGATCTCCGGCTGTGTAAGTAACAAAGTGCGCCCTCTGTCAACACAGACGGCTAGGCTGCAACCAAGTGGGGCAATCTCAGGCTTTGAAACCATTGACCACCTTTGCTACGGAGAACCACAAATTAACGGACATAGTCTGCTGCGATGTTCTCAGATTTGAGGGTGCAAATATTAAAAAATAAAATGATCTGTTCTCATTTCTTCCAAGTCAAAGATGATTTCATCTGAAAATGATGAAATACGAAATAAACGAAATACAAAAAGAGCAGCCTGCACGATAGGCCAAGATATAAATTTAATTTGTAGCAAATACTTTTTACGCAGATCCCTTAACCCCGAATTGTACAGAAATGTTCTGACATTTTTTTGGTTACTTTCTGTGCATCTTGCCTAAATACTTTCAAGTATTCTTTTAGCGTGTTCAAAATAAAACGCAGTGTATTTAAACTACGGAATAACAAAACGATTTTGGATCATGTTGCATCCCAAAAAACCCACGGCTTAAAAAAGACCGCGGTCTTCAAGAAAAATTCAAATTCCGCTCTCGGCAATCTGTGACATGTGGTTCGTCATAACCTCAGGGCACATTCATCTGTGTTAATCTGATATTCCTGGCGATTTTATACCCCCAACATTGTAACGTGGTTTTCCATATCACCCTCAAAATGGGAAGATTGTCAACTGTCCTCTGGCTCGTCTCCATGAAACCCCGAACCCTGGCGCGCGCGTCGCGTTCAGGTCCGGTTCACCTGCATGAGTCACCCACTCTGCGGTTTGACGACGAACCCATGCAATTCAAAAACCCTCCCCCAGGTTTTCCATTTTTTTTTTAATTTAGAGTAGTAATCAATATTAATTATTTTAACAGCGTAATTATACCTAGGCAATTTTTCCTCAGCCAATCGCACGAAAGAGACGACTGAGACAAACGACGAGAGTCATCCGAAGGGGGAGATGCTGCCGTGGCTCGGCGCGCGAGAGGCCGTGTCGACTCGGAGTGAATAATCCCTCGTACCGGTCATCAAGGGTTCACGGTCGAAATAACGTATTACACATGCTTGCGCTTTAATGGTCAAAACTCTGGTGCAGCATACCCGGTAAAGATGAGGGTTTTCTTACTTTGTTGAGAGGGCTACAAGACAGGTGACCAAATTCATCTTTTGCTTTAAAAAAAAATCTTTCAAACCAAAGAATGTCACTGACCGCAAACGGTATCGGCTCTGAGATTAACGATCTGACAACTGCAGAGCACGCACTGATGAAGAGGAGATGAACAGCGGTGAGAAAGGCTGAGAAGGACGGGGCGTTCTGTTTATTAGCTCCGGGATAGGCTAAGGTAGCAATATGATGACAAGATTCCTTCCTTGCCTGCATTCCTCAGTCTGTTAAAATGGATTATTTAGCACTTTGCTGCTTTCTGAAACATGAAGAAGAAAAGACACCAAGGATTCAAATATGAGGGTCACGGGGGGAGGGGTTGAAATGGGATAAGACGAAGCAGCTAATGAGAATATGTTGATTGGCGACAACATCGATTTTCCTACACCCCATAAGGCTATAAGTTAAGTCTCATGAGAAGAGAAAGTGTTGATGGTCTGGTGTTTATGTGGGGCGGAGGTTAAAACACCAGCCCCTCTGGTTAATAAAAACTGATATAAACTTCAGCTTATAACAACCGAAACTAGGGAACTTTCCTTAATAAAGTGTATTATCTCGAAAGCTTCAAGAACCACACCCAATTCGCGATAAACAAGCTGCACGAGGATAGCCAATTGGTTATGGGCTACCGGTCGTTTTGTCTGAAGAGTGGATAACTCCTTACATTAAATTCGTGGTCTACATTGTCCATACCATGGGCTCACGTCCTATCTCTTAAGATGTCTTCAAGTGGAACTACTTTCAGAGACACAGTTTGCGAATGACTGGAGATGTTAAGAGCAGGAAATGTTTGAGCAGAGTTAAGTCTCTTTTGTGGGAATAAGCAGACCGAAAGTGGTTTCGGATCAGGTCCGCTGCATTTTGAGGCAATTTCGAAACCTAGATGCTATAAGTAAAACTGGCATTCGCCGAGAGAATGGCCCATTCGACCGTGAGATCAAATTAAGACTTGCCGAACAAAGACCTCGTCATTTAGGGCGCAGCTCGGCCGAATCCCCGGCAAGACTTACTTGCTCTCTCGCTATACCAGAGCACTTCATGCTCATCAAGCGGAGAAAACATGATGCGGGTCTAACAATGGAAAGGCTGAATCAATCATGTATACAAAACCTCTCGGACAAAAAAAGAAGAAATATGACCAGCATATTGCATGAATCATCCAGCTCTTTCTTTCCCCCGTAGCCCTCCACCTTTTCACAAATAATTACGTGTAAGCTCAGTGAATCACCGCCAGGGATTTTATGGGTTCTTGGGGCTTTGTTCGTGGATGTGTCTTCCCCTTGGGAGCCAGAATGTAGCGTGCTCAGGGGTGAAAAGGCCAAGCAGTACAGTCTCCCAGCAATCTTGTCAAAAGTTGTGTCGCTAATTTTACTCTTTGGAGAGGCTGATGCTAAAAATTTGGAGAAAGAAGTTGCCATTGTGTACTAGGACGAGAATCAGGAGCATAGTGCACGGGGAAACTGCAGATCGAATTTCTCTTCAAAGCGAGCCTTGCTCATTTTTTATCTCTCGAAAGTTGCAGAAGTGTCAGTTCGTTTTGGGCTTTGCTGCTTTTCTGCTTTTGACCAGAAAACAAGGTTTGGAGTGACAGCCTGGAGAGCGTTTCTTGTGTTGCTATCGTAAAAAAAGAAGAAGAAGAAGGGGGAAAAATTGGGTGATTGTTGCCGACTGGAAAACTTTAGAGTGGGACATTTTGAGTTTTGGACTAAACGCATCAGCTTTGTTTTCTCCCCGAACCATATTGATCTTTATTAACTTCATTGCCGTTTTTATTTTGTACCTATTTCCAAAACAGTTTTGTGAACGTTTTATCACACGTGATAGTTACACAAAACTACTGTATTTATATTGACGTATCCCGGATAAATGTTCTTACCAGTAAGACCATTCTTCACAAAATTAAACGGCAGACGGGAGCATGACTAATATCATGACTAGCAATGGTGGTACCAGAACAAAGAACTGCGTGCTTCATTGGTTGACCTCTGCAAGTTCACCGCATTCGATCAGTTAGTGCAATCACTACCTGGAAAGATAACAGAGACAAATTGCTGTCATGACTCCACAGAAACCTATCCAAAAAATGTCAGGCAAGTGACATGACGGACAGCTAGCCAGTCACGCCGTTTTTTTTCCATCCTCGTGAAATGCTAAACCAGGGTGATTGTTAGTGAGTCACACAGGTCCACTGGCTATAAACCAGACGGCGCAGGGCCGAACAAAAGCCGGATAAGGCCGGCGCTGCGCAGCGATGACACACGGGGCTATAAGCCTATTAGGTCTGCCATCAGAATATGCCCGGAGAAAAAGGAAATTTCATCTGGGGGTCGTATCGATGGTATTCGATGCCCCTTGAAGTTAAAGACCTTTATTCTGTATCTCCTTGTTGAATCTCTGTACCAATGGCGAAACAAAGCAGGACAACGGGCTTTTTCTCCAAGTCTACCCACTTTTTTTAGTTTGATGCCAAAAAATTTGAAAAACCCAACCCTTTCAGTGCACCCTTAAGAAACTCAGGCTCTATGGTTGCTGCAGCTGCAAACTGAACCCTCTTTGTGGAAGGCAGGCTTTTTGTGAGTGTTGGAGTCTACCGTCACAGAAAAAAAGCGTGAATGAAGGTCTGCAGTGGTCGAGCTCAGTCAGGCTCACTGATTTCTGTCATGTAGGTGCTTGGGCAGAGTTTAAAACAGGCACGGCTATGGCTACGGCTACTGACAGGGCTACTGCAGCACATAAACGACAAAAACCTAAAGCTGTTAGCACGGAAGAAGGAAACAACTGCTGTAAGTACTCGGATTCGGTCACGTGGCTTATACTAGGCCTAGAGAAAAAGCTTATGAGACAGAAGACGTACATACATTGTACAAACCAAAGGTATGCCCATGTCGTTGGGACTAGCTTAAGAGTCAAGGCCTTCCACCATGGTTCAACTCATGTGTGCACAGCGGTGCAAAGTTTGGTTTCAAGGAGTGTATGGGGCCGTCTGGGACCTCTCATTTCCATATAAACCCCAGTCACTGCCAGCTCAGCCGATTTATGACGAAACTGTAAGCTTCATGAACTCAAACAATACCTCACTACGATGTTTCTCCATTTGAAAGGTTTCTTATGTCTAATAATTAAATACAAGTTTGACATGCAAAATACCCTGTGTTTTTTTTTCACGACGAAAAGACAAAGTGGGGGTGTTAACGTGAAGAAAGGCTAGCACGTTGCGCACGTGATCGGTGCGGGTGGTGCGACTGGAACCTAGTTGAGTTAAATACCTGCTTCAGCAGTGTGGTGGCCAGTGCCTACGGTCCTAGTTGTCGGACTTCATTCTTTGCTAATTAAAACCTTTAAAATATAGGCCCACATAAAAACGGCATCTAAGGGACTTCACTGAATCTGGAAATTAGCTACCAAAGACACCGATGAACAGAACGAACCCTCAGTTTGGAAAGTGTCCCAACAATTGAGGGCGCCAGATGATTTTAACAGCGCCGTCCGTTTGAGCAGCACAGCGGTCCGTCAGCGTGACCCACAGGACTTAGTAACTGTATATTACTGGTGCTCTGAACTAATTCATGGTCCATTGAAAACAGTGAAAAATAAACAAACAAACAATCCAACAAATAAGCAAACAAACAAACAAACACCCCAACACCCCAACAAACAAACAAACAAACAAAAAACAACCCCCAACCCCCTCCCAAAAAATGTGTCTTTTGGTCCTTCAGATTTTGATTTTGAAATTTTAGTAGGTTAACCAATGCATTTTTAAATTATCCACCAAACAAAGTCATCCCCAAAAGTAAATGTTCCCAAGTCTTCTCAGCAGCCATTTCCCAAATGACACCCCTCACCTTTCTAAGGCTCCTCTGACAAATTTTCAATCGCATTGCTGTCTGCTTTGCCCCCAGATGGGTGCCCCTGAATCTACAGAGATGATCCTGGGCTATATCTATACAGTCCAACGATTTCTTGGTCCATACAGACCCCTTCAATTTTTAAGCGCCTCTTCCAGGCGCACCTTTCAATCTCTGCGTCATGCGGCAAGCTGCCACTTTGCCCATTTACCACTTCGCCCAATTGCCACTTCGCCCATTTTCACTTCACCCAATCGGAGAACAACTTAAAATCGGAGAGAAGTGGCGCCGCCTGCGATACTTACGAACAGCTGGTCTTGTGCGTTTTACTTGGAATTCAAGGTTATGATCTCTTGGAAAATTTCCTTTTCAAGTTCACAAGTGTTTAGCCGCCTTGTGAAAAATCCTCTCCCCAAACACTATTAACATTAAAGTTAGATACTACGAAGCAGAATTAGAGTTGAAAGATCGGAACATGTTTTCTGAGAAATGTAATGCTTTTTTAAAAATCGATTTTTTAAAATGAAATTTTACAGACCCAACATGTTTTTAAGATTCGAATAAAATTTTGTAGATCTGACAAAAAACAATCAAACAAAAACTTGTAACTTAAAGAAGAGTGTGAAAATAAATTGACGTCCTAATTAATTAAAAAAGAACATAAAGTATATGTATTTATAAATACACAGTAATGAAGGCAGTGGCGTAACTACGGGGGGCACGTGCCCCCCTAGCCCCACAAACAGGGCTGTAGTGGCTCTCTTTTACAATCTGTCTTTTATCTGTCGCCACCAGATAAGAGACAGATTGTAAAAGAGAGCCACTACAGCCTTATTTGTAAGGCTAGTGCCCCCCTCCCCCACGGAGGCCTGTGCCCCCGGTGCCCCCCCCCCATTTGAAATTTTGAAATGGACATTTGCGTCCATTTATGTAGGTAAGCGTTTAGACAGGCACCTAATTCATTTGTTTTCAGTGCCCCCTGAAAAAAAATTGTACAACCCCAGGTGCCCCCTCAGCTGTGGCACCCTAGATACGCCACTGAATGAAGGACAGAGAAAAATGATCGTTTTTGAATGCGGCACAATCTCCCACCTCCATGCAAAACAAGTCCGCGGCGCCAAGTTGGGTGTTTTTAATGACCGAAATCCTACAGGTAGGGTCTACATGTAAGTTAGAATAGACAAGCCCGACATGTTTGAATGTTTTGGAAAACTTTCTACAATGTCTCCTGATAAGGCACCGGCACCTCTTTCTGTAAATAACCCTTGAGTGGCAAAAATATTAATGAACTCGCGCACAGTAATTTGACGACTCTTACATCGCACGTGAGGAGGATGAGGGCCTTTTCATTTCTTTTATTGTTTTTCAAGATGACGGCTAAGTATCTAAATTCAGAATGATGGCCGCCAGCTTTTCAGTTTAAAATGTTTGACTACTACTAGAAAGTTAAGTCCAATATTCATATTAACATTGTTCTCTGTAATTGACTAAGGCGCCCGGTTAAATGCATGCAATATTTATTTTTTTTAGGAAAAAAAAACTTAAAAAAAAGATCCGGGCGGGGCGACTAACGGATTTGGGGCCTAGGCCTAGCTGGACTTAACACGGATGTGATGTGGCAAATAGGTAAAGTGGTAAACAGGCGAAAAGGTGAATGGTACAAGTCGTAAATGGGCCAAGTGAATAATCGGCAACGTGATTTAACCTCACGTGTCGTGCACATTTATTTGAATATGGTCCGCAGTAGCTTGGCAGGGGGGCTGGAGCATGATTTTACGGACCAAACTAGACCTTCAACATCGCCATCGCTGCACCGGCTTTTATGGTAAATAGGCCTATATAGGGATACATATAAAAGGGCCCAAAGGTTTTCTCGGTGTCCGTTGACTTTATGGAAATTTAAGAAGGGATAGGCGCGGCCTAACCAGTGGCAATGTTGACTACCACAGTGCGATTGGGAGGGGGGGGGGGGACCCTGGCAATGCCATGGACCATGGAGGTACCTCCATGGCTGGACCATCTCTGTATCCTTGGCCCCTGTCGGAACAGTCCACCCAAAGAGTGGAGACTCCACAAAAACGCCTTCTGTGAATTCCATATGCGTGTATGGCTCATTCATCACGCCATCTGACCATTGATGTACTATAATATTAACCCTAACCCTTGAAACCTCTAGGGTGTATGCAAAAGCATACTGAGGTTTGGAACTGTTAGGGTTAATATGGGTGATTTCGCACGTAGAAGTCTGTGAAATTTTGGTTTCAATTTGGTCATCTTCACATGCATTGGCCATTTGTTTACTAGGGGCTACAGCGATTAACTCCCGATCATTTGACCGATGCCAAACACAGTCGGGATCTGTTTTGTCTGGGAATCAGACAGCATTAATGACGGTGATCCTACCGCTGTTTTATCAGCAACTTTATATCATTCGTAATGAAGCCTTGTGTTTGTACGCATGAAAGCAATGAATGTATCGAAAACAACAGCCTTTGGGTATTTTCATGGGTGATGTGTGATCAGTGTGCGGGATGGTGATTGGACAAGCGAATTTGGTGCCTATGTAATAAGAGTGTCTGGTTCCCAGACCAAACAGATCCTGACTGTGTTTAGCATCGGTCAAATGATTGAGAGTTAACCGCAACCTTGTTCCCATGGGCACAATCTTGCCGTGCCATGTTGGATCCCACCATGCCTTGTGCAATCTAAGACCTTGTATTGTATAATTTGAATATCCTACTATTTGGGATATATTTTAATTAGTACTTGAATCAGTGTGTTTACGTGCGACTTAGATTTACATGTGCGTGATGTGAAAGAGGATTCATGGGCGTGAGCGTGCAGCTTTTGAAATACCGGTACATGCACGATTTACTTTACTTTTATTATGTATATATTCGTCCTGAATAGTATGGAATTCTATATCTGCCGTCGCCTGTCACCCACCGTCCTTCGTGCGTCGCCCGTCGCCTCTTGCTTTTTGTTGTGTCCCAATTATGCTATTCTCCAGTTCCATATATGCCATTCTCATCCTTCGTGTCGCCCATCATGCATCGTGCGTCATGCGTTGCCTGTCGTCTGTCGCCCATCGTCCGTCGCCCATCGTCCGTCGCCTTTCTGAGAATATGACTAAGTGTTTTTTAGGGAAAAATTTTTTCTGCCAAAAATGTTTAGGCCAACTTATTCGCAGTGCAATTCACTCTTGCCTACTGTAAAAATGTGCTAACTTGTTTTCATGAAATTCTAGAGAGAAATCTGCCAGCACAGACGGACATTCTATTTTTTCCTCTCAATTTCACCTTGAAATCCTTTTTGTGAATTATGCTATGGATAAGTAACTGTTTATTGAATGTTGGGGGGGAATTATCTCTTGGTTTAATTTTCAGAAAATATGGCGTGTTGGTTTTTGTTGGTGTGTATGCCATGGTGGATAGACCAATGAGCACAGATAGTCCAGCATATCAGCACTACATGTATTTATAAGGCTAACAAAGTAACATTACTGTTTGAAAGACTTCTCTGTGCCTACGTGCAACTGAAGTCATGTCTAATTTGGGGTATACAGCAGATTTCATCAAAGGTATACCCGCCCTCAAAATAATGTTGAATCAGTTCGTCTCTTATAAAAGATATTAAGGAATCAAACATTGTAAGTCATTTATTATATACATTCAGTTCAAAGTTACTCTTGTATTTCCGGGGATGCAGTCTGTTGGAATATCGTGTAAGGTCAGACAGGCATGGTGGATCAGTCAAATAAGTATGTGAAAAGATCAAGGGTCAAAGTGAAAAATAGCGCTGCGCAAGCATGACCAAAAAAACGAGCGATGGGCGACGGACGATGCACGACGGACTACGGGTGATGCACGACGGGCAATGCATGACGGGCGACGGGCAACGGCAGATATGGAATTCCATAGAATAGCCAGTCAGCTTCATTTTCTATTCTGTTCTATTTCTATTTTATTCTACATGATCAGGGGCTAGTGAAGGAACGCACACGCAGCCCATGGAGTCGAGGTTGGAGTTAATTGCTGTAGTATTGGCCAATGTGAAGATGACCAAATTGAAACCAAAATTTCACAGGCTTCCACAAACTGGAAATCGCCCATATTAATACATCAATGGTTAGATAGGGTGAATGAGCCATACGTGGGAAATGGGATTCATAGGAGGTGTTTTCGCAGAGTCTCCACTTTTTGGGTGGTCCGTTGTGGGGCAAAGGATATGGAGGTAGTCCAGTAGACGGGTCCCCAGTCTGGGGCTAGGGCTGGGTGTGCACTCACCATGTTCTCAGGGAGGAATTGACTTCTTTGATTATTAACCCTCCTATGCAAAGATGCAATCTGCACCAAGTTGTCCTATGGTCACATGAGTCAAATGACATATGATATGTCTATGTACATGTACTATAGAGGGTGAAGTAGAAGGAATTTTTGACTGGCTGTGACAGCAAAAGGAGGGTTTAACAGGGGCGCATACAGCATGTACCTAGCAATACGTCATAGGCCTACTAGGTACATGCATACTAGGAACTTTGTTCTTTAGCTCGACAGCTAGCTGCTGGAAGATAGGCCTACATGTAGTCCGAGTAATTACCAGTAGGACCCGACAAATTGCCCCAGTTAACATTAGGACCTGGTCAGGTGAGATTCAAATGTAAGAAGTTACCAGTTTCATGTATGGGCATCACTCTTTTCCCTTTCGGTAGTTCATTAGCTCACAGAAAGTGTAAAAAAATGTCCCAAAAGGTCAAATTTAGCAGGGAAAATACTGAAGAATTTACTTAGAAAACAATTAACGTTAGAATTTTTCAGACCAGTCTCGAAGGGTTTGTGCATAAGGTATTAAACAATGTCTGGACAGGGAACTCTTTCCCTTAAAAGAAGTGATCTGTGGGGTTCTCGTACCCCCAGAACTGTGGTGGGTGTGTTGCCTGAGGCGGAAGATGAACCCCACAGTTCTGGGGGTAAATGACTCAGACCAGCTGCACTCAAGGAAGCCAATCTCAAAAATTGAAAACATGCAAACAAGCTTTACTAAACCAACTTATACTCTCATTTAACTGAAAAAAAATCAGTCAGGTTTAGGGGTTTTAGGTTAAATGAGGCCTTATTTAACCTTTACCACTAGAGGGTCGAGCTCAGTGATTTCAATTTGAAGCTGAAAGTTAAAATTGCAGCTGGCTTACTTCCACAACTTTATGAAAAGATGGCCTTTATAAAATACTAGTCAGGTGGCACGACTTGGGGGATATGTTTGCCTAATGTGGAAATACTTATACATGTTATAGTTTTAAGTTTGGAGCCCTCTAGAAAAGTCATCTTTACTGACTGAGGAATTAAGGAGTTATTTTTGAGAGGATGTTGAAGTTGCAAAAACCTAAAATTTTTGCAGAACTGTCATGCACACTCCTTAGCTACAAAGTACTGGGGATGGATTTTCTGAATATTTGGCTTTCTCACATTTTATGATTAGAAGTCAATGTGGAACAGCTAAACACCAAGAAAGAAAATGGCTACTTCCCTTCGGAAGCTTCGCATGCTGCAAAAGTGCATAACGACAAGCAGAGTAAGCATCAGGAGACCATGTTCCAGTAACCCTGGTTCAAAGTTGCCATCCGTAGAAGGAGAAACCATCCTCCACAACCCAAGACCTCCAGGACGTTGCAAGATCCGCCAGCTACATCCGCGGGAAGTGTCTGTTCTCTCCAACAGTCAGCCAGTAGAGGGCAGCAGATTGAGAAATGAAGAGCTGCGGTTGATGTATGACACGGATCCCAACGGATTCTTCCTTGCCACCGCGGATGATGGGGACGTGGTTGGTACCGTTGCAGCCTTGCGCCTGAGTGACAAGTTGGGGTTTATTGGATTCCATCATGTCAGAGACAGTTTCCTGGAGGAAGGAGCGAGACTTTGGGATGTGGCCGTGGGTTACCTTGGAGACAGGAACATTGGTATAGAGGTTGCCATGCAGGATGTTGAGAAGTACATGGAACTGGGCTTCAAAGAGGAATGGAGAAATGGCTGCTTTAAAGTTGGTAACATTAATTTAAACGCACATTTTTCTTTTCTTCCATGGACGCCTGTGTACATAGTCACTTTCAACGAACCAATTTGTGCTTTTTTACGGTTCTTTTAATAGCACATACAGAATATTTCAACTATTTAAAGAGCCCGTGCAATGCATTTTTTACAACAATCCTTGAAACTGTTTCTTTGTGTTTAATCAACCTCATTTCTAAAATTTTGGTTTTACTATTTTGAAAGGCATTTGGGTACCTTTTGAGGTTTTTGCTAATTTGGATTTCCTTATTCATGAGTTGATCTCTGATGTCATTTATGGGAGACAACCTCATTGATGCATTGATTTATGCACAAAAACTGCATTTATATTGGCTGTTCCAAGGAGCAACTCTTATTCAGAGATTTAGTGAACAAATCTGGGTTACAATTGGCATCGAAAAATCTGTGAAGTAAGCAGTGTCTTCCCTTAGTGAAATCACAGCAACAGCGCCCTCTGTTGTCCAGGAATAAGCATGGAAACTTTTAAAATTTAAAAAGTGTTCTTTTCAATACAGTTCACCCTGAAAGGATGTCAATTTTTTAAAATTTAAAACGTGTTCTTTTTAATACAGTTCACCCTGAAAGGATGTCAATTTTTTTCCCATATAGAAGTATAAAGCTGCACAAAAAGTGCATCTGTGAAAAGGCCTGCACCCTTTGAAATTTTAAACTTGGCAATCCTGCATGTGATCTGAAAGCTTTGCTTCATTTTTAGATCATTTTCCAAATCTTTCCCTCAGGTTCTTTTAAACTCTGATCCCTTAATTTATCTACAGGGCTCTGGAATTCCTCTTCTACCTGAAGTTCAAAGCAATAGACTCCTGAGATCAGTTGCTGAGATGGGGTTTGGCCGGGTGGTGGATTTTGACACAGATGTCTGTGGTGAGCCACGGGTCAAATTTCTGCTCAAGTGGCTGAGGACTGACAACCCAAGAGCTGCCCAGGCTGTCCTAGAGGGTGGGTTTAAAGTAATGAACAAATACCCCACGAAAGAAAAAACAAGAAAAACTTTCTTCATTCTTCATATGAACCCCAACTCTCTGGGGTATTTTTGATAAAAACCTTGCTGAACACAGACCAAACTTTTACCACAATGAGAAGCCTGCTCAGTGTAACCAGATGAGCAAGTCAACTGAACGTATCCCAAAGTCAAATGACAGTCTCAGAGTGTGAAATTTCCAACCACTAAAGAATCCACCAATGACGTTTGCCATTGGTGGATAATGCTGCTTCTGAGTGCCAAATGCAATGAGATCTCACAGATCTGTAGATCTGTCACACCTGCTACACCTGGAAGGCCCTGACCATTTATTTTGCAATGGCAGCAGAATGATTTTGCCGAGTTGAGGACCAGTTGTACATGTTGTAAGACCATAGAGGAAGGACGCAGGAGGAGTTGCAACTCAAGCACTTCAAACTGTTCAATGATGGTCACCGCCGAGTCAGACGAATAATAGAAAACATTCCAAAAATGCCTGATTACTGCCTGCATCATAGCAGAACAAGCAGGGCCAGTAATATCCTAGCAATACTTGTAGTTTTTTGCTGGCAATTAAATACAAATTATCGATGTGACCTGGGAATAGAGAGACAAAAATTCCTGACATTAGACCTACTTTTGCCATCGTAAATTAACTTTTTAAATTTTGATACACTGTTCCATTATCTATGCAGAGTTTGTAATTTTATTCTCCACTGTCCAATACACCAGTGTTCAAAGACTTGGTACGATTTGGCTAAGACTGGCGAACAAAATGTTGACTAATACTGGAAAGTTACGTTCATAATGAACAAAATGTGCTATTTCATCACAGAGAGTGATCATGAAATCTCGTAAAAAATACCCTTTTGTGCACACGCCATAATACAAATTATTCAAACAATGCACAACATCTTGTAAACATCTGGGCTATTTATTCCCAAACTAACTCCAGAAAGAAGAGTTCATTAAGGGCAATAACTGCTCATATAGATTTAGGGCACACAGCGTAATGCAAGCAACTGCACAAGCATTAAATATGATGTTGTCATGAGAACATACCAAACACCAACAAAGGCATGAATATTCAATTTCTCATACCTCAGTACATGAAGTTTTAAGGATGCAGATTACCATCGACAAATTGCGGCGGCAATCATAGGGTACAAAGGGGTTTAGTGATTATGAAACGGATGGTACGTAGCAAGTGTTCGCTGCGCTCTGGCTGTGGACACACCAGGCATGCCAGAAAGCGGTAATTGGCCAGATGTTATAGCCCAGGCAGTTCTAACTCCTTCTGTGTCCTTCCTCTATGGTAAGACCATCAGGCATCAGCCATTGACCTTAACTACAGTGAATCCAACAATATCCAGCAGTGGGTTCTTTCTGTGGGATTTCGCTGATGTGAGCACTAAGCAGTGGACCCTTCTGTTTTAGCTGTTCAGCAGGCTTCACACATTGTTATTGTATTCTGTTGGATTCAGCCGGGGGGGGGCCTAGAGAAAGCCAAAATGGGATTAGGGTGAACAGATGAATTCATTAAGCCCTGCCACATTGGAGGATCTGCTCAAATTGGGGGGGTGAGGAGTGGAGAGGCATGCCTCCAGTTGGGAGACCACTGCCCCTTCTGCATCTGACAACTTTTTTTACTCCTCGGGCAATGCTCCTTAGAGGGCATGGGATCTGATTTTGAAGTGCATGATCATGCTTATATCACTGCCTGTTGGACATACTTTTATTTAGACTTGTTTTACTCTCAACACTTTTTGTACGTATTTCCTTTATCTTTTGTTATTCCCTACACACCATTCTAGACAATCGTGTAGTTGGCTATGGTGTCATTCGTCCTCTTCAGAGGGCTTCCAGTCACCGCATCGGCCCGTTGCTGGCAGAAAACACTGCCCTGGCTCAGGTCCTTCTCCTCTCCTTGCTGAGCAGCGTGCCTCAGCAGACCCTGTATCTGGACTCGCCCTTGGATAATCCCTCCTTCACCAGGCTCCTGGAGACTGACCTGAAGATGGAGCAGGTGCAGGAGAGAGCCCGCATGTACACCAGGGGCAATCCACATGTCAATGTCAGGAAAGTATTTGGCATGCTCAGTAAAGACATTGGCTGACAAGGAAAAAGCCCCTGAATATTTGGAGGGTACCTGCATCGGCTGTGATACCTTGAGGTCAAACATGAACAGTAAGGAGACAGAATGCATCAGTAAATATTTGAGCAAAAGTAATCAGCAGTCATAGAGCGATATATAAATTACTAGCGCACAAACTCGCGGTACAAAGCGACAGACACTTGCTGGGTGCATTCATGTTTGTACCCAACCATGGAAAACTTGAAATTTGGAACAGCTTTTGTATGGCTACTTGCATATGTACATTTGGGTTTTAAAATGTGAAAACAATGCGGGAACACCAAAGGACTAAATGCGCAATCAGTGAGGGATTTGTTTTAAACAATGTACATGCCTGTGAATACGCGCTGCAGATGAAGTTTCTGAGGCCGTATAATGTGTCATCCTAATGTTAAAATGCATTATTTTACATTATTCAGCAAAAAGCATTCATGCCATCTTACTTCATTGTGTTCTACAAACACATGCATGAATTCAAAATGCCTGCACCCAGAAGAGTTAGGACTCTAGTAAGTTAATGTGCTTTATGACAGCAGTACAGGAAGCTTTAAGGGCACTAACATAATGTACCCCTCTATTTGTCTGAAAGTTTTACATTAATTTCATTTTAGCATAAACTTTGATCTCAAAGATTTATGACATGTTAAGTTACATGCATTGAGTATGACTCCAAATTTGATGTGCTTGTCATAGGAGTTGTTGCAAAGTGTCTTAGCGTTTCATGAAATTAGCCCCAGTGAAATTGGGAAGATCAGAAGTGGTTTGGGTTGGGATAACAGTCTAGAGTTCATCATTTGACCAAGTTTGATTGGCTGGTCCTAAACTGGCAATTGTTTACAAAGAGAGGTTCCATTGATAATGATGTATGCAATTTATTGTACTGCATTAACAATGATACAATTGAGATGTAGAGTAACTCTGTACATTTGAAACTGCTGTTAAATTCAAAGCAGCAATTCAGAAAAACAAAATTGCCAAATACATGTACATGTATTCATTTCATCAAACACTGCCAAATGATTATTGAAATCTGTTAAACCCATTTAAATCCATTGAGGAAGTCGCTTCACCAATTACAATCCAACCTAGCAAATCATAGTTTCAAGTTAAGCCTAGGTAAGATTTCTCTAAAAACACCCCTGAGTTGCATTGTGCCAACAATACTTCGGGATTTCAGAGGAACAAACAAGTCCCATATCCCCCTTTTTTCCATCATCTTGCTTCAACCTCCAATTACCATTAGATTAATAAAGAAAGCGTCAGTCTGAGCACTTTAAATTTATATGCATTTTGGCATGCCAATACTTCAGTAACTAACCATGAATTGACAAAATTGACATAAATCTGCCTTTGCCACACAGTAATTAAATATGTCTTGCAATATTAAAATTCAGTGTCGATATAAAGAGATAACCCCCCTTAAGTATTTAAATGCTAAAATGTAGTAGCTGTAACAACACAGTACACACTACTTGCACCCAAGGTGTTATTTTATGCCAGGAAATGTTCACACAATCTTGGTTGGAAGACCTTAGTGGTTTGATGTTTCAGCACACGAAGTCACTGAACCAGGTACCCTGTACGTCCAAGTCAAGACTGCCAAGCATGATGCACTGCTAAAGAAGTCTTGGAACCAAGACTAACCTTGACAACGCTTTTTGTCTGTTTTGAATGCAAGCACATGGGAAACATTTCTCTTTTCTAGCAAAATGTGTCAAAATCCTACATACATAACTTGTCGGACATCATTTTTTTCTCCAGAGCTTTAAGCCGCAGACGCCTACAATCATACATGTTGAGTACGAGTAACGATGTGGCGATACTGATTTTTTTTTTCATGGTTGATAATTTTCCCAACATCACTAATATGGCAATAAAATAAAAAACACTGTGCCACATTAAAAAATTCCCGAGACTGTGAAAATATCTATATGCATTTACAATATGGCTTGGAAAAGATGCAAAACCAGCAATATTGTGCGCACATTACTGTACACACTCTGTAGATAGCAAGGTAGGTATGTATGAATGAAAGCATATGTAGACATGTCCATGTACACAGCAAAGCTGGAGTCTGGGCATGTTACACCACTCAGGAAAATCACTGGCTCCCATGTTGTTTCTGTCAAAAGCTGGACCATGGACAAAGATAATGGTACCAGTGACATATTATTTTACTTTGCATATGATCCTTGTCGGGGTCAGTTAACTGCTTGGCATTAACCCTAACCCCCAAGGGTGTATGTAAAATCGTACTAAAATTGGAGGATTTGGGAGTGTTAGGGTTAATGCTTTTTGAATCTTTGTGTAATTAGAGCACCACACTTTTCACAATTTGCATAATTGTTGCAGGTTAGTTTTGCTCAGTTCATGGAAATCAGTGCAGTTTTCAGGGAAAACAAAAAGGATCATAGAGATTTTTTTCCCCGAAAACTAGGTTGAGAAAAAAATTACCAATATAAAAACGATATCGGCAATGTTTCTTCAGGGTTAAACATCATGCCTAAATGAAGGTCCTTACATACGTGGCCAGATACTGCAGTTTGGCTGACAATACAAGTACCTGCACACCATTTTATACAGGTGTTGCTGGTGTGATGGTTTCTCTAACACTAGCCGACAACCATTACTCCACTTTCAAAAAGTATTCCTCACACATCCATCACAACCAATGTCCTATATCCACAGTCACCGGACATCCTAGGTCATTGCAACACACTCACCATGTTTAATGAGTGCCACAAAATGCTCCATACAATGTACTTGGATGTGTTCTTTTGTCAGGGAAGTTTGCTGAAGAGGAAGTGCTCTTCAACTTATCTCAAATTAATACACATGATACATAAGTCCAGTCATCTTTAACCCTAACCCTGCCTAAGACAGCACAGTGCTCAGGTGAAAAGGTCTGATGCACATTGATGCATTTGGCTATCGACAGCAGCCGAACAAACTGGCCATGTTGAGAGGATGGGAGCTAGTCCCACTGACCAAGGCCACTGTTGGATCTTGTGGTGACCGGCAACCACAGACTCCCAGGCTGTTTGACCTTGCGGGGAATTGACCCAATGGATCTTGCCACAATGGTCAGGCAAGCCACTTGTCAAACCGTCGACTCAATGCTACAAGGTCCTCATTGCAGTCATGATATTTGTCAAAAATAGGCTTAGGGCCTTCTGAAGAAAAGAAAAGAACTTTATTGGTGAAATATACTGCATTCCAGACGATTTTATTTTCAAAATATTTTTTTCCCCAATATATGTATATTCAAATTTCATTCAATCTTCTCAACCAATTTCTTTTTTTTTAAGCAATAAATTCCAATAAGGATATTATAGCAGTTAGGGTTACAGTGTGTTTGGCAGTTGAACAATCAGGTCTCTCATGAATGCATAATCTTTGGTTGGGGTGTTGTACAACAAATATTGGCCGAACTTTCTGCTTCATGGACTATGCTGTTTTTTCCTTGCCTTCGCCTCAACTGATGATCACCTTGGGAGATAAGTTTTACTGTGTTGCCATCTGTGGTCTAAGATGGGCTTTCTTGGTTGTCCTCGGTTGGCATGGCAAGGACCCCCAGGTGCTTGTTGCTAAGGAAGTCAAACGATTCAATGCAGTCAATAGCCTGGAGGACGTGAGTGGGAAGGATCTCCTTCGGAAGTCTGGATGCAAAAGGTGTACAGAGTTGACAAATGGACAAGAAAAAATTGCTGAATATTTCTGGCCAAAAATACATCTCAAGGGAAAATTTGCCCTGCCCCCAATGTCTCACAGTGCATCCGAAATAAACACCTTTATATAATTGTCACGGCATAGCAAAATATCAGTTGTTATAATGCCCTTGAAGCCTTTAAACTCAGAATGGGACACTGAGCATGATACATTACTAGCATTTTTTGGGCACACTGTGATTACGCTGTCATGCACTTGTTCTCTGAATATATAATCTGATATTCAGCTGGGAATCAAATGACTTCTCCCATCCCACAAGAAACAGTAAATGGTTGTTGAAGTATGATTTGAATGTGAAGTGAGGTTTACTGTGCGATCCTTGTTGGATGGCAAAGTGAGAGCATGAAGCCATATGAACAAGGAGGTAATTATACACTCTATAGCTGCATCCGAATCTCTTGTCTAGAGCTCAGTCTAGGTCTTCGCTCCATTGGAAATGTGTGGAGACGCGTAGACAATAGACCCAGCCGTAGCTCTGGAAGTCCGTTTCTGACACAGCCTATGTTAGGTTCGAAGACATCAAAAGCCACTCCAGACACAACATTGTGAATTACAAATCTAAGTGGAGTTTGCTCTTTGGACATACCTGTTATCTGTACGTTTGTTATAGGCCTTGGCTAAGGATTCTCGGACAAGAGTGCCCAAGAACTGTGAAACAGCCTGGAACACAGACAAGATAAGGAGTGAAAAAAAAAAGGCAAATACATGCATTAAACAAGTAAAATCTATCATCAGACTGTATCATAAAAAAGGTCTTCTTTGATGTCATAAGACTCCATCGACTGGACTGGTCTAGGTAAATGTAAGCTGCATGGGAAAAATGTGGTTTCACTGAAAATTATTCCTTGTAACAAAAATTTACAAGTAATCTGAGGAAAGACTCAACTTACACAGAACACGACCTCCTCCACAACAGGTGAGAAGGTGTCTGGAGCAAGTTGAGTTGGCTTAAAGGAGATTCCAATCTAAGGAATTAAGACACAGGAAGCAAAGATATATGTTTTCACATTATTATGTCTGCCAATGAAACTTGTGATTTCTAAGAAAACGACAGAATGTTTGGCAGAAAGCAATGTGGAATGTTCAGGTGATTCAGTCAGCAGGAACATTCTGAATGATGTGGAATAAACTTCCAGATTTTCTTTTTTTCTTTCTTTCTCACATAACTCAGAAAAGTGCAAAAAACAATTTGAATTTCACTGATCATGACAGACATAATAATGCATTGCCACAAAATATCCCAATTCAGTCATGACCAGACAAAAATGGCAGACTGCAAAGGATTGTGGGAGAAAAGAAAACATCTGCAAAGGACCTATATGCATGCATTAGTCAAATTACAGCAATACTCAAAGCTGACCACCAATCCTTTTTGTGTAACTAACATAAATAATGTAATGCCATACAAACTGTCCATGTTTGCAGTAAGTTTGCTAATTTTGCCAAATAATGTTAGAAAATATACATGATAAATGTGACCCAATCTGCGAAAAAGGGTTTTAAGGGACACTGTGCTATTTCACACTAAGGGCTTTTTATGTGGACAGGCTGATTTTTTACTTCTTGGTTTATTGGCTTTTATTATATCAGTACTTTAACAATTCACACAAGAAACAAACCAAACTAATGCTATGGGTATTAAGAGACTTTCTTCTTGGCTGATTTCTTTTTCCTCTTCCTGTGTTTACAGGGCTTTATCTCTGAAAGCAATTCTGTCAATGTGTATGATATGATTATGCAAAAATCAATATATCTCCGGATTGCAAAATGCCACAGGGTTCAAACCTACACCAAATTAAAGCTTATAGTGTAACCGATTCAAATGTGTATATTTTGAAAAATAAGTCCCATAATACCCATTTTTTCAAAGCTGGTCACAAACATACATACACAAACAAATAAAAAACACTCGATGTAAAAAAAAACCTCCTTAACCCCTTTGCTACGGAGGACTGCTACTACCGCACTGTTGGTGAGATTAGTGCATACCACACATACNCACTGCCCAGCAGTTGCCGGGCAAAATAATCCCGCTGTGAAGGGTTTAATACATGTACCTCTTGGGCAATTCCTTGAGTCATCTTGGCTCCATCACTGAGCGGCAGATAACACCGTATCCTATCAGCGCCGTCAGCTGTTTCTTTCTTGATCTGCTTGCGATGTCCAGGGTTCCACATCCTGATGATATCCACCTCTGTTTCGCTGTCTGAGAAACTCTGGTCCACAGCTGCCTGTTGTATCCCTAGGCTGTTGGTCATCTCGTCTGGACTTGTGTAGGATACTGGTTTTAAAAGCCCTGAAAAAAAATGGTTAAAAAGCCACATCCAGGCTCAATTTCTTCAGAATGGCTGTTATCTGCAAGGTAGAGATACCTCTGTTTATTCATTACAGCTTTTTATTCATTAAATGTTTGGCAAAATCTTCCACACGAGTTGCAATGCTGCTGACATACATATGGTCCATAAATTTATGCTCTTTAAAGTGTAGCTGAAATGCAATTAAAAAGATTTTGTTTCCAACCCTCCAAAATCCACCTGTGTGTCCCAGTTATTCTCATTTTCATTTTGTGTCTATTTTAAAGGGTAGTTTGCTGCTTTTTTGTTTGTTTTCATTGAGTATTTCCATGTTCATGAGCAAAAACTGTGATGTCATCCTATGAGAACCTGAATATATTGCATTGGTTTAAACATAGAAAAAAAAGGAGCTTTTCCTTTATATAACGGTGCTTGTCCGCTCAGTGCTTGTCCGAGAGCTTGCGAAAAAAGTCAAGCACTGATTATACAGTGTTTATTAATATATACGTTGGGTAAGGGCAAAACCCGTTATATAAATTAACATCTCCCCAACGCAAAAAAAAAAAAAAGGAACTTTTCCTTGTTGATTCATTGTTGTGTAAGTATAAAACAATGAGCAAATATGCAACCCTTTCTCAGATATGTTTTCAGTGAGTAAATTCTGGGTTCACAATCTGAACAGAGAAAACCTAGGCACTGAATCATGTCTTCTCTCGTGATGACATCACAGTAACAGTGCCTTCAGTTGTCCAGGAAAGGATGGGCGGTTTTTAATGTTCTAAAAACGTCACTTTCAAGTGCATCTAACTTAAATGGGATGTCAAATAATTTTCATATACTGAAGATAAGTACAGTTGAACCTTGTGCATGCCAAACAATGCATGTAGCCATTGTTTGTAGCCACAACGAACACATGGCAAGGGTTTCCCTCGTTAGGCTCTGTTTTCTCCAAATGACACAATCTACATTCAGAATTTGCATCTTGGCCCTTTTTTAGCTTGTTATAGTTGAGTTCTGAAGATAAATGACACTGCGTTCGATTTGCATGCTTCCATATCAGGTTGTCTCCATGCTCCATGATCGGTGGCCGAAGCTGTTCAGGAATGCAGTTTGTTGCTGTGAAAATTTTTCAAACATGAGCTCGAGTTGTGTGGACCAGCAAATAGGGTAGGTTAAAAAGTGTACACCTGTGTATGTACCCGGTATATATGTATGCCGCACCATGTTACAACATGGACATTTACAACATCGCTAGTGCCTCGCTCTGGTCTCCCACCATTTTGAACATTTTATTTTAATAACAGCATTCATATTTTTTATTGCATGGCATGCTTAATACATTAGTGCAGTGATACATGATTGTTGGCTTTATCGCTCAAGGTGCCTACGTGGACCACGAGCATGCAGCATTAGCCCGGCAATGGTCGGGCGGAAAAAGCACTTCACATGATCGTGAAAAAAAATACGAGCAGTGACATAGGAACAAAGGTACAAAAGTGGAAGAACACATACAGGGAAGAAAATGAGAAATCTCTCCCAAAGTTTTATCATCTCAAACTTAACAGCAACTGCATATTGTCAAAAAGTTCCGTCATCGGAAGAATCACTGGTTCCCAGCGCACCCATGTCCCTTGCACCATTTTTGGCAATAGGAACCAGTATTATCAGTGATGTGAGAGACAAACACGGACTGGTTTCCCTTTTGGTTGTGCATGTGCAGATACGATCCTATATAAAACAAATCGTATACCACGCTACATGTATAATTGAAGCACTTGCACGTGCAAGCACGCTACCGCTTGGATGTCTGCACGTCCTTAAAAGAGAACTCAAAAACAATGAAGTTTGACCAACCATGGATCAACTTTTTCTTTTCAGAGAATAATACATTTAAATCAAATTATGCATATGGAATATCATTTAACTAAAGCACATTTTGGTACTTTTTAGCATGGCTTTGATTTGAAAATACAAGCCATGCTTGAAAATTCTGCCTGTATTTTTTCAAAACTGGCCATGCTATCACGGCCTGAATAGGACTCTAGCTAATTCCCTGATACAAGGTACCTGTTATAACAATGTAATCTGCAAGACCTCTTGTTAATGAGGTTTGACTGTATAAAAATGGAGCAAAAATTGTGTCCGAGTAATTCACTGCTGCTACAGTTTATGGCTGGAAAAATATCAAACTGACATGTGGCGATAATGTAAATGGTAATTTTTGTGAAGTTGTTTCAACATTTCCTTGGCACAAATTCAGCAGAAACTAAATAAAAAATTGACCGAATGCAAACCAATTCCTTCTCCGAGGCAATCTCTTTTTTCTTACCGGCCGATGATAGCCAATCATTCCTGCAGTCATGCCCATCAACCACCACTTGAACTGTCTTCCCCTTCTTGCTCAAGTCCCCACATATGTTGCACCAGGAGTCTTCAACGTTGTGGGCACCTATGAAGTAAACAGGATGGATAGATTGGTTAACTTGTAAATTGAAAAAAAAAGGAAAAACCAGTGTTGTGTTCAACTCGATCAGAAATCCCTTCAAGTCCCTGCCCATCACAAGTCCATCACAAGTCATTCTGTCTAAACCAATTCACAGGCTATTCAAACGAACTGTGACAAAAACATCCTTTTGTCACTATTAACCCCGTTACTTCAGACTGGTCTTGTGAACAGACTTGCGAAAGGACTTGGGATTGACTCTACTCCGACACTGACTTTAATCCATTTTGGAAGCCTAATATGACCTCCATTCAGACTGAATGTAACTCCCACGAAACTTTTTCCTTGGGTCATAAAGCTTCTGGAGAAACTAGCCCTTTAGCAGTCTGTGAATGAACTACTGAGACCACTCTGAAACCTATTCACAATTTAGACTCTTTCCATCTTGGAGCCATAAATCTTATACCCTATCTCTCCCCTTACCAGGCTCTGGTGGAGTATATCCCCGCTGTCTGCACCACACCATCACTTCCTTTGTTGTCCACATTCTCTCAAATCGCAGCCTCTCAGATTTCTCCCGTGCTTCGCTTGCAATCCGCCTGACCATGACGGCACGGTGCCATTCTGCGGCCCGCCGTTTGGCCCCAGACCACGAATGGTACTGCTCCACAAATTTTGCTGCAAATGGGTGCTCGCTTGGAACTGCGGATCATTACATAATACTACACATAAAGAATTCATCAAGTTTTGTTGAAATTGAAGCAAATTGAGACAAAAAATAAACAGTGACTGGAAGACAAATAGAGTTTACATGTACATTACAGATATATTCCTTACTCCTATCTTTGTTGATCAAAGGCGTTTTTTTCACTGCAGCTGTAATCAACTCCTCCATTGTCCGCAGGCCGTAGACACCCACTGGGCCCTCCGCACAGCTCATTGTCAGCTCATTGATCATGACCGACACCTCTGACTCATCCTCTTTCTCCTCGACTTCCATTTTCACTTGAAAGTCACCTGTGGTTGCGGTAGCGTTGGCAGAAGTGGGATTCACAATGTGCTGCATGGTAGATGTTGGTGGGTAGTCCTTCTGAGGGCTGGTGACTGGCTCCTGCTTGATGATAATTCTTGAGAGAGACTGGGCCAGAGCAGGTTGAGCTGCCTTTGTTGGTACACATTTTGCAGAGTGGGCCACATGGGCTTCACCTACACCTGCAGATATACTTGCTCTTGCGGCCTCGACAATTTCAGAGGTAATTGCATGCTGGGGTAAAGCTTCCTTGGTCTTGTCTTTAACAAGTGCAATTTCCTTCTGGCTAGTCTCAGTTGATACACTTTGAGTTTCATTCTGCTCTTTAACTCCTGAGCTGCTGCTTGAGTCATTTTCTCCTTCAGCTCCGTGACCAGTGACAGCTCGTGATCCTTCTGTCTTTGTTACCCCAGCATCAGATGTTGCAGCTGCCGATGTATGTTGTGCTGCTGGGACTTCTGCATCCTGTCCCTTGCCATCCCCTGAAACTTGTGCTGTCACAACAGCTTTGGGCCCTGCAGCTATTGAACTAGCAGAGCTTGCAGCTATTGTGCGTGCTGGAATTACACTTGTTGCAGGTGCAGACAGTCTGACCTGGAGTTGACCTGGAGCAACAATCTTTGAACCCTGACCCTGAATGATAAATTTTGAAGTCTGACCCCCTGCAACTAGTGGCTGTCGAATAGCTGTCACTGTCTGCAGGGGTTTTCCTGTGACCTTGGGAACAGAGGGCTGAGCGTGTAAGACCAGTGTTTGCCCCTGGTGAAGAGATTTTGGTGCTGGACTCTGAATGATGTTGACAGAGCTGCCAGGTTTCAGAGACAACTGTCCCTGCTGTGGAATAGGGACTGCCCCAGGTGGGAGCTGTGCTGCCAGAGTTATGTTCTGCTTTAGAGCTAAACCTCCCTGAACAATGGGAAGTCTTGTAAGGGTCTGTCCTGAACTGATCTTACCACCTGCAGGTGTGCGTTGCACAAAAACAACACCACCAGATGGAGTTTTTGCCAGCTGGCCCTTCTGTTCTGGAAGAATAGATATTCCAGCTGTCTGAGGGGGACTCTGTATCCCCGAAACCTTGGCCACTGTAGTCCCAGTGGTCCTTTGGATTTGTATAACTCCTCCAGATGGGATGCCTGTTATTTTGGGGCCAGTGCCCTTTCCAGGAGCAGTAACTGCTCTCGTCATGGCCAATGTTGTCTGGGACTTTGGCTGACCTGAAGCCGACGTTGACCGAACTGGGGATGGTACCTGCTGAATCTGTACAATACTACCGGGGGGCAGAGGAGGCACAATGGACCCTGCAGGCAGAATCAGAACATTGCTCGGGGATAAGAATGGCGATTTGGATGAAGCAGTGGCTACCTTGGAAGCACCTACTTTCCCTGCGGGGCTGGATGCCTTCCCTGCACCCAGTTTCCCGCTGGTCAGTGCCTGCTGACTAGAGGCTTGCTGGAACACCTGCTGTGGGATGAGAATGACCTTCCCTTGCAGATTGGGGTCTGTGGAGTTGGCTGTGATGTAGTACTGAGTCCCAGGCGGTGGAGTTGGTATCCCTGAGGCAGTGGCTGGGGGTGAATGTTTAGGGGATTCTGCCGATGTCTTGGTCGGGATGACTGTGATACTTCCAGAGGAGGGGATCCTCTTGACCACAGGGATGCCAGCACTGGTGGCTGGCAGAGAGGTACTCATCACTGGCTTGTTCAGCTGTGAACTTGTCGGCTGGACCACAATCCCTCCTGCCTGAGAGCTTGTACCAAGTGCACTGCCGTCTACCGGCTCAGAAGGTTTCTGGGACTCGGTGCTTGCTGAGATGCCCTGCACATTCTGAAGTCTAGTGGGTGCTGTGGTCTGAAGAACTGTAGGGCCTCTAGCACCTGCTTGTTGTGCTTGGGATATGATTGCTGGGGCAATCACTGATACATTTGTTGTTGCCTCTGTCTTGCCCTCAATAATGTCTTGTGTGTGAGAGGTGACCTCTTGGATGACCTTTCCTTCTTGTATACGGACATCCAAGGTACCTTTCCCTGTAAAAGCAGCATCGGCAACATTTATAACACCTGAATGGGTTGGAGAGACGTTGGCTGATGATGGGAGGCTGGAAGAGGGAGAACCGACAATTGAACCACTCCTGTCATCTGTTGGGGATACAACTTTGGCTGGGGATGGCATGGGTACTGGTGCCTTCTGGGGTAAGACACCCAGAGAGGTTGGGGCTATTACGGTGCTCTTTGTTATGGGACCGAGGGGTGGCATGACACGCACGAACTGTCCGCCCTGGCGTTGCTGAATGGCGATCTGGCCTGTGGAGGCAGTGCCCATGGTAGGGGCTTGGGAAGAAGGCTGGATACCTGACGGACCGATGATGCCGCTGAATGACTGACCCTGGTCAGCAGACACTGTGACCTCACCGGAGAGTTGATCCACTTGTGGTTCCACCTTCTGAATGACCTCACTCTTTTGACCATTGACTCGAGCTGGACTTGCCTCAAGGGGCTCTGATCTTTTTGTGGCAGTCACAGGACCCATTCCTTGTTCCCCTGGTATTTGACTGGTAGATTCTTTGATTCTTGGAGAAGCCATCTTCCATCTTGCCTCATCCCATGATGTCCCTGGACTGCTGCCTGGCTTGATGCCCTCTTGGTAGTTGACCTTTGTGATGGTTGGGGTCATTGGTCTGGATAAGGGCTGACCGTGGTCATCAAACAGGTAACGATCCAGTTCAACATCAACAATCTAAACACACAAAGAAGAAAGTGAGCTTACTTATTCATCCCTTTTAAGCATTTGCAAACTAAACAAAAACACACGAAAAAAGTATGGTTTCCAAACTTCAGATACCAAACCAACGCAGCAAATTTGGCCAATACGTACCGTCTCAGCTCCAAGTGTCTGCAGTCCAGTGTAAGTTCTGTCCAGCTGTGAATCAAACAAGAGACAAAAAGTTTGCAGAAGAAACATACGAAAAATGTCAAAAAAGCTACAGCTCCCTTCTATTACCGGAATAGTAATAGAAATTTACTAACAAAAAAGGAAATACGACTGCCCCTCAGGGTGAAATTATAGCCTGTTTTAGCTTCAATGCACTGAATTGTATACAGTAAAAAAGCAAACAAAGAAAGCTCCCAAGACATTGTTTTCTGCATAAATATGTCAGAAAGTCACTCGGGATTGACCAGGAACTACATAATTCTTGTGTGTAATACCAATATGGTTTAAAAGTCAAGAAAAAGTCTCACTTTTATGTGACACTGTCGTCACAAGAACTGCTTTTTCTACAGCTCAAAGATCATAATCAAGATGTCTGTTGAGTTCTTTTTTGGAAGCAGGGAATTATCAGATTGTCAATGCATTAGTTCTGACAGACAGTGGTATCTCTGGCTATTTCCAATACCTTGAGAGGGTGAATAATATCCACTTTCTTGTTCCTGGGGTCCAGGAAGTGGAGCTGGACGCGGATGGGAAACTCCCCCCACCCTCGCCTGGTCAGATGAAAAGGGGGCTCCCTGAAAAAAGACGGCAGGTGAAACTTCTTATTCGTAGCACATCTTCAAGGATTTGAAACACTGAAGCCCAACTTAGATAAACATAGTGCTGGAAAAATATAGGATTCCGTGCTTGTGATTATCCTCCTGTGCTTACAAATTAACATTAAAATTGTATCTTCACCTTTTTGAAGGGAGAATCTTAATTCAAAGAGGTGCACATGCACACAAACCAATATTTCTTGCGTAACTGACAAATGCACAAACAGCAATCCTTAGTGCAGATTTTCTGTGACAGTTGGCTAAGATTCTGTGCTTAATAGGTAGTACAACGAAATCAGTCCCAGTCTAGTCTGAAGGGAAGTCAATACCAGTACAAGATGAGGTTTGGCCTGTGACTGCGTCACAGTCAGCCAAACGAATAGTACAAGTACTTACCTAACCTCAACCAGGTCATTGGGTCTGTAGCTAGGATGGAGGAAGAACCAGATGCGTTTGACGAAATGATCAATTTTGGGCTCTTCCGGTGGCCCCCTCACATAAACCATCCATTTATGGGTGGATGGGTCACTGTCCTCACGATTTTCTGGAGGGATGTACCTGACAAGTAAAGCAATGCACTTCTTTGAGTATAACAGCTGCTTTCAAGGAAGGGACAAAGTTCCCATCCCTCACTTAATTCATCCCTTGTATACAGAACAGCAGTGTGATCTTGAACGAGGAGACAATCATTAAAAGGTGAACACAAGAATTGTTTGTGACAACAGACTGACAAGGAGACCACTTCACTTACTTTGAGACATTTCCAACAATGATCCTCTTCTTGACATGGAATCTGGAGCCATCATCAAAGTCCACTTGTGGAACCAGAGGCTTGGGTGTCAGAAGAGGGGGACCTACTCCAAAGGTATCCTGAAAAGAAAAGAATAAGACTCCATTATTCTCTTTGAATGGATGAACCAAACAAACAAAGTCTGTTGCACTTTTTACCAAGGATGGAGCTCCAGCTTATCGTCGGATCGTCGTGAGGGAAAGACTACGCAAGGTTGTTCAACACGAGAGCAATTGCGATCAACCATGAAATTGAGCGGCCACCAAGGTCTCCTGACCTCACCTCCTGGAGATTTCTTTTTGTGGGGACTTCTTAAGGACCAAGTTTACAAGTCGCCACCCCAAGATATCAACTATGTAAAATTTTGTTACGGACACGCTGGTCTTTCTTCTTTTTTATAGGTATGAAAATTGCTGCGGTGAATCTGGTGTAAGACCAGTTCTGATATGGTTGATTGAACTGCTTCGTGCTCAGTCATCTGTGACAGTAAATTGGATTTCTTGGTGTCATAAGAAAGAGGACATCATTAGTTTATAAACGGTGGTTGCCAATTTCCAAATATTAGCCACCTCCAAGAAATGAAGAAATTAGTTCTGGTTTCCTGTTTTTTACAAACACACTGTATATTTCAACCCATGCTTGCCGAACATTTCATACAGACTTACTTCATTAAATTTAAAGAGTGTGTCAAACAAACAGAGAGCTACAGCCATGTGTAATGGAGTTAACATACAGGCCCAGAGTTGCGTGGTCCTTTGGCCCCGCCCCCTCCATTAGGCTCCTCCTCTACTTCGGCAAGCTCCACCCTGCTCAGCTGCTCTGACTCTGGCGACGACCGCTCGCTCTGCTGGCTGGACCAGTGCCCACTGCTTGGAGTGCTGGGAATGTCAGCCATGGCTGACAGGTTCGGGGTGCCAGTAGAGGCAATGTTGTCTGCCGAAGCCAGGTCTGGGGTTTCAGAGGGGGACGGCATTTTGGGTTTGTTCTTGAGGGCGCGTTGGATGGCCGGGTGGGCCAGATTAGCTTTGGTGGATCTAGTTTTCTGCATAAGAAAGAGTTGTTTCCAAGAAGGCAAATGCAAAACACAATGGACAGTCAGTGGATAACTCATCAGACTATCGTAAAATTTCATCCATGTCACATGATCCCAATTTATTATTAGACTACAGTATTGAATAACAAATTTTTCAGCTGAGATGGTCTGTCCACAAAAGGTCTACTGCAACGCTATAAAATTTCATGAAGTGAAGATTATCTCCCAAGATGCCTACCTCCCCTTTTGCAGACGAATGGCCAAGTCCAATATTTCCATAGTAGTTTGCCACGATACACGCTCGCAACTTATCTAGCATGGCTCTTGCCTGATGAATTCTCTGGAGGGGGGAGGAGAAGGAAATATTCTGTTAACAACAGGACACAGTTCACATTACGCATAATTGACAGAAAAACAGAGTACAAAAGAAATTGCTTTTTGCGACGGCACTATCAGCTTGGGGTAAGGTGGTATTGATGTTTCTAACCAGGCATCATGTGAACGTCTAGGTACATTGTGTACTAGTATGTCGTAATTTTCGGAATTTAAGCTGCCTGGTGTATAAGCCGTAGCACACAAAATTCGGCAACTGAAAATTTAAAGTCAGCGTATAAGCCACACCGGCGTATGAACTGCAGGGCAGTGCTGACAATCCAACCATGAAAGTGCTGCGGGTTGAAGCACCAGTACATGGATGTAAGAAAAGTGCTAACGAGTGTCACCATAAAAAAGTGAATTGTAAGTCCTCATATTTAATCATTTTTGGGGGCTGGATGATTGTCCTGCGTGGGCCGTGCAGCAGCTCTTGCCCTTTATTCCAAGCAGTCAGAAAAAGTTATGGTGTCCAGGATATACGATAAAATCTTGATAATCTTGAAAATTACAGTACATGTATATAATTTCAATTATCAACCAGGAACATTTAATATGAAAAATTTACATGTACATTTCAAAGAAATGTCAAAGAATTTGAAAAGGGCAATAGAATGAACTTTTGGTCCGTCTTTCTGATGCCTTATCTGACCACTGCATATACATTGTGTACCTCGTCAATCAGTTCGACTTCCTTCTCTTTATGCTTCATCTCAATAGCAAACTGACGCTTGATGATACCTTCCATCTTCTTAACTGTGATGTCCCTGGCTGGTAGAAAAGACAGAATTATAGTTGCAGTCATGAAACTGGCAATATGGAACAACAAAGTGATATGGCAAATGGGCACATTTTTTCGAATGCACATTGACAATGTGATGTTACTCATGCTCTTATGGATGGATTTTTCACTTATAATTCACATGTACATACAATACCTACCCATCTTCTGTAAAATGTATACTTCAATGCTGACATACATAGCGGTACATGTACATGTAGGTGTCAATATTTAAGTCAGCTAGTATGTAGCTTTTCTGTGAGTATTTCATCTGTGAATTATTACCCCTTGATGTGTTACTAATTCCTAATCTTTGCCACTGTTTGCCAGACTTGGCAAAGTAAGGACAATGGACACAAGTTCTGCAATGGAGGTGCACGCAGTTTGGGTAAAAGGTTAACCAGCAGTCAGCGGGGTAATTTCATCTAGCTTCTTCAACATTCCCAGCAAACTTGAGCAATATTTAGTCCTCCACATGATGCGTCCTAACCTTAGGCCCAATTTAGTTACGTTAGAATGAAAAAATATTTGATACCATCTTTCTCAAAGAGTCGTTGCCTTTTGCTGGTCGTCATAGCAGATACCATCTCATAGTCTGGATCTTGGTCTAGGATCATCTCCCCTTTACGTTTGGTACCCATGATGAATCTGAGCAGCCTGACAAACACAGGAATTTGTAAGATTTAAGTAAGCAAAAACATACAATTTTGATTTACAATGTAAACTGTTCACAGGCTGAAAATTGAATATGCATGTGTGGGTGTGGATAGGCCTTCACAGAGTGAGTTAAGGGGAGAGTTTTTATCAAGCAAGTAAGATCGAGTTGTGGGGACAAAAATTCTCTGTTCCCCAACAATGCCAAATGCTCAAAGAAAACAGGGGTCACACACTGTATATTACAACATGAAGGGACAATCAATCTCTCCATGACACAATTTGAAGGAAAGACAGCTGATCATCAGTCATGACATTCTCGACAGTATTACACTGATTTCATCCTTAGCTATACATTCAACTGTCTTGGTGTTTTTATTTCATTTGTCTTAAAAGTACATTTCACTTTTTGGAATAATTTTAACCCTCCTTTTGCTGCAGTTACAGATACTTGATTTGTCCCAGTAACACAGACACATACTGTACATGCATAGTAAGATCTGTGCAGGTGGTGAACCTGAGACCGGAAGCCAGTGCACTGCTCTGTATGCAGTGGTATTTGAATACAACAACTATTTTCACTGGGTCCAGCAGAATTCGTAACGAGCGTAGACTGTACTGTAAAAATATGGATGACTACTTGAAATCCCTTTACAAGACATTTACAGCTCTGCTGATAGCAATGAGTAGGGCAGAGCAGTGATCATGTGTGTATACATGTACATGTAACACACTGATCTTAAATGTATGTATGTTGAGGGGTTGATATGCAAGTGTTTGTATATACTTATATGACGCATAATGAAGAATAAAGACAAGCGGCATGCTGTTTGAAAAATTTACCGGTAAGGACACAATGTACAATGGTACTAGATGCACAACTCTCATTCTCATCACATCAAGCTCATGACCGATTCGTCAGACTGAGTCTCACAGTCGGACATCCAGGAACTTCAGTACATTGTTGAATAGCACGAAGGATAAATTTGCTCCTTTGCCGTGTTCCAAAAGTCCATAGTGAGGTTGCGCCGACCGCGAGGATAAGTGATAATTATACAGGTATGAAGGACACGAATGACCTCAACTCTTTTAAGCAAAATTTCCAGGCCTCAAATTACCTAGGTTAACATGTACCCGGATACATGCATGGATAGACACTGAAAGAGGTAGGAAAAAGAAAACCTTTTTTCCCCAATTATAACCTTTAAACAATCAGTGACAAGGCCATCTTTCAAAATTAACATGAAAAAATGGAACACTTTTCCCATTTATGGCTAAAAAAATGTTCCAAACATGGGCTCCTTTTTGCCAATTTTAGAAATGCTCATTATTTATTCATGATATGCTGGTGACCCCTAAACGTCACAGGGGAGATACACGTACGGTGTAAACAGTGTGTATATTTCGCACAAGTCTCGTTGTAGAGGCTAGCTCCAAATGTAATGTTTTTGCGCGGTTCTTGTATACTGTGTTGATGTTCCATCCATCAAGTTTAAGTGCATGATTTGTTGTGTTTTTGTCATAAAAATAAAACATACCCTGGTCTTGTGCAGTTTGTAGTTTTGGGCAGGAATCTGGAACACTGAGACTTGGTGTTTACGTTTCCGTGCAAAACCGTGTTGAATCGATCATTCCTGGACAGCGCATTAAGGGTAAATTATAAACCTTCCCGGTTGTCGCAAATGGAATATACTGTGCCAAGGATTTTTAAGGACTGCTTCGATATTCAGTGTCTGCAAAAGCACTCCGAACTGAGAAAAGCAAAGCATAAGCCTCGCCGACTGCTTGTGTTGTATTGCATCTGCCGGTATGGTGTATGTACCATGCCGTGCTGCTGGACCACTGCCTGGTGTTTGGGACTGCCACAGCAATATGCCCCGTAACACTGCCGGGCTGCTTGCCGCCGTCCTCATTCATCGTTGAGTAAATGGTTACTTTCATAGGAACTGAATCAACTCATTTTCACAAGAAGAATCCTGTATGTGTTTATCTCTTTTCCTTTGACACATTGAACATCATAGGCTTGGCAATAAACAAGCCTGCGTGCTGGTCTAAGTTCTGAGGCTTAAGCTACATTACAAGGTTCATGCAGCCCATGATTCAGCCCAAGATTCCAAATATTCCAAGATTCCGGTCTGGGTACTGACTCCTACGCTGACTGCCTTATAGGAATAGTCTGTTCCCATACTGCACACGAACACGAGCGCACTCTCCACCTTCAATGTCTCGTACTCCATCATTTCGGAACAAATCTCACTATTATGAGTAAGATTTTAGGTTTATACAACTTAGAGATTGACACTTTGCATTATCTGCATATCAACAAAACTCATTTTGATGCATTCCTGGGCCACACGAAGTCGGCTTACGTGTATCTTTATGCATGCTTCATGCATGTCTGTTGTGCCTTTCTCCCCGTGATGTCATCAACCCAACATAAACATAAAATTTGACCTTGCAAGTTTCCAAATCTGCCCAGTCCTGTGTGGAAAGAAATCGCCTCTTATTTCTCTCCTGTTGATTTCAACAGGAGATCAGGAGATAAATCCATTGTATACTGGTTTTTAGGTGGCTAATCTACCTCCAAAACCCTAGAAGTCGAAATATTGAAGCCTTTTCAGTACCACTATGTTGGTTTTATTAAGCGTCGGGAGGCATGGCAGGAGGTTCAACGATTTACGTGCACGTCTCAATCATGAAAATGCTTTACCTTTCTTAGGCCGGGACTTAGGCCGCGCCGCAGCGCAGCAAACATAACGTCCGTACACACGTACACTGTACATGTACATGTGATGAGTTACAAATTATTGTGGACAGGCTAGGCCTGGGTAACTAAAACACAAAGTGAAGAGGCTGAGCTGGCAGCCTTCTGGAATCTGGTACTACTTCAGCAGCATGAAAAATTTACATTTTCTACGTACCAATATCTTGAATTGATTCTAATTTCGCCCTAACCTGCTTACTGCGTGGATAGGTAGGTTAGGTTCTATCCCGCGTGCCTAGTTTCCTTTCTGGACGTGACACTGCTAGGCAATGTTGACAAGTGGTAGAGCACCCGTCTAAAAATAAAAATTTCATTCCAAAATGCCCAAACAGCTGTACAGGTTCGCGGTGGCGCTTTGATTTTATCGGGGGTTCAAATGTCAACCTGGGGGCCGGAAAAAACTGTGGATTAGATATCTTAATCAATAAATTTGGAAGATTTTAAGAGATTTCTTGACCAAAAAAATCACGGTCTAGCTTTTAATCTCACAATCTCTCGCCTGGATCGAGGTCTGCCAGTGGAGTGCTAGCCACAAGACCACAGCAAACTTTTTTCTCGGGGTATAAAAAGTTTGTTTAAATATTATGAAAATTTCTTTTTTTAATTAATAATCAGTGATTATCAAAATTAAGCTTTCTATTCCTTATCAAATTGAAAACCCTAGAGGTTTCGAATTGATTTTTGTGGGTTTTACAGATTTCTCCCCCCCAAAAAAAATAAAATAAAATAATAAATAAATAAATAAAAATTGACCTTTTTCACGAGAATCGATGGTAAAAAACAACATCTCAGGAGCGGTCAGTACTCAGAAGATCACCAAGAACTTGGCTTATTTTCCGGGGGATCAAAAAGTTTATTTTGAAGATTTGAAAGAATTATTTTTCGGAGAAATCATGATTTTTTTAATGAAAATTACAACTTCTTTTATCGAAAATTGGCCAAAACCAATCTCTCCCATTGTCTACACAAGTTGCACTGGACAAATTTTAAGATTCCTGGGGGAAAAAATGTAAACTTTTCAATGTTGGGATTTGAACTCACAACCTCTTGCTTCCGGGTCAGGAGCGCTAACCACTGGAGTGCCACGAACTTCTTCTATTGACACTATTGGCCAAAACACAGTCTTGCTCATTGTCTGCACTTGATTTGTACAATCTTTAGGATTTCTGGAAAAAAAATCAAACTTTTCAAAGTCGGGATTCGAACTCACGACCTCTTTCTTCCGGGTCAGAGCGCTAACCACAGGGGCGCCGCGCCACGAACTTCTTTTCAAAAACAATCTTTCCCAATGTCTGCAGTTGAATTGGACAATTTTGAAAATTTCTGGGAAAGAAATTCAAACTTTTCAAAGTCGGGAATTGAACTCACGCCCTCTCGCTTCTGGGTCAGGAGCGCTAACCGCAGGAGG
>NW_019091362.1:8180335-8202636 GCF_001949145.1 Acanthaster planci
ATGGGGCTTGAATTAGTGGACTGGACCCTGGAATGCACCCTTGTAGCTTTTTGTTTGCCGCCCTCAAGAGGTCGATTAGAGTACACAAAACGGCATAGCAACGTGGTAAACATGATTTATCAACCAACTCATGATTCACGTATGATTCACATATCGCTCGCATTATCGGCAACTTTGGTTTTGGAGAGTCCATTTGTAGTTGTACACGTACAGTAGGCCTCCGTAGCCCAAGTTAAAACAATTACGTCACTGATTACATCAGATCATTATGGCAGGAAAATCTGGAACACAAGGTAGGCATGTTAAGTGATGAAGGAACGTGAGGTAACGTCAGCTGCCGTGGTTAGTAGGCCATTTGGCCTAGCCTGGGCCTAGGCTTACGTGAGAAACCCAGAAAGTATTCCATATTCTCCTGGTTGGAGGTTGTTCCGTATGCACTCACATCTGGGCAAAGGGAAGATGTTATAGTAGCAGAAATTGCCTAAAAATCAAAGCCAGTGAAAGAAATGTGTGAATATACATGTACATGTAGATAGAATTGAGTTAATGGCTGCATACTCAAACTGAAAGTTGTAGAAGGAGGTACATGTACACGTAGCAGTTTGCTGCACTTTGCGTCCATTCACCTGGAATAGTCATTTCAATTCACTCAGACTGGTTTTATCATGCACCGAAGAAGAGGTCACCAGATGCAGGGCCCAAAGACTACCCAGCCCCATCCCAGATACCCATGCTCAGTAATGCTGTTATTGAGGAAGATGCACGGGATGAAACAGGGATGATGCGGGGATGGATTCGAGAAAGTGATTCCAAATACGTCAGGTTGGCCAAGCAGAGAGGAAGAAGAGGTGAGAAAATGGACCTGACCATTAGACGACGCAAAGACATTGAAGATTTATTAACACAATACACACCCCTCCACAGTTCACTACACAGTAACAGAGATCATTTGTTTAATTTCATTTATGTATTTACAAAGCTCTTTGATCCATGTGATTTGATATAACCCTGGTATCAAGAAAAGCAGTATAGGAATTTCATATTGTGGATAACATTGGCACCATACATTAGTAATTTTTCCAGTGCGCCTACATGTGGGATTTCAGACAAAAATCAGAGCCCACTCAACATGCCAGTAATATTATTTCAAGTTAATGATTTGCATTTTTGTCAATTTCTCTGGACTCTAAAAATCATTTTGAGGTTTCCAGAGATTTTCACAGTCTCAAAGTTTAATTTATTGTTGTGACAGTTGAAAATGTTTACCATCACCACCTGACAATTTTATAAGTACTAAACTTGGAAATAAATTTTTGATTGAAAAAAAATTAATTTTTATTTCAAATTGCTTAATTGTAGTTTTAAAAGCTTTAGTTTTGCTGCAACTAAATAATATGAGGGAAATGTAGGAATACAAGTGCTTTATTGTTTTATCTTAGAATTTTTGTAGAATTCTGTTGTTGATACATGTTCATTTACTTGTAGATTTGCTTCAGATCCGTGAGAGGCCTCCACCCTCCAAAGAAGCTAAGCCCTACCCACGGGTGGACTGGTTTGATCATAATCCTGAACCCGAGGCACAAGACGAAAAGTAAGAGATTTTGGCCATGAGATACAGCAGAGGATTCATTTTGCATGTTGAAAACTTAAGTAGCTTTTTTAAAGTTTTGTTTTATATCCCCATATTTCTTTGTGTGAGAATAGTTAGACAGTGTGACAAAAACCATAAAATGCAAAGGTCTCAAATTCATTGTATGTGTATTGGCAGCCCTGTGACTAAAATAATGCACCAAATCTATGCATATTCTCTGTGAAGCAGGCATTGTCCATTAGTGGGTGGCTTCAATCCCTTGTCCCCAATCTGCCCTTTCACTGACCAGGTCTGTGAGGAAAGTCTACCTTCCAGATTACATGGTCCATGAAGAATACAACCCAGAGACCCACGTGGATGAGCAGGAAGGCAAGCGCCCTCCTCCCCGGAGGCCGCCGTACTCCCTCCAAGACAAACTGTCTGTCTTCGAAAGGGAAGGAGGCTGTGTTACAGACAAGATGCATGTCAAGCTGCCTGAGATAAAGGCTACTGGCAAGAAAGTGACAAAAAAGGACAAGGGAAGGAAAGATGAGGGAAAAACCAAATTACAGAACAGATATGCAAAAGTGTGAGTAGTTTTTGTCTAAATTTTTCTGTCTTCTAGGGGGGAACGCACAAAGTTGGTGTTGAAAACATAGTGCCTCAACAATTTAGCATTTGACAAGAATTGAAAGTCGAAGGTGAATTTGCTAGACACTACACTGGGCTTAGAAAAACTCTTTGTCCTGCCATGGTTCTGCAGAATTTCAACTTGTGAACACATGTACGTGCATTGTGCATGGAGGTTTTTGTAAGACAGATATGAACAATGCTTTGACCATTGTAACTTAACAGATTGGTTTTGCTCGAAGTAATGAACTCAAGGCATGAAACACATCTAATGTGTAATGACAGCTGCAAGTATTCAGTTTCCTGTATTGTGAATGATTTATACTACCCTTTGAATTATATCAACATGTGTTGGCACTTCTCTGTTGCTTTATAACTTTATGATGTCAGGAAAATAATGGAAACACGTGTACATATACATGTATAATGCAAAGCTTTGTGAAAAGATAAAATTGAGTTGAAATCTACATTGGACTAATTTCATCGCTATAATCCTTGAAAAAAAATGTTTTTTCTTCCCTCCTGTTATTGAGGAAACATCTGGGGGTTTGGTCTTATGCCATAAATACAAGCTGAACTGTTTTGACTTTTGATACTTCTCTTAGCCCAACCCATGAAACCCAGGAAAAGCCAATCATGGAAAAGCTTCTCAATTTTGGCTACCAGCATGAGTGGTACGACCAGCGTGAAAAGTACTATGAGCACCAGAAGAAGGTACAGAGCAACCAGCCCTCCTGGGACCACTCAGCGAGTCAGGGCAGTCGGCTGACCACAGAGTACCGGGACGAGATAAACACTGGGAATAAAGAGAGCAAGGGCCCTGGGTCACCCCGGTCCAAGAGGGTGGCCATGACCAAGAAGGCAGAGGCAATGCGAAAAGACAAGCAGGAGGCAACAGAGAAGGAGCTCTTCAAATTAAGCAAGTAAGAGCTAGGGGCTTACATTTCTGGTCTTATTTTAACTCGTGTTGTACTGAATCTGTAGCCCTAAAACTGCCTGAATGCAGGTCACTGTTTTCTTTCCAAATGTGGATTCAATCTGCCAAAATTCAGTTTTTTAACAGTCTACATGTATATTCCGCTTTGAGAATGAATGTGTCTGTAGATTCTGATATGAGAGTTCAGAAAAATTCATACTTTTAAATGTGTGGGATTTTGAGGTATTTGTTCAGCTCACCTTATCTCAAACCTGCTTTTCCCTTTGATCACATACAGTATATTAGGAGCGTTCAAACTCAAGCACAAAAAATGACTCCCTGTAATCTTTGAACCCAGAAAGTGAAGTGGAATTGCGTGTGCCTCCAAATAAAAACTATGGATACATGTGTTTCTTGTTAGAGTTATAGTAATCTCAATCGCAAAAATCACACCAAGATTTCTAAGATGAAGGTACATTGGTCGTCACTTTCATTGTGCACCGACCTTTGTGTCTCACTTTTGTACAAATACACCCTGTACATCTATTTGCATTTGTGCACATTCAATGTAAAATTGTCTGGTACATTGTGCCGCATTCTGGCTACAGTTTCACCTTCACTTACCAAAGCCATGCATGACTTCACAGGACACATACCAGATGACTTGTTTATGTTTGCAGCTAAAGAAATCTCAGTGTTGAGCAGCTGTGAAAGCTAGTGCATGGGAAAAAAATCACGCTTTTTATTTCACTCTATCCAAACTGTCTTCATGTCACGAGTGAATGCATCGGCATTTGTTACTCCTTTGTTCATGTTTCCAGGTTCGACAAAGTTGGCCCAAGGATAAATAGCCACTGGTCGGATGGCCCGAGGTTAACTGACCAGGAGAAAATGGACACCTACACCCGACAGCTGGAAGAGATGACCCATGCATAGGTCGGGGGTTGTGCATCTGATGGGGCACAACTCACCCAGTTGTGTGCTGAGCATTCTTGCCAAAGATTTGGAGAATTTAATCACTGGACAATAACGTAGGACCTAACGTACACGTACCTGGATTGCAAGCTCAGACTGGGAGTCAGGAAATCATTACTTTGTATCAAGGCCTTCATACCAAAATACAGTTTACGTCCAGTACTGCCATGCCCTAATGCTCGATTTTATCCTTCTTTCCTTTTCTATTTGTTCCCTTTGTCAGCAATTTTGGAATATAGGATAATTCATATGCTTATACTGTGTTGCTGCCACCAGACATGGTACAAGAAAATGTCAAGACGCAATTTGCATTGGAAAAATGAAAACGGCAATGAGAAATGTTGGTACAAAGTTCTTATATCTAGGTTTGCTTAAGAATGGATAATAGAGTCCGTGTAACCTTTCCACCATTGACATTCTTGCGATAAATTCCAAAGTACCTAAACTGTGCGGTGCTTAATCTAAAGTTTGGTAATAAATTCAGTAACTTGGCCTTGGTGTTTGTACTGTACTTCATATGGGACACAGAGTACATGTGAAATAAGGTAATTGACACTTATGTTGTGGATCAATTGCTGAGGTTTAGTACTGATTCCAAACATAATCCTCAGTGTAGGTCTGTGTTTTATGAATGTCAGTGTAGATATAGGTTGATATATTTTTCTAACCTGTATTTCCATCTGGGTTTTATGATTGCCAGTTTATATTGATTGACAAATTTATCTAACCTGTCTCTGGAATTTTGAGAATATTTAATCCCATCTGTGGAATTACATTTATGCTTTAAATAACAGAAAAATCGTGCAAAGATTTACTGCTGACCGGCCACTTCAGTGGCTTTGCCATATCTCATGTATCTGGCAAATGTGTCATATGAAAATGTCAGGGGTAGTTTGGGCTACTTTTAACTGGATGTATGCACTCGGTGGCATGAAGTTATGGGAACCAGCTGTTTTCTCTGGCTGTTTTCAAGTGGCGACTCATTTAAATACACAGTTCCTGTACATAGTTTGTGGCATTAGTTAGTTTCCGAGTTAATTTTTCTAAATGTTGCAAATATAGAACGGTAGCAAGGGTGTTAAGGCAAGGCTTTTTGTGCATCATAAACTGACATCAGTTAATATTAAACAAGTCTGTAGTTGGTTTCCTCCGAACGCTTCCATACCATTATACTGTGCATGTTCTATTTGTAAGGGGAACCGTCCAGCTCAAATGTAACATATTGCAACAGTCGTCTACAGTTAATAATGCAGCAAATGAGGCTCATTGCCTTCCTGCTTAATATACCTGTAACTTGAATTGTATTTTGTAAATTAGGTTCTTTGATGAGTTTTTTGACGGGGGTTAGTTTAAAACTCGCAAAAACTGTCTTGTCTTAATATTGATAAGTACATGTACATGTATATAGTATTTAAATTTTTTAATTGAAAACGTTTTGAATTAATAAAGATTTTTCTTGTGATAAATGACTACACAAAAATTTCCTTTTTTCTACTCCATTAATTAACCACATGCCCGAAACTTGCATGGCTTCACAAGAGAAAAAAGAAAAAAACACCTTTGACAGTTATCGCGTGAGAATCAAGGCTTCTTAAAACTGTTTTTCAAGTGGTCAATCAACAAGAAATACTCTAGACACCCGATACAGCAAACATACATGTACATTCAAAATAACCCATTTCTGGTCGACAGAAATTTGGCACAAAAATTTGAAGAATCTTTCATGTGTATAAACAGTGAGTTTATGGAGTCCCGCCTATCAACCCATACCATCAAATATTTGGATGTAAATTTGTTGACCAGACTTGTGTTCAGAAACTCTTCCTGCTGCAGCATCACACTCGCATGCAGATTGCGCACTAACAGAAGATTCCTTTTGGACTAATCCGCTCCCAGCGGAACAGAAGAGGACGTTTTTTTTGGTACTCACCGCATAGGCGCACCATGAGGCGCGCAAGTATATGCACGTTTGATGCAGAACATGCTGAGTACACGTAACTAATTTATTCCGGCACAGAAGGTGGGCAAGAACCCGCTTGTAACCACCTGTCTTTCTTTCGCCGATTGATGGTGCACTTCTGCTCAGGGCGGATGGGTGTTGTGACTTGCCAAGGTGTGTGCATGCTCAAGTTCGGGACATGTGCATGGATTGTCCCCCTCGGATCAGTCTGCATGTACATTTACACATGTATATCACAGAAAAATGTTTACCTCTTCATATTCCTCCCCATAAAAAAATGGCATTTATCTCAACATAAAACATATACAGTCGAAACCTTGTTAATAAAAGCGCTGTTAATATAAGATTTAGCTTATAATAAGGAAATTTTTAGGTTCCATCTTGTTTTTCATTGTTTTCATTCCTGATGATACAAGGTTCCAGTTATAACAGAGGTAATCTGCCAAGTCTGAACGACCTCTTATTAACGAGGTTCAACTGTAGTCTTTCAAGTACTTGTGCTGGAAAAAATCAATGGTCACGAGAGTAGATTTTTGTTTTTTGACAAGCCATGTTATATGTACATGTAAGGCAAACACAGCAGTATATAGTCGAACCTCGTTAATAAGAGGCCATTCGGACTTGGCAAATTACCATGTTATAACAGGAACCTTGTATTATCAGGAATGTAAACAAAGGATTGGGACCTATGATTATCCTTGTTATAAGCAGACTCTTGTATTAACAGTGCTCTTATTAACGAGGTTCAACTGTACATGTATTTGTCACATTAAAGGGGTAAATTTTGAAGATGGAAAACATGACTCTGCTGGTGAGTGGTGCAGCCGAATTTCCTGATTCCCCGTGATGGATATCATAATCCATTATTACTACGCTTGTTTACAGTTTCAAGCAACAACCTGAATGTGTTTACATGAGCACACTGATGTGAAATACTCATTGATGACAGGGTGTGAGATAAAATAACCATGCAAAGTCGTGATTTCACCACCCAGTTTCTCTGAGCTGCATACGTATCCTGTATGCGAACCATGCCTCACGGTCCCTTATGTTAAAATGCTTTCCATGAGTTAAAAAACTACACAGCAAACAAAATAAAATACAAGGAAAATACTAAATCAGTTTGTCCGATTTTATACAGTTAGCTGCCCACATTTCGCATGTTTAGCAGTGCATGGTAATGGGGGGGCCCAACAGGTGATGGTCTCCTCAGCTCAAAATATGCACTGTCCTCTCCCAAAATTATGGAGATGAGTTTAGCACAGTGTAATGGCTGAACCAAGGTGGGCGTAAATTAAATCAGTCCACCCTACCATAGCCTCGTCCAAGGTGGTCACTGCGTTTTAGTTGAAGGGCGAACCACAGCAAACGAGCCACCTCGTACAGGACTGTCAGGGAATATGCCAACTGCAAACCACAGAGCAAGCTATGCACACAGAACCCATGTACAGGTACATGTGTACATGTATATACTGCTGTGTGCATGTTACATACATGTATGTACATGCGAATATTACGAGTGGCGAGTCCAGTCACAATGGACATGACATATCAGTCTTGCATGCATATTTACTCACTGTGTGTAAAATATTCAGGCACATAACCCAAAGCATGTATGAACATGTACACATCGCGAGTCTGCAGGTTATGATGGTATAACCATAGAGCTACAAACCCTGGTATAACACAGGCACTGTTTAGGGATTTTTTTTTTATTTTATGGCGGGTCGACTGTAAGACGAGCCTGACGCCTTGATCAGGCTAACCCTGCGAAGATGAGCCCACTTACATGTACGTCATACATGCCACAGCGCACATTGGAGAATACAAGAAAGTACCACACTAACCTGTGAAAAGTACGCACCACTCTGATGAGAGTACTTTGAAGTTTAGTATTTATTACAGGGAAAAGATAGTTTAAAAAAAAAAAGAAGAAAGAATGCAGCGGCAACAAAACACCTTGAGTCTTTAACAAAGCCTCATTCCCGACAGCATGTACATGTAGCTCTAAAATATTGGTTCCGACATATGTACAGTTATGAAAGCTTTCTTCAAGTAATATAGTTTTATCGCTTTTTATGTTTCTGCTTGGAAGAGACCAGCAACACTACAAGATCTTCATATCATTTATCACTCAAAAAACAATTAATGTACATGTACAATTCATGTGATTCTTCAAATTCTATTTTCCAATTATAAAGAATCAGAGCTGTTATCAATTCCGTTTCCTCTACCACATTTTACTGCAAAATAAGGTAGTGTAGTTGAGATGTTGATATAGACTTGACAAGGAAGAATGTACACCTTGAGTATTCAGGCTTTTGATTATGCCAGATAGAATACAACATGCATATATTGGAATAAAAAGCATCCTGAAAATGCCATAGCATTTGCAAATAGTGGTATTACAAACCTGCGTTTATGAAGTATTGAAACTCATTCAAAGACTGATTGTAACAATACACCCTAAAACTGCAGGCTGACTTCAGGATTCAGAAAAGGAAATGAATGCATCTGTCCAGAATCTTGTCGCCATAACCACGTGTAAAGTGACTTATTCCATGGACATGTAGGTCTATTGGAGAACTAGTACCATATGAGGCCAATGACTATTTTTCAAAATTTTTTTTTTTCCAAAGTTTCCACAAACTATGTTCATTAAAAAGTGACCAACAGATCCTTATAACTTCTTGTGGACACAATCTAAAACAAAACTGTGTACTAAAATCCATGTTATTGTTATTAAATCATAATACATGTATGTGAATGTTTCTCTTAAATATGCATGTACAAATACAAGTACATATTATACAGTGTGATTCACTAAAAATTGTGCGCAGTAAATACATGTAGGTTCATAAAATACACGTTCATTGACAATTGAAAATAATTTCTTTTAAATGGAAGACCAACATTGGTTTGTAGATGCAGTTATCCAATTTACACATTCTACACTACACATACATGTACAAACACATGAACACACACATACTTGTTCCATAGTTGTGGGGACAAACAGGATATTTCACCTGTTTTTGTGGGGATCCAAATCATTGTGCGGACAGAGAAATGTCCCCACAACCCGGTCCCAATTGTCCAATAACCTGGTGAAGGCCTACCCAGAAGTACACAGTGATGACATGGTCCAATGTACCAGTAATAATGGCATTGTAACCTGGCCTAACCATTCTTTGAGGCTAGTTCCCAAAGAACTTAGGGCTGAAGATACTAATAACTACAATAAAAGAAACCTTTAAACAAAGGCAAGAGGAAATTTAATGTAACCAAAACCAAATTATAAGAAGTGGGAAAAAAATTACTAAATTAGTCCAAACATTGCTTTCCTTTTATTGAAATCTGTTGCTCTCATTAAAAAGCAAGATTTCATTGTTTCAAAAAGTAATTCTGTGAGGCAGAATGGTGCCATCGTCACAATTTATTAGAACATGCATAATCTACTTCCTGTATTTCTCTGCATTATTTCAGCTGCTCTGCTCTTTAGTAACTACTGGTTTTTTGAGACCCTTGATCAAGATTTTGGCTGTAATATACATGATATACATGTGTGCCCATTCAATTTTGAATCATTGCAGTTGTGAGGTTTGGACTCCGGACAGGGAAGGATGACTGCTAAAATATTTTCACTCCCGGCTGCAGGTTGTCCAAAACTGAGAACTTTTTTGCCTTCTAAACTCAAATTCTAGTCACTGCATTTCAGATTTCAAAAAGCTTTGCCGAAGTCAAAATATGCAAGGATTCTGAATGTTCTTCCATGAAGCGTGGGAAAAACTGTGCTCCACTTATCAAACCTTCAGTTTTATCTCAGCTGCAGATGCCAAACCTTTTTTTTTCTCAGGGATTCCATCTTCAGCCATTCACACACAAGTTCCCCTTTTGTTGTTTGAGTTGAAAACATGTGGCCTAGTGACACACCCGTCTAAATTGCAAAACAGAACCCTAGCATTTGTACTTGTTAAACTCAACATTATGATAACACAGTCGTGTATTTGAAGGGGACAAAATTTTTAATCAAGGACTAATTTGGGGCAATAACATAACAGATACAGTATGTATTTCTAAACAATTTTTGAGCCATTCCACCAATGTTATTGAACCTACACAATGTTATTTGTTTTAAAAAAGTGAACCTTTTATAACGAACAGAACCTTTTATCATGAACGAAACTAAACACTAAATTTAACAGCTTAAAAAGTATGTTTTTTGTTTGTTGAAGATTGAAACTATTCTTTGTTTTTGCATTTTTTTAGCACATGGCATTCAAGTCAACACTGAGGAATGTTAAATTTACCCCAATGGCCTGACCTTTCTGGTTGCGATGCCTTTATCAATAACATGATATCAACAGTACCCCTAACTCCTGAATACCCCTTCTGCCATATATGTTCACCCCTTCCACTTAGCTTGTGTGCATCTAAAATTCTGCAAAGTTGTGAACACTTTCTGTTGCTTGTTAAAATGGCGATGCCAGCCTGCAAACGACTATACCAATATCCATCAGCAGAGATCTTCCACATTATATAAAAGTTTGCTGAATTCATACCACAGACATATGATCAGGCTTCAGATTTCATTTTGTAATGTGTTTCTTGCTAATCATACCGGTAAGTGACATTTTGGAGAAAATGGGGTAAAAGATGTCCGTGTATGTTACATTTCCGAACGTAAAAAAGGGTATTTGAAAAACGAAATTTTGAAGTGTTCTCCAGTTTTTCCACACATCCTGCATATCTTGGTAACTGAAAAAATGGTTGAAAAAGGATACCATGTTATGCTTAAGCTACTGCAAATGGTCCTTTGTTAGTTTAATCAATATCAACTTTGCCTCTCTGTCGATTGATGGTCGGCTATGATTTATGTATGCATATGTGCATGTTCATGTACATCATGTACATGTATGTACTCCATCAATGCAGTTATACATGTAATACTACGGACTTGTAAATGATTCTCGTGCAAAGTACTCAATTTGCAATAACTTGAAATACGACCGATGCTTTTGTCAAGTCTTAACCCTAACACTCCTCAGTCCTCCAACAGGTGAAGGATTGAGGAGGGTTAGGGTTAATACACGAGGTACTTTATTTTGTTTGTTTGGATAAACTGGAGAAGTGGTTTAACAATGGGAAAGAACACGGACATATGTTCTTCCAAATCTGATCCTCTTTACTTTTTTAAAAATCACTCTTTCACAATTTGTTTCCAATTTTGTGCAACTGGGTTCATATAATACTGTGGTATAATGTTGTCTAATCAATGTTTAGTTATCAGGTTATCTCTGTGAACTTAATCTGTTTGTGTTTTGTTAAAAATAAATTGTGGTCTCCATCCACAGAAAGAAGAGTCGGAACAGATCCCACATTGTCTTTCTCGAAATCTGCAGTAAAGTGATTGAGTGCGTGTTCGCTAAACTCTCAACTAAGTGGTGCACAAAGGCATGGGAGTGAACATACATGCTGCCAACTTATTCCACCAATTATTCAATCTTATTTAACAATTATTTAACCTCATTTTAAATCAGCAGGCCCTATACCTACCATACGACCACACCATCCTAACACACCTGAAGTAATACATACTGTACACCAGTCTGGCAACTTGAGTACAAACTGCCAAATATTTCATTTACGTGTACCTGTTTAATTTGGACCTTTTCTTGTCTGTATGAGCTATTGTTCTGTGATGGTTTATTTCCTTATTATTGGCCTGAGGATGACGCATTACCTTCAAAAACACTGCATTCAGAGATTTACTGTATCATTTACTTTTCTGGACAACCTGTCTTCCCATGTAATAATTCATACACATGCGTAACATGTTTTACTGCCTTTCAGAGGAGAGAGATGATTCTCACCTTTCCGCGGTCTCAGCACTGTTCTTTGCCATTAACCTTGACTCTGTCCCAGTAATCGGACTCCTACTTTAAAAATGTTGCTTCTGAGGGCTATTGATGGATTCGATAGAAAAATCCTCCCTTGGTGCAGCATCCTGCGTCGTGTCCTCAGCTTACAGGATCTTCTTAAGTACGGCAATGGGCAGGTCCATGGTCTCATCGCTAACCAGCACTATGTCAAAATGGTCTTTGTACATTTCCAGATTCTGTTCAATCTGTCAAAAGATAAGTCATAGAGCTCAGTCTGCAAATAAAGTCAAGAGGTGCTACAATATGTGCACGTACGTCCAATTTGAAATGGCTGAACAACTGTGGTCAATATGATCACAGTGTCCGCAGCCATCAATTTTTGGCAAAGACTTACACTTGACTGGACGTTGCACCAGCTTTTCTGAAATTGGCTACGGGACTGATAAAGCGGGAGGTTGTGATTTTTTAGTCCAACATGTAAATAAGCATGCCTGGAGTATGCCAAGTAAAGGACACATGCTGTGCTCACTAGATGGTTAATTCTTACTGACATACATGTATAACAGTTAATTTAAATGTATCTGTTTGTTTCAAACCTCTTTTGATGCAAATATAATGACCACTGCAATGCTCAGTAGTTGAGATCCAATGAGAAAAACTTAATCCTTTGTTTTTTACATATTACAGTAAATTCAGCCATCTGGCTGCAATGAGCAGGTTTTTAATAAACCAATAATAATAATAATAATAATAACTGTATCGAATAACATGGCATGATTAAGGCAGGTGACACACACACACAATGTTCAACAGTATCAACAAATATTCTTGATGCAATGCCAGGCAAAAGACATTGAATCAACTCTAACCCTAACCTAGGATGTATGTAAAATGATATTGAAATCAGAGGACTGAAGACAGTTTGGGTTATAAAAAAAAGCCAAGGTTGGCTGGTCACCTGGAAGGTTTGCATGTGATATTCCATAAACTGCGACTGACTCACATGGTCATTGAGGAAGCCTATCGTCAGGGTATGCTTTGTGTAAGGCATCCCATCCACCATACTCAGGTCGCCCAGGGTGTCTCCCAGGAGGATGATGTTGTCTCGTTTCCTGTGTCTCTCAAAATATTCTGGGTGGTGCACTGCTGCTTCATGCTTGTTGTAAGTATGGATCAACTCACCCTTGAATCCTACCAGTTTGTCCTGGAAGAAACGTTTATAAATCACGATTTCGGTGTCTTTTTCATGACAAGTTACCAGGGTCATGCACTGCACAGTTGTGCATGGATGAACGGGGTCAATGCAGAAGCTTTCCACCCAAATGAAGAAATAGGAAATCATCAACAACGGTGTCATCAGGAATGCAGTGTTTGTCTACACATTTGGGTCAAAAGTGGTACATACAGGTTCGTAACAATTCAGATTTTGTACAAGACTCCACTTGATCATGCATCCCCTTGCAAATCCCACAAGCAGCATAACATCTAGACAAATGAAAGCAGTTAATCTTTGGTGTAATTACACGTACTGCTTTGCTTGCAAAAATTGAACAAGACAAAATGTAAATCCTGGATGGCAAATGGTTGAATACGTGTGAATGCACTAGAGAATAAACTAAGGGTATGTAAATTGCAGGGGAGATAACTCAATAGATAAACTGTCCCAGCAGCCTCCCACAGAATTAAATCTGTCCATTATTTTCTGTTTTAATGTAGGTATAGTTTGCTTAGTAGAAAAATATCATTGTTGCGCTCATCCTACTGACTAAAAAATCTAGAAATCTACAGTCAGCTATTATTTATTTTTTAAAAAAAGGTTAACTTTACTGTGAACGTATTATGGATGAGGTGTGGTCGTCGAGACCTGGCGCACTGTACATTGAATGGTCACCCACACAGTTCAATGCATGCAATGTATCACGTCATAGTGTGTGAGTTGGCAAGTGTCTGCCTGAAATATTTCAAGGCCGAGTTGACTTGGTAGAGAAGAGCTGGTAACAGCATAAAATCTTTTATGAACAATTGGTCCAAATGATCATGTAAGCTTCAATTAAATATGAGACGTGGACTTTGGAAAATAAAACTTTTGAAACTTTAAATTAAAAAATCACAACTCAATCAAAGACCAAAAATCAACCTTCCAAGAGATCCCTTTTTGAGGGGTTGATGTCCCCTATTCACTTCGTACACTAAGCTTGACGCCGCACTGTATGACTTTTGTGCAAATGTGGTCATGTGAGTCCAGATGGACAACTACGAGGCATCCATGACAAAGCTGCTGTTCGGTTCATTGCCAACATTTGTTTAAATGGCAAGTTTTTCTGATTTATTTAATTCCCAAGGGTCAATCAGCCTTATGTTCTAAATCGGCACACATTCAGACCAAAGTACAAGTAAATCATCAGACAATTTATGTATATAATGTCACTGCATGCCCTTGGTAAAGCATACACGTACATGTATGTGTAAAGTACAGGTAAATGTACTTCGTACTCCTTACCTCGTCATCAAATTCCATGAAGTTGGAGATAACCTGCACATTCTTGTAACTGTGAAGATTTTCTTGTTTGATAGCTTCCAGCAGAATATCTCCAATGCCAGCTGAGAATATCAGTAGAGGTACACCACAACGCTCCAACATTTCAAACATGACGTTACTATGCTCCCTAAAAGGCAGAATGAAATCAAGGTGTATGTATCTTAAGTCATGCACAGGATGGTATTAATGTTATCTGAAGAACAAATTGATTTAAAATTCATCAAGTGGAGTGAAGATTGGAGTAACATATTTTATTTTTTCAGTCTTAAAAGGATCTTCCAGGCACAGCTACAATGTATTGTGATTTCTAAAAATTAGCAGGTGACCCTAACTCCCTTGGCACTTTTGCCACTTTTTAGCTTGCCCGATAGGGCAGGCCATGCCATAAATTTACTTGCCTGAATTGGCTCTACACTTGCCCAAGAGTTCTCAGAATCCACTATTATTATGGTTATTTAACTTTGGCCTACTGCATGCACGCAGTCTTTTATTACGCCAAAAAACATAGCTGTGCTTCCGATTACATGCCTCTCAAAAATAGGGTCGGTAGGTAAGAATTTTTTTTTATTTTGGGGTCAATCGTTTGTGCTGATTGAATGGCATGACTGGGGATGACAGCATCTCAAATTATCTCAAAAAGTGATGAACACCTGTCTTAATCTATGTAAACATTTCTAAAGTCCACAATTCACAAGAATTATAGGCAATTCACACAGTGCTACTCAGGCAATCACGATGGCAAACTGGCCAACAATGTCCGTGTATCGCGTGGTATGCGTGTGTGATGCATCCAGACCAGCAGGTGATAAACCTTGTGCCGCGGCAGGAAATTTGTTGAAACACGCTCGCTTCAATTCAAGAGCAAAACAACTTCAAATTAAACTCATGAACACAGAAAATACATAAATAAATGGCCTACAATGTTAAACAAGTTGATAAACACTACCAAATATCAGTACATGTGCATGCTCCCCCAAACACGGAGGACAGATACAGTGAAGCTCGGTAATCTAACAACACTTGGCTGCATACATGTACATTCATTGGAACAGCTACACAACCTACATGTACATGTACAACGCCAATCCTGAGTCCACCTCGACCACCTGGATCCTGACTGCCACAAATGCACAGTATACACACCCAGAACGGGCAAAATAACACTGGAATGATAACATTCAGTGATTACATAATAATAGTGGTTGCAAACAATGGACAATTAGTGTGACAAACATGGTGACGCTTCACACGAAGGAAGAAAGAAATTACATATACATAATCTCCCATAGAATAGAAATGAATTTGCAAGGACAGTCTCACCTGAGAAGAACCCGTGCATCCCGCACCATATCTTCAATGTCACTCTTTTTCAAATTGCACTCAACAAGGAGGTCGTGTGCTGTAGTCCACCTTTGATACAGTAAGACGAAAAAAAAATTGAATCACTCCAATATACAGGCTCCATGGTTAGTACCAGAATATATAGACCCTTTCCAATGGCCATTAGCCGGAGTGTAAATCACACTTTGGACCACCTGGGGAAAAAAAGAGAAAAGTAACAAACAATCTGCGGAAATGAAGGACGGTCATGCTGTTGACTGCCAAAATAAGTAAGGTGCATGTATATTTATTGGATTCATGCCACATCACAGGGAGAACCAAAAATTTATTAACCAGAAGCTATCCATTTCACAAAGGGGAGAAAGGTCTATTGGTTTCAACTAAAGCCGATGGTTAGCAAACATTGTTAGATGTACTAGCACTGGCGCTTCCAAATTCAGTATTTTATGATTTGGCAATAACTATCAAGAGAGAGTTTTGTTCATGATGGGATTGAGGAAGTTACGAGATGACTATGCACAATGACTTAAATTCTCGAACTATCTTTAAAAATTCAGTCAGATGCAACAGGAAATTCCAAGGCTACATAAAACCACGCAAGACCAAACTATAGAGTTTGGAAAACATTTTCGACTCGTAAACTGCATTCACAGTAACCGCGCAGGTACATAAGGAGGTCAGCTGATCCTAGAGGGACTTGCAAGCTTCATCCTTTGTAATCTTACGACAAAAACTTACAGCTATTGCTGAACAGAATTATAAATTTGTTCATGGCAGCCAAATAAATGTATCCACAGAAGAATTCTGAACTCATCACTCTGATATAGGTACAATGTACATGTCACAGTTGGCCAACCACAAGTACTTAGGATCTGTTTTGGTGGCACTTTTAGGGTGGTTTCCCTCAACCAGTGATCTGTACTCACCACTCGGTCATCAGTTGGTACTTTTCTTCTCGGCTCAGTGTGTTGGACATTTCTAAGGGGTAGTAGTGGTTCCGTGTATCTATTGCTTTCTTTCTGTAGTCCTCCGGCAGTGTCCTGCTGATATCCAAAACACCTACATCGTGGATGACAAGATTACCACAAAATAATGGAAATACTAAAACTTACAACTCTGGATTTCTCAGTGTAAAAATGAATTTTGATCATCAAACTTGACATGGAATGACCCCTCCTCTTATGGCTTACAATTCAAAGGGATGATCTCTAACCATGAAACAAATTTATATTATCTTTATACTTCTTAAAAACTACTCTGTCATTTTGGATTTGAGCAACTATCGAATATTATTTCCCAAATTTGAATATTCAAATACGAAATTCATGAAAAGGGAGAATTTTTATTTGTTTTAATTGAGAAAAATTGTACTACGGAGGCTTGTTTCAAGCAGATTCAAATGAAAAGCGACAGAAATCTTACAACAATTCAATGTATATTAAGATTTAGCATTGTTTGCCAATATCCGATAGCCACACCCTTATGATGTCATAAACGGCCATACAAAATGAACTTTGATGGATGCTGATCACAGTCAGACTCGTGCGCGAACGAAGGCTACCCCAGAGGGAACACTTATTTTGTCAGGCGCGCCGGTGCAGTGCTCCGCAACAAGATTTATTTGGTGACGGTGGTCTAACTCGCCTTTCCTTTGATCATGTTTGGTCGAAGTCGTAGTGTTAATACGTTGTAATGGAATTTTGCCAGATCTTTAAGTTGTTCGCAAATCTCAAAATGCCATTATCCGCTCCAAAAAGACTGATGGAAAATCATCCCTTTGGCCACTTGGGCGCCGTCCTGGGAATGAATGCTGACTTGATAACAAGGTTCTTTTGTTCATACATTATAGCCATAGTTTGCTAGATGAATCTGCTTTGTGAAATATAACCAAAACACACTTCACTCGAAATCCACTTTGATCTTGTATCCTGTAAAGGAGGGAACTCCCATTTTCAGCACGCTGTTTTTTCTGTTTTCATATATCCTACGATCATTTTGTTATTGTGAGTCAAGCGTGGTCCAAACACAACCGCTTTTGGTCAACAAACCACAGTCAGAAACTGTCAAACCTCCGACGGTGACTTTCTATGGAATTTTAACTCCTATGCAAACTTTGGGGAAACAGTTTTGGACAAAAATTATGTTCACATCAAAGTTGCTTGGGGATGGAGAGGAGATTCATTGCTTGTATTAACATATTTTATACACGGAAGTACTATATACTGCACATTCATAGCAAGCTCTTCGATGTCTCAATGTGCACTGTGAATTGTACATGTGCATACATGTCCGAACCCGAATCGAACTAGCGTTCTGCAAAAACTTTCGAACCGTGTCTGAACCGAACCCGAACCGAACCTTGGCACCTACTTGCAGCACTATATCAATAAAAAAGTAAATGGAATGGAATAAACAAAATCAAAATTGAAAACAAGATGTTTCCACCTTTCTCTGTGATGTCAGTGCAGCTTACCACTAGTAGCCTTCTTACCATGACAAGTGGGCACCTTCCGTCCTTCATTGTCCTGGAATCTGGACAAGGTTCGGTCAAAGTCTGTGACAACCAGTAACTTGCTCCGGCCGTCTTTGATCAGCTGGGTCACCAGTTCCTCCACTCGGTCTGGATCTTTCATGTGGACATACGTTTTTTGGAACTCATCCATCTGTACGCGAAGGTGAAAACTCATGCCAGTAAATTATGATCACACACAGGATGACAGAATGTCTAATTTTCCGTGTATCAGTGCATGTACGAGTTAAGTGTTTTGAACAGGAAATTTCAACTTAGAATGTGCCTCAATCTGGCTGGATAGTGACTTCCAAACATTGGAACATTTTCACTCATTCCTATCTCCCAGTGTACAAATGTGTAGATGTGCTTACTATCACAGGTATACAGAGTGTGCACACACATACGGGTAGTATAATGCATAGTACCTGCAGGGCTTCAGGCAAACTGTCCTGCCCACTTTATAAGGGTAAGTCAAAATAAGGGATACAGGTTGCATGTGATAGTGCTAGAGAACTCTAAATAATGCACTGTATGCCAGGCAATGTACATGTACGTGTACATGTATGTTTATATTTGGCCAACCCAATGTTTCCTACATACCAAAAGTGAGAACTGAGAGTTAGCATGATTAAATCATGGAGAGCACCTTCTGACTGGCTGACCTACAGATGAACCAAAATAACTTTGCGGATGACTGCAAAAGTAGTCAAATGAGCTTGTACAGCGTATACGTACATGTTATAGGCCTACAATGTACATGTAAATGTACATTGTAGAAATCTGTCCAACAATCTGTATAATATCCCACCTTGTAGCCAGCTGCCAGTACAGAGTTGCAGTTGACTGCTCACCCACAGTGAACACATAGCACTCCAACTCTGTAGCCGTGTAGCCATGTGGCTGTGCAGCTGGCTGCAAGGTAGTCCATTTTGATTTTCAGAGCACATAACTTTCACTAGCCAATCTATGTCTGCAAGCACTAATTGCAATACAATGGAAATTCAGAACCTTGCATAAGTTTTGCTGGTGTATGGAATTTTCACAATCCTGATATTACGGTTGTGCTGAAGCATTCAACAAAATCTTTTACTTTCATACAGAACAGAGTTACAACAAAAATAATGACTCTCAGAACAGAGATTTTTTTCTTAAAATATGATCAGTCTGAATCCAAAAGGGTGTACTAGCACAGTCACAAACAAAGATAAGCTTTTGCCACAGTTTTTGTAGCTTTGGTTCAGTATGCATGTATTATGTATGCTGTCAAGTTGTTCTGAAAAAAAAAGTGGACCAAAGAATGGAGTCAAGGGCAGGTCCAGATCCAAATTTTCATGCTCATGAGAAAATTTGATTGAGTAGTTTTGTGCAAGCTGTGGACCATTTGCTTATCAAGTTGGCTTAAAAAACTCTTTGCGTTACGACTCCATGTTGGCCCTAAAGACTAACAGTTTGGTTCTCGAAGTTGGCCTGGGCATGCTGGGCTTATGGCTAGTCTTACCATTTCAATAATCTTTGTTCTCTTCCTCTTCCTTCCATTGAGAACATATGTCAGTGTAATGACACCTAAAGCTGCAACACCTGCTCCGACCACAAACTTCAGCGACGAAGAATGCAACATTTTGCAAATATTTTCAGGCAAGGTAAAGTCAAACTTGTGGCAAGGTCAAGTAGGTCTACTACGATCACTGTACTCGGATCGGATCGTACGTAAAGATGATGTAGCTAGCTCAGCTGATCGATGACCCACGGCCGAGCGAGAGGTAACTTCACGTCTTCCGGCCCTAGATTGGGCTTCCAGAGCTACGGCTATGTCTATATGTCAGCGTATCCGCGCGTAGTTCTATCATAGGCGCGCAGACCTAGCCCTAGATCTAGACAACAGGTTCAGATGCAGACCGACCGCGATTCGCGAAAATCACAAAGTAAATTTGTAATATTTGTGCAGATAATTAATTTGAAATAGTTTTTTTAATATTATATTGTTTAAAAAGCAAATAAAGGAAAAAATTCAATGCATTTTGTTGAAGACTATCTTGTTTGAGGATCTCCATAGACTAGTTTCCAGTCTCTCCAGTGTCCTTGTCACGTTAAGACTGACGATTTTTGGCCCTGGTCGATTGATGGCGCCTGTAGTAAATTATGGTTCTCTCCAAATCATTGGTTCTCTCGTCTCTCTTTGCCAACTCACCAACCGCCGATCACCAGGCTAAAAGTAAATTGGCGCGAAATTCCTCCGAGATATATAAGCAGACGGACGTATGAAGCCCAACCACCGACGCAACCATACACACGACACGGTATCCGTTACTGGTTCCCTGTATACTGCTCGATTTCTCTACGAGTGTATGTTCTGCAACCGGGGAATTAGCTTAGTCTCCTATTCGTGCCGTCAAATCCCAATAACAAGCTGACCAATCACTAATTAGGGCTGTCGCTCCATGATGTAGGCGGTGCCATTCCAGGAGGAGGCGGTGCTTCGGCCAATGGTGTGCGTGCCACAATGCCGCGTCTACTTAGGCGCTGTGCATAGCAGTTCTGCAGGATGGATGGAGATAATGATGACCGGAGAGCACAAATCAATGCCTCAAACCGCAAAAAATATCATGAAAAGTGGTACGAATACAATCTACGTTCACGTTATTTTGACGAATGTTCCACACCTGGTGACATTAGCAAATTACCTAGACTGAAGAGGCCGCGGAGGTACATTCACACTGCAAGCAAAGGTGACGGTGAAAGTTCATGTAGCAGTGCAAGGGGAACACCTCACAAAGAGACCGTCCCTGGTAGGCCGGCGCGACAATTGCGAACGACAACCCAACCAGCCTCAAATGATAAGGATGACGGCTCCGAAGAACAATACATGTATCGTAAGTAGTCTAACTGCATCGCTCATCTCCTGACCATCTTAAAATGTTTTATAAAAAGGGGATTCGTAGGCAGCACCGTCGCCAGTAGCACTACCACTGTACCAAGGGGGCCACATGGATTATTTTATGCTCATTAATGCTTTTGAATGTTGATGGGCGGGGGGGGGTTAAACAGTAAATCTTTCTAAAACAACCATCCATGTGTGTTCCAAATTCTACAAATATTTATACTGTCATAGCTCATCCATTTTCTTTCATCTTCACTGTAGTCTGTACAGTTTTATCGGGAAGAAAATCACAGTTTTCTGTGTAGATGTTGACATACCAGTGGTATGGTGATTCAAAGCCTGTAGGCGTACTTTCTGCCCAATATTCCCCCGTTTCACAGAAATTAAATAAATCTTAGATTAAATAAATAAATCTAGACTACTTAACACAACTGCAAAATTATTTTCAAACATTTCGGTGTTGTTGACAACTTTTGAGGGGGTATTGAACTGAAAACATTCTGAACTACCATGACTAGTAACACCAACACGCATGACACTGTGTTTTTCCTTACACATATCTTTGGGCCTTTCCTCAGTCACTTATGGTTGTTTTATATGTTTGTAGCAAAACAATTACATTCAGTGTGTTGACTAAGACAATGCATAAACACACACACACAGGTGACCTTTTTAGCTAGTATGGCATCAGTCTATCCATGTTGGGGGACAAGTGTCCAAATTGGCACTTTTTATAAGATCCACGCCCTTTTGTTTTGTATGTAAATATTTCTATTTTCCCCAAGGATAATGTGTGAAAGTTGTAAATATTGGTATTATGTTAGTTGTTCATTTGATTAGTCTCGCCTCTTCTCACAGGATTGCAGTGCGTTCATCAGCCCATTTTATATGGAAATTAAGACTGAACCATGCTTACCTTTTTTTTCTGGTTTATTCAATTAAAATATACAGGGTTAGCTGCCAAGTAAAAGTGGCTGATAACAATCTACACTGATCTAAAGGCATTACATATCAGTTATAAGGACTATGAAATAAGAGTTGGGAAAATGAAGCATAATTTAAAAAATAAAAATCCTGAATAATTAATTTATAAATCTA
>NW_019091362.1:8228201-8254389 GCF_001949145.1 Acanthaster planci
TATAGCCGCACGAAGTAATCTTTAGGCACTACTCTAAGTTGACAGGTGACCTTCATTGACGCCCGAGTATTTCAGCCGGTCCTGCAGCCTTGTAAACAGAGCCCAGATTGTGCGGTGTTGTATAACTGTCTTTTGTTCACTAACCTTGCTCAGTGCACTGCTGACCTCTTTTCAATAGGGGCCAGATTAGCGAGCAGCGGTGCTGTGTGGCTCATCGCTGCAGTGGTGTAGCGCTTTTGTCCCCGGTGGTAATCCGCTCGCTCTCAATGCCCCAAACCCTGGTATAAGGTTTCAGAACAAGGCTGGATTATCACCACTTTTGAGAATGAAAAATGTCGGTAATGCCCAGCAGCCTGGTCTTTTGTTCGGAGTACGGTCTTTTGTTACAGGGCCCTGTTTCCTTTGTCCGAGTTCAGAGACCCTGGCCACGCATATAAACCATACATCTCTGATTCCGGAGTCCCCAGCAGGAAGTGGTTAATGAGGTTCAACTGAGTGCAAAGCATACAGATCACTAAATGCCTGATCGGCACATACTTGTCAAGTACTTTTTTGTAATAAAAGTTGGGGTGCGGAACAACTGTTTTGAGGAACTGGGAGGTATCTGATAAATCTAAGATCAATCTGATGCAAATAAAATTACATACAATCTTGCTGCATTGAACATGATTAAGATTATAGCTTTGTACGGTTTGACCAAAATGGCTGGGGTTTGAGCCAGCCATTACCGGCCAGAAAGGGGAATATTGCTAATAATGGAAACCAGCTTCCACTCGATCATAGTACCCATATCGGATGGAATCCTACAACTGTCTTGTCCGTCTTCACAAGATACCATGCTGCATGATTTGCAGTCAGTAAAGAATTTGATACCACGAGTGCACTGCATCTCACCAAGATCAGCTTCGGCACGCTGCATGTGCTGATCTTGTCTTATGCACTAACATGCCTTCCCAGCCTGAGCGTTGCACAGTGTGTGGAAGTCCATCTTGCAGAATCTTTGACCAAGGGGCAAGTTGCTCACATGTAGCTTGCAGCTGGGTCTAGTGCACACACTGTGGTTGGCGTTCTACTGCTTGCTGGCAACTGGAGGATGTCCAAATAGTGGAGCTTTTCTGGTTTTACTTGTTCTGCCATCTCACGTCTTCCAGCTCGCTACATTCGGATTCCCTTTTAACATGTTGCCTGGCATCTGATTTCAAAGCAGGAGACATTTTACCGAGAGAAGGGGGTCCTGTCTGACAGGTGGGTCGACAGCTGCTTTTATCTAGAAAGAGAACTGCATCCGTGATCTTGCCGCTCATGACCAGAGGGGATGGCCATTTTAAATAGATTTCGGTTACTACGGATGTGTCCTACTGTAGAAAGTCTGTCACTTCCTCCAGCTCTCGTTGTCGGGCTTGGTGGTGAGCCCACCTCTCCTCGGCAAGCTTAGGGGTCACGTTCCATTTGTTGTGGTACAGTCTCTTGGCGCACTTGGGACATTTCTTGCCCCCTGAGAATCAGAGATGAGAAAAACAAAGATATAAGCACACCGCTGACTAGGTCTTACCCTCAGTGTGTACCAAAGGTAAGTAAATCTCGTGAAATTTGTTTTCAAGGCTCAAAGAGGGCTTGCATGGCTGCTATTTTGCAGGCTCATGCTTTTGTTTCCACAAAGCTCCTACCAAACTACCTGTTTTTAAACGATTATTTAAATTTACCACAACTCAAACATACCATTTATCATGCCTGTGTTTAAGTTACTTTATTCCTTGTGGTTTTGATATACCTGCTGAACTGTAGTACTTTTGTTGATGTTTGTATTTATATGTAATGTGTATGTATTGGATGCTTTACGTGTATTCGCATTTCCCATTTATGGTAATGTTTAACGTAACGGGCTCATGCTAAAAAGCTTTGCTTCCTAATGAGTTCCCCTGCAGTATCTTCAAATGACATTGCTAACTATTTCCATGTAATCTGAATACGAATACTGGAGAAATACACTTGTAACAACTTGTAAGGTATGCACAAAGGAAGTTTCCCTGTAGAACTAAGGGAATGCCCTGCAAGATGGCTACCATGCAAAGCCACTATTAGGGGCCGTTTATATATAAAAACAACTGTTCTCGGAGCTCTATGTGATGAAAACTATTGACACAAATCCATCCAACCTCATACTCTCAGTATCTTTCACAGTGGCACTCAACCATCACTTCTGCATTTAAAGGAATGGTTGACCTTCCAAAATGTATCTGCATCGGAAGCCTCTCAAACTTCTTTTACTGATTTGATTTGAATACTGCTCATGCTGTAATGGGCATACAATCAATTCCAAGATACTTCTTGCAATAAATTGAAACAATAATTCCCAAACTAGTTTTACGCTGTAAACAGTTGTATTTAGGGGAGAAAAGGATATTACCTGTGAAAGGTGGTGTCTTCATGTACTCATCTACACAACCATGGTGGAATATGTGACCACAGTACATCCATTCTACATGTCTGCCGTGTGTCGGATCGTTAACTACATGCTAGAAAAGAGAAGAATATGGCACATCTTGCAGAATACTGTATTTGTAAACAAACTGTGCCTAGAGAAACTGTGTATGAATTTTTGACACATTATCTGCAACTGAGTTGCTGTGAGTAATGCATGACTCAGATGTTCCCTTCCAAAAGGTGGCAAAAGATTCTACAGTCTGGCTCCATTCAAGTAAGTACAACACTCCCTCCTTAAGTTCTGATACATGAAATCTTGAACTATGTACTATGACCCAATCACTGTTTACTGAAGCTTTCCAATAATTTTTATGTTTAATACACAGCAACACAATTTCAAATTCTTTAAAAATGATTTTCCTACCCCCCCCAACCAAATAATCACCTCTGGTCTCTTTGGGAAGGCTGTGTCCTGGCATAAGTGACAGAGCTCTGCTGGATATTTGCGTACACACTCTCGGACAAGAAACTCACAAACAGGTCGAAGGGATGGCTTAACCTCAAAGGGCGGGTCTCTGTCATCAAGAATGAATATGCATGGTGAATTTGCAAAACAGAGCTCAGTACCAGTTTTGTCTTTGGTATGAATGGATAGCTTGACCTTGAAGGGTGAGGCTCTTCTCATCAAGAATGAATATGCATGATGTATTTGTATAACATGCAGCTGAACAACTGGGTCTCTTGTAGGAAATTAAAGACAGACAGACAGCTTACTTAGGGTTCTTTTTGAGTGGTGGCGTCACACTCTGCCTGGCGATCTCCACAGCTTGTGAGGAGAACATCTTGGAGAACATCTCAGGGAAATTATGCTCGATGTCTCCAATTCTGCCAGAAAACCAAAAAGGGTGAACCTTAAGGCAACTATGAGCTGGCACCAATCTGGTTTCCCCATCACAGGCAAGCGGTCACAGGGCAATGAATCCCCAGAACCTTGCCGTGTGGATTACGAACTATAGCGTGTAGAATTAACAACAAGATCTTCATGGCCAAAAATCTGGAAAGCTGCAAATGACATTGGATCTTCATGTGTCCTCAGAAAAATCAAGCACCTTGCAGAATTCAGCCGAGTCTTTCTTGTGTCCCTTTGTGGTTAATGAGGTGCAAGTTGTTAGATGGATCAACTTGTTTACTGCAATGCATTGGAGGAACAGAACAGGAAGTCATCGGTGTACACACTGCTATCATAAGCACATGAATACGATTATCTCCATTTTAAAAAGGCAGTTGTTTTATGTAACCATTGTTTTGAATCTTCCTGGGAAATTATCCTTCACAATTGGAAATAGTACGACTGCACCTTTCACTTTCCTTTGATCAAATGTATCCACTACGTGCCTTATATCTCCTACATGTCCTTGTGCCTTAGGAAAAGTTAGGATGACCCCCCCGTGCATGGCAGTAAACACAGCGACACATCATCAGTAGATGATGGAGGGCTATTCAATGAACCAATGCTACATACAAACGTGGTGTTTGGACCCACAACTGACACAAGTGAGCCAGAAATGTACTGATATTTGGACAGGCAGTTAGGGCCAAACCTGAGTACAACAACTTGGATATTCTCAGGGTACTTCTTCGAGTTGATATGCTTGAATACCTCAACATAGTCAACAGCCAAGGTATTCATATAATACACTCTGTCTGTCTCTGGGATTTATTTCTTATACACCACCTTATGATTTTTATCTACTTATTGACATTGGAAAGTGCCTTGATGATGGCGACTGCTCTCGGGTGGCACACTTACTGGACTTGTTCTTCAGGATAATTGTCAGGCACAGTCAACTTGACCTTCAAGAAGTACTCTAATTTCCGTATCGTGTAGACGATGACTCCAGCTTTCTGTTTCGTTTTGAACGTGTCTTGTGCCTCCACCAGTTCCTTCTTGATGAACGCGAGCTCCTCGCTACAAGGTGTGAAGGGGTTATCATCGATGAACTGGCGAATGAATTTCAACATTGGCATCACCTAAGAAATAACACAAAGTGTTTGGATGAACCTCGAGAGTCCTCAACCTAAGAGTCCTGAATCTAACACGTCGGAGGACTGAGGACTGTAAAGGTCAATAAATGGCAAACATGAATCATCCATTTGTGCAACTTGGGTCAATGGTTTTCAGTGCCACTCCATCACTGAGAAATAAGCATTCCTGTATTCCTTTCCACTGTCATAAATTTATCATGAACTTGGCTGCACTACAGAAGGATCATCCTCATCAAAACCAGATCAGCCAAATCTAAAATTAAGTTTCCTTACAGTTACTGTGAAGTGGCTTCATTAAGGACATTTAGGAAACTCAGGTTTGGATGGAATTTATGTATAAAATTATAGCAAAGAAGCTTTGTAACCGAAGCATAACGTAATATTTCCCAAACCAGGCATGCAACTGTGAAATTAGGAAAACAAGGAGATTCCAAACCAAATGAGACCTTGTATATTCTTTCTTAGTTGGTAATGGTGCCCGTGAGAGATGCAAAAAAGTGGGGAAGAAAAGAAAAAAACAGCTGAACCAAGGAAGAGTCACTCGCATTAGAAACCTCGCCAAGGATTTTAAATCAGTGACTTCCTCACCATGCCTAATGCACCAACCTGTTGTTTGCCGAGTAGTTTCTTAGCTTCATTGTCGCATATCCTGACTAAACCCTCTCGAAGCTTCTCAGGAATCGTCTTGCTTTTGATCTCCACCACGATGGCAGTGTCTGGGTAGCCGTCGGAGAACTGCAGGCAGGCATCCAACTGTTTAAACTTAGTCCTCCTACAAGAAAAAAAAAGAGACTAAGTTGTCAGGTTAAGAATGTCTCAAGATCTTATCTGACACTATCTACCCCCCCAAAGGGAAATACTCAGAGAGAAAAAGTGAACCCTTCTACTGAACAGGCTCATATTTTGCCAATGAGAGATATTCAAGCAATCTGCTTCAGCATTTTAGACCATCTAACTAATGTCTTACGTCATCTTGACTCTGACAGACACTGCATGGCAGGCGATGAGTTCAGACCCTCTGATCTCTTCCAGACACCTCCTCTTTACCTCTGCAAGCTCTTCTTCAATGAATGATGATGCCATGATATCTCAATCTGTTCACAGGGAATACAAAAATCTGCAGTGAAGCAGGCACGATTAAGACACTAACATTCCTTGGGTGTCAATCATTCCATTCAGTGCATTTGCATGATCTGAGGATAATACAGTTTTGTGCATGGCCAACGGAAGTTGAGTGCCCCAACCATACATCATGATTCATTTACATGGTATAACATCATTCTGATCTATCATTTGTAGCATTGAGGTTTGGCCGGCTTACACTGTTGGCTCTAATACAGTAATTGTAAACATGGAAAAATTGTGGGACTGACTCAGTGCTAAATATTCATCTGTCACATCATCACGTCATCAGTGTTAAAACTTTATAAAAACAAGACGTCAACAGAAAAGATCTGCAGTGTAACTGATGTTTGGGCATGATGAGTCAATTTTCGATCTAGCTATGCAATCCATTGATAATAGTTTCACCTTTAGAAGATTGCCATTTTTTTCCTGATTCACAATTGCTGAAGATTGTTTCAAACAGAGAAGATCAGAGATTTCATCTTCATGTACATTACAGGATCAGCTGATCATACAGTGCGTTTTAAAGCCAGTGCATAGAGGGCTCAGACAACTCAACTGTTTGCCAATTCAATTCGGAACAACTCGACTGTGGAGACAACTCAATCGGTGGGATAACTCAACATGAAATGAACAGACATCTCAACCGTTGGGATAAATCATTGATTGCAACAAGTTGATTCGTATTGGTCCACTTTACAGTCACATCGCTCACACCTGTCCACCAAATTAAAAAACAGTAACAGGATTGGGAGATAGATGCTTCCCACGCTGGCAGACAGTGGTATAAATTTGTGCCGGAATATAAGGGGATGGGGATTTGTGGGGGATGACTTGCCTGGTCATGGAAATTTGACAAATTTGAAAAGGGAGAAGGGTGAACATGGCATGCCTTCCATGGTTAAGTTGTCTCATTTGAAGAGTTGTCCCAAGTGGAACTGATAAAACTGTTGAGTTAGTTGCACATCTGACATCCAGCGCACAGCTGTCAATCATGCCTGACAAGGCAAAATCTTAGTGTGAGGGTTCTGAAAAGTATTTATTCCTTTTGAACCTTCTTAAGTTGTAGTCAGCAGGGTAGTACTCTGCATATCGCTGACCTGGGCGAGTTGTGCACACTATCGTGCTGTAACGTTAAGTGCCCCCTTGAGAGACTCTAATGATGTTGACTTGACGATGTCATCATGATTATCAAGTTTATTCCATTCCCTCGAAGATCTTACAAAGAAGGAGTTTCTATACGTCTCAGTCCTACTAAACTTTCAAAGTTAACAACCAAACAAATGGGATTTCAATTTGCATATTGTTACTCCTCCTTGCTCTCCTTTCCGGTAAGTATGTAGCCTAATAATCATCTGCATAATTTTATTCCCCTAAAGCCATCCCCTTCTGAATCTTGCATTTTGTACAATCATGACTAGTTAGTAGTTGTACATCATAGCCATAGGGACTAATCTATCCCTGGGTGTCCCTCACTCTTCTTGCTTCCAGCGCGATTCCCATCCCAGACCACATATCTGAGTGACGCTGCTGCCTCTGTTGTTATTCCCTATGCAAAAACACTAAATAATATTACGCCTGAACATGCTAAAATGACAATGATTACTTACAAATTAATGCACCGACAAAATATTACTCCGTCAATCCGATGTCATTACATTCATGATCGGTTTGGTTTGTGCATGTTGTTGTGCAAAAGCTAGGTACCCTGACGTAGTTTTTCAGTTATGCTCAGTTCCACGTCAAAACGCTTGGGTGCAACATCTTAATTCAACGGCGCCCTCTTGTGACTACCAGTTTCCAGCTGATATTGGACGAAACAGCAGATATTTCCTCAGAAAGGTTACCTACCGACTGCTCCACAGTTGCTGAAACTATAGTTGCTAAATTACAAACTAATCTATAGGAACTGGTGAGTTCTTCTATCGGTTTCTGTCACATTAAGTGTTGCAGGGGTCTTTTTTTTTTAGCTAAAGCATGGGCAGGAAGCTAGACTTCAAAAACTTCATTTGTTTCCCTTTGTTTACATATTTCGTGTACAACACAAATGCACAGTGCAGATCGTCGCGCCTCCCGTGCCCTGGCGTAACTTCAAAGCCATGATTCGTATCACTTGGCAGTGGTTGATCATTTCTTTCTTTCGAAAAATTTATCCAAGAGGTTTATTGTGGACTTATTTCGCACTCATTCATGAACTTTTTATTGGCATGATTTGGGGAGTGTTACATGATAGGCCTATTTAAATTTTTATTTCGTCACCTAGTTTCTGGAAACCAAAAAGACAACGAACATGATAAAAGAGTTCATCCCACGACTCCCTAACCTTGTGTACAAACCCAGTGAGACTGGTCTGAATGGTTCTTTATCAAACTCTTTACCAGGAAACATACGTATTATGTCAGGGAACTTGACTCACACCGTTTTCACTGTTTCAGCCATCATTGGCCAAAACTGGTACAGTTATTGTATTGCATGACCCCCCCCTACAAAAAATGCTAGGTTGCTAAGATATTTTTGGCCTGATGCACTATAAGAAAATAAGTTCTGCAAAACAAGTACAAACTCTATGCAATTCTAGTTTAAGTACCTTAAATGGGGTGATTGTTGGCCTGCCCATAGTTTTATGGGAGCATACGTTTAGCACGTAAATAGCACCCTGGATGTCTTAGCTGCCACAGGTAATAAGAATTTCACATTTTATAGCAAAGTTCTCTCCCAAAAAGATCCTCAATCTATCAATTGTGTGAAATTTCCAGAAATTTAGAAGACACACTCCTTGGGGATGCAAAGGACCCAAGGTGATGACTTACATGTATGCACACTTCACAAGAAGTTACAAAGTTGAGTGAAATGAAAATGGAGAGGGTCCTAGAACTTAGTACGCATTGCCGAAATCTGCATATAGATGTGTCCTAAGGATGTTCAGTGTTGAACAAAAGGCTGCACTGGATTATGCCAGGATATTTCATTCCGTCGCACACTTTCATTGTAAACTCACTCTTAGCCTTGGGACCCTCATTATCTCATTCTGAGTACAGAATACACAGCATTTAACTTGATACAGTACTTGTAATCTAAGATAACTATATGTTGTACAGGGCTGTATATTTTGCATGGTACTATTGAACTTGTCCTGGGGCCAGTATTTATTCAACACTGTTTAAATGCTGGTATTCGTGCCATATAGCTGGCACCGTAGTGTAACTTTGCTGTGTTCAAGGTCCTTGAAAGACTGCAACTGAGTTATTGTGACCATTGTCCTTTCTGTTGCAAAGAAAGTCAGTGAACTTTAACGTTTGTACATTTGTTGACCTTCAGAATTCAATTTAGCATAACGGTCACTTAAAAGATCTAGTGAAGTAAAAGTTTTCAGATTCATGATTAAATAATAATATTGGCTCAACCATGAATACACACACAATTTCAGACTAACCCACCGTGTGCAGGACTTTTTACTTTTTTATTTGTAAATAAGTAAATGTAAAATCCAAACATGGACATATAAAGACTATTTGTTGTCCTTATGTTTAGTTTTGTTGATTATTTAATTGGGGCAAAACATCCTTGTTATGTGAGATGCCACTTCATTTGAGGAAAATTCATGCTCAATTTCAAAGTCATAGATGGATCTGTAGTAAAATTACTGTCATCTCCTGTCACCATTTCCATATAGCAGAAAATCTGGTGTCAAAAGGAAATCTTCAACTATATTCAGAGAGAACTGTCTGAGCACGATGCCCCTGGAACATAAGGACAGAGAGACAAGTAAGCCAACGGAAGATGAGAGTGGGGATTCCCCTGGGGTCAGCAATGCCTCGGATCAGGAACCCGCTCTAGACTCCTCGGGGGAAGGGGAAGCCTTTAGAAAGAGACAGCGAGTCAACAGTCCGCGGAAGAATGAGCCAATGGGTGAGCAATTGATCATTTGAAAAAAGAAATAATTAAGAAGGAGCACAACTTTCTCAGCCCTTCCAGATATTTCCTCGCTGACAGTGTCATGTAGTGCAACTCAGACCAAGTTTGATCAGTGACTGTCAACCATTTGTTAATTATCCATGGTAAGCTGTGCACTAAATATATACTGGGTACCAGGAAAAATTGACCAGTGATTGACTGATGGTTGCTGATTTCGTAGTATACAAAACAAAACAATGCACCCTTGCATATGTGACTGGATCCCACAAAATGAGTCTTATGGCCATTTTCACTTTTGTTCAAGTTTGTTATTAGGACTGGTAAACCGAGGTCTTTGTTTTGATGTATCATCAGTTTAGCATCATGGTGAAAATGGACATTATGTTGTGAAAAGTGTTTAGGGTTCCTGTTGATTTTTACATTGTGCAAGATTCTGAAGGCCTTCAACTCAAACAGTGGCACTAGTGACCTGTGACTCATTTGTTAAAGTTGGGTTGCATGGAAAGAAATACTTCCTTTCGGCACAGAGTTCTCTGCTAAAGTAGAACCTTTTGCATAGTGCATAATTTAGTTTAATTCCCTAGGTGTTTAGACATAAAAATGGGACATTCTTCATCAAGGATATCTTGGCATCTTTTGGCAGATTGCCGGAACAGGATGTCTCCATCGGCAGAGTGCCAGTGTAGTACTGAGGAAGTGGCTGGTTTGAATCCAGCACTTGTCAATTTCACATTGCCATGTTATGTATCGAATGAGTCTTAAGTTGTTTTATTTTCTTTGCCTTTGTAATGTAAATTTTCTTTGCTTCTCATTTGCAGCCTCTCCACACAAACACGCTACCTTTGAAGAGTTGCTTAAAACAGCGGGGCTGGTTTCCAACATGTCACTGGCTCATGAAATTGTGGTGGATGGGAACTTCAAGCTGAAGGCCAGGGAATTGCCAGACAACTCGTAAGCACCGTTTTGCCGTCTTTAACATTTATCAAGATGAACTCATTTCCAAACTCGTTACTGATGAAGCTGATTCACCAATTCCTTGTTTGTACTGAGACATGTTGTTGTTTCACAGCATTGAAAAACAGGTCCGTGACATCATGCACAAGGCATTTTGGGACAGCCTGAAAGATCAACTAGAGGGTGACCCTCCGAGCTACCACCACGCAGTTACGTTGCTAGGGGAAATCAAGGAGGTATGGACTGTTCCAAATGCACGTGTTTGCGTCTGTGATTAATGATACCATTGTTTGCAAAGGAAGTCGAAGAATAGTGGACAATATTGATACAACATATTACTATAATATCATAAAAATTATTTGTTAAATTCATGTACTCTATCTTGATGTCTCTTTTTGTCCAGTGCAGATAAGCAGTTTCAAGCAACAATGCTGTCTTTACAGATATAGTAAAAAAAATGAACATGACCACATGTTCAGGGAAATACAAATCATGTGATTTAGGTCAGTTTTTTGGGTCCTTATTCTGAATGAGTCTGATTGAGACTATGGTGTCACTTTTCTTATTCCCAGATCCTGATCTCCATACTTCTGCCCCAACACGACCGCCTCCGTACCCAGATAGATGAGGTCATTGACCTGCCCCTCATCCACCAGCAGGCAGATTATGGCGCCTTAGATGTCTATCACTATGGTGACTTCATCATCAGTACCATGGGGATGCTGTGTGCTCCTGCCCGAGATGAGGAGATTGCCAAACTGAAGGATATGGTCGATGTTGTGGAGCTCTTCAGGTAAAGTACTTTCCTATCGTCAAGTAGAGTCACTTTGAAAAGCCCTTGCTCAACAAAGCAAGTGTCAGAATTAAACACTGTCATTATTAAGGGCCAGAGTTTAGAGTTGTTCTGACATTGTTACCTTTGCTCACTGGGCTTATAGTAACTTCTGATTCCTTTCAATTTTAGAAGAGAATACACAACCCATTTTAGACATTTAAATAACACTTTGAATTGCTTTCAACCACATTTGTACAACTTAACTCTCTTCTTACTGTAACACAGAATTTCATGAGTTTGTGGATGAGTAATTGTCTATGTCATAGAGCACATAGCTTATATAAACGGGCACTGTTTATTTTGAATTTAACACAAGACACTGAAACAGAATGGAAAAAATTGTCCTTAACAGTATTTTGGCCAGAAGCCCTGCTCAACAACCAAACAGCACTAATCATTTGGCCAGATAAGGATACAGGAGAATGGTAGAGATTTCCATTCACTCATTTTTCTGTTTTTTTTTTCTGAAAAAGCAGACCAGTTGGAGACAAAACCCGTGCTTTGCACAGATGCACTGTACCGTTTCGGCATCTCATTTTTCTTCGTTGATTTCCAGAGAAATCTTTCGCGTCCTGGATCTGATGAAACTAGACATGGCCAACTACACCCTGCAGAGCCTGCGACCCCACATCAAGCAGCAGTCCGTAGATTACGAGAGGGGCAAGTTCCAGGAGTTCCTCAAGACACAGCAAGGTGGGTGCAGGATGGAGATTGCTTTAAAAAACATCACACTATAACCCTATTTACTGATGGCATATCGCAGTGTTCACTACGGTGAATGGTAGAATGGAACGTGGGTCGTTAATGCATCTATTACTATACACTGCTATCACAAGCATACGAGTACAAAGCAGTGTTACCATCATTTTAATTCTTCTGAGGAATTTTCTTCCATAGTCGGAAGTGGTCAAATTATGCCTTTCGCTTTCTCATGATTGAATGGAATTCCTACATGTCGTCTCCCCTACATGTAGTATATGATATGCATGTAGTCCGCACCGATGACGTCCGTTCCAGCTCACCAAGCACCATGCGGTAACCACTGTGGTCCACTTTCAGTACACAGAGCTATTGAGCAGTTTTCGGTGTTAAAACTGAAATTCTAACATCGGAATTTGGCAAAGACTTCTATATGAATGTTTTCACAACAGATTGATACCTTTTGCATTATCTTTAAAAAGTGAAAGTACTTTTTATTTGATTTAATTTCACCTTTGTACGATAACTCAATGCCAGATGGACTAGAGCTGACCAGGAAGTGGTTGGAAGAGGCTGCGGACGACCTACGGTCGCATGAATCCCAGCAGCCCGCAGAGGGTGCCGCATCCTCACCACCCACACTCACACCAGTGGCCATCCTGAACCATGGCTACATGAAGCTGCTCGACTGGCCAGATGTGCAGTTATACCCAGAGGTAACTCTATCACAGTCATTGTCCAGAAAAGTTGTGTTTTTATTAGTAGGTCTGAAATATCTAGCCGCGGCACACCTACACATGAAAGAGGGATTTATATTTGAGTAATTTATTAAAAGACAAGGAAAACAGTGGGAGACATTGTTTTCTTTTTATTATTATTATTTATTTGGCCAAAACAATAGACATGACAAGATAACACAGAAGAACTAGTAAAGTACAAAACAGATCATTACTCCCAGATAGGCCAGGGGCACCAAAAGCAATCAAGTTACTGTGATCCGTAGACCTGCCACCCCACATCTGATCGTGGATCAATAAAAGACATAGATTAACTGTTAAAGGTGCTAGAGATGTGAAATTGCCTAACAACAAAAGTCATTAACTCTGAAGACCAGCTTACTAACTAATTTGTCATTTTCTTCTACCTGAGCTGAAAATTTTGTAAGCTTTTTATCAACTGTCTGAACAATCTCAGCAACTTCAGGTTTGTTTCCTCTGGATTTACTCCAATTTCAGAATGATGGACCCCAAATTGTTGAATTTGAGAGGGTTTGTCATTCAGGTTTTTCAACACTGTACTAAAACATTGTGAGAGAACTCATCATTTGTTATCTATTAAAAGCCCTGAAAAGTCACAGTAGTTTATTGTTGCCATTGTTCCAACCCCTCTCTCCTGGGTGTTGCACGGATTTCTCTTCATATCCCGAATCTCATCCCTGGTTTTTGCCTCCTGTGAACCAGACAATTGTCATGGACCAAGGCAGGCTTCAGGAGATGGCAGACAAGCTGCAGAAGGCAGTCCTGATTGCCACCGTCCTGCTAGTGACCTACACCAATGTGGGGCCCATCATCACAAGCATACAGGGCTTCCCAAGCAACCTCAAACACCACATTGCTACCATCCTGGAGGGAGTCAAGTAAGGATGCTGATTTCTGGATCGTAAACTGATTCAATGTGATGTGATGACAGGAACTTATGCCCTATGGAAACGAACAAAAAAAAGAGGGCTTTAATATCCTTTGGACTTCAATTCAAGGAGTCTTCAGTGTATTTCAAATTCGTTGTCTCTGTCACTAGGGAAACATAGTTACCTTCTATTTGACTGAAACTATCCTTTTCATCCTCGGAGTCATTATATAAAGAATTAATTGAAAAGTGGGTACAGCACTGATTAGCAAAAGAAAATAATGGCACTTGTGTCCTTGAGCAAGGGCCAGTATCACAATTAATCTTTTAGTCAAGCTCACAAAGGAATAAATTGTGGATCTGGTTTAGGGGAGAGATTCATGTTGTAAATTCTGTGTGAGCTGACTCGTACATGTACTTGACCTATAGTCATATTGCATGATTCCGGGGCTAAGTTTACCAACTGGGAGCTAACATCGGAAACTGCATGGGTATGATGACATTGTTTTGGAAACAGCTCTTTCCCCCCATTTTGTATCTTACTGATTCTTTCAGAGATCACAGTTCCATAATGCCCAACGTAGCAGACCAGGTCTGCACTGATGTCAATGGGTGCCTGAAAGAACGAGGTGTGGCAGAGATGGATGCCATGAAGATGGACGCCTTGAAAAGTCAGGTCACAGCAGCAGGAGACAGGCAGCACAGTGTCCACAAATTGTTAGGTGAGGCCTGTTTCTTGACACAATCTTTGCTAAAACCCTGCATTCCCCACCTACAGTATTTTGGCTAGAAACTAAAAATGGTGGAAACTAGAAATGGTACTGCACCTAAAGACCTTAATAATCCCCCAAAATGCTGAATCAGCATGACTCAGCACTCTTGGAGAGAAATTTCCATCCATTGTTAGGTTAGGTCCGAGCACTTTTCGTTATGGTTGGTCTTAGATATTTCCTTGACATCATTTCAGCCCCTTCTGGAACTTAAAGTTCGAATTTTTTGGAAATTCATTACAACTAATAACACGCGACAGAAAAGGTATGGGGACGTCTTATTCTTTGCTGACACTCTCAAGTACTTAAGTGAAAATTTATTTGTGCTAAATCCAACAAGATTTCATGAAATTGACATTTCTTGGAAGGGTTAGGAAAAGCGTTCTCATTTGTTGGTTCCCTTTGATCAGATTCCAGAGCCAGGTCTTTCATCAAAATGCTCATCAGTGGTCCCATTAACTTTGACCCTGCGACTCGCATACCTCCAGGACTTGCCACTGTCCAGCCACAGCTGCTTGAGGTCGCGGGTCAGTTTGTGAGGGTCATAGGTCACAATCGGACTGTGTACGGACCTTTCTACTCTGAAATCCTCGGGAAGATCTTAAATATCACATAACTGGAGTAGGTTGAGGGGACTTTGTCTACTATTTTTTTTCCTTTGAGAAATATTTATTGTTACACAAAGACTTGCCTACACCAACCACAGATGCACTTTTGAATTTTTGAATTTAATTTTCAGTCGTAGAATTACTTTGGAATAATGTGAAATGAGTTTTATATTTGGAAAAAAAGTTGTTGGAGCTGCACCTCATACGCGGTAATTAAATCCTTAAAAATGTGTATGAATGGAAAATTTTGAGAGCTCTGCTGTTGAAAGATTGCAGCAATAGATCAAATTTGATATCTTCCAGTGATATTGGATCTGCCATAGAAATTTCACGTAGAGTAACTTTAATATGGATGCTTGCCAATTCGTATGCGACAGGGTAAAATTGCTTGTTCCATGCGAGGAGTTATCAACAAGGTGTCACAAAAACGAAAATTAATTTCTCTGAATTCAGTTCCATATAGAGTAGGGAAGTGAATACGTCACGTGCACAGTTTTGTGTGTAAAAGGCATAAGTGCGAGAACCAGCGCCTGAACCAACACGCGCGCGTACTCCATTCATTGGCACTACACTTCCTAGTTCAAAATGACATCACACTTCAGTACTCTATATACTTTGAGGATTCCTATTAAGTAATATATACATGTATATATGTGTGTGTGAACTTGGATTATGTTGAGTGACATTTGAAATTTCACACTTTTGTTTGTGCTGTGTATGACAATGTTCTGCAGTGGAAAGAATTTGTGTTACATAACTGTCAATTTACCCAGACGTATATACCTGTAAACATGTTGTTCACTGCATGGTACAGACATGTCTATTTTGCCAGCTCAACCCATGCGGTGCTGTGTGCCTACAGTTTGTTTTCTGAAATGTGTTTAAATGCAGAAGGCATTGCCCGGTTTCATTTGGATTTCAAGTCAAACTGCAGATGAGAATAATTGTTATCAAGCTAGGTGTAACATGCACATGTGTTTCCTTTTCTGAAGGTGAGGTTTTAATTCTTGTGGTTGATTATCATTTCATTATTTTCCACATATTGAGACATTTCCAAGGTCTATTTTGTGTTTACACGATTTCATGCACAGTGTCTATGTATTTGATTGTGTTTTTCATAAAGCAACTGAAATTACGACACAACTTTGAAGCTCAGTTAGCAACTCTTTTACTCAATAACTTGTTTGGTACTACAGTATTGTAAAATAGTGAGAATTTAAAAGTGAATTTTTGGGTATGGTTTGAGGCTTCATCGCTGTATATCTTTTTATATAGCTATATGGATATATTTTATCACCTTGAGTCAAGTATGTTTAAGTTGATTTGGCAATAATTTCTCTGAAGATAGGATTCTTGGTTTTATTCTAAGCTTTATATAAAATATAAAATAAGTAGTTTGTAAAAAGATGAAGTAGACCAGTGCCAACTTTAAATGAAGGAACCAAACAAACGGCCCTACTACCAGGCCCTTATCGGGGCTCAAAATGCCAGCCTGAATGCACTTGTCCTGGTTCTACTGTAAAGTTGATTGGATTGAAGGTGTAAAACAGTGATTGGTGTATTTCTGTGACTTCATGGGGTCATCCATTTCTTCGAACATCATTTTCACAATGTGAAAAATATACTCTAGGTTAATGGAGTAAACGGCCTGTTTGATGACCGACAATCATTGTTTTCTCATGTACCGTTTTAGGGGTCACAGAGACAAGGGTATGCTTTTGTCCATTCATGAAAAAATAATTGCTCAAGAAATAAATGCCTTTCGGGGGTTTCTGCAGAATAATCGCACTGGTGAGTGGCACAAGCAGGAACTGATCGAGGGGGATTGGATGACATCTTTTTTTGATAATTGAAGGGAGTACTACCCTCTTTTTTGGTGGGGGGGGGGAACAGGAGGTTCACTTCTTGCTGTGCCAAAGTGGGATAATGTGTGTCCTTATCCCTAACCCCAGGGTGTATGTAAAATCAAATTGGAGGATTGAGGACTGTTTTGGTAACAAGGTTTATTTCATTGAAATGGTTATATAGTAGATGTAAACAATTCCATTGTGCTATATAATATAATTTACATGTAGGACACTCTAGAATTTACCTCAATTGTGGTAGTGACACTTTTATTTGTAAATAGGAATCTGCCGATTTGTGGAAATTAAAGATAAATAATCTGATTTGTTTGAGCGTGATTCATTTGTCAAAGTGCTTGGTGAAAACGTTCATATCTTAAACTTACTAGTTTGAAAATTCCATTAAAATGGGTGTGGGGCAGTGTAATCTGAGAGGTTGTAAGAGTCGGGAATATAACATGTTTTGTATGGTTGTGAATGCGATGAAGCCGGAAATGGAATTAGTGACAACCACAGCAGCTGTTATAGTTGACATTTGTTTTCAGCAAGCCTGAGCTATGGAAATTAGAGGCGGATCCAGTGTGGGGGGGGCACACACCCCCTGTTTTTCACCCCCCAAAATGAATAAATAAAAACAGAAGAAAAATGAAGGAGGGGGGCAGCAAAAGGGGGAGAGACCCAGCCCCATAAATGTGACCGTGGAAGGCCTGGAATTGCACCACAGAGCACCGTGAATCCAAATTATCCCAGGGCACTTAAGCAGGCTCCGGACCCCATGCCGTAAGGGCTTTACGCTATGTGGTCGCAGCTAGGTTAGTTCATGCCCCCCTTTTGGAAAATCCCGAATGTCTTCTTAACCAACCCCCTATGAGTTTATTTTTTTAATTTCAAATTTTCAATTTCCAAAATATGGTATTTGTCAGTTGAAAATTCTTGACACTGCTCGAGCCAGTTTGAAATCCTGCATCAGTGACTGTATGTGTCAACTCATTATCTAGCCAATGATACTAAGTTTAACTGAATAGCATCAGCGTCCACGTTGGCGTCCCCTCAAAAGATTACCTTTTATGGTTTGCGATAGAGCTTTGTCACTATTGTTATCGGTTTATTCAGGTGAATCACTGAACGCGTGAGTTGGGGGTAACAAGTTAAAAGCCGCGGGGGGGGGGCGCGATGAGCCACATGGCCTCGATCTCAATCTGTCCAGTAAGTGTAAGAGGATCTGACAAACCTCTGGGAACAAGGAATAAGTCGTGCACTATCTGATTGGTCAGATTCGATCTCAATGCGTAACCGCTACGTAGGCGCGCCATTTTTCAGAATGAGCAAATGTGTTTGTTTTTCTACACCTTAGTCATGACGATTGTTTTTGAGTTGTTGTAAAAGCCGTACCCCACCGATTAATTCTACACTTGGTTTGCAGTAAATGCTTGGCCATGTCTGTGGTCACCCCAGCCAAATCACTTTTCGGACATCAGTTTGTTGCGTCGCCAATACAACGGCTGAAATTTCGTGACTGTGATGGCAGCGACAGCCCGGACGACGAGGCCGATTCTTCTATCGACACGTCTGCTAGCACCATGGAGTCCGATTCGATCTCCATGTCCAACTCTAAGGACGACCTGATGGACTCCATGGACTCGTCAATTGAAGGCTGGGATCCTAGCCTCGGCACGCCCCAGCATAGTCCATCTAGCAAGTCTAAGAGGAGATCTCTGGACCGGTCGCCTCTTAGCCGATTTTCAAGTCCGGAGACATCGCCGCTGATGTATAAAAACCACCAGGAGCTACCGCGGCACTCATATCGTGACCAACTGGAGGTCGACAGCCCATCTCCCACGCCGCCCCACAAAAGACTCCGGAACTTGCGTCTCTTTGACACGCCACACACACCTAAATCTCTGATTGAACGATCAAGACCGCTGATCACGCCGGCAGCAGCCACGGGGTCGCAGCGGAGGAGAGGCGGACTTGGTAGCCGCTTGTTTCTCGGTAACAAATCAAGGAATGAGTTGGACAACAGACAGACCAAATCAGCACCGCGGATTGGAGGACTCAGAAATAAGCAAGAGGCCCAGCTGGCCAATGTTAATCCTTTCACACCTTCTGCTATGGTTCTCAACGCATCCAGGAAGAAACGACAGAGGAGAGAGTGAGTGTTGGAATTGGCAAAAAAAGTCTGATCATCTTGGCCATGATGATGACATCTCTGTTGAGAGTGCAATTTCAATACACAAGCTGGGGCTCGCACAAGAAGTTGAAAACATTCACTCGCTCAATTTTCATGCTAGAAAATTGTGCACACGAATTTAAACTTGTGCAACCCTCAGCATGCTCAGGCTCAACTGTGGCAGGGAATGTATCATTTTGGCAGGTCAGTTGATCGGTACAATTGTGTGATGCATTGCACCATCAGACGATCCTGTATGAAGTTTCCAAGTAGGCCTACACTTTTCTTTTTTTTTAAACAGTCTTCCATAACTTTCCATAAAGTCTTGCACTGTAGGTTTTGAAAGACCAATTTTTAACAGAATGTGCACAAAGCAAATTGGGATAAAGTTCCATTTACAGACAACACTAATTTTCCCTTAAATTAGGTTAGTTAAATGTTACAACAACTGTCAAAAAGTCGTCAAAAACAAAAACGTCCCAAAAGGTGTAATTTAGCAAGGAAAATTCCTTAGCATGTGGGTTTTTAGACAGCTTTTATAGGTTTGTGCACAGGGGCATCAATTGCCAAATGTTGTCCATACATGGAACTCTCTCCAACAATTGTTTTGCTCATGACATGCAGAAGTTTTAAAGCTTTCATGACTTGATGTTCAGTGCAGCCTTGACTTTTGTGTAAATATATTGTATTCTGTCCCGTGTGGATTTGCCTTTGAATGAAATCCAGTCATAGGATAATCATCTCAGGAGGAAATGGTACGATCAATTTGTGCAAGAGTCAAGTTTGCACTGAGCAATGATACTTGGTGAAATTCTGCCAGGCAAGACAACACAGCTATGTCAATTTGCATAAACTATAAAATATTAATTTACAGAGGAATGGGTGATTTGTGGGATTTGGACGTGGATGACATTGAAAACAGTGATGTTGATGCTCTCCCAAACCCATGCAAGGTAAATTTAGCTGTTATTAGTATTGTATATTATTTTTGATTCTTGAAAGTGCTTGTTGTATATTTGTGTTTGAAGATTTGATTCTTTAGATATCAATTGTATTTTAAACAAAAATGCTTTGCCCATCAGAGCTACAGGTATTCTCCAGGGCATCAATCTGTTTTGAAAAGTGGGAGGGGAGCATAGCCCTGGTCAGAACAAATGTGAGCGCGAAGGTCTGAGTGACGTGCGGTCCGGGGCCTGGGCCCCCTAAAAATGTTAGAGTACAGATGCCCTGTGGTGTGATCTGAGACAATTTTTGGCTACTTTAGCATGCTTTTTAACAAATGCTTCTGCAAGCTACAAGTATACATTTTCATTTACGTTTGGGAAAAAAGTGTGTGGGGGGGAAAGTTGATACAGTTTCCCCCCCCCCTTCTGGAAAAGCAGGGGGGGAGACATGTCCCTCCCCGTCCCCCACTGATTGATGCCCATGGGTTTTATGCAGTGCCCTTGTGGAATGAACTCAAGAATCATCTCAGAGAAGGACAATTTTGAAATGGACAATTTTGAAGTGGTAAATGGAATGTCTCAACAGAACTGCAGTACGAGGCTTTCATTGATTGCTTGCATTCTGTTATTAAATGAAATTTCTTATGTGTTCCATATGTCTGTTCAGAGGATTGCGTTGCGCGAGACCAACATCTCCCGCTACAATGAGGAATTTGTTGAAGTTTGCAAGATAGGATCCGGTGAGTTTGGAGCTGTCTACAAGTGCATCAACAGGCTAGATGGCTGTTTCTATGCAGTCAAGAAATCAAAGAATCCCATCGCTGGTTCAGCATTTGAGTAAGTGGCTCACATGCACTAGGATGTTTATTGTTGAAACATTTCATATTGCATGATCAATATTTGGTCACATTTCATTCATTTGTTTTCCAGTCGTCCTATATCTGTCATGTTGGGATTCCTCATGTCTATTTTTCAAGCTGGAAGCCGCCAGATTGTCTAATAACTACCACCCCCAAGAAGAACAGTAGCTCTGTAGAATTTCTGCTGTCAATCTTGGGTTCAAAAAGTTATGATTGTGACTCTAAGCATTCCTTGGCCAGATGAAGAACAAGAGTTTGGTAAAATTACTTGTATGATATGAGCATTGGTAGTTTGAAGATGGTGAATGCCGACCATTAGATACTCACAAAATACACATGATGCAGTTCTATAAGCCAATTTCCTGTTCTGTCGCTATGTTGATTTTAGCAACCCCCCTGTAAGTAAAAGAACAAAGCTCAAGGAGAACAAATTGTCTACAACAAGAACAATCGCAAGCATCCATTCGCCAAAGGTTATGCAACGTTGTCATGAATTTGTTCCCCTCTGTTAAGTCCTCTGAGTTGCACATATGAAACATGAAAAAGTTGATTTGATTGAAATGTATGGATTCCTTCTGTGATTAAGTGTCTTCATTTTGAGATATTATTGGTCTTTTTTACCATCAGGCAAATGGCACTGAATGAAGTGTATGCTCACGCTGTGTTAGGGACGCACGTGCACGTTGTAAGGTACTACTCTGCGTGGGCAGAAAACAACCATATGATCATCCAGAATGAGTATTGCAATGGTAAGGACTCATTCAAATGGAAGCACAACGCAAACGGCATTTGGGAAACGGGGGGTTATTGTTGCTAGCAGACCCCAAGGTTTAACTCCATTGATGTTGTTTCAGATTTCCACTGAAGAGGCGTCAACGGGGAAAAAAAATTGTCCTAGAAGTATTTTCAATCAACTTTGTAGCTGAATCTTTGATACACAGTTTTACCATCCATTCATCCTTTTTGCCTTATAAAAAACATCAAATCAGTGAATCGGTTCTGTGTTTCAAAAAGCCAAGGTCTTTCTGGAACAGATGGCATGCATGAGTTAGCATACAGATGCTCTGACAGGCCAGACAATTGCATGCGAATAACCTCATACTGGGTATGCGCTGTTGGAATACTGAACTGGATCATTGGGATGGGATCATGTTTCTGTACTTAATCGGTGTGTACAAATGATAAATCCTATGTGACCTTGGAACTTTTGCTGGTTTGATTCATTTGGCAATTTCAGGAGGCAGCTTAGCTGACGTCCTTTTCCAGAACCAACAGAGAGGACAGCATCTGTCTGAGCCAGAGTTGAAGCAGCTGCTCTATCAGGTGGCACAGGGGTTGCGGTACATCCACTCACAAGGACTGGTGCATCTAGACGTCAAACCAGGTGTGTAATCGTGGTTGGGTTGTAATGCGAAGCGAGACATTGTAGGCTGGTTTGACACCATTCGTTTATAGGAGATAAACAAGAGATGACGTGCTTTGACATGAACACAACTTACCTTAGCTAGGACACATTGCATGCCTGCACAGGTTCTTCATGTACTGACTTAACTTCTCTGAGCATGTGGAATTCACAGTCCTCGCATTTGCACCAGGGAAACTGTTGAAATGGTCCCCACCAGCCTAGCTCTTCTTCTTTCGCTGTTTGGAAGGGAACCTCTTTCACAAGGCAGATAGGGTGACATTTCTACCACGCACCATCTTTAATCTTCCAAATGGATAGGAACTTAATGGCATCGTTGCTGTTAAAAAGGAAAACTTGTTGAACTGAGACTTGAAAATTGTCTTCTGTGTTTTCTTTGGAAGTCTTGAAGTTGCTGAGCAAACATAAGATATTCATATATTCATATCCCTCCTGTTGGAGAAAATCTTTTTGCAGAAATCAGGCTTATTTGTGTTGCTTCTAACTTTTATTCTTTCCTTTCATTCCAGGAAATATTTTCATTTCCAAGAGAGAGGTAGTCAGTGAGGATCCATCATCACCACGAGAGGGTTACAATGATAACAGCCCAGATGAAGACATAGAAAATCCACTAGTGACAGGACAAAACCCAACTGTCTACAAAATTGGTAACAAAGAATTGTTTGTGTTTCATTTTGTTAGTTCAAGTTTTGTCTTATTTTGTGAGTTCAAAAATCCATCTACGACAACAAAACCTTTGTGTTTTGTATACCCGTAAAAAAGCTTAAGGCTATAATAAAATAAATAAATTTAAAAAAANTTACTTCCTGCAGGAGAACTTGTAATGCGTGTGTTCACTGTGAATCTCAGTAGAGGTCCGTATCAGCATTTTGGAAGTATATCTTTAAAATATCCAATGACCTGTGTGTTGTTCTTTCAGGTGACCTCGGTCATGTGACTTCACTGGCCAATCCAAAGGTAGAGGAAGGTGATGTCAGGTACCTACCTAATGAAATACTGCAAGAAGTGAGTCTATTTCATGTTGCATCCCAATTTTCCTTGAAATGGATCAAGTCCCTGCTCATTCTAAAAAACATGTGCTTCTGTTTAATACCTAAACTTCTTTACAGGTCATTTCCTTCACTTTGCACCATTATTGTTTCTTTTAATGAGCTTTTTTTTTTCACAATATTCAGTGTGATTGGGATTTCTTGCAGCATAGTAAAGTATACTTCTTATTACAATGCATTCTTCTATTCCTATTTGTAAAACTTATCTCAATGTTGATCAAAATACCTAACTGCGTCAGTTTCATATCTCTTTTCTGACATTGCCAAGGTAACAGTGTTGGGTTTGTCTATTGTTATGCTGTCGCCGATGTGTTACTCTCATGTTTTATTGCAAATACATGAATGTTGATGGGGTGCCGTTTCTCCTGCGTTATAAACACTGTTATATTCATTCTCGGCTTAACTCTCTGTCTTGATGATTGCATTACCGTTTCGGGAAGAGCTAACAGTGGTGATTTACAATTCTCGCATCTAGGAATACTCGAATCTGACCAAAGCAGACATATTTGCCTTGGCTCTCACCGTCTACGTCGCAGGGGGTGGGGAACCCCTGCCAAAGAATGGTGACCTGTGGCACAAGATCCGGGCAGGGTGGCTACCCCGCCTTACACATTGCTCCGAGGCATTTAATCAACTTCTCTTAGTAAGTGTCATTGCTTCTGCAAGCTATATTTTGGGTTTGGGGTGAATTCAGTTTTTTAGCCGAAAGTTAACATTTTTTGGAAGCCTAATTGATGTAATAGTGCTTACCAGCTACAATGGGAGACTTTGACATGCATGGTGGCGGCAGACAAACCGGTCCTTTTCTGCGATTGTGCACGTGCTCAGAACTAATGCGCATGCCTAGAACTGCACGTGCATGCCCACATCAACCAAAAAGGAAATTTGTGTCTGCTGCCACCAAGTGTCTCAAAGTCTCCCATTGAAAGCTAGTTTTCAGTTTTGTATAAACAACTTCATTTTCATTCGTTCATATTCAGTCTGGTACATTCTATAAGTGTTTTTCCTCTTCAGTAAAGCAATTTTGAAAAGGGTAAATTAACAAAAGTGTAATCATTTTGCTTGGGCAGTTATAGCTTTCAGTCAGGCACAGTTTGCTCAGTAGTTTGTTGCAAATACTTTCAACGATGATGACATTTGTGTTTTCCAGACAATGATAGGTCCCGATCCCAGCAAGAGACCCTCAGCATCGGCATTGGTCCACCACTCCGTTCTCTGTCCCAACAAGTCCTACACTCAGCTCAAGAAGGAACTCAATGCTGCCAAGTTCCAGAATGCTGTCTTATCCAGGTGACATAACTGACAAAAATAGCTAGTACTCGATAAGCAAAGTTAAGACATCAATGTATAATTGGAAATATGGTTACATTTAAGGGTTACTTTGTTAGCTGATCAAGGCGTATCAAAGGTCGTAGAAAAAGTGCTAATCATCAAAGCCACTGAAGATGAGTGTTACTGAATCAATAAGTTGAAAACCTCTGCTGTGGGTTCTGGGGAGTGGGTAAAACCTTTTTTCTGAGGTTGTAACCATAATTTTGGTATTAGGCTTGGGGACAATAGCTGTAAAAGACTGATCAACTCTCACTCTGATCAGATTGTTACAGGAGCATGAGTTACATGCACACATGCACTAGCTACCCGATTGTAGCGCACTGGTTGGTACAAGAAATTGCCGATAAAGGATTTAAAAATGACTCTTCCTTTTGCTTGCTCAACATAGGGAACTCCAACAAGCCAGAGATGCAACAGAGCAGGACATCCTGAAACCAGTATCCAAGGCCAGCTCTAGAATCATTGGCAAGAAGATCAACAGGAGTATGAGTCTCACGATCTACTGAAATTACTCTCAAATCACAACATGCAACCCAGCCATGGCTAGGGCACCATCCACTTACATGTACATGCACAGGGTTATGGTGTTGGCCGGTAATGGATTGCATCATAATACCTGTATTCTTTTGCGTGGGTCTGTGACATAAAGCCCCTGAATGCCAAATGTCTTGGGATACCTTTCAAAGTCATTCCCATTATAAAGGCCTTTTTGACCAGTAGTTGTGACTTGCAGAAATGCACACACCTCAAGTTTCAGAACTTGAGGTGTATACACTCGAGTGTGGTGTCACTGTGGTGAAGGTTTCTCTTCGGATCAGTCCGTAGTTTAATTCGCCAACCAGGATTAGAAGCCATTAATGTCGTGACATATTAATCGTGGACAGGTGGCACACTTACATTACATGTGTTTTGACCAATGGGATGTCCTGATTTGCAAGAAACATGCATGTATCAAGGATAATAATGCTTGTATGAGTGCGGTACCACCCTCGTTATTGGTGTCCATGGAGGAGGGGCCTGGCTTGATCGGAGGTTCATTCTTTCATTTGCTCGGATTAAAAGGGGTGCACAAGAAAATTACATGTGTTTTCTTTTTTCTCAGTGCCAGCTGTATGGGGTATGCAGGAGAGTGTGCTTTTAGATAAAGAAATGGTGCTTGAAAACAGTTACATGTACATTGCTGTTAGAAAAGATTAGAGACTAGAATTTGTTGCATTGCTTATTCAAAATGAGCGTACGTAGCATTAGCCAAAAGTGGTTGCGGGTGACTGATTTCTGTATGCATCTTTTGCATAGGCAACAATTGAGCAAGTAGATATTACCTGTTAGATGGTGAAATAATGGTTCAAACTTTTTTGCCGCAAGTCGCTGGTGTTGATTTAGAATCAGTGTTGTAGACGAGTTGTTTTCAAGTACCAAGTTCCCTGCCAAATATTTAACTAGTTAGGAGGGAAAAAAGCTGAAGTACATGGGCATTTGATGGTACATGCATAAAGGTAAGATTACAAAGTAGCATGATGACTTCGTACTATGTCCGTTTAATAAAAATTCAGGGTTTTTTTTG
>NW_019091362.1:8255229-8286085 GCF_001949145.1 Acanthaster planci
CTTTCTCCTTAAAACTTAAATATTACAAAACTGGGAGTGTCTGAAGTGTTACATTTACTTGGTAATCTTACCTTTGTGCATCTTCCATCTAACGCCTTCCAGCTTATTCCCTCTCACCCAGTTTGATATTTTCGGCAGAGAACCTTGGTACTCAAAACGTACTCGACCTCAAGACTGTTTAGAATATGACACATTTTATCATCCATTTTAACTCATTAAAAAAATGATTGCCAACATTTTAGCCTGTCGTTTCATCAACAATGCATTTCTATGCATAATGCTGTTGTGTTCCTACTTAAAAACAGGGTTTATGCAATCAATATGTGTTAATTGTTTTCAAACCAAAACAAACATTTTTAGCAGTTCCTTGTACTGACAGGCTGTACCAGTAAAACGACAAAAGCAGTCTCTTTGATTGCAAAGTTGAGTTGTAAATCATTTTTTATGCTTTGAAGGCCAGTAAGTTTTAAAAGTACATGTAGTTTGTTAGATTTAGTGAGGATGTATCACATAGTATCAGAGATTTTAATAGTTTTTAGAGTATATTATCAAAGTTGCAAAAAAGGTTGTTTTAAAAACTAATTCCTGATTCAGTAGTACATGCATTTGGCTATAGATAACATTAACCCTAACCCTCCTCAATCCTTCACCTGTTGGAGGACTGAGGAATGTTAGGGTTAATTCCATGTGGATAACTGATGACGTAATATGTATCATTGTGGTGAAATATAATTTGTATACATGTATTATGTCAATATCACTCTGCCTGTTATCTGTCGCACTCTCAACTTCACGGTACGCACAAGTGAAAAAGTCATGCCAAAACAGGTTATTGAAAACTGATTTGGAGATTTGAATTGAACGCTGTACTGTCCTTAGGGAAAAACATACTTTTGCCTTTTGCTGTGTAAGCGACAAACATGCTGGGAGTTGCAACAACCCTTTGCAATCCAGGTCATGTACAAAACCAACCCCCCCATCAGACTGTGAATTGTGATGTAAATTTTACTTTTACATTTGGTTCAGCTAATTTGTGGCAGTTTTAAGTTTTTTTTAACCATCCTATTTTGAATATACTTGTCAAAATTACAGAGAAATTTAAATAAAAATTCATATACGATTTAAATGCAGTGAAGTCTGCTCTCATTATGAAGTGGACATGTATTTTCTGTTGTAATTTCTTTCTGACAGTTTCTGCCCAAATTCAGAATGTACATGCAGGCATTATTACATGTAGAGTAAGGTTGGCCCTGCCAACACGCAGCTTTAGCTGTTGGAACAATCTCATTCGCATCCATTCCACCGTCGAATTGATTAATCTATTTTTCTCATTCCCAGCTACATCATTCATTTAAACACATGCACACATTTTCATGATTTCTATAAGACTTATTACTTTAAGATTTAAGGTAACACTTCTGATGCTTGCCACTTGTTTAATTGTTCTTCCAGGTCTTGGGTCCAGCAGGGGGCCAGTTTTTTCTATAAATGACGGTCCAGTTCTATTCAGGACTGTCATATAATGACCCCCCCCAACAGAAAGTTGGTAGGGCCAACTTTGAAATGTTTGTGCTTTTCAATTCTTGAAAAAAAAAATGGGCAACACGCCTTGGGCATCCTCAAGCCCCCCCTCTGCCCTACATTCCTCTGACAATCTTTTCTCCTAATATGCTTCACATCCCCTACCTGTTTTCAAGGCCCCTTCAACGTTGCTATTAAATTTGTTCTTGCGTTTGATTTGTCAATTTTGGTTACGTCCCTCTCTTAAATTTTTAACCATTTTCAATCAAAATTTAAGTATTGCTTTCTGTATTATTCTGTTTGGAGTATTTTAAAAATTATTTCATATCAATTTTTTTTCTATGCATTTTAATCCAGTCCTACAAGGACGTGATAGTAATTGCTTAATATTGAACGCGTACGGATAAAATAATTGATGTTTTGCTTGAATTATGATCATGGCCTGGGTGTTCATTTTTTACCCGTCATGAATGTTAGGGTTGGAGTAACCTTGACCCAAATCATTTTCCCTACTGCCTTGTTTGAATGTATTTCTCGCTTGAAGTTGTTTAAGCGATTTGTTTATAACATTCGTCCACACCGGCACCCGTTGTTCCCCCCTTGACAACGAACTGTCTCCTGTCAGCAAACACAGCTCCGTTTATCGGCCCTTCGGATTACCTTTTGCATATTCATGTTGGTACATTGTACGTACGTCGAGGCGCGTCGCGGGTGGAAAGGTCATCTCTGTTTGGTTGCTAGGTGACATTGGTTACTGCTGTGCATATCACGCATGTGTAGCCTGTAGTGTAAAAAGTTCACACATTTACGGCTGCTCGATCAGACTGTGGATTGTGCTACTGTGTGAAGTCACACATCATTTTCTTCTGTATAAAACCTCTTCCGTGGAAAGGTAAAATAATTTGAAATATTGCAAATCATGTGGTTGTAAATATATGCTAAGGTTTTATAGATTGTACAAAATTAAATATTTGGAAGGACTGTCTGACAAAAAGGACAGAAATAGGCCTAGTAATGGTAGGGCCTACGTTGTCACTGTCGCCATGATGTCTGATTTGATAAAGTTTGAGGAGTGACCACAAGCAGAACTTCGAGTTAAAATTCAGTACTGTGCAGTTGGGGAAAGAGTTCCATCCATGGATATTACTTGACACCCTATGCATAAACCCAATGAGACTGGTCTGAAAAATTACACATTTGCTTAGCCAGCAGCCTAAATTTAACACCTCAATATTTTCCCTGCTAAGTTTTTAGGACATGTTAACTTTTTCTCTCAGATGTAGGCCTACCACTTTCAGAAAAAAATTAGAATTGTATCCATAGGCCTATATGGAACTCTTACTTTTAGTTTATTTCATCGTCCCTATTTGTATATAATTAATTAATAAATAAAACATGAATTGACCTGTGTTAGGGTCATGCAATATTAGCGTAAACTAGCGTAAACAAAGTGTCAACAATGTATTCAAGCATTTTTGTGCAAAAATATTGTAACTTTGATATTAATGAGGCTCCTAAATATCATATTCAATGCATTTATCTAAAATGAAATTTAAGTGTGAAAACTTGAGTGACAAGTCGGCCCTGCTCATGCAGCCGGACTGGTCACTATCTTATTTTGCTTGGATTCTTTGCCACCTCGACTAGGGACAACTCAATGGTTGAGATGACTTGACCGGTGGAAAAACTTGACCATTTGTTTGGACAAGTCAGTTGAGAGAAGTTGACTTGTGATGAATCTGTTTACGCTTTACTGTCACTTAACCCACCTTCTCTCTCACTCCCATTTAAAAGCAGGAAGGGAGAAAAAAGAAACGGCTCCCCGACTGGGGGACAGATTTACTATCTCTCACACCAGTGCTTGTGTACCGCGGACGGTGTGCTGCATCATCATGCATGCCGCATTGGTATGGCGGCCTCACACCACCCTGGTTGGGGCTGGTGACGCGCTGCCCACCAGTCAGTTTGTGCATTACTGGGTCCATGTGCACACCGTGCTTGGGGAATTGAGTCATTGTAATGCAACACACGCAAATCTGCCCAAAGACGTCGATCTGCAGTCTGTGTTAACTGCCACGCACTCCATCATGTTCATGCCTTGCACAGTTGAGTTGTCTGAACGGATGACTTGATTAACAGTCGACTTGTCCCAATGGTTGAGTTGTCTTAATGGTTGATATGTCCTGAGTTGAGTTGGTAAACGGTTGAGTTGTCCATCATCCATGGTAGAGATAAGAAAGACAGCAGCCCCCAGACATCTTGAAAATGTTCCTTTCCTGTGAGAATCTAGAACAAAATTAAACCTTTTTCTTACACAGTGGCAGATGCTAGAGTGTTTTTATTATGATGCCGCTTTTTCAATCTTCAGAGGGTATTTTCAAGTTGTTGACACCTTGTTGATGCTAATTAGCACATACAATGATATGTGTTGACTTTTGTTGATGCTTGTTAATGCTTAATACATGTAGCATTGTTAGAATAGGCAGCTACACAAGGAGCCTCTTTCTTTTAAGTGGAGGTAAAGTTGGGTTTGTTCCATTATAACTTCAGAGGGGCTAGCAGTCCAGCAGAAAGCATTCAGCCTAATAAAATATCATGTGTTTTGAATGAGCTAGAACAAAAAAAACAGCCAGCACTGAGCACAACATTATATGGCTGATGGTCGCTGGTCTGTTGTTTTTAAGGTATGCACAGTAGTTTTCATCTTGTGGTCCTGGTTAAATTACATGCAAGTTGTTTGTAGAAACTTAATTTTCTTTGTGTATTTTGGTATTTATTCTTCCTATTGACCCTGGCAAATTTACATGTATGTTCATAATCCAATAAATAAAAATTCTGGCCTTTAGTTCAGCAAGTTTGGGCTTTTAAAGGGTACAGGTAACTCTTTTCTCAAACCAGTTTTGTCCGAGTCAACATGGTCTCACTCTCAAAGCAGCACCATTCTGGTTCCAAAAATTGACACCCTTCATGGCCCTACGCCATTTGTTTTAAAATATCATGTTAACATGGAGAGTCCATTTTTAAAGTACATGTAAGTTTGATACTAGGAACAGTATTGTTCTTGCCCGCTTTGCCTTAAACAAAGAGTTTGAAGGCTGGAAAATGTTTTGTGTCAGTGTGTTTCGGTTTATCTTGTGTTTAGACAGGCTGCTTCTAAATACTCAAAATACATAAAGAAGATTAAGAAACGAGCCCAAAGAAGTAGAGATTGTTAGGTTTAAATTTATTACAGACTTTTATACATGTATGTACTAAGGGTGAATGTAACCAGCCTTGAGGTTTCTTACCTGTGATCTGTTTCCAGTTTCATGGTCCTACTAAGAATGTGAAACCTGAAACCAATACTTTCACTGACACCAAACAGTTATAGGTGGTTGTAAGCACAGAATTTTGTTAACAGAGCTAAGAAACTGTTGAGCCATGTCAAAACGAAAGCTTACTGCCAGAAAGCACAGTCTTAGAAACTTGCCAAATTTACCAAGCCACTGACTTCAGATGGATAATGTTCAGTGCTTTTGAACAAATTTAAGCCTAGCTGTATTGTATTTGCAATAGATATTTTTCTCAAGGATAACTTATGAGAGTCCGGGGATACCTACAGTTTCAGATTTGTTGACACAAGAGATTTCAATATGTGAACTTTGAACTTTGAGTATTGAGAACATTTAGTCATTGCATCTGTATTGTTACAGACGATAGTTTAAGGTTTAAGGTCACTGCAGCAATTTGTATGTTTATTGCAAATTGTGCTATTTCCCCTAAATAAACAGCTACAGAAAAACAATTTTGAGAGAAGAGTTATGACTTACAAGTTTCATTGTTTACAGTGGGCCTGGTTGTATACCTTGGGGTGGATTGCACTAGCTGGCAAGAAGGGGATTCACCACAAAATTTATGTACATTTACACGTATTATGTACTTAGATGTAATACAATTTACTCTTTCATTACAGCTACATCTGAAACAGGACAAGAATAAATTATGGCAGCTGGATGGGAACCAACCAAACCAAAACAGCCCATTGCGGCTATGTACAATGGTCCCGGCCCGGGTCAGTATCTCCTACCTGGTGGCACGGGTACCCACCGGTGTGACCCTCGCAAGAGAATGTTCCCCGCTTACAGTTTTGGCTCCCGCCATGTGGGACTGACCGACGACTGCAGTCCGGGTCCACGCTACCTGACCAACCCACGCATCAACAGGCACGGCCATGCTGGGGAGCCCCACTACTCGCTCTATGGCCGGCCTAAGGACCCCAAGATGTTCAGTACCCCAGGCCCTGGGCGTTACTCTCCCGAGAGGGCTGGACAGACTGCCTACAAAAAGGCTGCATCCTACTCATTTGGTGCCAGGACAAAAGGCAGCAAACATGATAAGTCACCAGGTAATATGATTTTCATTCAGGGGGACAGTATAAACTTGCACCAAGGGGGTAAAAAATTTTTCAACTTAATATGAAAATACATCAAAGTGGTTAATCATAACTTCTTCTCTCTTTAAACCTGTGTTTGGCCTGAAGGCAGTGAATTTTGTTGCCATTTTCCTTGACACAGGTACACATGCTTTTCCTTGATTTCTTCTAGGTATTCCAGGTACAAAAAGTTGTTAAATTCATGGGGGTTTGACTTTGTTGTTTTCCATTTTGACAAAGATGGCTTATTTCATAAGTTAATTTGAACATGCTCAAGCAAGCAGATTGTACAAATCATTTTTTCGTCCTCATAGTTGGTAAAATATATTCAAGACAAATTTATCCTGAACATGGCCATCAACTGAAATTGACTGATCAACCTCTTGTTTGTTGTTTCTCACTTGCCCTGCCAGCCCCAAACAATTACACGCTGCCAAGTATTCTGGGAGGTAAATCCATCGCTGTGACCTCGGCCCCCAACTACTCCATGACGGGTCGCAGCAAGATCGGCTCCTGTGACGAGGATCTGTCAAAGACGCCAGGGCCGGGCACGTACAAGGTCGTCGAGCCTTCTGTGTACAAGCAGAAAGATCCCCTATACTCCATGACAGGGAGGAATCAGCTACCTAGTGACTCGACGCTCAAGCCAGGACCGGGAGCTCACAGTCCAGAGAAGGTGGGTATTCAGCGGGGTCATCAGTGACATTCAAAGCATAATTTTCCTAATAGTAATGACATTGGAGCATTTTTGAGGCACACAGGATTTAACAGTATCTGTCATTCAAAGGCACTGATATATTTTCATCCCTGCTCATTGGGCTCACATCTGAACATTTTTGTGACACAATCTCAGCTACCTGGGAGTATACTAGCCTGCATGCTCTCATATCAGATCTGATAACCACTTTGGAATTGACAGCCTTATCGTTTGTAGAATGTTCTCATAGCTGTAGTGCAGTCTGTGGTTTTTTGTTAAGTCATCTTTTGCTGTCGTACATTAATTACTTTTGAAGCAGCAACACTGGTTCTTGCCTAAGAATTGTATAGGGATGTTTTTAGATATTAAGTAAATCAGTTATATGAACATTTTGATTTAATAAATCTTCATTTCAGGTGTTCATCAACAAGGACCAAGCACCTAAATTTTCCTTTGGCATCAAGCACTCAGAGTACACAACGCCTTTAATAATAGATGCATCTGATTAATTATGTGATTTTCAAAGTAATGGGTGAGTACTGAAATGTGTTATGTCACTTTATTGTTAATGCAGTGAAGTTACCTAAGAGTAACATGTAAGTTGGACATGGTTAGCAAACCCTTTGTACATAATGTAAAAATGATCTTGACAAGACTTGTAAAGGTAAGTTTAACAAGCAAACAAGAAGCTCTGGCAGTATTTGATAGGCATTTTGTGTCCACACCCAAGATGATCAACTGTGCATGATGAACCATGGATGAACATGCCGAGCTCTCAATTTGTGGAAAAATTCCAAGGGAACCTAACTCTGCTGTGTGCATCTGCACTTACTTGACAATCTCTTATTACATTCCAACATTGAGTTTAAACATTTGTCAGAGTTTTAATAGCTAATGCTATTTTATCATGTAAAATTAATGTCTTTTTAAATTTAGCTTTCTCATAGTCTTTTTTTACTTTCTCTTGTACCATGCGCAGGTTGTCCTATGGGTTTGGCTCAATACAGCGCAACAAACTGACTTATTTATTCACTGGTCTGTAGTCTGTAGTATCCTCCATAGTTTTCTGCAAGAGGGCGGATGGAAATGCATGAAAAAGCTGTGGGAAACAAACTCATTTCAGCTGTGCTGAAAATGTTAACTCTGTAGTCAGGAAGTTAACATAGTTTTCTGGTAGGCTGAAGTGAGTATAGAAATATTTGTTTTTGCACTTTGGGTGCAGCTTGAGGGTGGCATTTAATCACCCAACCCGTATAATGTGGGATGCTGCCGACTTCTCATCAGTAAAAAAAGAAATCCTTCAATCAACTTGATTCAGATCATGCCATTTTTTAAATTATGGTTTTGATAACCTTTAAGCAGTTTTTTGCCATGGAACAGAAAAACAATCATGTCTGATAAGGTTACCTGATAAAAACTGAGAGCATTAATTTAAAATGCATGTGATTTAATGAAGTGACACATTTATGCTTCCGTTTGGTGCCATTTGTGGTGTTTGTACAGAAATGATTGGACGTACTATAAATCATTGAATGAAAATTTGAATGTTTCAGGACAGATGATATCTTCGCTGGATGTGAATATTGTAAATAGATATGTTGTCTTGTCCTTTTTTATTTTTCTTGTGATTCTCAAAGCCGACTCCGTCCAAAATATAGTAGAAATTAGCAGACATATTTCGAATTGGGAAATTTAGAATGGTGCAAAGTTTGATAAGTGATAAATTCATTGCACAACTTTTCATTTACATGTACGCCTTTAAAAAAATACATTTATACAAGAAAGTTAATCCAACCCCTTAGTAGAAGGTGCATGTTTGCAAAATGAAATATGCATTGTGCATTGATTTGTCATCCATTTTTATAGTTAATCTTTTTACCTGAAAGCACATTTAGGAACAGCCATTTAACCAGTAAGCACAAGCTTGAAGAGCTGGTTTTCCTTTTTATCTTTGTAAATAAAAAGCACTGTGGAGTCACATTCCGTCCATAACGGTTTGCAAAGTGGTGTTTTAAAGTTGGTATTTCTTTGCAGGAGCAAGTTTTGGGTCATGTTGGAATTTTTTTTATTTTTGGCCAAGTAGATAGTGAATCATGGAATATGTGTATCCTTTATCTTTTCTACTGCAAATTTTAAAAATGTTCCTCATCAGCATAGAAGATCAATAAACATTTTGGTGTACATAGTACATGTATTTCTGTTTGATGCTAGTATTTCATTTTTGGTGTTTGAGATGATATTTGAGTAAGTATTTAACCTATTGATTCACTACTCTATACACCTGTACACGCATGGAGTGGACATTGATATTGATGTACATTTGTATGTACAGTTGTAAATCAGAAGTATTTGTATAATTAGTGACAAGTAAAACTCTGGTACAAGTTCAGTCTGGAAAATTAATGCCAAACACTTCAAAGTGCATACATTTTAATGATACTGTATTATTTTAACCTTGGAATCAAACACAGGGAACATGTCCAGTTACAAAAAGAAAAATGTAAATGCTAACTTTCAAGTGAAAAAAATTCTCTTGGATGGCACATATTTACATAAAATCCTATTCACTTTTAAGAACAGAAATCAAATAGCCAGTATAATTTTAAACAAGTTTCTGCTAAGCATTGATAAGAATCCATTGCAGTAAATGTCCATGTACATGAACCTTACAAACCTTGATGGTTTGCTCTGCTAACCATTTGTATGGAGATTATTATTTATTCGACCTATAAGGACAGAATAAAGAGAAAAAATTTAACAAAGCTCTAAAAAAAAGGAAAACTGCCCTCCGTTATGAATAATACAAATAAATGTAACGATAATGAAATCATGGGGCAACAGTTTTTAACTGATAAAATCACCTTTCAGAAACAGTATGTGTACCTGCATAAGCACAAACCAACCAGTCTTACAGTTAAAAATTGTAATGGGCCACAGCAATTTTCGCTGGTGAAGAATTATATTTAAAATCTGTTTTGGGGGCCCTTGCAAGAGCTGTCTGTGGCCGCCTATATATGAAACAATTGAGGAAGACACGTGATGTGGCATGCAGTTTGGTATGCTAGAGACAAACTTCAATTTACATGCAACCAATGTGCAGAGCCTTATTATAAAGTGATCGTGTGTATGTTTGAATCGAGTTTAAAATAGAGTAAAGCACCCAAACAGAATATGGTAAAGTAGCCTCACTTGGTTGTGAAAATCTCATTTTCAGTATGAGAAGGCCACTGTGGATACAGCCCATGAAAAATCAGAAAATACAACACAAACTTCATGTAACCATTGAAGAAACATACTTCAGTCTCTAATTGACAGACGTTATAAATCCATAAATTCATGTAAAATACAACTTCTGGCTTTTTATGCATTAGACTATCACTTAAATAAATACAACTCTTAAAAATAACGTACAAAATTTAGTTTGGTGTAATAAATAAACTTACAGATGAGCCTTCCATTTTGGCATTTGTTTTTTATATTAATTTGAATTTCTACACTGTAACACTGTCCCAAAATGTGGACAACAATAATGAATTTATTCAAAGAAGCCATACACTGCATCCATGTCAAGCCAAGACAAGTCATTTTCCTTTGGTTTGCCAGCTTTCAACTTGGTCTTGTGACCTTTAAATGAGTCTTGAAGTCCTTTCACCTTGAAAATGCGATTGGAAGTCTTGCGGGTGTTACCTGTTGTCAGAAGAGTCTTCTTTGCCTGTTCAATCAATAATTTTCTCATTACATGTACCTAGAACTTTGATTGTATTCGTACAAGGGGGGCAAACTTGTTGGGGGGCTAAACATATTTTTTCATGTAACCTTTTATGGCCTGATGAGGCTAGGTCTTGGGCCTTTTCACACACTTTTTGAAAAATTAAAAAAATTGTTTAGCTGTGGGCCATGGCCTCTATTGTCCCCTATCCCCGGTTCACCCTTGTATACATGTATGCTTATTGACAGTATGGGATTTGTACAATGTGGCGCCATGGCACTCACAAAGTTAAATTGAAGGAAAGGTATAGTTTTGTATGGAGACTCGACTGTCTCCATGCTGATATGTATGTTGAGTAATTTTAGATAATAAAGAATGAGGTTGCAAGTGTCACAGTAAGATGAAACCAAGTGGAATGGGAGATCAAGTATGTCACTGAAAGTAAAATCTGTTTCCATTAACTGCTTACATGTGAAATATCCATTGTTTGGCTCATACAACATCTTAATAAATCCTGTAAAAAGTTGCCATTTTACTTTCTGAGATTGGTGTTAAATTACAACACAAAAGTTTCAGTAGACATTCCAGCGTGTCTTATTTATTTCTCTTATAATTTGACCACCAATTTAATTTTTGCTTTCTTTATTAGAAGCATCACTCACGAGTTAAGAAAGAATGTCATCATCAGAAAAAAATGTTGTTTGGCATAGCCTGCCAAGTTGTCTCTTGGTGTGAAGCACCATAACCATGCTTACCAGCAGCACACACGGTAGTACAAGGTTCGACCACATGGTGGCTATTACTTGGTCAGCATATGATCAAAGGAATAATTCAATGGCACATGATCAAAGGTCCACATTTCAGACAATGGGGATTTATTTAGGTGTTGTACAGCATGCACCCTGCTTTACCTTGTCCTTACCTTAACTTTGTTTGAAGGATGCATGGCAGTTTCGTCAGGGTACAACTCTTTGAAGCGAATAAGCTCAGCCTGTGTCATCTCAGATGGGACTTCCTCTTGAGGTTTCATCTGAAGAGAAAGAAATTTATTTTCAAGATACTGACATAAATGAATGATTTGGGATTATAACTTCTTGCACTGATCATGGCCAGGAAGTTCTCAACTTGCATTATTTCTCCGATCAGTAGTCGCAGATTTGTGAAAATTATTGAGCCTGTTTCTACAAGTTTGGTACATGAGTTCAGAGGTAAAGCTGTTAACAGTGGCTATTAACACTGATTTCATCTTTATCTTTAAATAACCTTCTTCGGTTTGAGGTAAGGCCTGCTTTTGGATGGAGTTTGTCTTCCTCCTGAGCCAGGCTTGAGTGGGGTCATCTTAGCTGACATATTTGGTGTCGACTGGCCACTGGATGGGTTTCTTTTGGAGGGTGTAACATGAAGAGGCTGGACTTTCTGGCTGGGTCTTGCACAAGGAGTGGTGTTCAAGCGTCGGTCTACCTCACTTTGCTGACAAAAGATACAGGAAAATGTCAACTTGTTTGTCACGGTGGGATAAGTTGAAAATCATGGCAAAAAAGGGTATACATTTTCACATGAAACGCTGCCAATTGAAAGGAGTTTTCATCAGTTAAGTAAAAGAAAGCAAGAATTTGTGGTAGCTGTTATTAAAGCATGCTACACTTTCAGTGGTCAGTTTTCTAAGCACCCTTTATAATTGGGATCACTGCAAAACTTAGCATCACTCCATTACAGAAATAATGCCACTCATAGCAATCCACGAATGTCAATAATAATGTTTCTCGCCATATTTGATGTTTGCTGCCCTCAGCTTGCATCACTGAGACAAATTAGGATTCCAATGTAATTCTACTACCAATTTCTTTTCAGTCTCTTTAAAAACGCCTCTCTCTTTCAAAACATTTCTTCAGAATTAATCCAACAAGAGCCCACACAAAATGCCCATTTTCAATTACCTCAATCTCCATAAGCTGGGAGCTGGAGGAATCAGAGACAGACCCATCGAAGCTGTCCTCGTCATCAGAGGCAAATGCAACGTGCCTCTTCCTGGTCGCACTGACTGCATGCTTCAAGATACTGTGCCTGGGATTCTTGCTTTTACATGGGGTGAGGGGTAAAGGTTTCTCTGCCAAACCAAGGAATTTGTTTGACTTTTATTTGGCATGATGTACTTCTACTCATCATCATTTAACACCACCAACTGGAAATTCATTTAGAAATTACCATTTTAGTGTAGTTTCTTCATGAACTTAAACACAAGAAATCTGGGAGAAGAAATCAATTTACAGATTTAGGACTTCTGTTCTTTATTTAAGCCTATTCAGATAACTTTACACCTTTACAACAGAGTTATTACTGTTTAATTCAAAATCAAGAAATTTTACAATGTATGTAAAATACAACACGTTCACACAATTTCTTTAATAAATATAGAGGTATGATTATTGTAGAATAGCTCTTCATTCTCACATGCGCAAGGAACGCCTGCAGTTATTCACCAAGGAGCAATTGTGATGATAATTTTTTTGGCCATAAAGAGTAAGTTTCACACAATACCCATATGTCAGGCCTAGATGTCAATATTTTATGATGTCAGTTTCACCACTGTCACTTTTTAAAAGTTTCATTAACTGAAATGAGCTTACCTGCCATTAGAGACGTAGGAGTTTGTGGTGCAACCTGCTTGGGTGTAGGTTTGGGAGTGGAATGCTTTGGAAGTGAGGTGATCTGTTTTGGAGCAATGGGACTGATGCCAGCCATAGGCTCTCCCAAGGACTCAGCAGTAGTCAGAAGCTGGTTCAGCTCGTCCTCCTGAAACAAAGTAGGAGGATTATTGTGAGGGATATATTCACAACGTTTTATATATAAGCAAGTGATCCAGCATGAAAGAACCAACAAAAAGTTTCAAATCCTTATATAATGGTTCCGTCTCTCTCCCTATGTTTTTTTTTTTAAGATTAATGATCATTTCAACCTCTTAGAGTTTTAAACATTCAGGCCTTTGATTCCTCATCCCTCAATGCAAAAAGATACATTAAAATGATTATGGGTTTAAACATGGAATGTTAAACCACATTTTATGGTAGTTTATATTGTCTTTCTTACAGGTCAACACATGGGAAATGTGGCCAAGTTTACTGCAATGAAGCAACACGGTAACAGAATTTTTCAAATAGGATGGTGAGTCAGAATACATCATTCTATTTTTTCATTAAAAGTTATCTGTCCATATGTGCAAGAATGCAAAGTACATTTGAATTAATTTCTCAGAAAAAAGGCACCACAGAATGGAAGGTACAGTTTAAATTTTTGCTTTTTTAAACAACACTTTCCTCTTTCCATCAAAAAAATAAAACTTAGTTTAATGTTGATTACTTACCTCCATTTTATTGTTTGTGAATGAAAAAGGTTTGATTAAATTACATTTTTGACAAATTAGAACTTGCTGAATTTGATTTGAGTGCAAAAACATTGCATATAAAAGGAGGACCAAAGTCCAATTAGATGCATGAGAGGCTGGGCAGGGTAATCAAAGTGATCAACACACACCTTTCCTTTGAGTTTTTCCTTCAAGCTGTGTATGTTTTCCTCCTGATTGCTGACTTGCTTCTTTGCTTCATCTCTTTCAGCCTGAACCTCAGCCAACTGGTGTTTCAGTCCTTGTAAATCTTTCTTCATCTGACTGATTTGATCTTCCTTTCATCAGAGAACAGCAGGAAATAGCATTGTTACGGGCTTTTGACGCTGCCACAGTGAATGCAAGGGAAACATGTCAATTGCATATTTGAGTGATATATATTGAGGCTTGGGTTTTTGTCGTGGGTCAAGTCCATTTGCTGGTTGATTTATGGCTCATTATCCGTAATAAGCAAAACTTTGGTCCTTAATAAAGCACACTCATTAGAAATTCCCAGAATCTCAGTTGATGGAATTGATGAATGAAGCTGTTGGAATGTGTGCTTATTGTTTCTCATTAGCCATAACAACCAATCAAAATAACCAACTTCTTTATGGCAAATTTAAAGCACTGATTTTTAGGGTCACTGATAACACCCATGAAAATTGTCACAGACTATTGTAAAATTACAAGTGGTAAATCGCCTGGCCAGGGATGAGGCTGCAAAGCACAGAAGTAATTCAGTTTAAAGAAACAAGAATGCTTACCTCCAACTTCTTCTTGTATTTTTGTTGTTCCATTTCCTTCTTTAACTGATCAATCTCCTTCTCCTTTTGGGCAACCATCCTCTCATTCTCTGCCTATGAATCAAATAAAAAAAGAAAATTGCCTGAAACTAATAGCATTCGGTTGAGTGCTCCATAACAATTGAAAAAGGAAGCATGTAAGAAGGAGAGACGGCAGAGATACCAGAGCTGGGGTTTTCAAATTTAGCTAAAAATTAGAGTATGGCTAATTATAATTCAGAAGAAAGTTGTGCCACAGTATTATCAGAATGTAGTAGTAAGACTAGATATTTGAAATGTGAAATGATTTGTGATTGTGACGATTCATAATTTCTAATAACAGTGTTTTCAGTGTTACTAGTGCACCATGTGCCATCAATCACAGGAGACTTATGAGTTCTGTGACGGGCCCAAAGGAAGGAGTGGGCACCCCCTTCCTTCCAGCTGTTTCTAAATCAGTTTATGAGGGGGGGTCCACAAAAAAGCTGTCATGTCAAATTTTGCTTCTGTAAAACTATTTTCACAGACTTACTGTTTATCAATAGGCCTACCTTATACTTGTCCAGTGTTGCACTGACTTCGGCCATCTGAAGTTCACAGGCCTGCTTAGCATCTGTGTGTTCCTTAACAGCTGCTTCTGTCTTCTGGCGCAAACTGACAGCTTGGTCCTCAAGATTCTCTACGATGTCAATTTTCTCTTCCACTTCTTGCTCTTTCTTGAGAAGCTAATGAATGCATTATGAAACTTATTGGTAATGAACGATTTTGGAAAACAAAAATGAAATACCTCAGAAGTTGTCAGTTGATACAGTAGATATTGCTAACTAGGATTTGGAAATCCTAATTAAACAGAAAATAATTTACCATTTATAGAATTCACAGAATCAATCAAAACAGTACTAAGCTTATATAAGCTCCAAGCTTGAATGAAAGCATTCGTGGTATACTTAAAGTGACAAATATCTAACTTAAGTTTAGATGTTCTGCTGTGAAAGGAGGCTACTTTGTGTTTTTTTTTTACCTTAGTTCTAAGATCTTTAAGTACATCCTTCTCATGCTCCATGTCTTCTGTCGCTGAATGTAACTAGAATTATTTACAATACAAAACAGTTAAGTCCATCTGAACAGTGCTGTATCCAGGTTTTGGGTGTGGGGGGGGTGGGATCTTCTCTAAAAAATCCAAATTTGTTGCATCTGAAGCTGTTTCTGGTACAGTTCTTTTTCAGTTTCATAAAATTTTAAATAACTGGACAGTCCAATTGCTTGCAGCAAAATAAAATCATGATTAATGAGAGGACAATTGCAAACCTTGGCTTTCATCTCTTCAAGTGCACTTTTGGTGTCTTCAAGTTCTTTGGACACTGAGCTGAACTGAAGAGAAAATGAGTGTGTCACACAGTGTAAGTGCATTTCTTAGTGATTTCAAAATTATCGGCATGGTCCACAGATTGTGTGTCTAAAATTGATTTAAAATAATTAATATTCAAGAATTTATTAATGATAAAGCTAATCACAAATTAAGAAACCTTTTCTTCTGCAGCAGTGGCAAGCTTGGTCTGTGCTGTCAACTTTCCCTTCAGTGTCTTCAACTCTTGCTGAAGGTCTTTCACTTGTTTTGTTTTGGAAGTCACTTGGCCATGAAGAGACTTGTTCTTGCTCTCGAGGGAAATTGATTGGTTGCTGATGGCTTCTAATTCCCTGTTCAAATTCTCATTCTGAACAAAATATGAAAATTGACATTGTTTTAGAAATTTAGGCATGTGCTTTGTGTTATACACACCCACACGTACGGCATTGAACTTTCAAGCTTTAAAAATAAATGGTGAAATGTTAGGATAAAAACCAAATCCACCTGTCAGCAAAGGTGAGATTACATCCATGATTTAGCATAACAGGTAAAGAAAGTGCCACTGGCCCTTACAACAAGACTCCTTAAAAGTACTTGCATGACTTGTTTTAAATATATTTCCCAAATCAAAGGTTCTTCAAACAAATATATTGAAGTAATTAAATGAGAGTTATACATAATAAGCTTGGAGAGATCCTGCTTAATTTATTTAGATTATTCAGCATCTATCTTTTTTCAACATACTTTGATTTTTACTTCATGTAGTTCTTGGGCTGTGTTCAGTTCTCGCTCTGTGTGTGTTTCTCTAAGAATGTTAATCTCTTCTTCAAGATCTTTGGTTTTCTGACCAGAAGCCTCCAGCATTGTCTTTCCCTCTTTAGCTGTTTCTTGCAGAGTCTGGCAACAAGAAAGAAATAGAAACTTATTTCATGTAATGACATGTGACATATTCATAGTACCGGTAACAAGGATCTCTAAATTGCAGCTGTAGTGGAAGAACTGCTCCCTACCTCAAGATTTTTCCTAAGCTCCTGCATCTGCTCCTCCTTGATCAACAGCTTACCCTCCAAAGATTTGCTCTCAGCTTCTGCGGTCTTGAGGGACTCAGAAAGTTTCACATTTTCTTCTCTTTGAAATGAAAAATGAAGACAAGAGATTTCATTCTTGGGTTCAAACATAATTGATTACAGAAGGCATTTCTAAATAAACCAACCTGCATGCACACCTGTCTGCAATTTAACTACAAGAAGAAGTTAAGAACCGGAAGTCCTTTCCCACAAATGACTACATATATATGTGGACTTTAAAAATACTGAGGTTACCGTTCAGCCTGATTCTGTTGCTTGATGGAGTCCACCTTTTCACAGGATGCTTGCTCTCTTTCTAGTACAACTTTGAGTTCATCTTTCAAGCCATCAATTTCTCCCTAATTCAAATTTTGATTAAAAGATAACCCTGAATGTTAATAAACCCCAGCATTGTGCATGCTCTTGGGCCTGTGAATATAATTCACAACAAAAGTTATTTGAAAAAAGAAAGAGGGAAACACAGGAGTTTCACTCCATTTCATGTTTCCTAGTAAAACATCAAATCAATGTGGTAGCTCAGTGTCATGTATACTATGTTTTAAATGGTTTTTATGTTCAAAATGTAACATAACCAATAGTTTTTATGGTGACTGGGCAAAAAATATCACGTATATGATAAAACGTTATTGGTACATGCTCATAGTCCAGTAAGCAAACTAAGCTTAAAGAAGGCAACATCAGTTCAGAGTTTCACCTGAAAAATGCATTAATAGCTACTGGATTACCAATTTGATCGCCAGATTTTCCCTGAGTGTTTGTGTCTCTAAGAACAACGTGTCCTTTTCACTGGTAAGTTTCTCAATGCATTCTGTCAAGCTCTGGACATTCTGCTCGAGTTCCTCAATATGATTGCTGTGGCTTTGGAGGTCCTCCTGGAGCTGGACCTGGAGCGAGGTTAATGAACAGCAGCACTTCAACGGACAATGACTTGTGGCTGACAGATTAGAAACACTCTTTATAATATGGCAAGTCAACACTGGTCATTTGATAAGTATTTATATTACCCAGCATATACACTGACGTATGACATTTAACGTCAATATGTCAAAAATAGTTTAAAATAGGGTTCTGCCAAATAGTGGTCAAATTATTAAATGTGTGCCAATTGTTTTTTAATATAGTCATGTTTCTGAACAGCAGAAGGGTTTGTGATCTACACTGACCTTTTCACTGATCAATTCTTCTTGCCTATGATTCAGATCTGTTATCTGTTTGTCTGACTGCTCCAAAACTTCAGCTTGAGTTTGGACTTTATCAACTGCCTCTGCCAAAGTCTTCTGAAGGGATGCTAATATCGAAGGCAAGAATTATATTTGATACTCAATTCATGTTCTTAATTTATTCCGTACAATTTATGACTAATATTTTGGATGTAGATCTAATGGGAAGAATTTAAAATTGAAATTTGAAAATTGGGTTTCTGTAGGAACCTTGGGAGAGGGGTAAATGGCGTATCACATACAGGACACCTACATCATTTGCACAGCAGCTCAAAGTTCAAAGCCAAAAAAATCATAAAAACCACCCTAAATTAAAACACCCAGTAACATAGAAATGGTCAACTTTCCAGGTCTGTCATTTCTCCCTCAAAAGAGAACAAAACAGGTACAAAACAAAATTTGAATGAAACGTTTCCTGGAATGATTTTCAAATATTTCCTTTGTTTTGTAATGGAAACTCAAGCTTACAGTTTTCCTTTTCGAGTTCAGCCAAATGTTGTTCTATTTCCTGTTTCTTGACAAGCATTTGCTGTATGCTGACTTCTTTCTCATCCAGTTGTCTTTCAAGATCTTTAAGCTTATATTTGTAAATGCAGTTCGGAAAGACGAAGAAATGCACTATGAGCAAATTATCACAAATAAAGAAGGAAATAAATACTACTTGGCCTGTCTTAAACAATCATTCAAGACTAGATCAGGAGAATGGACACTGATCCATTCATGTCCAATCCATTAATCATTAGATTAACAACAATTACATAAGATGAACAACAAATGATGGATGAAAAACACATGATGCTGTCCGTTTCCTTATGTTGAATTACAAATACATTTGCTTGCTTGTCATCATTTATTAAGCAGCCCAAAAAGTACACTTGAACAGGAGATTTGCATTGATTTGTCCTGACCTTCAGCTGAATTTCCCTCGTTTGGCTTATTAGTTGCTCACTGTTCTTCAGACTGGAGTCTTTTTCATTGTTCACTGCATCAAAGAGTGACACCACAAACACAGCTGTTAAATTGGTGACACAATTATATTGGGTCCTTTTGTATGCTTTAACTATGTTTTCGTGCTTTTCCCAAAGTATGCTGGGTCTGGTCTTAATTTTGGAAAGTCTGAATGTCATAATTACATTTAAACTTTGGAAGCTGATTCTTCATTGATTGGTTTTGCTTCTCGGTCTAATTCCCTGTAGGTAGTTTGTTGTTTGTTTATTTGTTGTTGTTTGTGTGGTTTTTGTTGTCCTTATTCCAATGCCGCGTGATATCATACTTACATGCCAACATCAGGTCATTCACCTTGTTCGTATGAAGCAGACTTAGATCCTTGAACATAACTCCTAATTCCTGTGGGAAAATAAACCACGAGTTATAATTACATCCATGCCTCACACTGCCTGTGATATTTGATATGATTTGAATAAAGCACACAATTGTTATCCCCTGGGATGTAAACCACAACTTGATCTAGAAAACATAGCATGTCTGTTTGGCAGTTGGCTATGGCCAAAAGATAAAACTGATTGCTCTAATATCTTATCAAATAGTTGTACTGAAATATATTGAAATAGAAAGCAAAATACTAATCATCATATGTACAGCTTTAAAAGTACAATTTATGTACTCCAAAGGGCACCCTTAATTTCACTCGCACTGAACATATGTTTTTGCAGTTTGCTAACAGGAAAACTTTCTGTCTCAGTGCATTTCCGAAACCAAACTGACCAAGTCACGAAACTACCTAGCCATTAATGAAGACTAACTCTTTTCAAGGTTGGAATAATGTTTATCAGCTAATACACAGAAAGAAAAAAGTTCTGAATTTTGAACTGCAATGAATAAATGTAAATTAATTTATTGCTAAAACTAGCATATGCTCTGCATTTTGTCAAAAATAATGTAAAGGCTTGCATACTGCATTAAATAAAACCAAACTGACAAAAAGGAAAAGTACAGCTGCACTCTGCATTAAAGCAGCTGAGGGTAGCTACTAAAGGAAGTGATCAATCTGACCACACTTCCCACTCATAATGGTCAAGGTTATGTTTTTAAACGCAATGACAGTACAGATCTATCTAAGAGGAACAAATGTAAGCTAATATTGCCCACTATGAGTCTGAAGCGGTTAATGGGGGATGCAGAAGGAAACTGAATCAGATGGAGTTGGAAAAGGGGAATTTTAATGGAATGGGGAGACGTGCAAAATCTCATTGCACGACTATAAAAAAAAACCCTGCTGACATTATTTTCAACTTATTTTAGTACAACTAAACCAAGCACAAAAGCAAAAGTAGAATATGAAGATGTGGCCTTTTTGTGGTTTATGTGATAACATTTCAACCTCACTGCAACACACCTCCAAATCCTCTATATTCTGTTTTTCCATTGTTTTGAGCTCATCTCGGTCACTTTCACACATTGCCATTCTGTCTTGCAGTTTGGTAGTATAGTCTTTTAGCAAGTTGCACATATCTCTAGTTGACTCAATCCTATAAAATGAGGCAAAGCAATTATACAGTATATTAAATCTCAACAAATATAATGTACTTTTTGTAGGCCAATTTTTCAAGCTGAGTACAAAATAGTCCTATTTTACAAACATGTTTCAAAAATGATTTTTCATGATATTCCACTCTGGCTTTTCTTTTTCAGTAAAATTCTGTACTATAAATAACGACTTACCTTTCAGAAATATCTGTTCGGTTGTCCATTTCTTCTTTCAATTTTCTGCTGAGATTTTCATTTTGGAGCTTCCGAAAGAAAAAGAAATGGCTTCAATTAGGTCAGAAATACTGGTTCCAATATCCCATTTTTCGCCCACAGTCAAAACTTTATCCCATTATTAGACTTAAACAAACTATTTAACAAAACTTAAATTTTGACAGCTATTTGTTTGTTTAGGGGTTATACATGCACCATGTACCTGTAATTCAAGGATTGACTTTTTCTGTGACTCTATTGTAATCTGTGCATCCTGAAGCTTTCTCTCCCTTTGTTTTAGATCCATCTCAGTTTGGACTTTCCAACTCCTGATCTTGTCAGCCTCTTTGTGAAGGCGTGTATGCAGCTTGCTGAGGCGGTCAGAGCTATCCAACAAGTCTGATGGCTCCTGCTGCTTCTGCATTTGTTGCTGCTGGTACTGGCGCTCCTGCATATTTGATACAGTTGCGGCTGAAGGGCATAAACTTGGTGTAATCAATAAAGATGGCCTAGCTGTACTTATTTGTTGTGGTTGAGGGCTGGAGTCCTGTAAGGTGGCAGGAGAATGATGACATATTTGTGAATTAGCAGAGTTTCATAGATTTCATTTGATTGGAGTAACTTTTAATCTCGTAGCATCCCGGGTCAAAGTTCATGGTGCTGCTTACCACTGTGCAAATTTTGTGCTAACCATGGAAAAGTTATTTAGTGTTCAGTATATTTCATGTTAAACTTTTCATGGTTGCTATGCTTAGCACAAAAGTTGTATTCCCACACATGGAGATTTCCATGATTACGTCACAAAGTTGAGCAAATTTTTCCTTGAAGGAAATTGTGCCTTTTGCCATGCTTAGTGACTATATGGTCTCCTTGAAATACATTGAGCCTGTGTAAGCATAAAGTCGTATGTTAGCAGTGCCAAGAAATAAGGCCTGGGCCTTCCAGATTTTTTAATGGCTATTGTAATTCAAATGACATCAAAATATACAGCATTATGTGCTCAGGGCTACGACAACCTTGCTTAACTTGTTCCTCATCTGGAAACCATGTGAAAATGCAAGCCATTTTGTCAATTAAAAAAGGCACTCCTGAGGTGACATATTTGATCACAAGTTACCGTACCTGTTGAACTCTGTAAAAATTGAAACTAGAACAAAGGCACAAGTAAGTTTTAATTTTGCCCAACAATACTAACACTGAATGATCACCTGAAATATTGAGGTAGCAGTACTTCTTGATGTTTCTTTATCACCAAATATAAAAAAACTGTTTGATGCATTTTGGTTCTGGGTTGTGGGTTTGAAGAATGGCTGACTCTCCACCTCATCTTGCCTTTGGGATGACAACATTCTGCCCAGATATTGAAATACTGTCAAAAAGAACACAAAAGAGCTTTCTTGAACTGTGTGTCTTAGTTAGTTTGAAGGCAGTCTAGTCATGCTAGTGACTAAACCTGCCAGTGACAGAGCCCACTGCTGTTAACTGAACTTGTAAACAACCAAATTAAACGAGGCCCTAACAGTAACAACAAAGTGACAGATTGCATTGTCAGAGGTCTTGTTAACGGTCTACATTAAACAGCAGAATTTCAGCAATGAAAATAAATTAAATAATGTTAGGCTCTAGGCCTAGGCTTCATTTTTTCAACAAGCATGACAGGTCTCTTCTCTGCCGAACACTTATTTCAGTTAATTTGTTGGGCCTCATACATGTACATATCATATCTTTACCATGATATGTTTACTTCTCCACTGTGTTTTGCAACTGTTCAAGACCAAGGCCAAACTGGATTTTAAAATTGTTGAAAATGACTGACAAATGTTGACAAGTTCAAACAACGCACAAGCCGCATTGAGAAGGCCAACAATGACAAGCACTAAGACTAGTAATGAGGTCAGATATGACACCAATCACCATGTCAAGTGATGGCTCAAAGTCAAAAGCCTACCGTTAGCCTGGTTTTGTTTAACTAGTGTTAACGTTACCAATAAGAGGAATTTTCCAGATGTGGAGGCTGATGAAGACTTACCTTTACAGTTGTTGTGTTGTGAAGATTATTTTCTGGTTATGCTTTCATGGCTTTTATTTGTCATATTTCTCGAGGGATTGGCCTACAAAGTCAATTGAACCCTACGATTTTGTTATGACGTCTGTTTAATAAAATGCATGCTGCGCAGACGATATGCTTGTTGTCCCAAAAGTTTCAGCCAATTGCAAATCTTGTAACATAATTGCGCTTTTTCTCGACAGTTATTGGTCAAAAATAATTAATTTTGGTAGTGACGGCTGTTTTATGATTTTTAAAAATGATTTCTTTTTTGAAACCTAAAAACAAATATAATTATCTATCACATAATAAGCTTAAAATACGTTTGTGGCATTGGACAGCGTGGGCAAGAAAGTACGGAGCAAAGTGGATCACCACTGCAATGTCCAACGGACCAACGGAACTTTTTGGTTTATCTGCCCACTGGCGCGAGATCGATTGTGTGCAGCGCGCGGATATTCTACTTCCGCTCTCCTGATGGCATACGGGATTTTGAAATAGGTGTGCAAATATTTATATTTATACAAGATTTTTTTAAGAATAGCAATTGGGCTAAGAAAAGACATAAAAAATGCACTATAAAGTTGGTATATACCTTTCCAGAGCATCCTTTAAAAGCCGAACAGGAAATTTGAAATTATTTTGTTATGAAGTCAGAAGCGTGTATTGCTTCCAACCCATTTTGAAAATGGTACTTACCCAATGCTAACAGTATAAAATGTTCGATCGACGACGGCACATTAAACACATGTGTTCAGTGCAGTGTGGATTTAGGCCTGGGCACGTTTGATTAAGCTCGGCGGACGCGTACTGCTCCTGTGTTAATATCTCAAAAAACCTTGTTTGCAGGCAAGGCACAAGTGACGAGGTGGAATTGACAGAGCAAATCTGAATTCGTTTTAGGAACAGCTTCTGAACAACTTTTTCGAGATACATAACAGCTGTGTCTGAGCTCCCTCTTTTTGTCCAGTCTTACGTCTACAAAACCAACACCGGATTTGGGATCGCTGTGCAACGAATCTTGTCCTGCTGCACACCCGGACCCAACCTCTCTGCCCATACGACGGCCATGGCTAGTCCAAAGAAAGTCACTCACCACCAGTGTTTGTCGTTAATCTTTTTCACAGTTGTATGTCAAGGTAAGCAACTCAGTTTAGTAAAGGAATATGCAATTTAAGTACTAACTCGTAAATTGCTTTGACACTGTCTAGACTTGACAACTTTGGACCAAAGTACATGTACATGTATGATGTAGTTGTACATGTACACTGAGTGCAATTTTATAATGTACATGCATGTACATGTAGCCTTGCTGAGGGTTAAGTTCTAGCTCTATTGTAAATGAAAGTACTATGGCTCATAAAGTAAAAGTTGTTTTATACAGTTAAACTCTGTGATGAATAAGCTTCTCAAGCTAAATCTAGCATTGGTTTTCTGTTAGGCAGTTTGGCTGTGATGTACAATGTTAACGTTTCAGCACTTTTTTAGCTAGGCCTACCTGGATAAATCATATCTAGATTTATCCTTTGGTGGGAAAAAAATGCACACAGGACACGCTGAGCACCGTCATACGCACTCCCAATGGTCTTTGCTCGTGTGCCGGGCATCTGCATAAGCTGAATTGAAAAACTTCCATCACTGTCTCTTCTTTGCTATGGGGGTTCCTAGCTTGGGGAGAAGGGAGATCTAAATTTTAACTTATGGATGCACCTTTGTAGATGACTGTGACATCATACTCGATAACTGCAGTGTTAATGTTGTAAAAATTATTGAGTTTGGAGGGAAATTTTGAGAGGAAACTGTGTTTTAACATATAGTGGATTCAAATTTGCATTAATAAGATTTAATAATAACATAACATTTTCTCATAATTTTCAATTCAAAATTTTCCCCCCAAAATAGGGTCAACGCCATAAAGAGAGCATTGCCTTTGGTTTTTCTGGGGGCTGACCATTTTTTTAAAGCCAAAATGACAGAAAACTGGGGTCCCCAAAAAACAACCCCCTAATAAGGCCCATAGAGCGGTTGTGCTTGTTGGCCTCGACAAGCGTTAACATACACAATTAGGGTAAAAAAAGTGTCAACAACTTGTAAATACGTTCTTAAGATTTAAAAGAGGATTTATCATATTCAAGAGACTGTGTAAGAAAAATTACAAATTTGCTTCCAGATTCTTGCAGGAAAACAAACAGTTTTCGTAATGCATAGGGCCTCCATCTTTCTTTTCTCTGCTGTCCACGTAAAAACAAGATGGTGGCCGGTCAGGTTGTATGGACAGGCCTGACTGAGGTCCGACTTTGTCACTCATACCGGTATTTCCACACTCAAATAACACTTTAGATAAATGTGATACAATGAATATGATATTGGGGAGACTTATCAATATTGTAAATACAATTTTGTGACAATACTAATATGCTTGGGAAAACTTGTTGATGCTTTGTTGACACTCGTTGATGCTGAGCAGCATGACCCCTATAAGAGAGGCAGAATGAGGAACTTCGCAGCTCTAGCCTAGGGATCATTGATGAGGGTTACAGTCACAGACTCGCAGTGGATAGTTGGGAAGGATGCTGTAGTTCAGTGTAAGAATACCACTACTGCTTGCATTCAGAGTCCTGACAGGACCAAATACGAGTACTGTGGTGTTTCAGGTTTAACAAGCTTACATGTGTGCCTACCAGTATATAAACTAAACTGTGGTGTACACTGTACATGTACCTTTTCAAATGAAACCTTATTAAAACTCTTGAGTTACTTGAAACTCTCAAAGAGAATGGGTTTGTCAAAGAGAGCCAGAAATTTTTTCCCACAGCGTACAGTACTTACAGCACATGTATATGCAGTAAACCGCATTGCATACTAACATGCATGTATTTTTAAAACATTGTTTACACTGACAGTTTGTTTACTTTGAGGTAGACTATGTATGTGACATTTTATGAAGGTTGATGTGTGCATAGTTTCTCAGTTTGCATTGCTTAGTTTGCCTTAAATAGTCTTCTCCACGGTCCTTGATTTCCAAAGATGCTTGGTTTCTATGACTAATATCGCTTTGTAAAGTGGCTTTTGTGTGAGAGAAATTGATCTTTTAATTTGGTATGCTTATCTTTTTTCCTGTAATGTTCAAAAATTAAAAGTAGAAATATTGATTCTGCACATGTGTAGGGTAGTTTGACAGATGGGCTTTTAAAACATTTATTATGATGGAAATATTGTGTTCTGTTGTACGTGTACACGTAAGTAGTCAGGTATTGTTGGTCAATTGATGTTTCACATACACCCACATTTGTAGGAGAAGAACTGGTATCATGAGTTTAATGTTGCAGTCCTTAGATATCTGAGAGTGGCATGAAATGAGTAAGATCTGCATGTACATGTATTGTTATTTATGCCAGGGGTGGTAAACTTGCACAAACATTCTTTTACGAAGAAAGTTCACTTGGGTACTATTTGTCAATGTGCCTTACAGTCACAGCAAGTGCTTGCCTTTACTGGAAACTCTATCAGTTAGTGCAAATTTCAGTCAAAACATACCAGTTGGAATGATCAAAATGTCTAAATTACAACGAGGAAAGTGTACTGTCAGTAACAGCTCTCCAGGTACTGTAGTAAATTCAAAGGGCCTTAATAGCATTCTTGATAACCCAGGAAAACAGATAGCGGTGAACTCAGGGAGCTGTGGATTGACCTTTCGGTAATCAAATCATATCTGTCTAAGTAGGGGGTAGATTGCATATTCTCGTTTGTCCTGGCCGACATACATACATGTACATGTACCTGTAATATGTTGTTCAGTGTGCATACTGTATAGATACTGTACACGTCTGTATGGTATGTACATGTACATACTACTGTACATGTACAGGTATCTACTTTAACCTGCACAGTCTTTGGTTTCCTGTTTGTAAAGACTAAAGGTGGAAAATTAGAGATAAGAAATTTACATATACCTGCAAGTCTTCCCGTTATTTTAAGGATAAATTGTTCTTGGATTTTGGGGAAAGGGGATTGTTTTCATTCGTGACCATTTACATGTACTTGCGAAAAGCAAAACTAACGCAACACCAAACACTGTGCTTTTTAACAAGTATGGGATTCTTGACTGTCTGTGCAAGATGTAAATTAGTGTAGAGTTTTGCCTCAGACTTGAAAGCTGACACAGATTTGAAATGAGGCTGTCTATGCCTGTACTGATACTGCAGCATTTGTTGGATTTGAAACAAGTGCCAAGTGTGCATGAATTGTCCTAAGGACATTTGGCACTGCATTCCCTATGTTGGAGCCAGATTACCCTCTGAACAAGTAAACAAAACCGTAATTATAGACACACTTGGAAAGCTTTATTCGACACTACAGGCAAGGACTGAGTGATACTGGGCCCTATGGCAGTGTAGAAAAATGCAGACAGGATCCTGGAAGTTTACCTGGAAAATGTGGGCGAAAACCAAGGCCAGTCATAAACCCTCGGGTTACATTTTGTCAGTTTTCTATGGTACACACACTGGATAATACTGTTAGGCAACAACTCCAAGGATGAAAGGACAGGATTGAGAAGTTTCCTTCCCAAGGAATTGCTTCTCAAACCCAGTACAATACGTTGGAAGCTATCAGTCAGATCTGTGCAATTGTGCAGTTTTTGTTGATAATTCTGCCAACCAGTTGCCTTTCTTTCTAATTCACGGATATGGCAGATCATTTGAAAAAAAAAGGAAAGTTGTAAATTTCGTACTGGGTTGATCAATAGTGCAAAGTAATCATGCTGATTGACTGATCGTGCCCAACATACAGTATACATGGTATACACAGCAAATGATGCTCTTTCATATGGATTAAAACACTTAACATGATTTTTTTAGAGATCAAACTGTAGGCACCTGTATTGACACTAAGTGTAAATAATCCTTGTGTTTGAATTGGAGATATAAATTCAAGGAACGCTTACATCTTTCCAGATTCTTGTAGTGCTTGCTTGTCCCAAGCCCCACAATAAGCATTCATGTTTGGTAGCTTTGTCCTGTGACCCACCCAAAACTCCCCTGATGCAGGTGTAGTGTGCAGGAAGACTCACTGAAATACCCACATGCTACCCCATGCTGAGTAGAAGACCACAGCCCACACACCACAAACGATTAGCCACAGAGATCCGGTAGTGGTTAACTTCGCATGGTCCAATATTTAAAAGCATCTGCTAAGGACCTGGCCCTGTACCAAAAAACTGGTGTAGAAAGTCAACAGGTTTTTTTTTTTTAGAAAATGGTTGTATACTTTATGCATGTACTAGTAGTAGCACATCAATTCTCAGTAACGTTTACTCGTTTGTTGGCAAGCAGCATATTTTTTTTTTCAGTGAAATACAACAGACACAAGAAACTACTTGTATGTTCATAACTGTTTTTTACTTGTACACAATATTCGTGTGCAAACCGGCATGAGTCCATTTTGATTCCAAATTTGAATCAAATTTCAGATGTTCAGCTATAATGAATGCCAGAAATTGGTGAATAAAAAGTCAAATGATTTATCACCACCAGCATAAGTATGGTGTAAATTATCTAAAATCCTATTTACTGTAAAAGTAACCAATCTAAAGCATTTGTGCCAAAATTATGGAGCAGACTGATTCAGGAGCTTTCTAAGACTGCTGAAATTTTTCTTCTGGTTTCACAGTTGAAATAAAATGACCATCACAATGCAACATAACATTTTTGAATTGACCAACAAAATCTATCTTGGTGCAATTGTTTTCTTTGAAATTGCCTGTAAACATAAGGAGTGATATAATGGGTAGTCGTATTTTAATTTTTTTTTCAACAGATGAATTTTTTTTTATAGAGTGAATGTACACGTACATGTATGTACAAGTTTTGTTTACTCGTGCCCATAATTGACAAGGACAGGGTCCTTTAGTCTCTTCAATTCAGACTGGAAGAATACTATATGACCATGGAACAAGGATGAGGTTTTGCGGTGCTTACAATGTATGCCCTTTTTTTATGACGTATTACGATACCCTTTGTCAATGATTGATTTTTCCCTCTTGTTTGCATTGCCTGAAACTTGAAAGAGCATTCTCTGGTGGCAATAAACCCCAATTGCGGTTCACTTCCATTCCGTCAAATGCATTTCAGTGAGTGTCTCAGCCTTGAGGAGGGCTTACTGTTGACCTTAATAACAATTCTGTGCATCGATTCATGATTGTAGGCTCTGCAACCGATTGTAAGGCAATTTGTGGACAATTTGTATTGACTGGTTTTGCATGCTGCTGGTGTCACTTGATGAATCACGCTGATGGTGACTGGCAAAGAACCAAATACCATAAATGAGGAGCTGTTTTTATTAACCAATTAGCATCTATTGTGATGAAGTTTTTGCTTGTTGATGGTATCAGTAGATTCAAATCAAAAGTAAAATTGGATTGTGTTGAAGTAAGAATCTTAGATTACTGCACATGGTGTCTCTTTGAATGCGATAGCACGGCCAATTTAGACAGGTGCAGTTTGAACTCAAATTACTTTGGCTGCCAAGCCCTGAGACTTCAGGGAATCAACCATGTACATGTAGGGTGCATTTGAAGCTCCATGGGAAAACCAGTCATTGGTATTAATTGATTTACAGCAAGTTAATATACATGTATGCATACATGTATGTTCCCATGATACATGTATGACTGCAGTCCACCTCTGCACTTTGTGCTGCCAAGTGTTATACAATGTACACGTAATTGGACAGAATCAATACCAGCAGAAAGATTTGCTTTCATAAGTGAAAGTTTACCTTTGGAGTTCAATAGATCAGTATTTTTTATCTGCTTGTTATCTTGGAGTCAAAGGATTACCATAACAAGAGGTTGTGTTGTCAGTTTCATGGGTGTAGATTTAGGGTCACCCCTTCCATTTCATTCCATTCCATTCTATTCTTCACTGTGTCAGGTTAAATAAACATTCCATAAATTTCGGGAGAAAACAATTTTTACCTTGCAAAGTTATTAATATTAGGGACATACACACTCCATGTACAATGTACATGTACATTTACCAGTAAGGTAGGTAGCCTTGAATTAAATCTGTTTAAACCTGTTTTATAACAAGGATAGTGACATATTTTCAACCTGCACCATCTCTGACGATGTTGTACAACTAGACCTGGTCATTCGATAGTCCCACGTTGAGATGAGAAAAGTTTGGCTCGCTTCATTCTCTTACCGTTTATAATCACTCTCACTATACCAACATATTTGCCAGGTCTTGTATCTTTTGACCACCAAAATTATCTTTAAGTTTGGCTGCATCAAAAATTTATAATGAGTACGATATGTTCGTTGCAAACGTCATGTTTGACAGAATTTTGATCACGTTCGAGAATTTTGACAGAAACTGCATGACGTTCGAGAATGCCAAAATTCTCTCACATTTAGTGCTCAAAAATTCCATGTACGATTTTCATTTTGCCGGTTGTTTTGGAGATAATTCCACTGAAAATAAAATTGAAATTAATAACTTTGAGCATTAGATTTTCATCATGAATTGTATTTTATGTCTTGAATGTCATTTTTTTGCAAACGTTATTCAGAATGACGGATTTTCTTTTGAGAAAAATTGTTCCGAAGAGAAAAATTGGGGAGTGTCGCCATTCCGTGGAAGGGCTCATGAATATCTAATAAAAAAGAGGGCGCACTATCTGGGTTGATGTCAATTGTCAAACAGGCCATGATGCAGCAAAATGTTTCTCTAACGTCACCGCGAGAGATTGATGGAAGCCGTAAAATCGCCACGATCGGTATTTTGGACTGCTGTTTTCGAGAACATACTTGAAGATGTATTTTTGCGTTGGGAAGATGTTGATTATATAATCAACATCTTCCTAACGCAAAAATACATCTTGAAAATAGTTCGCGATACCCGCTGCTTCATTTGACTCGGACCGGCCAGCCGACCCCGGCAAGCTCGGT
>NW_019091362.1:8286160-8369004 GCF_001949145.1 Acanthaster planci
CGTTGGGTACGGGCAAACCGTTATATATAACATACTTGAAGAAAATGTGAGCGGTCCAGTCGTAAAAGGATGATGGTTTGGGGGTGCTTTTTTGCACTCTTTTTTAAAGCTTGTGTTGTACATCGATATATGGATTTTACTCGCTTTTTTTGCAGTCAGTTATTTTTACACTAATGACAGAATCGAATGACATTCGCGACTGCCGACTTCAGGACCCGATTAATTGTAAGAGGTACTTTTTAATTTCGTGATTATGGTTTTAATATGTGTAAATATTATCACCTTTCACCAAATATAAATCTGTGTAAAATAACCTCGGGGATTATCACTCCTCAATAAATTCTATTGGCTCGGATTTAAAGAAGGAGTTCATGTCCCTCAAAATTGCTAATGTTCGAGACTTTAAATAACTCCCATTAAGTTGAAAGGTTGACACAGTCATCATTGTTCCAGATATCAGCCATGACTTCCCTCATTACATCAAACATTGGGAATTAATTCACTGCTGTTCACTTCAGGAAAAATGAAACCCCAAAGTCGAACATTATCTAATGGTCCATATTTTGAGGAACCTGCCCTAAGTATACTGTCGTTCTGGTACCAATACATGGTACCAGTATGTGTGCCTTGGAAGCGTTTTTCAGATGAGTTTGTACTGTAAAATGGGTTACTGGTACAAGAAGAACTTGTGTGGGCAGATGGAGTGGGTGTTCAGATGAAAAGAAACATGTGCAATTGCCAGTCACCCATGCTTCCAGTCAGTCAACAAACTTAGTCATTTATCAACTTGTACAGATTTAAGAACGGACGTTAACTTCCCCAAAATGAAAGTAATGAGGCAGTGGGCAATGGCTTTCCATTATTTTCATTCTGTTACACGCAGGACTGTATATCGCATACACTGTTATGGCCCTGATGTTACCGGGTACAAGTTACATGTACATAAAATAGTGGTTTACTGCACAGCATTACGATGGATTTGAGACGATGCAGGAAGCTTTTGTATTTCTCTGCCAAGAATGCCCAGGTTATTCGGATAAAGGCCCATAGGATCAGTTTCATTTCACTTCAGTGTTGTTTTCCAGGAACAAGAGCACTCTAACTTCCAAAGCAGTATACACAAAGCAAATCTGGGATTTAACTGTCTAACATATATTCCAACTAGGCAACAGCTTTGAATCAGTCTGGATGTCAGGGTGTGTCAGTGTAGGATCAGATTCAGCCTGAGTTTGTGCTTTTCACTGTAGAGTAGTGGTGACTGCATGGTAATCTAGACAGAGTTGAGCTTTGGAGCTAGAGCTGGCTTTTTCCAGAGAAAGTGATGACCCTTGAGATCTACAATTAGAATTTTTTGAATGAAAACCAGACAAATGAGCTAGGCTTTTGTTAGTTATGTTGGCCTTTAAAACTTTGCACTTGAATAAAAATGATAAAATCCATTGGCACATTTATTGTGCTTGTGTTTTAAGACCTACAGGTAATGGGGCATACCATACTTGTTTCTTGGCATGGTTGATGGTTTATTCCTACTGTCAGTCCTCATTTCAGTTTATACATTCATTTAAAATATATTTTGGAACTCTCATTCCTCATGACATGCCAGCTGTTAAACAAAGCATGCTCTATGTCAACCACATCAGGCCAAATCTGACCCTGGAGAAGGACCTTGTGCTCTGAGTCAAGCCCCATGAAGATACCCACTTAACATTTTTTGTCCTCTCTTCTCACCATTCTCAGTTCTTAGCTATGGAGTGGACCCAGCCTTGGAGGTGAATCTACTCGAGGCAATTGCAATGACGTCAAGCGCAGCTACGGGTATTAGGCAAGTGCCAGGCTATCACAACGAAGGCCCAGCCTACAGTTTTGAAGGTACAAGTGCCAACATGCAGGGAGAGCCTGGTATTCTGAAACCCCTTTGTCATGCTGACTCACCCACCCTTCTTGAGAGCCCCATAAAATGTTTTTATTTAATGGCCTCTTGAAATTTGATAGGGAAAACCCGGAAAGTCAAAACCATGACTGAAACATTGGCAAATGAATGGCAATCTTTATCTCAGCGCTGGCCATTGACTAGAGTAGAGAGTGTGGCAGTCACGCGCAACATTCCTGAATAATTGATGGACAGCCAGTTTCACATTTGGATGGGTGCTGACAGGTGCATCTCAAATTAATAGGAACTTTACAATGGCACCGCCCCATGAGGACCGTTAAAAAATTTCATGGGGATGATGGTAACTTGTAAGGGATCCCGCAGGGTTGTCAGGCAGAAAGGTATCCCAAGTAGACAAGGCTGTCAAAAATTGATATCAGTGCAAGGCTCTTAAATGATTGATTGATTCAGGTCGATGCTTATTAATGTTTACCAGTTCCTCATCATCACAACCGGACTAAGATTCATGTAGACCTTCTGTTTCTGCAGTCTTGTAACATGTGTACTTGCTTTGATAAGATGAGTCATACTGCTAATTTATCTTTTCTCAGAAAAGCTGTCTGATTCCCCTCTCTAGTCCCATTACCTTGCATTCTCGTTATATATTTAAAAAATTTTCTTTATCTTTAAACTGTGATATAACTAGTATATGAACGTGTACATGTTTATCCAAAGTGTGAGATACATGTATGGGCAATTTCCTCAAATAAAAATAACCCTTAAAGACTCTGTTTGGAGTTAACTTTGAATTTTGTCAACTCGGTTTAATTACTTGCTTGGTATATTTTATTCATTTTTGTTCAAGGAGGGGACAGAACTCTACAAGTTCCAGAAGAATTCTTTGACAAAACCAAAAAACTCCTGGCTGCCACTACGGACTTCACCATTTTAGCAACAGTGAAGCAGCTGAAGAGAAACACGGCCAGCCTGGTATCGATAACAGCTGGCAGGGCAAGGTGAATACTTCCTATCTCTTGAAGAAAGAGTCTGTCCTTGCACGGACAGATGATCAGCCACCGCTGGTGCATATGTACTCTCTCTACTTTGGTTTTCATGTCATGTGCGTGTTGTGTACTTTTTGATTGCCCTGAATTACTGAAAGTGCAGCTGAACTGTGATCGGTGCATGCGTGATCTATGTATTTTCATCCAGTTCATTAAGTGGAAGCCACTACTGAGGATTCTTAATCATATTGAGGTGCCACTGTGTAGTGACATAGCCAGGAGCTTGCTCTGTGGTAGCAATGGATCCCCTTGATAGTATCGGCTAGTTGGCATATACTGAAAACATGCAGTTGTGTATGTGTAATGTGTGGTTTTAGAAACTAGTTCTTTCCTTATTGTGCTGACATAAATCAGTTTGACTGTAGATCCAACATCAATAACATTCTTTGTGTAGTGATGCATTCTGAAACATGAATACCAAATGATGCAGTCACTGGATATGAGTCATGACTGTTTCTGTTTTTTGTAACATTAGTACCTTGGCGAACACTGTGTTCGACACGACATCCTTCCGCAATGATTCCAGGTAATAAAAAAGTGTGCTAAGACAGAAGAACTTTCTGTGGAAAAACTTACAGACATCATTTTATACACTTTTCCTCCTCTCCCGTCAAAAATCATGTTTCACATTTACGCCTTCAGTTTGCATTCTATTGCTGATTCAGTCAACCTGCAAAAATAATCAATTTGTCACATGTTTTTTCTATTAAGATGCATGTTCCTTGTGTAACCAAGATTCACCAATAATACCAGGTTGTGGTGCCAGAAAATCATTCTGCCAGAGCTGTCCAACTGTTCGACTTGTTGGAAACACTTGGCCTATTGTCTGTAACCTTCTGCTGTTATATCCTCATTCCACCAATTCACAATTCTCCTGCGTGCAAGAGTTACCATTTTGTGGGCTGATAAAGTTTCAAGGTTCTGATAAGTGCATTCCTCTTAAGTTGACCAGCTGCTCGCTGATGTTTCCGGCTAGAAATCAAGTCAATCGGTGTCAACCTTGGATTCTTCCTTTCAAGCTGAACTTTTCTTCCATTGAAAGGCAAAGCCAGCTTTGATGCATACATTTGCACCTCCTGCTCTTACATGTATTCTGCATGTTTATTGGGTTCGATAAGCTGCGATATATTTGTCAACACTGGGAACTCTCTCTGTTGCAGTTTTGTCTAAGAGTTGCTTTTCACGCATGATGCTGCATTAGATCATCTTTGTCATTCCCTTCATTACTTTGGATGCTGATTTAAAAATTGCACTCTCCATCTAAGTAAATGTAAAAATCTACTCAAATCACGTATAAAAGTAACTATTCAAATTTCAAGGCAATACACCAGACATGTAAATAAGGAAAAGTTGCATTGAATGAAAGATTTAAGAGTTGTGTAAAAGTGTCAGGTTAATTACTTTAAACCAAGCTGTATGTGTATAGTATATGTACATGTGGTTAGTTCCGAGTTTGCAAAGTCCCATGAAGCACCCAATAAACTTAAAGTTGCATTTCTGAAGTTGTATTGTCATATTACTACTCAGACACAGAGTCAGCCTCTTTAAAATTGACAGCATTGACAGACATTGTGGGTTACTACCTTTAATATCTGTATTAATCATGTAATTTCATCTTACCCTGCGGCTGTGCCGTTTACAGATTCATGGAGCTCTTCATGAGCACGAGGAACAACGAGATCCGTTTCTACTACCAGCACGACGGCAAGGTCATGCAGGAGTCCTTTGACATTGAGGAGACTATGTCTGACCGCTGGGCCCGCATCGCACTCAGCGTCAGCGGGACGCACGTCCGGCTATTTTACGACTGCAAGGAGGTGGACTCGCGTTACATCCCCCAGCCTGACCTGCGGATGGCAGATGCAGAGCTAGCTATGTGGATCGGGCAGAGGGGACCAGACAAGACTTACTTCAGGGTAAGGAGAAAAAATTAGCAGCTTAGGAGTTGGTAATCATAGCAGTAGAAGGGTAATTCCAGAAATTACATGTAGGGGTCTCTTGTTTTTCGTGTCCCTGTAACATGTGACATATGATTTTGTAAGTTCAGAGTGCATTTTCTAATTTCCAAGAGTGATGAATCAATGCAAGTTACCTGCCAAATAAATAGTACATCCAACAAAGTTGTGTAATTTTTTTTATTCAATTTATTCATTGAAAAGTAATTTGATTTTAAAACACAGATTTTAGATTGTCAAGTAACAAGCAATCCCTGATTAGACTTTATGCTGAAGTTATTTCTCAGATACATCGTCGATCACACCACGATCTGACCTATCTCAATTTTTGACGAATTTCGGTTTTTAGCATATTCTTGTTCTGCATGACTGAATCTCTATTTTCTGAAACTTTCAAACTTGTAGGTGCTTTAAAAAGCTAAGTAATTTCATTTGGGTAATTAAAAATGTTGACCTACCTCTCCAAATTTTAAAATGATTATTTCACGGACTGACGCATTGAGATAGGTCACTGCGTGAAACGTGTAGACAATTCCATTTTATTTCCACAAAGTGACCTATACAGTCTGGTATCTGGACCGTAAGCAATACCTGTCGTTGTCATTTGAAGTTCAGTGATTCAGAACCAGTCTTTAGCACTGTTTGGTGTCATTCGGTGGCTGAACGTTGAACCTTAATCTCAACCCAGTTTCTGTTTCTGTAAACGGCCGAGCACAAGTGTATTCCTTTTTTTTGGGGGGGGGTAATATTCGATTAAAATCGTGATTGACATTCGTACGATGGCACGAAATCCTGAGCGAGGCGTACTTGTGTATTCAGTCACTGCAACAATACTGTGGCGTCTCGTCTTTTGGAGCTGTCTACACAGTTAAAAAGAACCTAAACACAATGAACTGTAACAAGATATATTCAGTTGCCATGTTTCTGGTTAATATTGCAAAGCATGCGAAAACTTAAAGCATTGTTTGCTACATACTACACAAATAAGTACACACGACGTGAAGAAACTCGGATCGAATCTCTGTCGTCAGTGTAATTGTAGAACTCTCTTTACGTGAGCTAAGATCCTATTTATTTCATTTTTCTTTCCATTCACCCTCCCCCCCAAGTACCACTGTTCGTTTGTGTGCACTTCCCCTCAGATATTTGATATATAGCAGTGCTGGCACTCCATATCATAGAATGTTCACCAGCTGTTGCTGTATTCATAATATTTGGTCTATATCCTTGTCTAATGTCATTTGAAAGTCATTGATGTCCTTTAGAGACAGCTTTGACACTGTTAGATTTTGCACAAGTCCCTTCTACTTTCCTTTAGATTTTGCAAAGTTTTACTGTTTAGAAGCTTTTTAATCGAAAAATATAAACAAAACACAGTGAGGGAATTTTAAACGAACCTTCATATAGATCAACGTGAAAAATTCTCGTGCGCATGCGCAAACGACATAAGTCACTGTCATTCACAGAGAAATAACAATGTTTCGTTCCATGAAGTGACCCATCTGGATAGGTCACGGTTTGCGCTCATGAAATATGACAATAAAATTTTAACAAAGTGACCTATATGGTTTTGGTGCCTCATTTCGATCAAGTACTTAAAATTTTTGCCCAACAAAATATCTCATATATTAATTTAACTATCTAACTTTATTAAAATACGAAATCTGTGTCAATAAAAGTTGGTATAGTGGGGAAAATGAAAGATCCAAAACGGACCCAACTTCAAAGGCGTTTTTCTCGAAATGTAAAAAACTGAGATAGGTTAGATCGTGGTACGACCGACGACATGTACCAAAGAAAGCTTCCAAAACTGTACAAGTTGCCAAATTAGTGTTTACAATGCATATACATACATTGAATTTTGTGTGTGTATCACCATACTTTGTCTTTTCTTGGGGGGACAGGGCTCATTGCAAGACGTCAGGATAGTAGCCATGCCCCAGGGCTTCCTAGCACAGTGCCCCAGCTTAAGCCGTGACTGTCCAACCTGCGGCCAGTTCCAGGCAATGGCTGATGGAATTCAAGAACTTGAGGCCCGCATCAGGACTCTGGAACACAAGGTGTGTTAGACGGAAGACAGCTGACATTTTCTTGTTCAAGCACCAGGAAGGATCATGCCAGCCACGAATTTACTTTGTGAATGAACAGTTTGCCCTTCTTCTAAAGCTTTGAATTACCCTCAGATTCAAGTTGTCAGCTATTTTATAGTTTCTGGCAGTGTTAAAGTTGATGGCAAAACCTCTGCTGTTTGACTTGAAATTTTGTTTAAAATAAGTTTGCCAACTTGTTTTAGATTTATAAACTGTTCAAAGTTTTAAGCATATCAGTGATTTATGGACTTATTTCATCCAACTTCTGACAGCTTTTTACTGCAGAGACCCGTATTGAAGAGCTCCAGCAGTGTCCGTGTGCTAGGTCATGCGAGGTCAGTGGAGCTGTGCGTGAAGATGGTGAGACCTGGCAAGATGGTTGCACACAGTGCACATGCAGCGTAAGTGTTAAATAGAAGAAAAACAGATTTTGGGCATAATGTGTTATGAAGTACAGTGGACTGCCGCTATACCGAATATCGTGCTTGACTCCCAATAATTTGTGCCCAGAACCTACCGAACACTTGTCAGTTGCCGTCAACATGATAAAATAGTCGGTGTTTTTTTATGTTGGAAAGTGACAAGTGGCCATTATTTCCCCAAGGATTAGAAGGGAAAGCCACTAGTTGTCAACGGTATTGAATAGACACTGGTTTCTGAAACAGTTTGACAGAGCTGCCATCCCCTTATTAATGATTGTGGTGTTGCGTTCCTTGTTTTCATTGCAGAGTGGAAAGGTCAAATGTTTGCCCATCAAATGCCCCAAGCTGTACTGCAAGAATCCAGTCCATGAAGATGGCCAGTGCTGTGCCTCTTGCAAGAGTAAGCTTGCTTTCCACAATTTTTCCTGTAGACTGAGTTTTTAAGGCTGTTGATCTCATATCCTAAATTACAAACTCATCTTGATGACGTCTCTTAGATCTAGTTCCATCTCAGCTCTTCAGATTCCCAAATCGCTATAAAAAATCTACTATCCCTACATTGGCCAGAATTTTAATGTAATGCAGTAGTTTTTATGGCTAATAGTTTATCAGGAAAGATTTCCATGAGGACCACTCTGAATCTCACTTGGTTCCCTGTTGGCTCATTGAGTTTATAATGTTGTTTTGGTGGTGCTATTTCGAATCACCTCCTTTATTGGAGTTTGGCGTGTAGGGTGATCTCCCCGTATGGATCTCTTTCTCTTCCTCTTGCTTTTATATTCTTATTTTTGTATCTGGATTTTTTTATTTTAATTTTTTTAGTAATGTTGTAATATAAAGTTTAATTGATATAATTAATCGTAAAGTAAATTTGAATTGTTTTTGGCCTTTGGCCACCGCCATTCAAATTTAATAAACCATAATAAATACAAAATATTAATAACAGGCGTGAAGGGACAAACTAAGTGTAGTTGTATTGTGAGAACATTGTAAGTCAATTTAGAGCTCTTACTTATTACACCACAAAGCTGCTGAAGAGATAATATTTCCAAGAACAATTTAGCTGAGCATCAGTAATAGCCATTATGGTTTGGGTTCTTGGGTGTCTTAATCTGTCATGGGGTAAATTCCTCTCATGCCAATAGTGCTGAAAAACTGACTGTCATTTTGGGGGCCTATCAATTGAAGATGGTCATTATGAGCTCTACACTTGCAGGACTTGACTTCTGTGTTGAAGAAACTCAGTTAACCATCTGTCAAATTTTCAACTGTCCATCATCGTCGAGTTTCTGTGTTTGCATTTCTCCAAGGAAACTGCACGTCATCGGGTCTGATGTACGGTCACATGGAAGAATACCAGGAATTACGTAGCAGGGGACCTACTCAAATATGCACCACATACAAATGCATGGTGAGTTAAATAAACCTTTTTGGATTTGATCTAGTTAGATAACCAGAAAATTTATCTCGTTGACAAAGCATGTCTGAAGACCAGTCAGAGAAACCCCAAACTGCTGTGGTTTTTTTTAGGAAGTTAAGGGTTAAAATCTTTCAAACATCCACACATGCATTTTTTCAGTATTGGTACACTGTCTGAAAGTTTGTAGGTAAACGTTCTTAATTTCAACAATGTAAATCATTGAGAGATGGATTACTGTCTTACATGAAGATGCTGATTTGCATTTCTGTTTCCCTCGCATTAGGATGGTGTGGCCACAACCAGAAGCAGCAAGTTAATCCACCAGGTTTGTGCCACTCCAAACTGCCCGGCATCTGAAAGGGTCAGCGTGCCAGGTCACTGCTGTCAGTTCTGTGAAGGTAATCATCTTATTGGATTGTTGGACTTGACGGATCACCTTCAGTTAAATTCATCAGCTCCTAACACTCGACAAACCTTAACCACTTCCTGGCAGGGACTCCGGAATCGGAGACGTATGGTTTATATGTGTGGCCGGGGTCTCTGAACTCGGACAAAGGAAACAGGGCCCTGTAACAAAAGACCGTACTCTGAACAAAGGACCAGGCTGCTGGGCATTACCGACATTTTTCATTTTCAAAAGTGGTGATAATCCAGCCTTGTTTTGAAACCGTATACCAGGGTTTGGGGCATTGAGAGCGAGCGGATTACCACCGGGGACAAAAGTGCTCCACCACTGCAGCGATGAGCCACACAGCACCTCTGCATGCTAATCTGGCCCCTATTGAAAAGAGGCCAGCAGTGCACTGAGCCAGGTTCGTGAACAAAGGACAGTTATACAACACCGCACAATCTGGGCTCTGTTTACAAGGCTGCAGGCCTGGCTGAAATACTCGGGCGTCAATAAAGGTCACCTTTCAACTTAGAGTAGTGCCTAAAGATTACTTCGTGCGGCTATAAACGGCCGTTAAATGAAATGATGAATTTTTGAAGGATTTTGAAAACGAAAAAATGATAGTCATGCCGGCCCAGCATCATCAACATTGAAAAAAGCCCCGGCATGAAGTGGTTAAGGATAACCTTGTTGTACTGTGTTCAGTATTTGCATGGATGTTGAATGATGTTTTTACTTCTCTTTTCCATTGGAGAATTGCTTGGAGAATTTATTTATTCTGGTTTATTCAATTAAGATATACAGGGTAGGCAGCCACATCAGGGTCGCTGATGAAACCCCATTTACAATAATCTAAAGGCATCACACATCAGTAGAAGGGAATGGAAAATCATCAGAGTATGGAAAATGATTCATAATTAAAAAAAGGAAAAATACAAATTGTGAAAAAGTAAGTTATAAATCTCTGTTCACCAAACGGGAATAAAAAAATAAAAAAACATTGAAGACAGTTCATTCAGGACAGCTGGTGAAATGACAAATTCTCACTCCCACATACGAGTAAAAATAGAACGAATTACAAAAGTTTAGCTAAAACTGGAATTGTAGATTTCATGTATCTCTCCGCTTTACACTTTGGTACAACTAGTGTGGTCGTGGAACTGTCTCTGAGTATTCTGGCAGTTGCGTTGTTCAATTTAAGGGGTGGAAGCATATTTCTAAATCTGGGGGATTCCAAAAGTTTCCTACCAAAGTTATGCAGTAAGGTATCCCTTCTAGTTTCAAGGGTAGAAATGCCTAACACATTCAGGGCAATGGAGTAGCTGTGATACTGACGAGGGCCTAATGTAATACGACATGCACGTTTTTGTACATTTTCAATTTTATTAGCCAGTTGTTTACTTATCGAGGTATGCCAGACTGGGCTTATTGGTTGTTCAAATTTTTTTGTATGTGTGTAATGTGTAGCGACATGCAACTGTTGCAAGCTCAGGCGTTTTTGAGATGAGCCAACATCTTAAATATGACTTGGCAAGGAGAGTTCTTCAATGCATCATTTTTTGTGCATCAAAGTTTTTTTGATCACTTGACATCCCCATCCAGTAAACCTTTGTGAGCAAAGTCAGAAATGACTGACATACATTATTTGCTACTTGACACACAAATCTTATTACCTTTTGAAGTGAGGAGGCTAAAACTAGCCGTTTTTGTTGTAATAAAATTGTAGTTTGAATGAAACCGAGTCCTTTCAGCAACTTTCAGTGGACTTGGTGGAAACTGATCAAGCTCTTCCGGTGACCATTTCAGGTATGGACCACTGCAGCCTGGGCCACACCTGCCAGCCGCCCAAAGTCTGCACCAACCTCCAGACCAAGTACGCCTGCCATTGTCCCCCGGGATACACCGAGGTGAACGGCAACTGCACAGACATCGATGAGTGTGCTGGCGAAGCAGACGGTGGGCTCAACCACCACTGCCACGAGGGGACTGTATGCATGAACACGCCGGGTGGTTACCGATGTGACTGCCTACCAGGCTACTCCCGGCTGACAGACACCACATGTCAACGTAAGTAAATTCCTTTCATGTTAGTCATCAGAAAAGTTTCAGTCAAATGATAATGTGTGTCAGCAATTGATATCAGAATGTGATGACAAATGTACAATCCAGTTGAATATTTTCCTGAATTAACCCTCCTATGCTAAAGTCACTCTTTGGGTCGATTAGTCAGCTACACAAAGAAGCACAGCTGTGTCATAATTATTGTGCACTGCACCAACTGGCCCTCACAGGAATATCAGATGGCACTTTTGTGCTGCCCAACAACTGTGCCTCACTGTTTTATGTGCATAATTGTGCGGTAAATCAAATGCAGCGAAGAGGACTGCACAAAAGACCCTGTGTCTTTTTGTGCCATCAACCAACCGTATGCACATTGAACCCGTGCATATTTGTGTTCCATGTAGAAAACACATGCATAAGAGTGACTGTTGGCATTCATGCACATCTGTGCTGTTAAACCATAGGAGGGTTAAAGAATATGGACACAAGTCAAAATGGAGAGCATTTTAACTGTGTATGATGTCACTTTTGTTTTGCCTAGCAGTTTAAAAGTCAGTGCTGGAATTTGTTAGGACTGTTATCAAAGAACAAATTGATTGGTGGTATATTTTCATATTTTGCTCTATAAGCAAAGCATAACTTATGCTGCTTCCTCCTTTTCGCCTGTGTTTGCAGAAATTAACGAATGCGAAACAGGTCAGCATACTTGCCACAAGAGGGCGACATGCATAGACACTGACGGCAGCTATCAGTGTGTGTGCAGGGCAAATCACGCAGGTGATGGCAAGTCCTGCTCAGGTAAGAGATTTATTACGGTTGAGGCTCAAGATGCCCAAGTTGTGAGGTGAAGGGGTGCCATATAAAACTGTACCCTATCTGGGAAATAAACTTGTGAAATAATTTGTAAAAAAGGATGTATTTCTGCGGCAAGTAAAGAAAAAACTATTTTGTACATTTGTGTAATATAACAAGCGAAAACCATTTCCTGAAGACTGTTCAGACTAAATGCTTTCTTTTTAATTTGTTGGTTTTGGTTGGTTGGTATTATTCAATTCACTTTAGAAATAATGAGTGTTTTTATATGTCAGATTTGGTGGGAAATAACACTGTGCTTTTGTTGTTTTGATTTTCCTTTTTGTAGCTGTGTGCCGTAAACAATGCCTGAACGGTGGGATTTGTAACCAGCCTGGACAGTGTGAATGCCCACCTGGCTTCACAGGGGAACAGTGTGAAACAGGTACTTATGCTTGGAATTTAGTGCGTGATTTTTGATGGAGATAATGTGCACACTGAGTGGGTTGTTGCCATTGCCTAGACCTTTACCACGTTGAGGGGACAATTTCTTTTGTAGAGAAAGGCGAGACTGAGTTGTTGGAGTCCAAGTTTGTGTATTTGGTCCCCACAATGTCTGTATCTCAACACGCGTGTTGTCCCCAAAGCAGTGGAACAAGTACGTTTGTGCTCTTTCACAAATTCTCCTGTTGTGCATAGTTTGATACAGCATTCGATATTTGTTATATTATGAACATGAGTAAGAATTCTGCTCGTTGAATGCATTTATAGAAGAATATGACGTACAAAATTGCCTTGTGGAACTTACTGATTTCTTGTATATTTTTCTACTTCCCACATGCTTTGAACTGTACCGGGTTATCAGTAAAGACCACAATTGTAATAAGTTACTGATAACAGAAAGTTAGTAGTCATAACACCCTTGTTATTTCCTGTATTTTGTCTTTGTGGATATTGCCAAATATTTTATCCTCCCAGGCGACCTTTTCATCTCTTACAAGATCTGGAGAGGCCATTGAACTTACGAATAATTTTTCAAGCCTCTTTATCTCTTTTTTTTTCTTGCGCAGACATCAACGAGTGTGAAGTCGGAAGTCACAATTGCCAGGCCAATTCGGTCTGCATTAACCTGCCAGGGAGCTATCACTGCCAGTGTGATGTAGGCTATCAGTACGAGGAAGCAGCTGGCTGCACAGGTGGGTGTGTCTGATGGTCACTCTGTGGGGGGGTCATTGTTTGTCTTTAGGGCTGCTTCCTGTTACTGATTCCCGGTACCTAGATAGTAATTGTACCCATTTGGTGTAAAACTGGACTGCCTGACCTTAAATAGGAGGCACTTTCAATTTTGCTGTCCACTTGTGTGCCTGTGCTGCATTTATTACCATTCGAATAGATTTGCAAGTGTTCGGATTCAGATCTGTTATCTTCAGAGCTCACGTCAACTTCAAGTCTTAAGAAGTGTATTGGTTTTATTGGTTTAACCCTAACGTCCTGGCGTGTATGCAAAATTATCTTGAATTTGGAGAATTGAGGACTGGTAGGGTAATAAGGCATCCAAAGTGTGACTTCGTCTCTAGTCATCAAAACAATTCTAGGGACTTTGATTTCTCTTGGCATTATCACAAATTATATTGGGTGTGTTTAACCTTTCTAACTTGATTAAAACCTGTCCATCCGTCTTTCATGAACTGGTTGTTGAATCAAATATTGACTTAAATGCTGCAGAACAAAATGGTAACTTTTGGTTTACTTGCCTTCCCCGTAGACCTTAGTTGTCAAAATCAACAAACTTAAGATTTCCTCTGTCACATTGATGGTGCCATCACAAGAGAGTTTATTATTTATTTATTTATTATGATATCCTGACTCTTCCCCAGACATCAACGAATGCAAGGATGCCAACACCTGTGACTCCTCACGGCTCTGCAACAACCTGCCGGGCTCCTACGAGTGTCTGTGCTCGCCCTCGGGCCAGTGCTTGTCAGAGTGTGTCGTTAAGAAGAAACGGTACAGCCATGATCAATCCTGGGATAACGACCAGTGCCAGACGTGCACGTGCTCGGTAAAAAGATGGGAATTGGAATTTCGCTTATTGTGATTTAATTTAGTAGTGTAATTTATTGGTTTTTTGGGAATCTGTTTTGCACGACAATAGTTATTTTTGGTCATATTTTAAAGAAGTTTTAGGGAGCATCTAAAAAGTCTGAACACTAAAGAGTTCCACAAGCACATTGCTTCTTAAAATGAGGCATTTTCCAGAGTAGGAAACTGGTCTTCTTATGTAATCTGATGTGAGAATGTGGCAAATTCCCACTTAGAACACACAACATTCTTTAACCCGAACAGTCCCAAATCCTCCGATTTCAATATGATTTTACATACACCCTAGGGGGTTAGGGTTAAAGGAGCATTCCAGTGGGAACAGAAATGTTCCAACTTTTTTAAAAAGTTGTATTAGTGGAGTATTGGGCTGTGCTTTCATCAGCCTGAAAGTGATCTTAGCGTCCTTTAGATTGTCTTCCTCCCCTCTCCCTCATGAAAAAAAAATCAGACTTGTTTGACTTAAGCATTTCCCACTCTTACTTGTTTGGGTCTTAAAGCACGGAGTGGTCATGTGCAGGCCTAAGGAATGCGATTGTAGCAGGAAGATGTCGGACGCTGAAGACTACTGTTGCCCCGAGTGTCGGGTCTCAACCCAGTGTCTGCACCAAGAGTCGGCCACCGTGGTTTACAACGACGGTGACAGGTGGAACTACGGATGCCAGAAGTGCAGGTGTGAGGTAGGTGGATGTTGTTGATTGTTGCCGCTGTGGTCTAGCAACCATACTTGAGTGAGATTGTGCTTGTGTAGGTCATCGCTGTTCAGGGTAGCGGCCTATTCAGGGGAGGAGCCTGATGCGATTAGCCAGTAGGCGTTCATCTTTTCATTTTGGATCAGCTGATATCCCCCGTTTTTTACTTCTCATGGATGGCATTACAAATTATAAAGCACTGTACAGAATCATTTGCATTGGGAAATGTCCTCAGTTTTTGTGAGTTTGCAGTAGCATGCTTCCTCCTCTGTAATTGTCAAGAAATGACAACTACATGTATGCACAGACAGCATGGAGAGAATACAACGCAGAATTATATGCCATCATCAAAAATGGCAGACTGCTTTTTTTTTAACTGTGGGACGGGGTATGTTTGAATCAAACATGCACTACTCATCATGCATATTTACATCTTTAAATTTGTTGAAATCAGGGAAAATAAATGCTTACGTAGTAAATTCATTTGTATTTGTAGGTTTGCATTTGTCAGTATTATTTTCAAAGACGGTATGTTTCACAGGAAGTTGTCAGGTGATGGCAGAGAAAGTCCATGCTACAGTAGTACATGCAGGTTTTACATACCATACCATCCTTTCCATGTAGGCTGGTACTATACTTTGCGAGGCACCAAACTGCCCAGCCCCCAACTGCCTACAGACATACACACCAGTTGGCGAATGCTGCCCTCGTTGTCAGGTCCACGATGCATGCGACACTTTCAGCATAGCTGTGCAGGGGTCGTCGGACATGGCTGACTGTGAACACCAGGGGGCGTCCTACTCTCACAACCAGTGGTGGTTCCTGGAGGACGACCAGTGCACCGAGTGCATCTGCAGGGTGAGTTTTTACTTGTTTTGATTGGACTGGTCATTGACAGAACTCTTGTTGCACAAGTTTAATAGTCAAAAGGATCAGATTATTTGCGAGACAAATTATGTCAGTTACCTTCCCAAGACCGGGTTGAAGTCATCAGCAAAGGTCTGCTTTGACCTGTTAGCAGTGAAATTTAAACATGTGTGCAATCTTTTACCCTAGATTAGTTTAACCAAATTACATATAACAGCTTTGTTTGATGGTGGGAGGGTCCCACATTGTACAAGTTCAAGTCAACATTATGTGCGCCTATCCCCCTAATCAGGAATCTTGCTTTTGCTTTGGACTCGGTGATTGGCTTTGAGCCAGTTTCTACCTCTGTGATGTCATGTATTAGTACGGTGTTAAACATTTTACAGCAACTTTTTACTTTTTTCATTCTGTAATATTTTAAATTTAACTTATACTCTATACAGCATATTTGAAATTTTCAAACAGAATTTGTACTTTATAGATGAATAATTATTGTGATGAATTTAATTTTTTATGACTTACGTTGTTGATCCTATGAAATCGGCATGTTCAGAAAAATTTCTTCTCTGACGCATTAAACAACATAATTTTTTGGAATTTTCTGCAGAATGGCAACATATGCTGCTGGTACAACATTGCTTGCTCTCGCTAGGCTGCTGTCCTCAATCTGGAATCACACCAGATGAAGCACAGGTATTTGGGCTTGGGGCCAAGCTAAGACTTGGGGCCATTGACATGTAATGAACAGTCAGGGTCCTGGCAACAGTGTCTTCTTTGCGGGGACCAGTAATGTGTAGAAAGTTTCCCGAAACAAAAATATTTATCTGATACAATGTTTGAGTGATCACTGCCCCTCACTCTTGCTAGGGAGAGAGATCCGAGAACGTAGTCTTGATTGGTGAGATCAGGCAGGTGGTTTGTAAATAATTGTGGTATAAATGTTCGTGAGCATTCAGAGGTTTACAGTTGTTTTATTCTGTACATGTATGTATGTGTATCCAACCACAAATAACCTTGGAGGAGATAGAGGGCTAACATTGAGAGACACACTTAGCAAACTGCAGCTAGTTTATGGATTATGTGTTGTTTGCAACTTTGCATACTGATGTAGTTACCCCAAACAGTGATTAGATGTGAGCTTGAACTCTGGTGTTGATTTGCGGCACAGATTGGTGCATTAGATTTCTCAACATCATTCTGTCGACTTTCTCCGTCTCGGTGTTCTTTTAACATCTGTAGTTTATAGCCCAAAGTGATGGGTAGAGTACAGGCAGTGCCCTCGTCATGGTCTCACTATAAACTCTTGTCAATGTTTTACTCCCTGCGATTGGTCCAAGGCATTGAGAGCTTGGCCCAGTATTCTCTTTCTATTTGTAATTACTAGACTGAAATACTCAGTCATATACAGTTCCACCTCCAAGTAAATCTCAGTCTCTCCGTGAGACCCTCTCACTTTTATGATTTGCATATTTAAGATCACTCCAGCTTGTGGTTTTACTCTGAACTCTTGTATTTTCTACATCGTGATTGGTCCAAAGCACTGAGAACTTGACCAATTACCGTTCAGCCAGTATTCTTTGCATAATTGTAAACATCGCATTGGCAAATGTTCAGCTACATTCAGTTATGGTTCACACTCGAACAAATCATGCCTCTCTGTGAGGCCCTCTCACTTTTCATGATTTGTATATTATATGTCACTCCAGCTGGCGGTAGTGTTTATTTCCTACTGACACACACTTGAGTGCCATCTCTGTCAAGAACCTACACTGAATTTGATTGTGCACATCCTGTCCAACTTTAAAGTGATCACGCGCTTTCTGTTCATTGGTTCACCTGTGAAAACAATCGTGACAAAGATACTGGTCACCAGCACTGGCTGATGGGATGAAGTAATGAGATTTATCATGCGACCAAATCCCTTGAGGTTGTAAAAAAAGGAAACAGAATTCTTTGTTTGGTGTATCCCTCAAGTTTGGCATCCTGAGGAAGATGTACGTTATGCTGGTAAAAAGGTTGAGGGTACCTATTGCTTTACTTGGTGCAAGAGTCTTTAACAGGCCTGTCATTCAAGTGGCTTGAGCAACTTGCGACTCACGATTCATTTTAAGTTGTGTCATGATGTGTAAAATGCTGCGTTAGTATGATCACTGGTAATGGTAACATTTCAGGACATGTAACATTTACATTAGAAACATTCTCTGAATGAACTTACCTGCATGAAGTATCAAGAACATCTATTTTAAAGAGTATTTAATGGTGTATTTATGACGTACTTAAACCTGTGTACATTGTATATAAAAAGATAGCTACTCAAACAAGTTTTAAGGGGTATGGGCTATTCCAGTTTGAATTGTTAGGTTTTAAAGGGTAACAGAAATTGAAAACATTTACTTCACGTGAAGTATTTCAAAATGGCAATAGATACGTAACCATTTCAAAAAGATTGTAAATTTAATGTTTATATCGTTGGTTGTGACCCCAAAATGAATAAAAAATCCTGCTTTTACCTACCCACAAAAAAATTCCCTTTTGGCCATTCGCGCTCCCAGGCTGATTGGATGACATCATCGCCAGAACGCTGACATGTATAGTGTACATTGCGCACAGTACATGCAGTATCAAAAGACCACAATGTGTTTGATGTCGCTTGGCCCACAGACTGCCTAAGTTCAAGGAAGAAATTAAAAGAGACAGTCCTACCATGTATTTCTTGAACTGAGACAGTGTTTGCCTGTGGGCCAAGCTACATCAAGCACAACATGTCTGTTGCGTGAGATACTGCATGTACTGTGCGCTATATACATTGTACGTGTATCATTCTGGCAATGACATCATCCAATCAGCCAGGTCAGTGTGGACGGCCAAGAAGGGATTTTGTTCATTTGGGGTCACAATTAATGGGGCAAACATAAAATTTATGATATTTTTGAAATGGTTACGTATTTATTGTTATTTTGAAATACTTCACATGAATTAAATATTTTCAATTTCTGTTACCCTTTAAACATGCTTTATTGAACAGTTCAGTTAACAATACTGGCCAGCGCACAAAGGTATAATGTTTTTAACCCTCAAATCTTCATGCAGCACTTTAAATTTCAAAACAAGGGCAGGAAGGAAACTCCAGGCAGGTCTGCCCCCGCCACTGTGGTGGTTCAGGGAGATTTCCCCCCTCCCTTGAAAGTTAAGTAGAATGTGTGATTAGTTTTCCTGAAGTGTTCCCAACTGTCTAAGCAGATCGCACTAGATAGTCCATTGCTGCCACAACTTTGAGTTACAAGAAATGCCAAGACGTCCCACTAACGTAATTTCTTGGGTTTTGTACGCATTTTGATATATTTTTACGCCTTTATTACATGTATTTAAGTTTTAAGCATGCACAGAAGTATCGGTAAAGTTTCAGAATTAACGGTTTGTACATTTTTTTAGCTCAATATTTATACCCTGTATTCGTTGTATGATAAACATTTATGCATGTTTACACGATCAGTGCGTAAAGGCTAAAAACAGTAATAAATCGAGTAGAACTATTTATTAGATATGTTTGACTTTGACAGTTGCACCCGAAGCGACCATGAAATAAATATATTGGAACACTTGTGGTGCATATTTTGGGCTACTGGATAAATGATACCCAAACCACAGCAAGTCTTGTTTGCCAATCTGCTTCTTTTCTCTCCACTATACCTTTTTGTTTTATTGCATCAAAAATCTTCCAGGAGATGCTTATGAAATAATCTGTAGTCAAATCAATTTCATTGGAACTGCTCAACAGTAATCCCTTCATTTTCTTTCATTCATTTGCAGTGCCATTTTCCATCTGCCCAGTTTTCACGACTTGTCTCAATCACTCTTTCCCTAAAACTACATGTATTGCACCATACATGTACAATGCATATTGACCGAAAGATGTTATATATTTCTGTGCAGTGTGGAACACATTGCTATTCTGCAGAAATGTCAAGTTAGGGCCAACTTCAAAGTTAAAGGATCCATGCAACGAATTATTCTTAGCAGTATTTGTGTATCTTGTACTCTGCTTCAATGTATACAGACTGTTCGACATCCTTTTTGATTTACATGAACTGATAAGTGCTCTTTCTTAGCATTCAAAATTAATCAAGCCCTTATGGGCAAGTGAGCATTGAGATTTAGTGCCTTAGATGACATCATAGATTTTCTCATGAATATTTAAATGTGCATAATTTGCATAAAACCCAAAAAGCTCCAAAATATGGGTTAAAATTGCATAACCAGAATTAAAAATTAGGTTAATTGAAACCCACAGGTGCAGTTTTAAGGGCTTTAATAAAATATTTCTATTTCATGGTCCTTTTAAATACATGGTTAGCCAATTTCCCTTTGCCAAGTTTACTGAGAACTTCCAGGACTGGTTGGCAGAGAAATATTGATTTAGTCCTAAACGCATGTTCCAAACCGGTAACAGACAGTTCTAAATTTTGATCAAAATGCAAGGTTAGCCTCTTGCAAATGTTCTAGTACTGGCTTGAAACGTACAAAATTTGAAATGCAAGTCAGAGTAAAGTTAACAACCTTTTTATAAAAACTGGTCTGACAAACCTGTTACAGAGTTTCATACATAAGTTTTATCTTCCAAATCAAAAGCAAGTCTAACCCTTTGCACAATTGAATAGTGTCTGCAAAATTCTGAAATAAACCTTTTGTCTTAATGTTGTGAACAAATTTCCACCTGTGATTCACCAATAAGGCTAATCCCTTGCCATGTTTTAAACGTCCAAAAATGGTATGTTTTTAATACGTTATATTTGATCCCTTAATTCTAATTCTAAGAATGCAAGGTCAACCCCTTGCAAATACCAAATACGAATTTCCATTGGACAAATTTGCTTGGAGAAGCGACACAAATTCCAAATCTGCTGTTTGTAAAATTTTTCCTAAAAACTTGGTAACAATTTTAATACATAAGTTTTGACTTCCTAAATCCTCACTTGGAACACCAAATATTGGCCATAGAATGCCAAGTATGAGTCGCAATGCATTGTTAATTAACAGCTATCCTCGTCATCTTTGGCCTTAACAATTGACAAAATGTTTCAATATTTTGATGTCCTAAAGGCGATGTCCTCAAATGTAAGGTTAACCCTTCGCATGTTTGAATACTGGCTTAAAAATTCTAAAATCCACATTTGCTGGACAGTTGATCACAACAAACTAAATTTGAGTCACAGTTGGAGGTTAACATCTTGCAAATGTTGAAAAATGTCCGAAAAAGAGACAAATTTGCTAAATGTAAAGTCAAACCCTTCGCCATATTCAATATTGCCTCCTAAACAACTGTTACAAATTTTAATGCATTACTTTTGAATCTTTAAATCCTCAGTTCCAATGCAAGGTTAACCCCTTGCCAGTGTTGAATACTGGATGAGAATGTCTGAAACACAAAATCATTTGCTTAAAAGTTGTGTACAACATTCCAACTTATGAGCATCAACTACCTGGTTTAGTGATTTTGTTTAGTGACATGCCATATTTTCCCTTAAATTGGATAGCCTAGGCATTCTGGGAGAGCATTAGCAAGGTTAAACCCTTGCACATTTTTTTAATAAAAACAGAGAAAATCAGAAATACACATTTGCTTGGAAGTTCTAAATCACAGTCAAATAATGTAATATTGCCAATTTTAGTGTTATAATGGCTTCGTCCTGCAAATGTTCTACTTTTCTCACCATTTACTTCATGGTTACACACGGCACTATTTCCTGATTTTTAACTTTGTGCACCACCTTGAAGCCAGAAAAGATTGGCATTTCTCAGCTTTGTGTGAATCGAAAACTCTCTTAGGTTATTGACGCATACCATTCTCAACTACAATACGTCCAATCTATTGCAGACCTACACATTGTACAAAAGCATAAAAAAACATGAGGAAATGGATTCTAAGCATCTAGTAAAATGCTACTCTCTACATCGAATAAACTGTGTACTTATCACAAGGACACAGACATGTTCATGTGGAATTTTGTCCCCTTGGGAGAAACTGTTTATAGCAAATGCGATATGCACTAACATAAAATAACATGAAGATATAAGGCCTAATGGCAGTTGGAATGATAGTGAACAATGTTGCTTCAATTTTTCTGGCAACAGGATCAAGAACATAAGCATATGCAATTAAAGCAATGAATGTGGTTAAAGTCATAGAAATCTAAACGAGAAAACGTGGTGGGGAAAGTAAATAAAACGAGATGAACGTGGTTGTGAACAACCACTGAGCTGTTTTGGAATTTTCTGTTAGGTGATGATGTCATCATGACGTCATAACTTTAGGAAAATTCTAAAAAACGTGTACAAAGTCAATGGGCTAAATTAAATATTGAAAAATCAATACCAAATCACATGATGATGTCATCATGACGTCATTTACTTACAATAATTCTTGTATCAGGGTCTTTGTTGGCTGTCACTTTTATAACGATCAAATATCGCAAAGCTTTCAAAATTGTGCCTTGAAAACGTGTACAAAGTCAATGAACTGAAATAAATATTGAAAATTCGACACTAAATCACATGAAGACGTCATCATGACGTCATTTCTTTAGAATCATTCTTGCATGAGGGTCTTTGTTGGCTATAACTTTGAAAGCGATCACACATTGCGAAGGTTTGAAAATAATGGCTTGAAAATGTGTACAAAGTCAATGGGAAAAAATTAAATATTCAAAAAGAAATCGCATGATGATGTCATCATCACAAATTTCTTCCAGGACCATCCTTGGATAATTGTCCAAAGACCTGCCAAGTTTAAAGTAAATCGAACATTGCAAAAGGGTAGAAGTCCTGCTCAGAACGAAAACCCATGTTATGGAATGGGATTTGATGTGGAGGAGAAAAAAAGAAAAAAAAACTAATTAACAAAAACAATATCTGTTTCGGCCGGTACCCGAAACAGCTAATAAAATGGATAGCAGCCACTGTAAAAATAGTGCAGTGAATTATTAAGAAGTTGACAAGAAGGAATTGAACAATCTTGATTCTGATATATTCAAGATAGGATTTGAAAACATTTTCAAAATTATATTCTTTTGCGGGAAAGAGCTTGGAACATTCAAGATGTCACTGACTGACTACTGTTCAGGTTGAATAAAGCAGTTACCTCCAAAGCATTTCTGTATGAAAGATATAATGAACAATATATATATACAATAATATCAAGATTCAACAGAAATTGGAATAAAGATTAAATAGGGCCAAATATATCTAGCACCTTTACCGACTGGATTTCCCAGTTTTAGTGAAATGTCTTTGGTATTTATTCTTTCCTTCAGTGACAGATATTAACACAATGTCATGATGTGGACCAATAAGAGAAGGAAACCCAATATACACTATTAGTAAAAAAACAAAAAAAATTAAGTTTAAAAAGTGCAGAAGTTTTTACATACAATTAAAAAAATTAACCAAGCTTACCACACTATGTGCTTGGAGATAAGACTACCGTACTATTCTGCATATCTCATGCAGATGTTAGACATACTTAACTATTGGTTGGCAACATTTAGATCTACTTACAGTTAAAATCTCAGCTGAGTCACAACTTGAACAATTTTGTTCAGAATTAAGTTATATTTTAATTCCTCAAACTACTGTGAACATAAGTCTGAAATGATATAAGTGGAAAATCAGTTTCAAACCTATTGTATAAAGTGCACTCTTTTTAGACTACTTGTACTTGCTGGCACGAAGTAAAAACTATAATAACTTCTACGAGACAAAACACACAGAGCACATTGGATCACTGGCATGTGAAAATAAGGATGGATGTAATTGGTCTTTAACAGGTACTTTATGTGCACACTACCTACTGCATTTTTAACTTCAACAAAGCCAAAAATCCTAACATTCCAACATCCATACTGAAATAAAATGAATCTTCACCATCTGAACCCTCACAACAAAAATTCATGGGTCTGTGATGAGCCGACAAAGTTCAGTGGTTTCCTGCTGCTAATAAATTCTGCCATTATTGAGGTTTTCTCAAAATGCGAGCAAGGTTCGTACACTACAATTACTTTGTAACAATTGTGTACATCTGTTGAACAGTCTGAATATGTCATGAAATTTTCAACCTGTAATTTTTGAACAAATATGTACTATTTCCAAGCATATAAAGGTATCGATCGTCAAAATGAGTGGAGTTCCCTGACACGTATACTGGTAGTTGGCCAAAGATAAAAATCCACACACCTTTTTTTAAAGAGGCTTGATCTGAGGTAGGATTAGTTTATTCGATATGCAAAGATACAACAGCTGGGCGGGGGAAAGGCAATTGTTTGACACACTGACTACAGGCGTAGCTGTTCACTGCCTATTCACCTGTATTCAGGCCAACTTAAATTGTCATAATGGGTCTGGGACAACGGGGATTTCCTAAGCGGTGGGTCTCCAATAAAATGATTGCAAAATTGCGTGCCAACATTTGAAAGAGTTAGGTTTGGGGTGACAGATTGTTCACACAGAAACATAGAGTTGCATGAGGTTAGGGCTGTGTGGCGAATTTCAGGTATTTATGGCTTTGTTTTGGGGGAAATCCTTCACATGAACAGCACATGCTGTGTACAATTAACAGCTCAGGAGCCCAAGTTCTGGCTCAAGTGATTTCCTGACGATTCCCTGACATCACTCAGCTAGTCAATTCTTGAATGTTGCCACTGTAATCAACATACTTTTATATAAAGGGAAATTCTACTTAGAGCTAGTTAAGATACAGGCAAAGCTGTAATGCGTCAAAGATCAGTACATGCATGTGGTATATTTGTCTCAACACTGCATCAGATCGGAAAGGGTTTCACAAATGTACACACATGAAATGTCTCGAGACAACATCTGTGATCAAGGCCACTCTGGCAAGGATGAGTGAAGAGGTACATGACCCTCTGATATTGGTAACCTGTAGCTAAAAATCAGTGTGGTTGGCCAATGTATTGTCAAAAACGTTGGGATTTTCAGGGTGGGGTGTCTCCAGAATAGGTTTGAGGCGGGCAATAACGAGAGACTTTGAAGTCTATTTATCACTTTCCAAATGGAAGGGAGGAAGAAGATTTTCATTGGTGCCTTGATGTAATGCTGTCGGGTTAAAATCACAGTTTTGGTAATTTCTGATGTTTTATTGGGGAGGGGTTTTGAGCATTGTCAGATTCCAGACTAGTCTGACCCAGAACTGTATACCGAAAGGGCCTGTTTGTTTCACACGGATCTGGATCACGATCAGTGATCATTGTACTGGTTCACATCATCCATAAGGTGAGTTTTGGTGTCTGTATACCAATGACTGATTGTGATCCAGATCCATGTAAAGCAAACACGGCCAAAGAGTAGCACCAGATTCGGATTTTGGAAACAAAATGGCTGTTTACAGTAGAGCGTGTGACTACTGTATACCAACTCTCCGTGTGCATTGGCACAAACACCTGCCACTTTGTTTTCAACTATGGTGACACTCATGTCCCAACTCTGTACAGCTCTGGTGTGACCATTATCAATAATTTGATCACATTTCTGAGCACTGTGACGAGAGGTATAGTCTACATGGAGTCTGCTGGCCGCTGCACTGTTGTAGATAGCTTGTCTGATGCTGTGCCATCCCTGTGAATCACATAAAATATTTCAAGTTAATTTTGAAAGATTAAAGTTGCCTCAAAGTAAAGCCTGCCAATCACCCATATGCTGAAAGTGCACTGTGGCTCTTTTCTGACAACTCTGCAATCCCACTGTAACAGGTGTGCAGCCTTGCTTATGCTAAGCAAATACAGAACAGCTAAACATGGTGAACACTTAAACATTCCTATTCTTCATGGAGAAATCTCAAAAGCAAAAAACACAAACACAAGAGCGAACAAATTTGTTTTTAACAAGAGGTATGAATGAATAAAAGTTCTTTTCATGCTGTGAGGGCAAAACATACCTATCACCCCCCCAAAAAAAACACACAATATTGATCCATAGTACAAACTACAATAACACAAGAACATGTTTTTTTTTTCATTTTTTCCATTTCATCCGCTCATATTATTCAAAAAGAAACTAAATACAAATACAGGATACAAGTGAAAAAAATGCATACAATTCCACTATTACAGCTACTACATGGACTTTACAGCTCACAATAATCACCATTACTAACAAGATGAAGAGATCTCATAGAAACAAAAGCACAATTTAAACTATACAGATTAAAAATGGAGACATACTTGTTATTCATTTATTAATATTTTATAATTATCATAAAATAGAGTCTCGACCAAATTCTACTATGCTACAAAATATCGTGGGAAATGATATATTTTTTCCAAAAGAACAGAAATCCCTGAAGATTTTGTCAGAAGAGATGCACGTAGCCCACAAGCACACAACACAAAACGAATCTGTGTTACAAAAAAACCAAAAAAACGGAAATCTCCTCTTGAGATCCCACAGATTCACTGACTAGGACAACACATCTCAAATTAATAAGGACCTACCAATGCACCCATGAGCTGTGAATACAAAATAGCAAAAGGGGGGAAAGTGGAAGAGTCCATGTATCTTCAATACAATCATTCAAATATAAACAGGGCTTCACATGATGATAAAATCTGAGAAGTCCATATTTTGAGGACATGTGGCTAGACGTGTTGGAAAACGGGTTGGAAATTAAAGTTATTACACACAAAGAAGTAAAATTCATTTGTCAGCATTAAATAAACTTCAGATTCAAAGGAAATTTTGAGATGGAGCGCGAAATTGAAAATCAACAAAATGTTATAATTTTGGTAAATTAGCAGGCACTTCGTATCCAAAGTCCGTGTAAGAGAGAAAGGCAAGTCCTTTTTGGTAAATATAGCCTTTGTGACCGAAAGCCCACGATATGAAAGTTAAAATAAAAAGCAAAAGATTTGTAATTTGACAACCACACGCCTCGGTGTGGTGCCAAAAATTACCACCTCTGACATAGCCCCGTTGAAATCTCAACTGAGAATATGTGGAACCAGACCAAGTTAAGCCATATTATAAAGTAAGAGCTTTTAGTCCCTCTGAAGTTCATTAAGTAATACTAACATCATTCTGCGCTCTCTTCATGTGAAAGATAACAACCATAATGTACTTCCTAAAGTTTTCCTACGGCGTATATGCCTGTGCAGAAACAAATCAGTTTGTGTAAGAATCAAGAAATTGGTGCTCAAATCTTAGCAACAGTGACTTTGAAGTTTCTGATGAAACCTTTGCAGACAGCAAGGCTACCAGACTGCACTGCCACCTACACTGATCAAGAATTGAATTTAGTGTTGCCTGCTCCTTTATGTCGAATGGAAAGAGAGAGAACATGCACTTCTCACATTATCAGTGAATTTCAGAGCCAATGGGGCATTCCCACTGACCCACATGACCAAATGTTTAGCAACCATGATTGCAGTTTAAAACTACGGCACCCCGCACCACACAAGGTGTTTGGGTACTAAGCAAGTCTTCAAAGATTTACAAAGGACAAAGAAACATGCAGAATGCAGGATCGGCATGACAACGACAAATTGATAAAGAATTCCCATTTTATTTTGCATGAATATAAGCTCTATTGTGTTGTTTACAACTTTCGGTACAAGGCAAATGCTTATCTATTGCAATGATGGCTGATCTCAGGAAAACATGTGGTCATGTGGTACTCTGACATCCTTTGATCTGTCTCTATGGGCACAAGCATGCATTAACTACAGCATTGTTTTCGTTTTCATGTTCTTTCCAAAACGCCAGTCAAAAACACCCTCTCTCTCCATTCTTCATCAAGTTGCTAGGTATAGCCTTTTCCAAGTAAGATCCTGGCGATCTACAGTTATCTCTACAAATGAAAAAAAACATGATTCCCTTTCCTCGAGATGGCAAACTGGACTTGTCTGGTGTCCTTGCTGAACACGTACCCACTTCAGCTATCCACTATTTATACCAATGTACATTTAACACCATACCCCTCGATTATGTTTCATGCTATCTACGTATTTAAAAATAAACGGTATTACTGCACATATAATTTAATGTAATTAGATAGCAAAACCATAAACAAAAAAAGCATTAGAATTATGGAAGGTTAGAGATCAATCATTTTTTCTCGCATTTACCTGAATGGAAATTTGTTCATTTTGATAGGAATTCATTCCATGAACATTTAACAGGCAAATGATCTGTACAACCCCAACATTATTCACCCTTTTATTTGCATTGTTTGCTTTAAAGTTTGCCTGAAATCATGCAAACTGCAATATTTATTAAAACCTTAGAATATATGCTACATCCCAACTACATGTACGTAATGAGGCACTAAGTAAATGTTTTCATAGTCCCTTTTCTTTTTAAAACGTACACCATTTCCTTCCTTACAGAGCAGATTTTTTTCATACTGCACAAGGGGACTTTATTTTGATCTTCAAAAAAAAAATTAGGAAAATCTTTAAAAATTCATTTTTAAAGATTTTCCTAAATTTTGGCAACCACTGATCAATGTACTCATGATGGCGTATCTCACAAACATTCATCCAAGTAATATGACGTGATGGCCAATCAGATTTGTTGAATAATCACGAACTGTAATGCCAAAGTGCACATACAATGGTATTTTATTTCTTTGAAAACTGAGGAAGCAAGACCCATTTTCTAAAATATCAAATCAAGACTGATTTATGCTTCATAGTTAAGGTTAATTTTTAATTGACAAATTTGCATGGAAACTTGATTCAACAAGTGAATATCTGAAGAGGAAATCCTAGGCTTGGCACAATTTCTACCATAATTCATGGAGGACATTCCTGTAGTGAAATACCTCCAAAAAATGGATGTTTACCAACAAGTGCAGGGCACCAGTGACCAGTTTTTGAAGTCCCCATCTCAATGTAGTGCAGTAAGAACAAAACCAACTTCATACACGTACACTACTCATGCAATGTATTTGTTTTGGATTACGGAATGAACATTTTTTAAACCAATCCTGTAATCTCAACTTCAAGTATTAAAAGAGAATGTTTACCTTTTGATATTCTCCTACAATCAGAATATAAACCAAGTCATGCAATATAAATATTACTGCATATATCAAAAATATCCTACAAGAATCTGTTGCCTTAAGACTATGATAACTCTAGGATTACATGTAGATACAACTCTGGAATAAGCTGGTCTCAAATGAAGAGCATTCTAATCAAGCTACGTGTAGCTACAAAATGTGGATGATTAACAAAGATTGGTCTTGGTGCAAGCAGGGTAGATTTTCGAACTTTACTGGTAACCACTGGGAAGAAGGAAAAATAAAAAAAGGGTGGTAAATGTAAGTGAAGGGAGCATAAACATTTCAAAAGATTACAACTTTCTAAAATAAAACAAAAAGAAAAGAAAAGAAAAGAAATTGGAGAAAATTTAGTCCTCGAAGAGTACCATCCTTACTTCAAAGTTGAAGGTAGAAATTGAGTTCCCAATTCTAAATTCACTTGGGATCTGGTGACATTTGGCACATTTTCATTTGCTGGAGGGGAGGGAGTCAGTGTATTTGCAAGGGTAGCAGTGTATGTTTGCCGAGACTTGAATGTAACTGCGCTTTACTTTAAATGCCACATGTAAATGGCTGTACAGGCTTTGCTTGGAACTGTGTATCCTAGAATGTCAGACAGAGAGGGAGTTTTTATGAATGTGTCACTTAAAAAAACACCACTTTCTTCATCCGCACTAAATTCTTCACGGCAACAGGTGTACAGCAATGATGCACAGTACTGATTTATCTTACACTGGACACACTTGCAAAAAGCAAATCTTGTATCCTTCCCCCGTTTCTCATCACAACCCATGGGATGCAACAACCAGTCCAAAATTTCTCCTTATTCACTGACTCTCACTGATCTCACTCTTACTCGATACTAGCCAACTGCAAAGTGACGCAACTGTTCATTGAGTGGACAGCGATGTTGACCAATGAGCCCAAACTATGCTGAAAGTGGGGCGAGGGCGAACTATATTGAAAATGAGAACTACCGGTACTCCTATTCATTGGACAGTACTGATACCGAGTTGGCCATCATGAATCCGTAATTTGGCAATCACTGTAGAAATTGTCTACAAACTTACAATTTGTGGGAACAAGGATGATGCAATACAGGCAATATATAGAGTATCAACCTTGTGCTCTAAAGGGTAGACCCAAATTACGGATAAAAAGTTATACCCGGTATTACATTTTACTGTTCAAATGATATTCCTGTGGTTAAAACAACATGGTCGGTATCCTACCCATTTCAGAGAGTTCATTAAGTGAAGCGGATTCAGGGAGACAGGTCCACAATGGCCGTCTGGTGAATGAAGCCCATAGGGCTGGCTTACCTTGCCGCGGCACCCTTCTCGCTGTCCGGCATCCGGCTCTGTCGCTTCTCCACGATCTCCTTTCGGGTGGCCTCCTCCAGGGCCTGCTGGGCCAGGTAGTTCTCCCGCTTGATCTGGTTCTTGATGAAGGAAGGCATGTCCGGCACTATGTAGGCCAACGCAAACTTGATGACGAAGATGACGTGCTGGAAGTCAGAAGGAGAACGGGACAAAGAAAAGAAGTATTTCTTGAACTGTGTACAAACCACGGAAACAAAACTTTGTGGATATGTCACATTTGCTCGTATTTTCCTCACTTATTTCCATGCACTTTACCAAAAAGACCTGTAGAAGTTAAAAATGAGAGAAATAAGAGAAAAGCAAAACAAGTTTACATGTTCCAGTCTTTCAAAAAACTGATCTGAAAAACGTCAGTGACAAAGAACAGTTTGCCATCAAAAAGGGGACTGTCTGCACCATTTAGTACCAGCCAAATGAAATTAGACTACACTCCAGGATCAATCCTAGTCATTCCTAGGGTCCTGACCAAATGCACATTATCATGAGGTCATGCACGATGAAAGCCATCAGTCCAACAGCTGACGAATGAAAGATGCCGGTTCTTCTTCTCAATCATTTGTCAGGTACAAATTAGCATTTAACATCCATTTTATTTCTAAGGTGCCAGTTCTACGGCAATACTCAAAAGCACTTTAAAAGTCAATTCACTATTAAAATCATGAAAATACTATGCAACAACAAAATTGAAAAAAGCAAACGAAGGTGCAAACAATCTCACTGCCCTATCCTTAGTAGCATAGTAAAACTGGACTGTAGGCTTGTTTGCAGACGTCTACTGAGGCGCACGGTATTTGTGCAACTTGATGTCTTTGCATGGCCCCTGGTGGGGGAACATGCGCTGAGCGTGTCCCCTCTTCCAAGCTCTCTAATTATCATATTTGAGGAGGTTCTCATGAGTGAAGTAGATGAAGTGCACAGGAAACTGTTTCCAAATGATTTGTTACCTCATAGATCAGGACAAGGACCAGCCGCATGGCAAAGACCTTCCAGTACTCCAGTTTCAGGTCGAAAGGAGGGTTAGGCCCTTCCACAAAGCCACGATACCTGCCAACGATTGCCGCAAAACACACAATAAATGCACATATATATCGTAGAATTTCTGAAGGCGGGGTCTGGTACCTGCACTCAGATGAATGGCAAGATGCACAGTTATGAACACAGCACAATGCGCAGAGAGTCCTGGTTCCACCTTCAAAAATGACAAGAAACCCTGCCCACACCCCTAGCCGAAGAAGCTTTGTACAAAATGTGCTTGTTTCTTCTCAGCTCAGCACACAAATGTGCCAATCAATCATTTCTGCTTTCAGAAGGCCTCTATGAATATGGCCGGAGACTTGGAATCAGACTGCACTGAATCAGGCCTGAAAGATAAAGAAAAAAAAAAGTGCTTTATACGCACTTGCAAAATGTGACGTTACCAGTGAGACCCGAGCCTTCAGGGTAAGAATTATTGCGGGGATGAGCTTCAATTTCGAAGTGGCTAGTGTTGAAGTTGGAGAGTGTCCAGTTTACGTAGCCCACCAGGGTGCCATACTCATACTTATAGACCTCACGGGGGATGAACGACGAGGTGAACGCTACGATGCAGGCCTGTGGAAACAGAGATGGGTAGCGTGGATTTAGTTAGACGTGCGAGCGGCCCGACACAAATCTGCACATGGAACTCCCGGCAGATTTTCATTCTGCAACTCAAGGGTTGCTGTAAAGGTAAATGGGGACATTATTTTGGGAAGAACGGGTCCAACCCCCAAGGATCAAATGGAGGTCATTGGATGGAGTGTTGGGATTTCTTTGAATGTGGACGGTATCGAGACAATGGGTGACATGACGTACCCACTGAGACCTACAGGTGCACAGTATCTGTAACACTAATGGTGGCAAAATTTGAGCACGAGCCATGGAGACCGGCGATTGGCCAATCTCATACCAAATTTTCTCTGGTTTTTTTTCCTTCTTTCACAGCATAATACAGAAACTAGTCACTCACGTTGGTCAGGACAGCAAAGTTGCCGACAGCAAGAAGAATAGCGTACCACGCACCTGAAAAATGAGACCAATTTGGATCAAATGAAATCATTCGTAGAGTTCCTGATCGTGCTGTTTTTTTTAACATGCGTGAACGTGCAAAGAACAGCCAAGACAAAAAAATGACACATTGTTTTGTCGGGTAAAGGGGAGACATGAAGAAACTGATTTAAGCTGAAAGCCATGCACTTCTGGTACTTTCGTAAAAATTCCTTTAGAGGCCACAATTGCACATAGGGTGTAATATCTTGAAAGTGAAACATTATGACCATGATTTGGCAGCTTTACCTAAGTATTTCTGATGTCCATGCATTTCACTTAGGAGCTATAAATGTTCGCTCCCAAGACTACTCAATGGGCCGTAATTTGCGGCACGTTATAGAAGGTTAAAAACACACAGCCCTCTTTTGCCAAGGTTTGTCTTTATTTTGTGTTTTGATAGAGATGAAGATCATCAGACTTCCCTGTGCATCTGTCCTTGATTGGTTCCTGATCTGAACAAAGGGGGGATATAGCAGGGACTTCAGGCAAGTGCTCGTGAGACACCAACGTGTGGATTGCTCACTGTAACTGGTACACATGCTTTTATGACGAAATGTGCCACAGTGTGCACAGAGGGTACAGGAAATTGCCAGCTTGGGTGGTGTGCAATTAATTCAAACAGTGCTGTAGTCGCGTCAATTACACATGTACAAGTCACTGCAAGGTGATCACATCCGTCCCAAACCATCCAGTTGCAGGTCAAGCCACCACAGGTTCATATGGACAGGTACAAAAAAGCATCCCTAAAGTCACTCTTCAACCTAGATGGCATCCACTGCATAACCGAGCCCGACACAGCACTGATGTTGGCTTGCCAGAGATGGCACCGGCATGCCCTTGACTCATAGTGAGGGAGTGGGGCCTCCCTGGGTATGGGATAGGAATGACTCACCGATGTCCTGAGCCCGGGCGGCGTAGGGGCGGCGCAGCTGAGTGACAAACTTGTAGGCGTCCAGGCGGATCTCCATGAGGTTGTTGATCAGGGCAAAGAACGGAGCCAGCGGGAATGCAGCGACAAAGATGGTGACGAAACCAAATTGGACAGCTGGGGAAGGGGAGATGTGAGACAACAAACACTGAATAAATCCTCATCAAGACTGCTAATTTCACGTCAAAATCTTGTACACGGAGGTTTTTTAAAGGTGCTTCAAGAGAGAGGTGCAAGATCAAAATGCAAACATATTTACTGCACCTTTCTGATAACATAAGGACTCTAACAATGTGTAGTTTGTGTCTTTGGAGCTTTTTGGAGTCACTGGAATGAAAACGAAACGACTGGAAAATTTCCTTATTTGTCTCCAACCCTAACCCTACAAAATTATTCATAATCTAGCCACAGGTTTGAATGATTTGGCAGGACAGAGGAAAGACAAGCACATTTGTTAGGTTCAATGCACCTGGCAGCCTCATTAAAGTTTAGGTACGAAAATGTTCCACTGCACTCCTGCACAGTAGAATAAACAAACAGATTATAGCAACTGGCAACCTCTCCAAGGTCCATCGGGCTACCCGGTACTCACCCATCTCCAGGTACTCCTTGAACAAGCCGCGAGGCCCCAGCTCTGTCAGGTCAAAGTCCTTCTCCCACTGGTCATAAGAACCCTTGCCTTCTTTCTGCTCCTTGCGGCCGGAGCGGGAACGCCAGAAATTCTTGAGTAGACTACATGAGAGAGAAGTTGAGTGCAAGCGTAAGTTATCTGATTTACATTACTCTGTTATGATGACCCCTTGGGACAGAAATAATATTCACTACGGAGAAATCATCTGACTTTCCGTGGATTTGCCATTCATTGCACTCTCAAGAATCTCATGTCTGTTTCGATATGAACTGCCAGTTATACCCACTGTCCAAAGATGCACGCATGCATGAAAACTTCAAGGTGTGCTGAATTCTCAAATGGAAGATTTTTTTGAAGTGGGGGGATGTTACTTACGGGAGGACAATTTCCATGAAGTTGTTGAAAAACTGTTTGCCGCACATGACAATGGCCAAGTTGACAAACAGTTCCTGGAGACAACCGGCTGGGTCACACTATTGATTGAAATCAATTCAATTATCAATCAAATCAATTCAATCAGTTCAGTATTCAGACACTGCAATTCTTAACTGATTTAAATAACCATTTTGTTTACCATTCCTTTTATCATTTCATCTATTTGCTCCCATTCCTGCTGTATTTGTTTCTGAGTGGTTTAAGTGGCACCAAGGAGAGCAACTTGACAGTAAGTTAGTTGGCTTTTTGGAATTCTACAGCGGTGTTGCTTAATTGTTTTTCTTGTCAATTTCTGTACATGCATGTTTGTAACTTTTACCTGCAGAAATTAATGAAATGAAATAAAAGTGGATACGTTGAAGGCAATATCAATCAAACCGGACCTTGCGTTAAAAAGCCACAGAATGCTGATGTATCAGGGTTACTGTAAAATTACTAAACGACAAAAACTCCACACAATTCAAACAAGTCTGAAACCTGCCCAAGTTTCCATGTGTAGCACCCTCACTCACACTGTCGTAATCAAACCCCTTAGGACCACCACAAGACCCCTTAAGACCGTCACAAGTCCACCTTAAGGCCTCCTGTCGGAATTCAAGTTGCAAGCTTTTCAAATAAAGCACACCAAAAACCTTCCTTTGTCACTGTTCACCCGGTGACTGCTCTTGTGACTGGTCTTGCATCTGGTCTCGAGATGGTCTCTACATTCTCATTTAGTCATTCATAAAGAGCCCTCGAAGTGCTCACCTCCTCTTGACGCATGCCAAAGATCTTGCCATAATCACTGGGATTGCCTGGAAAGCTGAGAAGTGCAGATACACAATGTGCATCGATTTACAACGCATGTAACAACAAAAGAAGAATGCAGGGACAAAAAACTGAATATGCATCAAAGAGAATTATTTGGCTAGAGAAATCTAGATACATTTGCGCAAGTAGTACAACAGGTGTACATATCTATTTATGTTTCTAATATTCCCCTCCGTAGTGTGTTTGACTCCATCACAAGTCCTTTCACAAGGCCCTTCACAGGGCCAGTCGTAAGTAACTGGGTGAACGACGAAAGCATGCTTTTGTCACAACTCATTTGAGTAGCTTGAGAATTGGCTCAAGACTGAATGACTTGAGATGGACTTGCAGGGACTTGTGATGGACTCTAACACGGCACCGATTTCCCTATTTTGGGACACTTTTTTGGGGAGGAGGAGGGATTTTTTTTTACACCCTCCTAGATAATTCTTGCATCCACTAAAACCCTTCCTTTTACAGTGCCGAGCCTCCGCTTACCTTCCCTTGAAGAAGGCCACATAGAACGAGGATGAGTAGTAGTTGACAAAGGCAAAGAAGTACATTTTGAAGGTGTAGCTGTCCTCATATTCCGTCTCGGTGCGGTGCAGCTCTGAAATATACATACGGACCCCGAAAAGCCCGTCTTGAAATTATTAACAAGTCTGACACTTTGCCACGCACTTATTTAATATAAATACCAAAAACTCGGTAAAAATGTCGTAACTGGCTACAAAACTCCTTGCTGGAGTACTTTCCATGTGGACTGTTCAATCTGGCAAGGTCTGGCTCTACTCTGGTAAGCAGGGCCAAACATCATGACAGTCAACTGTGGGAATTCCATCCTTACCCTCAACATTCCGTGCTTACAGCAATAACACAAAAATTCTGCCCTAACCATGCACACACCAAATAAAAGTTGTGGGGTTTGCAATTAATACACAAAGTACAAGTACCTCGCTAACCTGTGAAGTGCAATATCAGTGCACAATTTTCTGCTGCTGTAAGCGCAGACATTTTCTTTCGCACTGAGTAGAGCTGTAAACTTGCCTGAGAGGGCTGTAGCCGCGAATCTACTTTGGTAACACTGTGTAGGTACTTTGAACAGACAGTGAGGAGGCTTCCTGCTGTTAACATTTGCCAACATTTTTATACTACGGAACAGATAACCTTGTAATATGAACCAAGCAGGCCAGAAATGCCTGGCTCATTAAATGTTCAATATGAAAGATGCCAGGCTCTATATAGGTTCTGAATAAAAGATACCAAGCTATACAGGTTCAATACAAAATATACCGGGCTCTATACAGGTTCTATACAAAATATTCCAGGCTCTATACAGGTTCTATACAAAATATACCGGGCTCTACACAGGTTCTTCGCAACAGATACTGGGCTCTATACAGGTATACATTAAAGATACCAGGGTCTATATGAAGATGGAATGCCTTATGTGTAATGGGTCTTAAAGAAGACTATGTTCAACATGCGGTTTGAAAAGAAAAAAAACACATGGACACAGGCTCCAACCAAACTAGGCCAAGGTACTTGCAACGGTATCTAAGACAAACTGCAGCAGCCCTAGCACAACGTGCATGTCTAACGATAATTACCCAGATCAGTCAGCCAAGTTGCGATCTTGTCATAGAGCTGGATGAAACCAAAAACAAAAGACACAACTTAATTCATGACGCAGCTTTCATTTCTAGAAGACACACAAAGCGTACGCCTTAAAATATTCCCTGGATGAACTCATGCAGCCAAGGCCCCAACCTCTTCCAATCCTACAAAAGCCATTGACAAATTTAGGAGGAATTTAGCAAGCAACAAACAATGTGTATTTTATGTCAAAACTGACAAGTTAACTTTGTTCCATCAATTTTTGTCTGCACAAAAGAATGCCAACTTCGTAAGAGTGCGGAGTGCTTGATTGTTTCATGAAAACTACAGCTTGCATTCTGATTCAAGTGTGTAAAGAAACGTTTTTTGGTGTTAACGTTAAAAGTGAACTTGTAATCACTGGGAAAATAATGCTGACACGACAAGCCCCCTTTGCTGTGGGGTTTTTTTTTTTGAGGGGGTGTGTGTTTTTTCAGTGTTCCTTACGTTCTGCAGGACCATGATGACCAACAAGCTGATACAGGAGGCGGTGATGGAGGTGATGAGGGATGCCTGGGAGCTGATGAAGGCGGCACCAGATGCTGCCACCGCCGCCTTGATTGCGATACGGTAGACAATGATGCCCACCACTGCAGCCAGTACCAGGAATATCTGAGGTTACCCCAGGGGGAAAAAAGCAGGTATAACCTATTGGCATCGGGAGAATGAAGAGCCTCGCTGCAGCATGGTAAAGTGAATTTCACTGGAAACATTTCATGTCAAATCTGCTTTACTTTCATATCCCCCCGATGAAAAAACTGGCTTTAAACTGTGCCTTTCTGTCAGGTTAGGAGTTCCTTGGAAGACCCTCCCCCATAAAAAGATGGGGCTAACATGCAGGTTAATTCATTGAAAAAACCTCAAAAATAATTTGAAAATCGGATAATTTTATAAATGCTATTCAATAAAGTATAACCAACTCATTACAAACAGCCACATTTCTTTCAATAGGGTTCATATGCTTCACTGAAAAGTCCCCGTTTTCAGGCACTTTCATACAGCTTCCTCAAACTTAAGAATATATTTTACATGGTTTTTCTCACTTTTTCCTTGATTTAGATTTAAATTTATTTCATCCATAGCTAACCATTTAAAAAAAATGAGTTTAACATCAATGGCTTCTCCCAAATTTACAGAGATTAAAAACAGGAATGTTTTATTAAATGGCCACGCTTGGCCATAACATTAGAGAGTTAGTCTTCCAGTAATGAGCAGTCAGCTTGCAGTTAGTATCAATGAGGGTCCAGAAAGCAAAGCACACAAATAGGAAAATGAAACTCTGAGATGATTGTTCAGTGATAATTGACAGTTTTCCATCAAATCTATAAACAAATGTGACCTGTCACGACAAAATGAGAGTAAGGTTGCATCCCACTTTTTCCTATTTTGAGGGCTCAAAGTCACATTGAAGTGGAGGTCAATTTTTGGCTTTTTTTATATTTGGAAAGAGTGACCCATCTCCTATTTAATTCCAAATATATCACAGAATCACATATTTAAAAGTGACATTTTCTCAGCAAAGACAACAATAGTATAGTATTCATGCCTGGTCTGAATTGTTGAAACAATGTCGGGAACAAAGACGCAAAGTAGGCAGAATAATGTCACAATGTCACCTTATACTTTTATCCTTCGTGTCCCATGTATGTACATAACATTGGAAAGCTCTCTTTCTGAATAAAAAAATTCCAGTATTTCAGGTTTTGAAAATTCCAACTTTCAGCTCTTTTTGTCAGCACAGGTCACAAATGTAAGTTTCTCTCAGAAATCTTGCTTTTAGAACTTATTCATGGCATAGGCTGTGATAAAGGCAGACACAGGCTCATAACCATCTTTTTCTCTGATTTTCACAAGAGCCCTTTTGATTATAGCCAATGTGATTCTGGAAAATTGATCAAATTTCATTTCAACATAAACATTTACAAGTGCACCTGACATCATGCGCCGTAATCAAGTGTAATGTGCACATACAAATTTCTTTACACAAATATGGAGACACACAAAAAATTATCGATTGAATTTCATTTTTCTTTGTCAAAAACCCCAAATTTCCTTTTTTTTCCTTACACCTTTGAACTGTCTGAGCTTTCTGAGTTTTTTTTTGAAGTTTGATGAAAAGCACACGTAACATGTAAGGCCCTCTGAAATGTGCTTTCCCTGCTCTGCGACCTTAATTAAATTTTCAAAGATATTTTTCAGTCCTCTTCCCAAAAAATAATCACAGAGTTACAAAGAGGCCAAGAGGTCAAAAGAAAATTCCAACTTACAAAGAAGAGAACAAAACCAGCACCAGCCATGAATCTTGGGAAGCGAGTTTTGAATGTGACATAAGGTTCTTCCTCCTAACAAAGTCCACAGTTAACACAGTTCACGGAGCATGCAGAGGAGTAGGGGGAGGAGTTGCAGGTAGAGGAAGTGGGGGGAGGTGCCAGGGTTAAATAAGAAAAGGTTAGAAGGATAGAAGTCACATTCTAAAGCAGGAAACAAATAAAAAACTGTCACTGTCAAACCTCGGCCTCCTGTCTTTATCGTTGTAGACTGTGACGGTTGTGGCAAAACATTGTAAAAATGTGACGATACCAAACGTACTGAAGAACAGTGACAATAACCATCCAGTTTCTCCACCACAATGTGTTTCTTTTGCATCTCCTAAGGAATATATGTGCCAATTAATGGGAATGTCCGTCGATGGTCGAAGAGGCCACAATGCACAGGTTTGACAGTAAAAAATAAAACCAAACATAAAACCGGCATCCAGGAGTTGTCACAGGCAACACTGAAAGAGAGACAAGTGCAAGACGGTTCCACGGGTTAATCGTGTTAGTAGGGCTGTTGAGCAATAAACATGCTGTATCTGTGATTGTCATGTAAAAGCCGCTGGATCGTTTGGCAAGGAAGCCTCCTTGGTTTTGGAGCCACCTATCAATATTGAAAGTATCTCGGAGAGACAGAGCATTTTAGCAGGAGGTATTTGACCATAAGGAAGATAATGCAACACAGACACTGATGCATTAATTAACTTTTTTTTTAACAATTCCTGCTTCCCTTGTTGTGGTTTTTACAGTGTAATAAATCTAGCAAGAAAAACACATTTCTCAAAATGCTTCTCAGCCTACATGACAACCACAAAATGTGCAATCAAACATTTTACAATACACCCAACATGTGCCCAGGCATAGGGGCAGAGTGCCAGAATCCTAAGTAAAAGGTTAAAGGTTAACACTGCTTCAAGAGAGAGCAAGCGAAGGGCCCTTGCAATCAGCAAAATTATCGGTAATCACAAAAGAAACTTGTACTTTAAGAAGCAAAGCCAGCAGCATCGCAAAGTATCAGCCATGTGAGGCGGAAGAAAATCTCAAACGATTATGCAAGCATTCTGGGAGTAGTGTCATTCAGGAATTTAAAACCAAAACAAAAAGGCAGGGTATTGTGACATGAAAAAGGAGATCTCTGAAACAGCATAAACTGTCTGGCATTACGAGCGCATGATCCAGAAATGTTTCGAGTGTGCATTTGCAAAAAGCACAGAGCAAGGAAGTGTAGATGCGTCTTTTACATCAAGACTTCCTCAAAACATTCAATCAGTGAGCAAAACTACTTGAACAAAAAACTGGAAGTTTTAGATCCAGTTTTTAATGTTCAAGTAGTTTGGTTCAACTGTGTTTCATATTATATGGAGGCTGGTTAAATGCCAACCACTGAAAGTGATAATTTTTCTTTCGATTAGCATATAGCTATTTTTCAACTTCAAAAGTTAATTTGATTGGGTGTGCCAAATCAAGCAGATGATTTACTCGTTCATCATGGCCACTGCTTGATTAAATCGATCTCTTTTGAAGCTGGTGATATCTGAACCCAATTGCCCGGTGCATCAAATCTTACAGTATAACTTTCTGCCCATTTCTCCCTCTACTACTGTCTGCCAGAGAAATCCTTTCCTGCCACTATCCGCAATCTACCATCCGGCCTCTGCTCATTTTGTTTTTCAGTTAATGCACGAAGCTACTCTCACCATGAACACTATAGACAGTATAGATGCAGAGATACGTGGAAAGCGACGGCGTAGCTTGACGTAAGGCTCCGAAGTCTGGCGCCCAGCAGGTGGATTTAACAACATGAGGTCGAAAAATGATTTGCGGTGTACAGAAAAAAGATACGCTGTTAGTTAATTTCACCACCTATACTTCTCGTTCGGCGTGTCTCACCATGAACGCGATTGTCCAGACCGAGGTCATGAAACGTGGGAAACGGTGGACCAAATTCACATACGGCTCGGGCAACTGAAATCGAAGAGGTTACATTTTCAAGTGGGCTTGGACGAGAGGTTAAAAAGTCAAGAAACACAGTTTGTTTCCTACTTAGTAATAAAGGGAGGGAGGGAGGAGTGGTTAGTGAAGTGTTAACACACAAACGCCTACGTATCCATCCAGACTGGGTTGGTTTGTCTCACCATGAAGGCTATCGAAAGGGCAGACATTGTGAATCTTGGAAATCGGCGGTAAAACTTTGCATAAGGTTCAGTGAGCTAGAAAAAAGAGAGAAAAATCATCCCACAACAGGAAAAAACAGAAAAGCAATAAATAAAACCATTAAATGCCAGAAAATCTGTTCATGAACCAGTTGACATAGACTGAATGTAACAAACAGGCAAAGTTGCCTATCTCTCACTGTCGTCACCAGAATCACCAGACCAGGCAATTACCATCAATGGCATGCAATAGTTGGCCCAATGTCTTGCTTCTGCGCTCCTGGGGGTGCACTTCTGCAACCTGGTCCAATACGATTTTAAACAACCCCTGCTCTGCTCTGATCAATGGCATTAAAATTCAAAGTGCAACTCTGGACACGCACTGCGCGAGTTGAATGCCGACAATAACCTACTGCCATTTGGCCGTCACTGCAAAGGTAGGATGACACCAGGAAGCCTTCCATCTCGCACTGTAACTCTAGAATGTGGCATCACGCAATTTGACAATCAGATCAATGTTTAAAAAAAAAATGGGTCTAAAGAATGCAAGGGAAAACCGGAGAAATGACTTGATAAATCATAACACAGAGCAGCTCAGCCACGGACCTCCACTGATATGGATGTACATGTACTCTTGTTGACCTCCTAAAACACAAACAATTCAGTCGTGTGAAATGACAAACCAAGAACAAACAAATTCATTTTGCATCACTGAGTCAGGTAACTTCTTTACATGTCAAAATGGCACTGTAGATATCTTGGTAATATTTCGAAGTTGTCCAGCAATACCCATCTGTAGAGAGGTTTTCAATTCAAAACAGTTTATTTCCGCACTGTTTACAAATCAAAATACACTTCACTTTTGTCAACACTTCTTGCATATCAATTCTCAATAAAATGTACTTTTCTCATCTCAGTTTGACTGTACTTCTACAACTAATCCAAGCATCCTCCTCAATGAATTGATTTTCAAATAGAACCCAAATTATTGTGACATTTTGCCACTGAACTTTCACATCGTGAAGAATGGCAAAGAAGCTACCAAGCATCTTCTTTCAGCAATTCAGCACTGAACAATTTTCAGAATTTCTTCAGTCATTATTTTGCTTCATGTGCCCGCAATGAGATCAATCTACGACACTTTGACAATCACTACGACCAGTTTTCAGCTTCTCTGCCTCCCTCTTTGTACTCAAGACATTTCACTGGCAAGCTACCTAGGGATGTACCAGTGTGGCAGGATTGTGCTCCGTGAGAAGCAAGACAGACTCAAGGGCGGGCCAATTTTCGGCCAGGTTTGCTAAAACAGTGAGGGTAATATGATATCTCCTTGAAATGCTTCTTTCTTTGGGAGGGTACCAACTTGAAGGTTTAGGGAGCAGGACTGCACATCCCTTTCCAAAAATGTGAACATTTTTTCTCCTTGTGGAGGTTTTCAGTAGCTACTGAGCCACACTCCCTCTATTTTCTTGTCAAAATGAACAGATGCTTGTTTTGGGCAAATCGCAACATTCAACATACCTTGGTGATTGGATTGACTCTCTTATCTGGGGCAAGAGCTTCAAACTCAGGACGACAGTTTTCCTAAAAAAAAAAAGAAAAGAAAAAGTAAGTCGGACGTATCATAAAGAGAAAAAAATTAAAAAATAAAAAGACACACTTCATTGGGTCGTTTGGGGAAAATTACACACAGAGATGTAAATGAAGAACAACCCCCTCCTAACAAGAATAGGAAATCAGCCTGCACTTTCTAGTTTCTAAGGTTTGAGACAAACCTGCCAGACTTCGTAATTTAACGGGGTTCAACTATTACTCTTAATTTTAAGGGTTTTGTTAGTTGACAAGACCAGCTCCACGGCAAAATGCGGCCAGTGAAATCTCAGAAGCTTAGAGGCTTGCAAGATCGCCATGCGAGACAGGCCTCCAGTTAGGATGCCACTCATAAAGGAAGGTATCTGTACCACATGGCTTCATTTCAGCCAAGTCTGAAATGAACACTGGCTTGGAATACAGCCACAAACCACCATATTATGTCAGTGGTGAACACTGCATCCACACCCATAAAATGCTCAATTATATATGCTCAATGGCATATACAAGGGAGTGTGAGTGTATCAAGAGTTGGTCACCTCATGCTCTTCAAAACCGAAGAGGTCCCAGTCGTAGTCCAGCTCATTTTGACGACGCTTCCAGAACTCACAGAACATAGTGGCTGCAAACAAACAGAAACACAAGAACTTATCAGCACACACCCTTCAAGACTTGAAACAATGAAATTTACGGAGAAACAGATATAAAACCAGAAAAATTCATGAAGGAGAGCAGTACCAGAAGTGCCGCCACGAAAAGTAATCTTTTCAAAGTGCACTTTGACAAGAAAAAAAAATTGGCGATTATTTGTAAAGACACTTTTGAACAGAATTCATTTACAGAGGCAGAAACAACGTTGCACATTTTACAGGTTTTTTTAGTGCCTTCTTGAATTCTTGTACGTGAATAATTAGGGACATTCATTCACGGGGCTTGTAAATGCAATACGGGCAATTCACAAAAGTGCACCTCCAAGAGTTTGCGATGCGTTGACCCATCACAGGGCACACAATCAGTCGACCCAATGCGCGTTTGGATATGGTGGACCGATTTCACGCACTGTGACTGATCAATCGCCTTGCAAACTCTTGGAGGCGCGCTACTGTGAATCGACCGCATTGTGTGCACGGTACTGCAGGCACAAAATTCAATGAAGAACGGGCAATAAACAGCACAGACAATATGCTCAAGGAGGCAACTATAAAAATTAAACAATAAAAATTAAAAGGAACAATTATGAAAACTGCTCTGTTTTTAAACCTCAAGCAATACACACACATATCTCAGCTACATGTACAAACCGCTGACATGTTCATTAGCCTTGTGATAAAGATAACAATTACATTTCAAGTGACATGCACATAGTTTTCAACAGAGTCATTTCAGTTTGCCTGGCATGAGTTAGTGTCACTGGCAAATCCACTTTGCAGGACAAAGGGCCACTTCATGAGTCGAGTTAAGTGCGACTGCACGTGTACATGGGAAAACAACTGCTTGCTATACTGACCCCACAGTGACATGAACGCCGCAAAGAAGATGGTGGAGGCGTTGTCGAAGAGATACGTAAGCTGGGAGTAGAAACAGCTGGAGTCCAGGAGCCAGTAGGTGCACCGCCTGTTGCACTGGGGACACATGAGGTAAACACTCCAGTCGCTGGCTGCGCAGATCTCATTCCTGCCCCGGTCAACAGTCAAGATGCCCTCGTTAACAAGTTTTCACGAGTCTTTGCCAGAACCGTAAGACATATACATGCAGTGACTTTGGCGTTCTTTTAGCTTGAAATCTTTGGGGTGTACATGGAGTGTTTAAAATGTGTGGGTAATGTACACCAGGTGGGGTTCACCCTCTGAAGTGGGAAATTTGGTATCAAAACGGGACCACATTTTAGAATGAAAATGGGCCACATGCCATACTGTAGTGTTCTGACCTGTATGAATTCAGACCAACGCAACAGTGCTATGCACTAGGTCAAACCGGGTCTACATGTATGGCGAATAGAAATAAAATATTTCAAAGGGACAAAAACACAGGTATGGCCCACAATGCAAATTTACCTACAGATATTGGTCATTAAGTGATACAGTGGCAAGGCACAGTGGTCCCTCTGGTCCTGCAACAGGGAGTTACTTCTTTGTATTGACTCACTCAGCAACCAGCATTAGATGCCATGACTGGAGTGGCAACATACAGTGTAACTGGATGCAGGTGGAACGCACTTGTTAAAATGCCTCTTTGACCAATAAGACACTGTGATTTGCCAAAATGCCAGGAATGCGCTTGAGTGGAACGCTCTCACACTGAAGGTATCCTACTGGGATTGGGTTACACTTACACCACTGTGTCGGAAGGGAGGGAGATGCAGCCGTATATGAATACAATCAGGCCCACAATGGCTGCGTATGTCAGCATCTCAGTGTAGAAGCCCAACCAGGCAAAGTACAAACCAATCTTCTCTCCAAAGTAGTCGCTGCAAAGCCAAAGCACAAAACCCATGAATGATGTTCCCTGATTTGTTTCTTTTGAGCTGATGTGGTCATTCATTCAACCGTTAATAAGAAGAATGTCCATTGAACAATTACATACTGGTACATTCGGTCACTTTCAAGCTCCCTTTTAGAGGCAAGGTAATCATTTGTACAGCACTGCAAGTCTCGGCCAAATCAACCATCACATCCAAATCCCATTCATTTGTGCGGATTGCTGCACACGGTGACTGGAGTCTTCACTTAGATTGCAGCCAACTCATTTCTTGAACATTTTGGTAGGTTCTTGCTTCTGTTTAGTTCAGTGCAAATGATCCTAGGTGGCTTACATGACTCTCAGAACATCGATGGATGTGCGTTTTGTACACCCTCGTCAAACTTAACCCACACTGTGCCCAAAGAATAAGGCTGGGGTCAGAAATGTGTTGATTTATTAATTTTTTAACCACTTTCAACGATGGAAGAACTGCCAACGACAGGTATTGGAATTTTAAAAAAGACACATAAAATACCAGATCAAACAGGCACTAACAAAAACATAACACACTATAATTGGAATAAAACACGGTATAAATATACCTTTTTAAAACAAACTATTATATACTAAATGAGAATTATGTGGTATGGGGGTAGGAAGTTGGGTTGGGTTTGGAGGCTGGTTGGGGTGAGGGGATAGGATGAGGGTTTGAGCTGGGGGAAGGTGAGGGAATTACTGAGAAGATCTGGGCTTGATGAGAAACAAGACAAACAACAAGTGTGACATTACGAGGGAAGGAATAGCTAAAAAAAAACACAAAAAACTGGCAAAAGCAGATGGCATGAATCCAAATGGTAACAACACTTGAATAAATACATGTTGTTGGGAAATAGCCTCTAAGATGGCGGCTCCAATACTGTGATTACGATTGCCAACCATGGGAGAATCAATGCGGATGCAGTCTACCTCATCATACTGTGATGCTCTGTGACAGTTTGTTAAGTTCTCTAACAACACGTTTAATAAGAGCAGGTGAACGTAACGATACCTGATGAGATTGAGCGGCTGTTTCTTGTACCAACGGCCTGGGCGGGCCCACTCCTCATACAACAACTGAAATTTGTAGTAAAAAAATAACACTTTGATCAATGACTCGGGGGACGAAGAATGTTTATCAAAAAGGACAATGCACACCCGTGTCGTCTAAATGATGTTCTTCAAGGCTTCAAAAATTATAAATTTTTCAACAACTATGCTTGTGGATTTCAAGTAAGAGTGGTAGATTGTGCCCAAGTTACCACTTAAGTAGTATTCATGAATGATGATTTATGTGACTATTTTTCATCCGAATGTACACAAACTCAAAACATTGACACACAGGTACCAATGCAGGTGCCTGTCACACTGCATATACACAAGTGTCAGTCACATAAAATCAACACATAGGTGCCAGGAGCATATCACCTACATGTATATGGTGGAGCCAGTCACACTGCACCTACATGCAGGTGCCAGTCACACTGCACCTACATGCAAGTGCCAGTCACATTGCATCTACATGCAAGTGCCAGTCACATTGCCCTACATGCAGGTGCCTGTCACACTGCCCCTACATGGTGGTGCCAGTCACACTGCCCCTACATGCAGGCGCCAATCACACTGCATCTACATGCAGGTGCCAGTCACACTGCCCCTACATGTAGGTGCCAGTCACTGTCCCTACATGCAGGTGCCAGTCACACTGCACCTACATGCAGGTGCCAGTCACATTGCATCTATCCATTCAAGTGCCAGTCACATTGCCCTAAATGCAGGTGCCTGTCACACTGCCCCTACATGGTGGTGCCAGTCACACTGCCCCTACATGGTGGTGCCAGTCACACTGCCCCTACATGCAGGCGCCAATCACACTGCATCTACATGCAGGTGCCAGTCACACTGCCCCTACATGTAGGTGCCAGTCACTGTCCCTACATGCAGGTGCCAGTTGCACTGCACCTACATGCAGGTGCCAGTCACACACCATGGCACTTACATGTGTTTAACAAATTTAAGCGTCTTATAGGATGCCTTACATGGCGGTCGTTCGAGGGGCCATGCGTCAACATCGAGTGGTTGCTCTTGTAGTGTCCTTCATGCAGTGGGTATGCAGCCAGGTAAGAGCCATTGGCGATCATGTGTTCAATGCCTGTTGATTGATACCAGACACACAAGAACTGCATGTATTTACAGTTCTGCCGACTACAAAACACAACCAGGAACTACCAGGACTTGATGTGAAAGTAATAATACTCGATACATGTGACAGTAATACATTTTTATGGTGAAAGATGTGAGTAAACAGATTTTAATGACCAAGTTGTTCTTGTTGTAGGGCACCTATTCTGTATGGGGTCAATTTCTCCTTATGAAATCCAGGACTCACCAAACTTTGTCTTGTTGTCTGGGTCATACCGGCATTTTTCTAGGACTTCAAAAACCTATCAACAGAAACAAACGGAGGGTCACCAATCTATTTTGTCATCTATGAATTAATTATATCAGCAAACATTTGTCGATTCCACACAAAGTGCAACAACGAAATAAATGTCCCCAATCCCCAACATTTTTAACAGGCCCTTTCCTTTCGCCCCTAAAATGGTTCAAATTTAAACTATCCTCTTTTACACCATTCATTGCACCTTTTTCCACACAAATATTTCATATCAAAAGAATGGTATTGGTTTCCGCCAAAAAAAAAAATCACTGATAAGTTTTGTAAATGAATGCAAGTGCAACACATGAAAAGTCAGACATGTATCAGCCAAAAAAACAAGTTGACGCCCCAGAATCTCTTGAAAAGACAATGTGTCTGTGGTCAGACAGTTTTCAGCATTGAGTGGTTGACCCAGATCAAGTTGGATTGATAATTTACTGCTTCTTGACTCTGTGGGGGGCAAGTGCCATGCTGCAAATTGTCTGAGATATAATTTATCTGGGCAGAGACTCACCATCCTGTTTCTCTGTGACATGCTGAAGAATGTGTCTTTGTCTTCAATGATGAAACTACACATGAATGTAAAAAGAACACAAAAATAACCCGAGTAAATTGTTCATTCAGGCATTTTTGAAACTGTTAAACAGGACAAAACCCAAACTCCTAAACTTAGCTCACTATCCTTAAGAAAAATTCGATAGAAAGAACTGAATACTTTATATGGGGCTTGAATGTCAAATTTGTTAAAGAGGATTTCTGTTGTTAATACTGCAGAGGATTGGATTGAGCAGATTCAGGAAGATTCTGAACAGAAATGCTGTTAACTCTGCAATGAGTCACTTCAGTTGTAAGAAAAAGCAAAGTTATTCTAAAACAAAGCATGTGATTGTGATATTGCACCAATTAAAACATGTTCTGTGCATGTAAGTTGGTAAACGGCTGCCTAGATAGGGCAGACCTCATGTGTGCGTACTGATTTCTGGAACGACATATATGCAAAGCGAATCTGCAATATTGGCATAAAAACGTCCCTGCATGGAAATATTCACTAACATACGGGTAAGCACAGGACGGTGTACTCCCATTTCAGAAGGTGCAAATGACTGATGTCTGGGAAAAACCCACATTGAGGATGACAATATGAAGCTACTCACTCTTCCACACGGTCCCGCACAAAGGGGGCCGTGAAGTAATTGGGCTCCGGTTTGATGAACTCCTCTGAAAGGTCAAAGGGTGTAGGGATCTTCTTCAGACAGCTCATAATAGACAGGGGCTCCTCCATGTCATTGATCTATGGTAAAACAAGCAAAACCTGGTTAAAAAAACTATATGGTTCCTTTCTGACATACATCTAAACTGTCCAGGTTCAAAGGATGAAAAAACGGCATACTTTTAACACAAGACCAGTGACTACCAGCTGCAACTAGTGTGTTTGTGAACTTTTGCAACATTCTTTATTTTGAAATCTTAGTTTACTCAAAATACTGTCAGAAAAAAAAATTGAATTGGTTTTACGAACACATTATCTTACCTTGATAGGCATCTTGACTTTGAGCATTTCTGCCTGTCGAGAGAGGAATTTCCATGGAGCATGGATCTTGACAAAGACGGTGTTGCCATCGGAGGATGCCTGCCAGTCAAACAAATGTCCACAGTAAAGTCAGACCTTAGTAAGATCTTCTTTAGTAAGACAATTCAATGGATGCAAACAGTTAAAAGAAATGGTTAAACGAGACAAACAACACTCTCCTGAGCATCCCCTTCTCCCCCTGAAAAGAGCAAAACACCAACTTCCAACTTACAATAGCCACACATACCGTAAAGTACGAGTATTGGGTTTTAGTTCCGTTTCAAGTATAGTTAGTAAAAGTTAGTTTCTCAGTTACAGTGTATGTGGAAGATTCCTGACATAATGGTGTCATTTCCACATACATGAATCGTGTGCAAAAAGACAACATTCACGCCTCATGGATGAAGTCTGGGCAACTCATACAAGTGTGTTACTTTCATAAATTTGTCGATCATCTTCTTGCACATAAAATACTTTTACCCTTTTAAAAGCGATCTCAAAGAGCCTCTATATTGTGAAAACTCCACTGAAATAGTGTAAATACAATGGACATGTATTATAACTGTGGATTCATTCAAATCGTCAAGGGTGTGTGTTTTTTCAAAGTTACCCGAACATTGTAAAAGCAGGAAATATACACGTAAGATCACTCAGATCAAGACATCCTGCAAAAGCTTGAAAATAAAGAAAAGAATACATGTACATGTCAGAGACTAGTGAAAATAAATTCACGGACCACAAGAAAGTCAAGTTCAACCTGCACCAGTTAGGTTTATACAACACACTAACTCACTAAACATGTACTGTACATGTAACACATAAAGGAGCTTTGTACTGGTACATTTAGTATCCCCTTTGTGCAGCTTTAATCTTTATCCTCTCCATTAAAGCTACATGTGCGTACTTTAAATAAATAATAAACTTTTAGGTACCGGGACAGTATCAGACATATTCTTTATTTTTATTTCCTCTGGTTCAGCATAGGCTACTGGCTAGCTCAGTGGACACGTGTTTCTATAAGATGGATGCAGTATACTGTACACGTGCTTCGGCTTTAAAAAAAAGGTTAACAGTCGGGGTTAAAATGCCTGGTGCCCAGTGAACAGGAAAGCCCAGTTTATTGTGTTAACAGGTGCAGGGGAAGACATGGCTGGCACAAACAGCCACTGACAAACTGAGGACACCCACAAGTACACGTAAACCATTGTTGGACTTGGACAAGGTCAGCAATTCTGAATCAGTGAATGACTCAAAGCTTCCTGTCCCCAAACACCCACTGACAGCTCTCGATGTCGGGCACTGGGTGTGGGAGTACTTGTGCGATCATGTGCCTTGCGCCTAAACGATTCTGCTTACATGACTGCATTTGGCATATTCACACGTACAGCAATTTCGATGCTCATCTCTTTGCTTGGGAGTGGGCGTTTTTACGGGCTGAAGTTTCACAACGCCCACGTTCTCCTGCGTGCTTCATCAATAGGAAAGTATTGCTCAATTCATGTACTAGTACATGTATGCATATCACCATAGGCATATCACCTTTCAATCCATATCTACAGAATCAAGGAAAAAATGCCTTTGTGGTACTATGCATGACTGCATTTGTAACGGTTGGTACAAAGTAGAACTCCGTGAGTTCTGTACATGCAAGATACCAACAGAAAAAAAAAGAAAAGAAAGCTAAAACATGACGGCACCAGTGCTGCACTTACAACTAAAGTGCAGTGGGTACTTGTGCATGTACATGTATGTCCATGCACAAGTAAACATTGAAACAGAGTTTGTTTTCATTTTGTTACAACTCCTGCATGCAGAAGTAAGTAAAGTACAGGAAATGGAAGTGCATCGTCACCAAGCTGAAACTAAATATTGGTACATGTACATTTCAGGAAAGGTCACTGGGTAAAGTTTAGACCATCTAACTGTGATCAATGTAGCACTCTCCTATGCCTGTAAGCCAACTTGGCAACCTGTCAAGGACATGTATATAACTCAGCAAAAACCTGCCAAAGAATATCTGTCAACCATGGGCTGATCCCATACCTATGGGTCACCGTTTAGAGAACTGAAGTCCCCAAACATGAGCACTGTCCAGGCTGGGATCTTTCACCCGGTGTATGCCATAGCCAATGCATGATTGAAGCTTCCGCCGCTTGTATCTGCTACTTTCAAAGTTCCTGATTTCGGACCAACATAGAGGACACTTTTCTGACAAATTGAAGTTGAGGTGAGATCTAGATGTCCCAAAAGTACCTACGCAGTCTCAGTCATGGATTTATTGATTCACGCAAGATCCCTCAAAAAGTCAGAATTTCAAAAGAAGATCCATGCAGTTACCGGTAAACATCCCCCCTCCCCCAGAACTAGGATCGGGTAGGTGCCTGGCTGTCTGAAATATAAGACACCAGTCCCTGCTTCAAACCCACAACAACATCCCTTTTTTCCATTATTTGCCTCATTGCCAGGAGGACACACACACACATGAATATGACAATGTGCAGTGGGTAATGACTGTGCATTAATGTCACTCACGACTGACAGTACGAATTATCCCAAAAAGAAAGTACAACTGAATATCTCATGACTCAGACAAGTAAGACGGTTGCAAGCAGTAAACACAAGAACATCTAAATACCAGTTCCTTCTTTTCATGAATACTACACTGTACTTGTTTGAATCAAATCAAGAGCAATACACTGTACACAAATGTTTATCTTAGCTGAGCAGCCAAGTAAACGTGTTTTAGAATTAGTAACAAATTAATGATTTGGTAACGATTCACAGTAAAAACCACAAAGGTTATGTAAAGAGTATGTAACAAAAACTGGTACATTACACAACGAACATTTATTGGTACATCAATGCGACAGCATCCAATTCTGAACCATTCTCAGCCTCTTGAATGTTTTTAAAGTTTCTTTGATTAAATCAAATTTCAGAGAGGTTGTATTACAATGTGTACCGGTCTGGTACATGTACATCTGTGACAAACAGTACAAGTACCAATTTCAAAAAGAATAATTTACTTTCAAAGAAAAAGTGCCAAGTTTCACTTTTAGGAGCAAATTTCCAACAGTTTGAGGTTTTATTGTAATAAGTTTGCCCACAAGTTTCACGGCCACTGATTTTTTTAAGCTTACTTTAAACAACTCAGGAATCACTCGTCTTGAGAAATTGCTTGCAAACAGTTCAGAACTGGACACTCTCCCATTACCTCCGAAATACTTACGTCCAGATCATGACGGGGCTGATGGTTCATGGGATGGAAGTGGGCGAAGCAGAGAGATGATCAGTTGTTGAGAAGAGAAGAGAGCAAGAGAGAGAGAGAAGGAAGCCAACAACAGATAGCATGCAAGGAGGAAGGATTAATGCAAAGGTGGGGAAAACCCGCTGAAAAGGAAGAAAACTCAAGACATGAAAAAGCAGCATGCAAACTCTTGAGCCGGGGGTGGGAAAAGAATGCAAAATGAATGGCAAAACACTCAAAAGTAGAATCAAAACTTTATGGGCAAAAAGACAGACTTGTGTAAGAAAAAATGCATCAGTTGGAGAGAGTGAAGTTCACTACTGAGACGAATACAGCCAGCTTGGAAGGAAAAAGGAAAAAAAAAAGGCATACCGTCTTGGAAAAACTAATATTCATAAATGTTGAACACAGGGAGCAACTCTGAACTGTGATTTCTGACAATCTTTCTCAGTGACCGGTCACTACTGTATCACCAGGCACTTCCAACTTTCATACAAAAATTTCACAGTTAGACTAAAAGACATGAGAGGCCCAGTGAACAAGCCGTGCTTGGCACAAAAAAATTAGGCGGGTACAACCCACCACCCAGCCAGTCTCAAATTAAAATTCCCGGTCAGGGGGCATATGTGCTTAGCTTCAGTGTTTGTTAAGCATGGTTATTTCATGAACAGGCCATGCACAATTAATGACTTGCAAATAAAATCACCCTTATGTTTACAGGCTACATACATTCTGTACATTTTGTAAACAATGGGATTACACAATGAAGATGCCATGGAATGGATGAAATATACGTGTACAAGGGAAAGCATTATGTTATATATACAATGTACAGGTACACTGTACATGTAGCATCCTCAACAACTGTAAAAACCCTACCACTTGCGTGTTATTACATAACTGCAAATTACTTGAATGCTAAAAGGGAGGGTTGTTGGACAACATCATGTGTGCACATAAACTGTAAACTGTGCACAGACATGTACATGTACATGTTGTATGGCTACTGTACATACATGTATGTGCATAGCACAAACAAGTGCAAGTACTAATGCCCACACTGTGCAATGGTCACGCTCCAGGGGCAAAATTTGTTTTCCGAATATGTCACTTCTTTGTTTTGAAATCAGTGGCCTTGTTTTCCTTTTACCTGTAAATGTATATTCCCCTAACCATATAATGAAAAATTAATTAACAGCGGTAAATTAACAACAAAAATTCTGATTTATTTTGAGCTTCCCTCAACGACAATGAAAACAAAAAGGAATATCCTGTTATGCGACAAGCCCATGTGTATACATTCACGCAAGACAACACTGCCCTTGAGAAAAAAATTATGATGCGAGTGCACCAGATAACAGGAATGAATGTACACACTGAACATGTAGGATCCTCCACTGGTAAGTTTCAATGGCACATTTATATCTAACATGTAAATTCTAAGGTTTTAATTATGTTTTTAGGTTGACATACAGTACATTGCAATTATCCCTACTCTGATTTTAATTACTGTACCAGTGGCCTTGAAATCTCACCACAAATATTACCAGCACAAATATGACAACACAAGTTGAAAATACCGGTAAGCCGAACTTTCCATTGTGTAACATGTACAGGTAAATCATGACCCAGTGCTGGAGTGCTGTGCGCAATATGTGCGTGGATTTAATTTCAAAGCGTGACTCTAACCATGCTGAACCCAACAAGGTTATGCAGGATTTCAATGGTCCCTAGGGGGTTAGGGTTTTAACTACATGTATGTGTTGGGGATAAATATGCACGATTACATTCCGACTTGTTCAGAGAATTACATTTATACTGGTAGACTCATTCCGCTACCAGCATCACTGGTAAAAGCAATTACAGTGATGGCACTATGCTTGTAGAAAAGTGGTCATGTGTGCGCGCTTAAATTACATGATAAATTCAACCAATTTGGTGATGTACCGGTAACTTACTACACGGCATGCGCATACATGTAGGTTTGAATATATGTGAACAAACGTGGTGCTGACCAAAGATCGTATAGCACCGCAAAACGGCGCAAGATGGCGAACTTCACCGTGAATACACGTAAAACGTTCTGATCGCGTGGGCGCCATTTGAGCAAGCGATACGCCTGCGCAATGCACATTAATGCACAGGCCCAGGCGCCGCGGCAGGCACGTGCACCTTGTGAGCCTGCGCCAAAGCAAGTAAACTGCCCAGGCGTATCGCTTGCTCCAACGGCGCCCATGGTAATTACATCTTTTGGACAGAGTTATCCATCTTGCGCCTTTGGCGCTATACGATCTTTGGTGCTGACACAGTAATAGGTCTTATCAGACGGGAGTTCTACGAGCAGAACTGTACATAGAAACCCTGTAGGTAAGACACAGTGAACACTTTCTGAATCTATAGTGTTCACCACCGGTAACTACAATGCAGCTTGGTCTTTTTCATTCAGTGACCAAGCAATTTTATGAAATGCTTTCATAAAGATCCATTACATGTGGTTCTTTTGTGAAATTTTGAAACCTAAATGAAGTGAATTTTGAAGTACTTTCATAAACATGTATATGTATTATACAAACACAGCATGGTTTGAGGGGAAGTATACAATGTGCATGTAGTGGGAATTACTGGTCCCAAAGTGAAGGACAGCTTGAATACCTCCCAAAGCAAAGCGAAGGGACGTAGTCTAGCTGACTTACATGTACACCAAGGGATCACTAATTCCCACTACGATCCACAAATAAACCAGGCTATATTTCTTTTACTACACCTCACAAAATTATTTATGAGCAAACTGACAAAAACCAAATTCAAGAAAAAACATGCAAGTTCTCTCTGAGCCAAGAGTTCCACATGACTGCCAAGCTCCGCAACAGATGGGTTTCGTTAAAGATTGCATGTCACAGAGTACATTTCTAGGAGACCGGTTCCAGAGGGAATATTTGGTGCTACCAGAAAAAAAAACCACGGCACCGGCAGCAAGATGGGCAATCACTGGGATGATGTCACCTGAGTGGCGAAATTGGCCACTGACCCACTTCCATTTGCTCATGAATATTTATGGAGTATAGTAATCAAGTTTACTGTATTCCATCTACTGTTATGTACTAATAACAAATTGAAATATTTGTGGTTATAGGGTAGAACAATGCTCAAAACAGATTAAAAAGGCCAGACAGGAAACTACGGTCAGACTGGGACTTGCCTGGGTCATCCACAAAAGTAGCAACACAGCAAACCAAGAATATTTTCAACAGCTTCAGTGTTGCATGACCATGCAGTGTTATTTCACGGAGGTTCAAATGTAACAACAGTGAATTTACATGCGTTATTTCCATTCAGTATCTTTGCTTTTTTTCCTCTCTTTTCGACTGTGGTGATGACAATTTTCATCTCCAACCTGTGATTTAGTCTCGGAAGGCGAAACAGAAGAAATTTGATCTATAACAAGATTCAAGAGCCGAAAGTGATTGGGATCTTTCTTTCATATATACATGCATGACATTAAAAGAGCTTCCAGAATAACTTAACAGGTTGGTTTTCATTCAACAGACCTTTGGGCAGTTTGCAGAGGAATCGCACCACAACAAATGTTTTATATTTGCCTCTGGGGTTTAGTCTTTTTTTTCCCTCAGAGTTTTTCGATTTTTTTCCCCCCAGAGTGTTTATGTTTTTTCCCACAGAATTAGTACATCTCAGTCCTGTGGGTACTAGACTGCACACCTAAGGATGGAAACTCAGCTCCGATGTTGGTATGCAAAAGAAATCACAGAGAGGCATTTCCAATTTGCCCAGAATTCCAACCCCAACTTTACATGGGACATCTCTATTGCTCTAACTATTCACGGTCAACTCTTTTTGTCTCTGGGTTTATTACTTTTTTTCTTTTGTTACCTGAGGTTCCTCGATTTCAATCTGGAGGCCCTCTTCCAGAAGGTTCTTCTCAAACTCCTTGCGCTTGTTTGCCCTCCTGGCATCCTTGTCCGAGTCGCCCCTCCTGTAGGCCAGGATGTAGTCGATGCGACGGTGGCCATCATGGAAGTACAGGTCCGCCCCATCTTTCTTCTCTTCCTTCTTAGGTTGCTTTAGAAGGGTTTGGGGAGAATGAGAACATTAGTTTTGAGAGGTACGACCAAAACAGAAGATGAGCCAGATTTACCAGAAAAAAGCAAGAACTATAGGGCAGGTTCCTCAAAATATGGACTATTAGATAATGTTCAACTTTGGGGGTTCATTTTTCCTGAAGAGAACGGCAGTGAATTAATTCCCAATGTCTGATGTAATAAGGGAAGTCATGGCTGATATGTGGAACAATGATGACTGTGTCCATCTTTCAACTTAATTGGAGTTAATTAATCAAAGTCTCAAACGTCAGCATTTGTGACGGATGTGAACAACCGGTTGAAATCCCAGCCAATAAAATTTATTGAGGAGTGATAATCCCTGTGGTTGTTTCACACAGATTTACATGTATATGTGATGAAAGGTGATAATATTTACACATATTGAAACCATACTCATGAATTTAAAAAATACCTATCACAATTAATCGGGTCCCGAAGTTGGCAGTCGCAAACTTTATTTGATTCTGTCATTAGTGTCCAAAAACCAACTGCAAAAACAGTGAATAAAATCAAAATCGATGTACAACACAAGCTTTAAAAAAAAGTGCAAAAAAGCACCCCCAAATCATCATCATTTACGACTGGACCGATCACATTTTCTTCAAAAACGTTTCTGTAAACCACAGTCCAAAATACCGATCGTGGCGATTTTGCAGCTTCTGTCATTATCTCGCGGTGCTGTTAGAGAAACATTTTGCTGCATTTTGGACTGTTTGACCTTTGACATCAACCCAGATAGTGCACCCTCTTTTTCATTCGATATTCATGAGCCCTCTCCACGGAATGGCGATGCTGCGGGATTTTCTCTTCGGACCAGGATTTCTTGAAAGACATCGGTCGCACTACATGACGTTAAAAAAAAAATGACACCCGAGACACAAAATACGATTCATGATGAAAATCTAATGCGCTGAGTTAATAATTTTAATTTAATTTTCAGCGGGTATATCTCCAAAATAAACAACAAAAGGAACATCACGAATGGAATTTTCAAGCACTTTTCGGCATTCTCGAATGTCTTGCATTTTTTGCCAAAATTCTCGAATGTCATCAAAATTCTGTCAAATTTGACATACACAACGAACATATTGTACTCATTATACACTTTTGATGCAGCCAAACTTAAAGATTATTTTTTAATTATTGGTTGAAAGGTATAAGACCTGGCAGATATGCTGGTATAGTGAGAGTGATTATAAACTGGTAAGAGAATGAAGAGAACCAAACTTTTCTCATCATTTTCCGTCAATTTTGTGATTTTTTCATGGCTTATATTTTCTTAATTAAAGTTACATGTATTTCTTAGGTGCTTTAAAATACATCAGTTGAAAAATATACTGAATTCTCCTTGTTACTGAAAGAAGTTTTGAAATCCTCTGGAGTAAACACTTTGACATAAAAATTCAAACAAATTCAACTCCATTTGATTTGCACTGGTAGCCAACCTACCCGGTAATGTCCACCAAATGTACACATCATGCCTAATTATAAAAAAATAATCATTTTTAGAAATCTGAAGGTGCTAATTTGTTTTTTACATGATCACAGTCTCTCTTTTAGAAGGTTTGAAAAATTACATCTGGAGTTGCATTCTGGTCCATTTTATGAAGAACATGCCATATGTATCTTTTCTGCACCCAAGACAAAAAAAAAACCTCAGCTAAGCAATTCAACAAAATGTTGGCAGGGCTGTTTGTTTTGTCATTTGATTCAGATTACATGATCAAAGAGGTCTTAATATGTTTGTCCAGCAATAAAGTTTTTCCCTCTCAAGTGAACTATCAGTCTCTGAAATTTACAATTGTCTGTAAACTAGCAACTTGACACAAAGAAACACAAAGACACGGACACATGAAGAATACAATGCTCTACTTTTTTCAATCAAATGTATACTGTACATACCATTCACATCCTTTCCTCACAGTGAGCTTACAATGTACAAGTTCAAGGGCACTTTGCCGCTATTGACAACGTCGTTCTCAGGGTCCATGTAAATGGTAGCCTATATTACTGCAACTTACTCTTTCGTCAGTGAGCGGCTCGTCCTCTTTATTGCTCTCAGATAGTTCTATGTTCTCTGGTGCTGTGCCATTAGTTGGGGATCGACCATCACCATAGGCCTCCAGCCCTGCAAAATAGGACAGACCAGATATTGACCATTGTGGATTTAGATACCTGTATACAGCATGTGTATTCTGCATCTGGACAGGACGGGGTACCCATCTTCGGGGGGAGGGGGAGGAGGAGACTAGGCACCCCTCAAGCAATCAGTCAGCAATACATGTGTGGGTACACTGTAAATGTGTATCAGACAAACTGACGACTGTACATTACTGGAACTTAATTTTTATGAAGACATAATGAGATTAACAACTTTCATGTATTGTTCGACCCTGGTACATGTCCAGGTATTTAGAAGATGACATTGTAATGATTGAAATGTGTCCTCTCCATGCAAAAGCTAATTGTACAAGGGCAGATGACAGGTGCGTGTACCGGTACTCAGTGCATGCTTTGATGTAGAGGACTAGGAGCAGCATATATCGTGTTGGTGTACAATATAAACGTGAAGACAGAGAATGCTGGCTGGCCTCTCGCCCCGGCTGACTGGTCAGCAAATTTGACTGTTTGTCACTGATCAGTAGAGCCTAACCCTTCAGAGTTTGTTACACCATAAGTCACGTGCTGCAATTTATTATTGTGCTCAATGATGTGCAGCCACACCCCCTATGCAACCCTTTAATAATGACAACCTGATATAATGTGTATATAAAAAAACACATATTGTATCTACCGGGTACAAGGGCACAATAAGCCTTTTGAGGGTTACATTTGAGTAGAATCTGGTCCACTGAGTTCTTTAAATTTGTGAACATAACAATTTGTATTCTCCATACTAAAGACACTGTTGCTATACCTCATGACAAGCTTTTGCACAGTTACGGTACACAAGACACACCCCTTGCAACAATACACTGTTTTCCATGGATAAAAAGGGCACAAAGGAACCAGTCCATTCCAGAGATGGTGGTTGCTATGCAAAGGCCTGCCCCGAATCACGAGGTACGACAGTGTCTTTAGTCTGAGGAATTCAAATTGTTACATGTACATGTACTGCATATATTAATGTGCAAAAAGATTACACAGTGTGCCAGATTTTATTCAAATTTAACTCACAAAAGGCTTATTGCTCAGACTATGAGAAGAACAAAACCAACAGTCAGTTACACGCATGAAAACCTTCCACTTCCTTCATCGCATAGACATACATGCACGTGTATAGGACAATAACATGCACATGTAACTTCCATTACTCAACTGCTGACCTGTTTATATACCTTAGGATTGTATGCATTTCCTGATCCAAATAAATATTGCTCGTTCACCTTTTTGAATTATCCTGTCCTTGCTGTCGTTTAATTCTTAAAGGTACTTTTCACCTTCATTTTGAAGATTTTGTTTGTGGTTGAATTTGTTTTCCTCTACAATGGCTCAGCACCTTTCTAGGCACAACGTATGCAAATGAAGGTCGAGTCTCTATTATCAGGATATCGAGAAACGGTTGCTAAGAAGGCCTCTCATGCACTTTGCTTAATTTCAATGAAAAAATAAAGATCTACAGGTGTATAGACAGAAACAAATGAAACAGCCTCCCCTTGTGATAAATGTTCCACTTTCCATGTAACTGACTCCATTTTCCGGTATTCTGCTTAAAAGATGTCCTTTGCCGAGAGTAGAAATCATTGCACTGTGTCATCTTACACTTATTAATCTGACAAGGCCTTTAAAGCACTTTGCTAATGAATAAAGAGAAAAGAATGGATTGTTTTCAAAGGAAATAAGGTAGCCTCACTTGGTGATAAATGTTCCATTTTATTTGTAGTTGATTTCATTTTTCAGTCTTTTGCTTGAATGCTTGTATGTCCTTCGCCGAGAGAGCGACAGTGCTGATACATGTAATTCCACTGTGTCACCTTACACTAAATAATCAGACAAAGACTAACTTCCTGAATTTTTTTTACCTAGTACCTCAATCCTAAATGCAGCAACAACTTTGACATTCATTTTATTACTTAACTTGGTGTTTGCAGATGGAATAATATGTGTGTATCGCAGGTTTTTATCTCTTGGGGCCCCATTCTTTTATCAATGTCTGAAACAATCCTTAAATGTCTACTTTCTGAGCTCAAATTCCACAAGTGTTATGACCATCTCATTGGGCCTGAACTATTTTATTTATGTTTCATCTTAGAAATTCTAAATATCACTTGAAAGTCTTTTAAAGTTGCATCAGAAATACGACAAACTTGAGACAATAATGCCAACATATCTATTAACATCTAACTGCCCCGAAGGGTAAAAGTATGATTGGTACAAATCTATCATAATGGAGACTGAGGGCGCACTTTATGCGAGCAAGCAGTTTTCAGGGTACCGGTAGAAGTCCTCATTTTGACTCCAAAAACACTGGGCACTTTCGCAGTTAAAAAGTGTCTTTAGACACCTTTGGCCATTGCAGCAGTGACATATGGCAACCCAGCAATGGATACCCATGGGCAGGGCGGTGTTAGAAATAACTTAAAAGTCTTGACAAACAGTAGGTAATGACAGAGATGGTGGAGAAAAATTTACTATGTACCGTTATTAAAAATTATCAAAACATAAGTAAAGTTACAACATTTTTGCTTTTGTTGTTTATAAAACTAATCTTCAGGCCCTAGGTTACATAATTACATGTACCTGGGTGAATATTGCTGATTGTGAGCTTATTAGTAACTTAATATTCAAATTTCTGATACTGCGATAATAGAGATACCACGATGATACATGTACATGTAGGAACCGAATATACTTACCAAGCGCTTCATCTGCTAATGGTTTCTTATCCTCCTCAGTGTTCTTGCCCTTTAACATGTTTTCTTTAGGAGTTACAACTCAGCATGAACATGTGGTGCTTTACAACTAAACACTCAGTAATGCACACAGTATAGCACTGTGCAGTTCCAAGGTCACATACAGTGTACTTGTAGACAACAAGTGGACGTGCTGTCTGTACCACACGGTATGTACATGTACATTCAAACTGCAAGTACCGGTAGAAATGCACAGAAATGCAGATGATACATTATATATGTTAAACATGTAATTAACACATCATCCAAAGTATTCAACTTAAGCAGAACAACACACAACAGCTGAAGCCAATGGTAGAAAGTACATGTACATGTACACGGACACTGCCCATATTGACACGCCAGTTGACAACACTATCGTACAGCAACTGCACAGATATTGTCACACCCCCACACAGGAACTCAACTACATGTACATGGAGTCGTGTTCTTTATTTCCCTTTGGGAAGCAAGTTCCTGTGCTAGCTTGGGACTGTCCATGCATGTCATCCTTGAGGTCACAAACTTTTGGCAGTGTGTAAATCCACAAGGTGATAAAAAATTGTTTGTGAGGCACAGGGAATTTGGACAGCGTTGTGTGTTGTGATGTAATCATGCAAGGGGAAAGGTACCAGTAGTACCCAGGGTATGAACATGTACTACTTTTCAGAAGGTACTGTGCAATTTTCAAGATGTTTGCATTGGGGAGATTTATATAACGGTAAGCTCAGTGGCCGGGTGGTTAAGATGTCTGCACTAGTAAGCAGGCGGTTGTGAGTTCGAGTCCCACCCGAGTAAGCTTGTGAATTTTTTCGCAAGCTCTCGGACAAGCACTGAGCATACAGTGATTATCAATATATACCTTGGGTAAGGGCAAAACCCATTATATAAATTACATGTAGGTACTACACCAAGTTATGTACAAGTACATGTACATGCACACCGTACTGTACATGTACACAAAGGCACAGTTAAGCCCTGCATGTTGCAAAAGCAGTCTAGTACCATTTCCTCAAAGACCCCACCTTTATTTTAGGCTGTCGTTTGCAGTATTTGCAATGTCTGAAAACTTTACGCAACAGAAGAGGAATATCAAAAGATTGATGATACATGTAAGGTGTCAAAATGTTGTGATAAAAAAAAAATGGTCTGAACAGAGATCTCTCTACTTATATGATAGTCTCAGTTCTTTTGCTTTTTAAAGGAAGTTCAGCACGATAGTTCTAATCTAAGTTAATGTGTTTTTCAAAGTTTTGGACGTGCATACAATGTTGCCAGACTTGTACAGAGGAATAAAGACCTGGACATATTTCGAGTGGACGTCGGATGTGCATCTGCATGGTATCCTCGATGAACTTACCAATGGGTGCCATGGAATAACTCATGAGAATGCACTCTTTGTCACTGTCACCCGGTTCAGGCACTTTTTTTCTCAGTGACGTCATTCGCAAGAAGTTCCCCACCACATGGTCTGTCAACTCCTGCCGCAGCCCCGTCAGATACACGTACGTCATGTCATACTCCACAACGTGTTTCCAGGGGGAAATCCTGGACTTTTGACTGTAATGAACAAAGGTTCTCGCTTGGCATGCAGTCACTTCACTGCAGGGTCTTTAATTTTTATTTTTTAGACTGACTGCATGACTTGAGCACTGTGCTAACACCACAATGTCCATGTACATGTGCTGGTACCTTGGCTTCCATTTATCTTGGCTTCTTGTTTGCTCTGATTGAGCCCCACCTTTATCTTACATTGTGTCAGCCTTAGTGATCACAGCCAACAAAAGCACCCAGCCATGCTTGACTTGTTATCCAGAGATCTCTTCAGGATAGAGCCCAACTGGGCTAGCTGGCAGGATTAATGAGTAAGCTATTGCAGAGTAACCTCTTATCATTTTCAGTATGCAGCATCTGACAACTTAAAGTGATAAGCACAGGCAAACTACGCCATACTGCCAATTTCTGGAAAACCTGATGTAAGACCACCTATATGAACAAATGTGCACACGATGTATGTAGTTTTGCCCTAAAACTGCTCAAATTTGAAGTACGTGTACAAATGTACACGTATACATGTAAACCTTAGTACATGTACTGGTACATGTATATCTTCTGACATGTATTTGAATGTAGACTATAGCCATAATTCTATGAATTTTGCTGTGGTACATCCCTTCTGTGTAAACAGGCATATGTAAATATGTACCTGATACGTGTGTCAGAAGGAGAAAAAAAAAACAATCCCAGATGTTGTACATGTATTTGCTCACAATGTTGGCCTAAAAAAGTAAAGCATTTCATTATCAAGGTAAATTTCATCAATTTTGAATTCCATATACACTCTTCTGGAATTCCCCAAAACATCTGTTCTAAGTCTAGGGCCGTTGCATGTACACGTAAAATAAGCAGCCTGGCAAGGCTTTATTTATCAAAACCATAAAGAAAGTCGACCTCTGTATTGTTTAACTATGCGCTACATTTCAGCCAATCATTTGCAATTACTATTATTATACCGGTATGTAGTATTTACTTGACTGCAGCTAAAAACACAGAAACTACAACAATAACAAGAGCACAAAAACAAAAGGTAAAATAAACAAGAAACTGACAAAATCATTGCTGAAAAGCATACTTGGTTTAGAGTTGGGAAAACCAGCAGAAAGTAGCCATGTTGTAAAATGTTTGATTTCATTTAGATCAAATTCTGCAATGCAACTGGGAACATTCTGAAAATACCCAAGTTATGCAGTTGCACATAGGTGTCGATTGGGGGACTGAGCTCCCTGTGAAATAAGTCTTCCTGGAAAGCTCTTATTTCGAAGAAAACAATGACAGAAGGCTGATTTATATAACAGGTTTTGCCCTTACCCAATGTATATATTAATAAACACAGCATGCTCAGTGCTTGTCCGAGAGCTTGTGAAAAACATCACACGCTTACTCTGGTGGGACTCGAACCCATGACCTCCTGCTTACTAGTGCAGACGTCTTAACCACTCGACCACCGAGCTTGCCGGGGTCGGCTGGCCGGTCCGAGTCAGGTGAAGCAGCGTGTACCGCGAACTATTTTCAAGATGTATTTTTTGCGTTGGGGAGATGTTGATTTATATAACAGGTTTTATACATCTTGAAAATAGCTCACGGTACCCGCTGCTTCACCTGACTCGGACCGGCCAGCCAAACCCGGCGAGCTCGGTGGTCGAGTGGTTAAGACGTCTGCACTAGTAAGCAGGAGACTGTGGGTTCGAGTCCCACTTGAGTAAGCTTGTGACTTTTTTCGTAAGCTCTCGGACAAGCACTGAGCATGCAGTGTTTATTAATATATACGTTGGGTAAGGGGAAAACCTGTTATATAAATTAACATCTCCCCAACGCAAAAATACATCTTGAAGAAAGAAGGCTGGTTCCAACACTGCGTCTAAAGATGCGGCTTTGGTAAATTTGGCATTAGAGGTGCCCCAGCATCGACAGGCCACACTGGCGCACGTACACTTACTATGATTCATCAGTTCAGTGCATGACGTCACGTTCATGTCGCTGCATTCCACACATGTAAACATGTCCCAGATGCTAAATTCAGGTTTTAAAAAAAATTCAGGTGTCAAAAACATGACTCAGCCATAGGCCTATTTGATGATCCAAATTGATCAAAATCCTGGAAAAACTGTTTTTCTTGAAATGTACATGTACAGTATTAACCGAGCAAAAACTTTGTCAGGTTTGTTCTAAGGCACCCTTGTATAGACTTTGAGCAGTTTTGTTGCCTTAATGGAATATAATGCAGAAATCACAAATGCTAGACTGACCTTTAAATTGAGTCACTCAATAAACATGCACGCTGCACATACATGTACATTGTACATTACACCATACCATGTGTACATTGGGGGAGGTCATCAACTGACACAAGGAGTCTTTCACCATCTTGCATGCCACTCCACCTACATGTAAATGACTCAGGATGATAACTGAAGCCATGCAGTCAGCAGGCAATTTGTACCAATGGCGTCCCTTGCTGAAATACAGTGGTACATGACCAATTGCACATACCGTAGTGTACAGGTACATGTACCTACCGTACATGAACACTAATTACATTGGCAGTTACATGTGGATACTGTACATGATGAGTAAAACAAAAGATTGCTGTAATTGATTGATATTACAGGTGTACAAAATCAGCACTTTGCAGGGTTCAACATGCAATGCCAAAATGCAATGCCACACACAGACAAGAAAAGTTCAGTTGTGATTGAACATGTAGGCCTACATGTACATGTTCATGCAACACACATGCACACATACTTATTACTGAGTCCCCTTAACGTGGGTAAGACCCTTGTGTACATGTACATGTTTCCTGTGCTTTTTATTTCCAAAGTTCACCAGCAGACTGTCATGTGCAGAGCGACAAGCCGAGGGCCTTGATGGTTTGCTCCCATGATACCGTCCTTTTGAGGTGAACCAACTAGCGTTTGATTTGGTAACTGAGGAAATGAAGGAAGTTCCTGTACTGCTTGGACAATATCTCAATAAAAGCCAGGGATGTTTGCTGAAATCATAATGAAATCAGTCCCCACCCAATTTTTAAGTTTACAACCTGGAGAACTCTGAACAAAGGATTTTTGGATGTGGCACTGGCCCGGGCCCATGAGGTCAACTGAGCCAGCCAGCCCATGACCTCCCCAGGCCAAGGAATAGGAAGCACTCTGCAGAGAGATGACAGACTGGCCAATGAGTGTAAAATTGACCTCAGAGCCCAACATGCAGGGGTAAACTGCCAGCCGGACAGGACGAGACACCTGACAACCCAGCAGGTCAAATTGGTGAAGAGGGAAAAAATATGCATCCAGATCCCTGTATGCAGATCTACTTGATGCATACATGCATGCTGCCATTCTGCGGCTTGGGTGTGACTGCCCGTCAAAATACATGAACCGGTACGGTACAACACACGATTTTCCAGCATTTTCAATTAAAAGGAATCAGTCTTGCGAACATGCAGCACTACTATACGTTGAGAAAGTGTCCAGAAAGGATGAGAAATGTCTGTTGGATTAGGGAGGTAAATTAATTCAGGTGGATACATGTACAACATGTACAAGTACATGTAGATTGCAATTTGCAGGAGAAAACAAAAGCTCCCATTAGTGGGATTAAGATGAAGACGAACTAAAGTAAGAAATGCCTTTCCGGGAAACTGTATCATGAATCAACCGTGGGAGGCTTACCACTCCACATGTACATGTACCACCAGTACCCGTAGGTACTGTACACCTCCTTGCAGGCTTCAAGGGTATCTTTTTTAGTTTCATACGTTCAGGTTTCAAGTTTTGCTTTTAAATTCAAAATGGACCAGTGGATATTCGGGGGAATGTTTCTTTCCTCTCTGGTCAAGGTTTTGAGTACCATTTAGAATTTCTGCTTTCAAGCTCCATGTACTATGCAAGGGTATGTGTCCCAATATCAACTAAGCTGGTAACTGGCATTTGTGATGTGTTTTAACTTCCCTTTTTTCCAGCCTCTTATGACAAGATGATTGATAGCTCTGTTAAAGTTGGGCTGAAGCAATGTGACTTTAATAACTTTTTTCCTGCAAAATTTCACTGAAATACTTGCTGGTTTCTTAGCCCAAATTGATTGGAAATTCTTGTGAACACATGTACATAGTACATAGGCCAGCCTCTGCCTGGACAAGTCCCTTGGGAAAGTTCTCTGCAAACTGCAGACCTTCAAGTGTAAGTACCGGTACTATGCCTTAGGATGCATTAGTTTCATAGGAAGATATGATCATGTGCAGTAAACATTCAACATTGCTTCCATAAGCATTGCTGTGTGCTAACAACAATACAAACACAATTTAAATACTTCTTTTAACTGAAAGCAACGTCAAGTTGGTAACTTTCCATTCTTGGAAAAGCCTTTATCAGTAGACTTTTGAGGGTGCTACTGGTATTTTTCTTTAGTCACACATTCCCACACAAAGGACTACAAAAATGCAGAAGTGTAAGAAAAAGCACAAACATTTGTCCTTCAAAATTACATGTACCTCCTAAACAAAGTTTTGAAGAAGCACTGGCCATTATAATTGCTCCAACAAGCTACTGAACATACATGTGTAAAAAAAAAAAAACAGGTGAAAACATCTGCTTTAAAGAGAGGGTGCACTGTGCGCACTCAATCATGCACATACATGTAAAATGCACATTTTTTACAAACATTAAACAGTTATACTGTACGGTTCATTCTCTTCATTTCAAACTCCATGCCCACGATATTTTACATTGGCATGAGGGCATCCACCTTTAATAACCAGAGGATGCATCACTGATCATGTCCCATACTGCACAAGCACAGGATGCCATGAAGGAAGTCATCAGTCAATCCATACACTGTTGCGCAACATACATGTACATGTATGTACGGTACCAATACGTCCTCATCATGGACATGTCCTCACATGAACTGTATTTAAAATTCATACCCTATAGGGCTGCATGCACAAAAGCCTATGTGGTTTCCAAGTCGACATAAAGAGACACAGGATGGCATCATCAAACTGTCCCTGATGATGCACATTCCTAGGGAAATGTTTCATTGCAATGATGCCAACAAGGACACCGAAAAGCGGCAAAGTTGGGTGACTGTCTGCGTCAAATTGTCAGAATAGGCCAATGCAAACCACTCACGCTGAAATGACGGGTGAATGATGTCCCCCTCTATTGAGCACCACACTTTTGGCCCATATTCCTCAGATGACTAAGAACCCCAACCACCAACCAAACAGCTTGCCATAAATGACATACATGTACATGTACGCATGTATCAAATTGGAGAACCAGTTTGGCTTAAACAAGTGGCATTATATCCCAAAAGTTTTGAATTCCATTTTGTCTTCAGCTATTCCTACGGGTATGCCATAAAGATACTTTATGTGCATTCGGAAACTTGGTTTTAGTTGTTGTAATGTTTTTGGTAAATGTTTGAATTGAGAGGTATAAATTCAAGACCCCTTCCTACCTGGCTATTATTATTAACCTCAACTGACCTCTTCTTCACAACACCCCCTGGATGTAAATGTAATTTGTGGGGGGGGGGAATTGAATGCTGATGCCCAGAAATGTTACTGTTCCCAGGCCATTTTGCCTCTGAAATAGGCACCGTCGATATCGTATTTTGGCCGATACCAATATATCTTTTTTTTAATCAATATTATCAAACAACTAACATTGATGATATTGATATCAAACCCATATCGATATATCGATACTGCATATCGACGGTGGTGCTTACTCTGAAAATGGACATCTGGATGGAAGCAACCCTTTGGATTCAAGGTTTGTAAAAGGTTTTTATGACATGTGCACTGTGGAAAAAACTGAGGTGGCTGCAGAAGTGGGGGGGGGGTTGAGAGACATGTCTCTGTCCTATATCACCCAACAATCACCTGACAATGACTGAAGTAATTGAATAATTGATTCAATGACAGTTGAGTGTGTACACCATGTGGTACAGTACCACTATGGAATCACGTTGAGAGACTTCTGGAAAAAAGTGCAAGATGGGTCAACTGGTTCAAACCAAAACAAAAAAACAGTCTCCCGTTTCTGGTTAGCGAACGTGTTGCTGTAGACCTGTGCGCCGGGAAAATAAAAAAGTGGTTGGTAGCGGCGGTACGTAATGTACATGTATGCAGTCACAATGGACATCGCTCATTATACGTACATAACATACGAGTATGACAACTCACATCATGCAAGGATGGTTCCTGTAAAGTATAGTATCATGTGGGTGACATCGTCAACAAAATGTCCATATCCATAGAAATCCACAGTGACTGAAGTTTGGAGGCAATGTACATGTACATGTACCGCCTGTGTGGCCTTGTTGAGGTGCTGTCACATCACATCTTTGTTACAAAATGTGTTTGACTGTTTTAAAACTCTGGAAATGTCTTTGACCAAGCCATATCTTGTGGTCTTTTTATTAATGCAAAGTTGTCTACTCACACATTTCTTATAATAGCAAGGCCATGTTCTAAAGCACATGTGCATGTACAAGTGCATCATTTCGAAGACAAAAAAAGTGAGGGTCAAAAAAGAAGTGTTGTCACACCACTTGTGCAGCCAGCCCCTGACCAGAAACTGGAGACTTTTTTGGGCCCCATTTCACATATTGTTAGTTCCTGTGAAAGAATTCTGTTTACTTTCAACACAATCAGTTTAAAACAAGATGCATGCCACGATCCAACCACTGAGAAAACTTGCTATAGATTTATTAAAACGAAAATTAAAAACATACATGTACTTGTACATTTCCTGAAATGGGAAGAATTCTTCCTATTTGGGTTGCGGTGTGTACCGGTACATATACTAGTACATATAGGTGGCTACCAGATCATGTATCCGGCATCATCAGGTGGGGAAACAAACTTAATGTTTCAGCTGGTCAACTTTACATGTAAAACAAGTGCTTCACAAAGGGCCCACCCTATGCAAGCATTCTCTTATCAAACTGCTCCGATTCCAAAGGTCTGGTACAGAATAATCAGTCAATTAGTAATGATTAACCTTAACTGATTCAACTTGAAAGGACAAAAAAATGGTGGCATCACAAATGGAATTCAGCGTTCTAAATAAAGTGTGTTTGTCATAGAGCGTGTACAAAAACTAGAGCGCTGACTCATGTATTGATACAAAGTGATACCTGCTGTTTGTGCACAAACCTATGAAAATTCGAAATTTTGTACGGCTTTTGCACGACCATTTGCATATCTGCATCTGTATTCTAAAACAATACATCAACAAAGCCAATACGCAAGAAACCTGAACGCACAATCAGTATATGAGCATTTCATTTTGTTCTGTGCCAAAAACACAAACGTGTGCACGTATGCACTAATGAATTTTGCCGTGACATTTTTAATTGGATTTTATCAGTACCCGATGCAGGCAACTCACTTAACACTGACTGAATTAAAGAAGTGACTTTTCAATTTAGCATAACTTAATCAGAAAGACATAAAGACATGCATTGCTCAAATGTAACAGAAACATTTGTTTTGTAAATAATCATCTATTAATTAATAGTTAATTAATTCGGTATCCATTCTATCTGATTTTGAATGTTTTACAAGCATACACGTATGGATTCAAAATGTCGGCGCCCAGGACAGCACCAGATTTTCTCCACATGGAGAATGAGAAGTTAGCACTCTAGTTTTTATATACATGTATACCAGTAGCTCTGTGGTTTTAATGTTCTAAACACAGGCAGAGCAAGTGGAAAGTTTGGTGGAACTCTCTATTTCCGGTGCCTGTACACCTTCTCTCTCCCCATGGCAAGGGGAATAAGGGAAACCAAGTCTAGTAACCCTAACCTTCCCCAACCACACAGAATTAAACAGGAGTAGAGTGTTTAATTCTGTGGGGATAGGTCTGGTTGGCCTAAATAGCTGGCTTTTGGCAAACCTCAGAAAAGCAAAAAGTCCAACAGCCTCTGTGCACAAAGTCCCATATAGGTGTTTAACTTTGTGTGAATTGGGAAGGTTAGGGCCAGCAACCCTTGGGGGGGGTAGGGTTAGGGTTAAAAGCAAAGCATGCTTTAGCTTGCTGCATCCAAGAATTTAATAAGTTCCAAACTTACTCTCGTCTGATTTCAGGGGAAAAAAATCATTTGACACTTGCTGCCAAACAGTTAACAAATGAAATACATTGTATGTAATGCTATTCTTATAACTGGTATCATGAATCTCATAACAGGGTATACCATTATGAATATCAGACCTATATGCACATGTAAGGACTTGATGTGTGGAAGGCTTTACATGTACATGTATAAACCCTAGTTGTGCCCAACACTACATTTTGTCATTACTGGTATCTCATCAATCCTTCCTAATGTTTTTCTGTTTATAGAAGCAGTTGCTTCAGGACGCACACGGACATGCGCTGTACCTGAACGCCTACACTGACACCATAGTGCAGACAGAAGGGTCATTAGTCTTTGTCTATATCAGAAAGCATTTCAGCCAGGGAGTGTAACACTGAAATCTGCTACTAGTCACTGTACGCTTGTACATGGTGCCTTGTGGGGTACAAGAACAATGGAAGGTACCCCAACAAGGCCAGTTTGATCCTTGTGGGATACTAAAATGGTACCCCACAAGAATTTCACGAAACAGATATTTCAAATTTACTCAAAAAGGAGGAATTTTCAAGTGCCATTCATCTGTCGCAAATTAAAACATTTTATATAAGGGACATACGGTTGAAATTTCAACCCAGGAAACTGTTTTTGGTTGAAATGGCAGTGATTTGAATTTTTTTCCGTGTTGTGTGGGAGTTTTGTACACGAGAACAAAGGAAATACCCCACAAGTATACAAATGTAAGGGTGGGTGTACATACATGTACGTGTACACTATATGCATAGTGTGCGTAAATGCCATATGGCGGCTTTAACAGCTACAACCTTTACTTACAAATACAGGCAGCAATTTTGAATTTTTTCCCTTTTAATTTAAAAGAGGTGGGTCCATCCAGCAACGGTTCATTAATATTCTAAATGAGTACTATGTTAAAAGAAAAAACATTTTTTCATTTGAGACAGATTATATTACATGTCAAAATATTGTACATGTATATGATCCTTTAATTTGTTTGATGTGAGAATTACATGTACAGTCGACTCTCGTTAATACGAGGGCCTTGGGACTTATCCGGAACTTGTCTTATGCGAAAGCTGCCGTCCTGCTCGACGTATGTACATGTATCACCAATCGACCGTGCGATTGTTGCACATAAAAATAGGAGGAAACCAGCTATTGGTGGTGTGGACAGCAGCGGGCGAATATCGGATTTTACTTGGGAAAGGTGTGGGTTGTGTGGGTTTGGTGCAAAATTATTAGCGAGGGATACACTTTTTCTTCCAAACTTGTGGTTGCAATTTTCTTAAACATTTTTGGACAGAAAACCACGGTTTAGTCATGATTTTCTTAAATTGGGAATTTATAGAAATGTCAAAATCAGACGGGGTGACATTTTCATGTTACAGTGGGAGCGGGTAATGATTTGTAGACAGAGGGGGGACAGTTCTAGGGGCTGGGTGTTTGGTTACGGAACACAATTTTTATTAGTTTCCTGGGTGGACTTCGGTTTTGGGGAATGGGGGGGGGCACGGAAATCAAACAAAAGATTTCTTTTGTTCACCACTGTCTTAAATACCGTAGCACTTTTGGCGGCACTCGCTTGTGTTCAGGTGGTACGAGAGCCACCACACAGAATTTCTGTGTTGGGTACGGGGACCGCAAACGCACATTGTTCGTCTCTCTTGCAGCACCAGACACAAACGGCTCGATTCGGTAAGGGAAAACTACAGCGCTGTTCTACTATACACGCATAAATTACGGAAGCACCTTTCAAAATTGAATGGACTAGCTGACTGACAAGTTGCCTTAAAAAAAGCATGTGCTGAATAGACAGATAACAATAGATTTGCACTCGGCCAGTGCAAAAAAAAAAATGCTCGTCTTAACCGAAATCTCGTAACATCTGAGCTCGTATTACATTTTTTTCCCTCATAGAAATGTGCACAAATATGCTCGTCTAAACCGGAGTCTTCTCTTACCCGAGCTCGTATTACCACGAGTCGACTGCATCCTCACGTTTGTCCACAATCAATGCCGAAAAACAGGCCTCGAAACCGAGGTCTGGATCATTCCACAGTCAAGTGAAACTCTTCCAGTAAGTTTCAAGTTTGTCAGTTAGGTATAGAGTGCACTTCTCCTCAAGGTCACACAGGTGATGGCCATAAAGAGATTGCAGAACAACTGCGGTCTTTACCTCACAGCTGAAAAGGTAATTACACTGTACATGTAGTAAGCTGGTGTACAAGTACAAGGACATGTACAGTGTAATGCATGGATACATTCTGCTGCAGTGAGTGCATGTTTTAGTGGTAACTGCCAACAACATGTTCAAACATAATGTTCCATTCACTGCACGGGAACAAAGCTTAGTTGATCAGAAAAACCGGTCATCTGCATTGTACGCCTTCATCATGTTTTAGCCGTTGACAGCTACATTGTAACTAGAAAGGACCAAGGTCTTGATTTTTCTTTTCATTCATGCAAATGCGGCAAACACTTGCCAATGATCTCTCACTGGACACGCAGAAATGTAAATTGAAACTTGGCATCAACTGCATGAATGGAATTAACTAACTCCGCTGTTATCTTGCTGCGATGGTCTTTGTGTACTTACCGATATGTTCACCCTTTGGAGGCAAATCTTCCTGTAGGCCCTCAAAGCCAATGGCGGGCGGTGCTGCCATGTCTACAAGGAGAGCCAAGAACAATAATCACTACATGTAGCATGAGATGAGGCACAGACCAAAATACATCCACCCAGTGCATTGGAAAGGCAAACCACAATAAACCCACACAACTCTACCACACATCACCGATTTCTTTGGGATTTTTTTTTAAGTTCAGAGTCAGTCAAGCCAAAGGTGAACAGTCTCACTGTCTTTGTATCGGGAATCACTGAAGCATGACACAAATAGGTCAGCCTTATTGGAGAAACTACACAAAGGGGAGAAATCTAGCAGTAAACAAACCTAAACAGTACTTCACAAAATGGAATTGGAAATATTTCTGAAGACTTCCCAAAAATCTGGCCTGTTTTAACAGGACATTTTTAAATGATGTTCATTCATTATGCTACAGGTAATGGAATACATGTACACCAACTACATTTTGACATGTGAGCTACCGGTGTCGGGTACAAAACCAGAAAGAAGTTTATTGTGGAGTACCCTACATTCGTGCATCCAACTTTCTCGTCGTGAAACTGTTGAATTAAATTATGCACCAATGATCGATCGTCACTTTGTTTTTCTTTCTGCAGCTATGAGCGAGTTAAAAGCTTTTCCAGTGAGAAATCTGGAAAAATGTCTGCCGAGCACAGCATTTTACTTTACAGACTGAATAAATAAACTAATATAACTGGTAGAAATTGTCTAGAAAATAAACAAATGATCGCTGTTCGCTCACGATTGGTGTTGACACGGGTACATGTATGCAACAGGCACTCTGCCAACTTCGGTCAACTTTCACCAACTACTGAGGGCGTCATCAAAAATATGGAGCCTGAAAAAGTACTGCGCACCTTATATTTTAAGATTTCCGTTGCAGACGACGGCGCGGATTCAGGGGCACTGTATTTTGTGACTTTTTTCAGAAACACACATAGAAAGAGAATTTCTGTCATAATATCCTGAATAACTCATACATCAATACTAATATGACTGATATGAAAGAATCAAAACTCATGCCAAATTGTAATTTGAAATGAAACTGACAAATATTAAAAACAAAGTGAACAAAAAAGAGACAGTGATAGGAAATCGAAAATGGTGGAAAATGTCGAATAAAAGTGTTTTTTTACTCAGCCTGCATTTCTACACCAAAGCAATTAATGCAAAAAATGATTCCTCATTAATTTCAAGACATTAACTGGCAGATTTTTCAGAAGTAGACATTTGTAAACATACGTGTGCAAATTTTGGGTGACATATGTTTTACTACAGTCAATCTGACTAATTTGCAGATGACGTTCCTGCTGCTTCGGCAACATCTGATGTTCTTCATAATAATTACTACTACGACTATAGGCTATATTAGTCCTTGTAGAATTTTAGTCAAACTACATGTATTTGAGTATCAGCAAAGAGAGACTCTAACCCCGACCTAATTAAAAAAAAGACGAGAGTCAAAAGCCATCTGCATTAGGCCCTACTGTGTCTGCACATTACAGGCATGACGGGTGACGATTTAGCGTACCTACCCAGTTACGTACACGTACCCAGGTACCCACGCCGTAATTCCCAGCAGTGTGCTGTCCTGCTCGATAACCCTCCGCGGAATATTTCTGTAGACAAGTACCAGCCACAGTGTACCCCGATCAATTCAGGCACGCTATCTCTCAAAGAGCAAACTATTTTGAAACATTAACAGAGTATTACGCGTGAACTACGGCCTTTGAACGTGAACATCCGCCATGTGCACGCACACGTACACGCGTACTTAGTTAAGTTAGGTCAACATCGCGATACAACCTAAGTCTTAGACTAGACACGCCTAAAAAAAAATACACATTGCAGCACATAACCTCTACCCCAGTATTTTCTATGCATCGCTAGGGATACGTGCAAGTGAGCATGAACTTTTGGGATCGATATTTCACAGTGCTAGTCTCCTTAGCAGCCGTCTAGTGCGTCGCATTGCCGCGAACTGCGACCTGAGTGAGATCGCATGGTTCATTACGGCTCGTGACAGAGACTATGTTGTATGTTGACTTTTGCTCTTGCGATCGTAATATTAAAATCTATCTGGGTAAAAATAAACAGTATGGACTCCGAAAAATAGAACATTTCAGATACCATCGAATAAATTTAATGCCTTTGTAAAATAAAGAATGCCTACCTTTCGCGATATTTTATGTCATCTTTACGGTTCGCACTATTAATAAGCTGTTACATTTTTCTTTTTCCAGCAAGCAGATGTTACTTTTTATTCCTAGGGTTGGAGTTGTCATCCAAGCTCCTACTTTCAAACAACATGTAGGCCTAAAGAGCGGTACCATTTTAAAAATGGTCCTGCCTCATCCCCGGTTTTTAAGATGATGAATATGTCAGGATTTCTTTAAAAATAATATACTTGCCTGAGCTTGAACCCTAAATATGCCAAACCACGTTTTGATTTTTTTCCAGAATAGATAGATTTGGACATGGATGGTGACATATTTTTGGATAAAAGAGCCATGTAAGTGAAGAGATCGCAAACTGCTGCACGTATTTCAACGACATCCCTTACCTGAACAAACCTCCAGCGCCGGTAAAATCATAAGTTCATTATTGACGACTGATCACACACTCTGAACTGATTTCTGCATTTCAACATCTAAAAAAGATCGAGGGGCCCACACGCTACGGTTATAAGTCACAAATTCAAAATCCATCAGAAAAATCCTGTATGCGTACCTGTGATTGTCAAATCACCGTGTTGTCTAACCACAGTCTGTACCGCGGGAAATGGCTCTACGCGATTAGTGTTGGACGCGATTTCTCGTATCCCGCTCATTATTCAGCGGACGCGGGTGGCAGGATGAAAATGAGCGGCCGTCATAACTGTGGGGAGCTAGCTCTGAATCTGCTTTCCTTAACGTGCGCGCACTGGTGCTCAACGCCGTCACGACATCTTCGACTTAGGCTACCTTCCGTGGTACTGAAAACGTGAAATGGAGGCTTGAACAGACAATGGTAAATCGTCCTGCGTCAGCGGCCGCGCCCAATTATGGGGATTTGGTTTCTATGACAATGCTATAGGCCTATGCATTTTTAAAATTCCAATCAGAATGATTGGATATGATGATTATGATTATGAATATAAACATTCTTAATTGAAAGCTCTACCAAAGTCAGTTTATAGCAGGATTAAGGTTAAATGTGAAGACCTGCTTTCCACTCGTTACCATGGCAATATAAAATCTTATTCATTCCACTTCCAACATTTTTTCGTCCATGTTGAAGGATACTTGCAAATACCTCTATTAACAAATTGAACTCTTTTGGGCAGACTAGGCCTACTGAAAAACTATGAGAATCAGAAGCTCAGTTTAATACAAAGTGGCGGGGCCAATAGGTTCAGTTATATAAGTAGTTACTTGTATCTCCCTGAGAGCGCACTTCGACGTTTCCCAATGCAGTTTTGACTTTCCTCGCGCAGTGTTGCCAAACCTCTTTGCTGCAAAACTTCAAATCAATTAGGTAAAATACTAGAACTAAAAAGCTTCTTAATTCTTGCTGTTGAACCAATGTGAACAACTTCAGGGTCATTGTGAACGGTCCGAAATTAGAAAATGGTGGCATCCGGAAACTGGGCACAAATTTAGCTGAGCGTTCCTTCACCTTGTGCACTTGAACAAATCTCAGAAAATCCCACATCGACATCTAAGAATTCCTTTAGAGTTGATAGGTTCTTTTGAAAGTCATGATTACCTCCACTCGCATATCCAACGACAACGTTTGAATTAAAGAAAAGGCGTATTGCAAAAGACTTCATCATGCACTTTGAAAAAAATATCAGTAAATAAGGACAAAATAGAGTTTACTGGGACTTTCTTTTGCGGGTACATCAACTCAAGATTTTTGAACCAGAATATCGAAAGCCTGATGAAATTTCGATTATCACGAAATATAACAGTGTTCTAGTACCTTGGTACTAGAGGCAAAAACTTAAAAAGCATCACGTTAGGGGACGCGTTACATTTGGCTTTATCAACTGTGTGTCGATCTTTAATAGCCTGAATTTTATTCGTAGCAGCATTAATAATGGTCATAATTGAATTCATTTTTGAAAAAAAAACGGCCTTTGGTAAAGGTCCTGCAAAAATTTAAACCATCAAACGCACACTCATAATCATTTGGTTGATTTTGGTAATATAGCTTTGGATGTTGGCATTTTAGTCTATTCTGTGGTTGTCTAGGACTCCGTTTCCGTGAAGTCAAAGCAGAAACTAATTCATACCTATTTTATCGCGTTTCTTCACGTTAGTTGACGGACTTCACTTAACCGTGGGAGGGCACACATTATGAAAACATGGCGCTAATTCACTTATGGCTAATATCGGAAATGGCGCTGAACGCATTCAGTAGTAAAGCGGTTGACACGTGAACAGAAACATGAATAATAAATTATTACTAACGAACCAATCCTCTGTAACAAAATCTCCAAAGGGCACTTGTAATTGGTGCCAATATTGATGATCCAGTGTCCTTCAACTTCTCATAAAGAAGACGGCACCTACCGTTGGTTTTATTGTATGTTCCGGTGATACCAGTATCGATGTCTGTCGGTTCTGGCCCGACCTTCCCCGTTCTGATGGACTTCAACGACTTGTGCGAGTCTACCGACTGAGGACGGCGCTTTGAAGTGTGTTCCATAGAACAAATCCGGTGGGCTCGGCGAGATTAGACACTTTTTGGCCAACCGCCCAACATAGTAATAAACAAATGTTCCTCTGGATGAAACTTTATAGTTCGTAAATTTGTTGTTTTTTTATCGATGCTGTACGCCATCAACTGTCATAACGACAGGGCGTGCTTGGGTATAGACTTTGACCCGAGTCTCGATTAAAGCGTACTGCGTGGCATAAATTAAAATCGATCACCTTTGTTCCATACGTTTCGTTAATTTTTCAGTTCTTAATGAAGTGTAAACAATCGAATAATGTCTGTGCCCAGTGCTATTGTTTGAAGTGATACACAAGGCCTAATGACATTTATATATTTGTTACAGAGGGAAAATGTATCCTTAGTTTCCATTGACGCCGGTTGCGATTGTTATTCATTAACCACATGCCATAGGATCCAAAATAGTAGCATTTATCATTACCAGTGATAACCTTTCAGGAAATTAGAATGGTGCAATAACATGGAACGGTAACTAGAGATGCAGACCAGATGTTTCCCGAGAATGCGCAAAAATGTTCATGAGACTTGTGGACACAGGTTTTTGCTGAAAAGAAAATTTCGCATATATCTCTTACTTAAAATTGGATTTAAGACAATAATTTGACTTTTCCAGAATTTTGATTTTATTACAGAAGACCACTTGAAAATATCAAGGTATTTCTCTGGCAATTTTCCTTTTCAGGGGAGGGGGCTCTCCAGCACTTAAGTTGGTCAAAATATTTTACTGAAGGGGAGAAAGATGAAATACTACACAGGCCAATTACATTGTTCACATTTCCACAATAAGAATTTTAAAATTTGTCAGACAAACTCTATATAGAGTGTTTAATGTCGATCTTTCAAATTTGGGACGACACACTGCTTTACCTTAAATTAATTTAAAATGACCCTTTCGTGGTTTAGAAATTCATCAAACGTAATGCAGTTACCCTTTCCAAGATGAAAGAGCTTACTGCGAGGCAGTGGTGCCAAGTGATACAGGGAACAAAGCGGGTGACAGACGATTGAAATGGACCATGGGGCTGCAGCTGCGTTTATTTGAAGGGGTATGGGTACTTTCAAAAAATAAATATTCGACCACTTTGTGAAAACAAGGATTCACTCCATTACAATGGATGGGTTGGAAGTACACTTTATTGACGTGTGATTAGTTAGACCATAACACAAACTCTTCGAAGAAACAGTTTCAAACAAGTCTAGCGATACCAGTTTTATTGCAACTCAACTGGTCCTCCAAGCCGCTAGGCACATCGTTTCTGACTCAGTTATCGAGATAATAATAATGGGTGCGATTGAAGACAGGGGAGCGGGAACGGACGCGGGGTGTTCGTTGCACGTCGTCAAAAATCTAGCCTTGGTTGAAGAAGTTATTTATTATTATTATTATTTTTTTGAGGCACAGGCCACCGTCACAAGAGGGCGCTCTTGCAAACGCAAGGCAAACAAAAACGCGACAGGAACTGGATGTCAATCACTGAGATGTACCAACGCCCCCCCCTACAATTGTCAATTTTAATGATACTTCGCTCGTTCCAGACAACAATGATGGATTCTGCAGGGACATACGAATAGAATCGATTGGCAATACATGTTAAGTTTTAGTACGTGTGCATAATTCAGGGCTGTCCTAGGGAGTAGCACCACCGACTCTAGCAGGACGACTACGTTCGTATATAAGTATCGCCTCAACATTGACAGCGGGATGACAGAAAGTCACCCACCACGCAAAGCCGCTTCCGGCTTGTACACATTCAGATGAAATTTGCGCAATGCGTACTCTGCACCATAGGCTTGCTAACCACACTGTGTGTGCGATTTGCCACACGTACTGCAGCTCGTGATTGGTCATAGTTAACAGCAACAACACAATTCCTGCAAGAAATCTTTTTCTTAATTGGCAGTACGCAGTACCAGTTGCATTTTTTTAAGCCGTCTTGAAACCATTTGCAGTTTGCTACAGTACCGTTCGTAACAATGAGGGGTTTTGCAGGAACGGATGCTTAAAAATACACAAAGAGAAAATACGGCATCGATTAAATTCGAATATTCTTCAAGAACACCATCGGTGTATTTTATTATTCTATCCTTTGAAGCACAATGATCCCTGAAAAATCAACATGTCGTTTACATACAACACTGTGTATTTGTAAAATGCAAAGTGCTGGTACTGTACATGTATATACAACAGGTCCATCCCTGCTGCACACGGCCGGACATTGTCATATACTGTACATGTACATGTCATGCACATAGGCTTCGGGTAGCTACATGATTACACGGGTACTCGGTTGACAGACCGATATAAAGGCACTTGATTTGGGTTACTTTCTTTCCGGGTGGTCAAAAATTAACATAAGACATCTCACAAATAAGTAAGGCTGCATCCGAATCTAGTGTCTACATAGAGCTAATTTTCAAAAAAATGGTGCTTTTTGTAACCCTTTGGCGATTTCTAACAAACAAAAAGGATGCATGAAACAATGAAAAAAAGCAAATAAAAATTTCACGGTAATAAGGTCACGTATGGTTCTAATTCTCTTGCAATGCACAGGACGTATAGTTGCTCGACTGTTCTCGGAGGTTCAGAGATTTTTTGTTTGCCTGATATATACATGCTTTTAAAAAGCCTTCAAAATGTATAACTTAGTCCACAGTAGGCATCAAGAGTATCAGCACATAACGAACAGCGACCGAATCCTAGCTGTGCTGTCGAGTAACATTCAAGGTCCAAACTTTGATTTATTAGCAGTAAGGTAGGGCATGTCAATTTCATAGCGTTTACATGAGTGTAGGTATTTAAACTTAGGGTCTAAACTACTTTGACCATCACATGTGGCCGGTACAACCAGCCTGCGAACCCTAGGATCAGCAAAAAATGAGTTCGATGTTCGAGAACCACCGTCGCCGTGACTCGAGAAGAACATATAAGCTAGCACCACCTTTTCTTAAAGTCTTTCGAACGATGAATACTTTCACATCCGTCAAAAAACACATTCACTGAACTGTTGTATGAAATTCAACTGCTGTGAAAATAAGTTCGTTGACGTGCCGCTGACGTGCTCCGGAACGAGGGAAAGCGATAACTCCAAGGGTGACGAGAGTTCCCACGAGTTTATTGCTCACATGACACTTGGTAATGGTTGGTATCCACTTCAGTTTGGTTCCCGCACCGCAGGACTCCACAGCATGTGAAATCCCGCACTAGTATGTTGCAAGCTAACACACTCGTGAGTACATAACGGCAAAATAAAGAGAGTACCAGTTGATTGCACCGCCGCCATCCTTGTTAAAGCCGCATCGTTCATTTTTTTTTAAGTCCCCCAAAAGATCCATAAAATTTTCTTTAAAAAAATCTTTGTTTTGTCAGAGTGAAAATGCCAATTATAAAATAGTATGCATATTAGATTAAAACACAACATTTTTGTGGATTATTCGAAGAGTTAAACGTTTTCAGTCATCCTGAATCGAAAAGTTATCGCCGTTGAAATAAATATAGAAAATACAAATTCAAACCTTCTCCAGACAATAGGGTGGTGTATTTTTTTTCAATGGGCCAAACAACTGCTTTATTTTAGACTTATTCTTTTCACACAGTCAGTGCCTTAGAAATAATATCTCTCTCGACGTCTGAGCTGAAGCGTAAAACTACGCAATGGCATTTAAAGTGGGTCAATACTGTTGCAGAACGTCTATTTCTGTATACTGGTACAAAAATGAAGAAAGGAAAGAATACATGTGGAGCGGAAATCGTTTTTCTTCAAGTGGGCGATTCCTGCCACACGGAACACAACATAAGCAAGCAAGTTTATACATGAAAACTATTACTATACGACAGCCATTGTGCAGAATAACTGGCGCTTGACTGTTTTCGTGATCAAAAGAAGTAGGACATCAACTTACTCCCCGGAATCGTCAATTAAATTTCGAAATCCTGTGCCATTATATGCACGATATTGCCATTACACGCACACTCTGCGTTACAAGTGTATAGCATAGGTGTCCACTGCAAAGCCCATTATAGGGACAGGACGATTATCTCAAACCCCAACTATGGCTTGGTCCCGATATTATCTCTCATATTTGTTTACTGGATTTTCTTCATGCGATTTTGTTTACAGTTTCAATTTGTTTCAACGGATAGCTTCCCATACCCCCCTTAGTGTGCTTAAGAGGGGGCAGTTGAAGGTTCTCCCGTGAAGCATGTACTGATATGACGCATCTTACCAAAATAGGGGGGGGGGGGGTTGAGGGGGGAAGTGAGCGTCCTCATCCACCATCTTTTTAAAGCAGCGACTTGAAACAAATGGCAGCTTCCCGTATATACACC
>NW_019091362.1:8379803-8400356 GCF_001949145.1 Acanthaster planci
CAGTGTGAAATGCCCCATGATTTCATCCCTGCTTCATCCTCCCAGATTTCAACCCTTCCATTTGCCCTGAGATTTTCCCAGAGCCACAAAGAACGAAGCAAATGCACTGCCTACCTTGATATTCAGGTGGTCTTCTGGATGCTCAGGGTCTTGGCTTAGTAAAATATTATCAAGTTTTATATCTCGGTGTACAATATCTGCGCAGAAAGGGAGAAGAGGGCTGTATGTGACCAGCTTGTACAAAGTGAGATGCTATCAAATTTGGCAAGATTCTTGCATACATCAAATAGTAGAGAACGCTCCAGCGCTCACAGCTCTGTGTATTTTTGCACAATGTCCGATTTCAATTCTTGAAATCACACCTTCACTGTCAACAGACATCCATTCTTTGCCTTACACAGTCAGACATGGGCACTGATCGCTTTCCAAAAGTGTGGGGGGAGGGGCAGGGAAGGGGCATCACCTTGAAGGCGAGCCCCAATGCCCCGGGACACGTTTCATTCTAGATGTTTTGTGGTAAAATCTGAGGCAATTTCTGACCACTTTAATTTTCAAACAGTTTTGTTGCAAGATATCCAAATACTGGTCAGATTTTTTTCAATCTACAATATGGATCAAATGTCGGCCTATTTCCCCCTACATTTTATATAGGGTGTAGAAAAAAGTGAAGAGGAAAATTTTTTAATGATATGATAACAAGCCAGGTGGGAGGATCCAAGGCGGTCTTATTAATAAAAAGATCTGACATGTCCGAGGACTAATGATGCCATTTCTGGTGGAGGCATTAGTGGGACTTAGGGGCCACCATCCACCATGTCTTATATCTTGCCTGTACCTCCTTTTACAGAATAACACCATAAAACAATATATCCCATTGGATGATTTAGGTCATATATAGGGCATCATATTTAGTGAAGATGAACCCACTGTTGTCAGTTTGACAATTTTAAAACAGTGATTTGGGGAGTCTAATGCTAGATATGTGTCAAGGCAAGTATTACAAACATGTACATCAAAGCATTGAAAATAATTACAACCCTTCACCGTTTATTAGGAGTACAGATAATGCTAGGTTGTGCAGTGGACGGTCCACCATAATCTAACAAGGCAGAGTCCAGCTGAACCAGACCAAGAAAACAGAAGTTTGGTGACACACAGAGCAAGAAACAGTGAATGTAACTCAAGGCCAACAAACTGTAACTGTGGCTAAAAGAGTGCCGTGTTGGCCCCACCATGTTGTGTTGCATAGAGCATGTTATAGCACTTTTTCAAGATGTTACCATGTTTGTCTTGTTCCCTGTAGACCCACTGGCAATAGTAATAAAACTTTGCGTGTTGATAAAAGGGAACAAATTATTTCTCCTTCCAGCCTCAGTTTGGTTAGCACATTGCTTCAAATGGCAGAAAAGCAAGATGGCTGCCCCACGATAGAGGTCTACGGTAGCCATCCTTGCTCCATGCAGTACTACATGGGCCTACTCGTGATATCTTGGATTAAAGTACAGATGACATTACGCACGTATGTCTGACCCCTTCTCACCATTTTTGTGTAAATATGAGACAGTACTGGTCAATCTGTGAATAGCTGTCCTTGTGTCTTCCTCTGTGAATGCTCCTTTCTCCTTAAATAAATCGCTCAGCTCTCCCCCGTTGCACAGCTCTAGTACAAGGTACATTTTCTGAGGGGGAAAACATAACAGAAAACAACCAAACCTGTCATGGGGGTCATGAGAAGTAGGTGTCCTTTTTAATCATAGTGTTTCAGATTGTTTCCTTCTTGACCAAGTGCAGAAAACTTTTATGGATATGACTCATACTGGATTGTACGGAGCACCTGAAGTGACGAACACAGAAAACATATACCGCAGAAAGAATCTGTTCTTCGTTTGATGTGTTAGAAATCATTTCATGCACTCGAAATATAATATTTCGTACACTCAAAGTCAATTCATGCCTTTTGGTAAGGTATTTTATGTGTGCAAAATTATTTTGAGCACTTGATATATGTCACTTCGTGTGCTTGAAATCGTCCCATGCAAAATAAACCATTAAGTGCACTTGAAATAAATCATTTTGTGCTCTCAAAATAAATTATTCTGTGCGCTCAAAAGAAATGATATCTTGTGCAAAGGTAAGATTCTTGTTTTTCCTTTTTCCTCTGCAGTTGGGCTTACCTTGCACATGCGTCCTTTATCAATTAACAATACCCACTTCTAACTTGCTGCAAATGGGTGATTATTATAATATTAATTCTAGCGCACAAAATGATTTTGCACCCATGACATGATTTATTTCGAGTGCATGAAATGATTTCAAGTGCATAAAATATTACATTTCCAGTACTGGAAATAACTTTGAGTGCCTGAAATAAATTATTTAAAGTTCACAAAATGAGTTTGTGAGAATGAGGTGATCTCAAGTGCATGAAATGAGGCGCTCAATGATTTGTGTTACGAGTTTGCTTTCATCATATATGTCCCTTGAGGGAATAGCTGGAAGATTGCTCGTGACCAAGACAAGAGGGGAGTAGCTGAGGTATAAAGAGGTTGGCAAAAGCTGTGTGAGATCATATTAGAGTATAAAAAGCAAAGTGCTGCAACTTTTGCAACCTGAAATAATACATGTACATAGATGTTACAATGGCATTTTCCTTAGCCTTTTTGAGAGATAAAAACCACGGTAGGAGGGCTCTTTTGATTTGGGTGAAGTGTGTGCGATAACCTTCATGTGAATGAGAAGGTGCCATTCCATTTAAAATGACCATAATGGAACTGATGTTTAACAGGCAGGTCATGGGTCCCCTCACTAAAATCTGTGCCTTTTCAGGTTTTTTTTTCCCCTGCATGATTTATCATAATTTTCTAAAGCATTTTTAGGGCTAATAGGCTGTATTTCCTATCTTGGGTAGACTACAAAGCACTCGAGAGCTGACCTTTCGGTACTGAGCAAACAGGTGCACTTTGTTCAGTTGACACAATTCTCTGAATGCACTTTACTACCGGTATCTTGTCGCAGGTAAACAGTAAAATGGTCCACTTGTGTTCGATGGATTCGTTCGATTGCCCTCTTACATGTATAAAAATGGACATAATTGCCAGAACAAGCCTTCCGGTCCAATTGGCCAACGTATTTTTCTGTGCCTTTCAACACATGTTGAGAACTCCCTTCAAATCCTCAAATTTGCCAGTTTTATTTTAGCTCTTTTCCTTTTTCACAATAAGGTAAATATTTCCTAATGCCACTGTTCTGTTAACATTAGAATCATTTTCCAATAATGACTTTTTAACCAAATTGTATTCTCTTGCCCCCTTCCCCAAATTTTCTCATTTTACAAACCCTGAGGCACAACTTTCCAGACTACACACTTCCAAACATTGCATAGCTACATTTGAAACCCAGATTGAGAAGCTATGTGTATGTTATCAGTCACAAAATTAATGAAATCTGCCGGTACTTTAGTCATCTGATGCCATTATCTTGCATTTTCACATGGATGACAAGATTTGCTCCAATGATCTTGAATTTTACGAGATTTTCTGTCCTACACTAACCTGTGAGGTTTCGTAGACTGCTTCTAGGTGAATAATGTGTTTGTGCCGGACTTTCTTCAGAATGGCCACTTCCCTTTCCAAGAGCTTGACAGCTGAACTGCCCGCCTAAACCAGGGAAAAGAACAGCTGTTACAGCCGCCCAGTGATGTATCCCGAGGAAATGATAGCCATTAGGCCACCAACAGATTTATTGGAAAGGAAAAAACAGTCATTAGGCAGTCAAAAGATGAATTGCAATGCCATCCAGTTTGAAGGGACAAACAGACTGTAACAGATAGCTCAATACTGGGGCACCATGTCCATTCACTCATTAGACTATGACTAAAGCCGTGTTTCCATTGGACTTTTTTAATTCCATAACTTTACTGTAGAATGACAAGATTAAATCCAAGGGGAACACACGGTAAACTAACATCCCTGTCAACTTACCGCAATCGCAATGTAAAACTAGCAGGCCGAAAAGTTAGCAGGGGTGCAAAAAAAGTCCAATGGGAACAGTTCCTGTACAATGTAGATTGACCACGACCACACTAAACCTACGAACCAGACTACTGCTACACAGAGATCCAGAGCGGACACGCAAAAATGGTTGTATCGTTCCCAGTCTCCAGCTCCGTGCGTTCTGTACAGGAGCATATCACGCACACACACAGTGAAGCGTGCCCAGATAAAGCTATACACATGTATACATTGCATACAGGGCTTTTCCTGTACGGGTTCATCTTATCTGTGGCAGATTTGGCCGAATTCGTCTGATTTTGTCTTTGTTTTTTGTCCGATTTTGCCAATTTCGTCATGATTTGTACAGTGCGGGCAATGTAATCAGCTGGTCTTATTAGGTCTCACACAGCGAATAAACATTCCGTTACGGAAAAAAAAAAGTCCACGAGGGAATGCATGGTAGATTGACACGAAGGAATGTTGCGGTAACTTTCTGTGTACCCGCGGAAGAAAAAAAACCAACAGAAACACGCCTTTAAACTGTAACATTTTATCCAAAGAGTTTCTTGGTGGGATGCCTTGTGGGATACTTACATGTACATGTACGCCCATATATGTAATTTGTGAACTCCAAGAAACACTGGGCCCCTACATGTACAAATCAGTCTCTCATTGGCTATTGTTACGAGCAGTCAAAGTTTGCACAGATATGTCCCCTTACATGTATCATCTACCAGTACCTTGGTGTCAGATATAACCTCCAAATGGACAATTGCCCCATAACTTTTAAAGCAGGCTGTGTTTTACATAGTATTTCTAACCGTTTTGATACTTGAGTGAGATAAACATGTATTAACACTCAGTGGTTTACATGTGTTCTTTTGTTTCTGTATTGCTGATGCAGCCAGCTTTATTGGCCACTTGTGTTCAAAAATACGACTGTGACATAGAAAGGGCAGACCCAATATGAAGCCTAAAAGGACTAACATGTACACATTGTACAACTGTAAATGCATGTGTGCATAGCAACCAAACCACACTGGACCACTAGCAACCAGAGTCCTGTGCCCATGTACATGTAGATACTGCACATGCCCACTTGTGCCTTGCATGCATTTTTCTGATGCACAAATGAGTTGGTTGGAAACGTTCTTTTCATCAACGAAAGTTTGAAAATATACCCGTGACTTTTCAAGAAATTATGAACTGAAAAGAGGTGCATTTGCATGCAAAAACCTAAAAGGTTCTTTCATAAATGCAGGACCTGTAGGTGAAGTGTCATAAAACAAATGTTGATGGCTTTAATTCATACCACAAGAAAATAGCCCTCTCTTGATGATTGATTGAGTACTGTACTTAATGCTCAATTGATCACCAATAAGAGGCCAGGTTATTTATTTCTTATTTATTCCTTTTTCATCACATGAAGTGGTTGAAATACGTTTACGTGAGGTAAAATGAGACAGAACTAAGCAGAGGTCGCACTGAGGGTTTGCTGCATTAACCCCAACCCCCGAGGGTGCATGTAAAATCCTATTGACATTGGAGGATTTGGGACCGTTAGGGAAAATTCCTGGTTGCAAAACCATCTGTGGCACTTCAGGTGGGCATTTCATTGACAAGTTACCTGTGGGGCCCTACGACTTTTAAATTTTGCACGTGACAAGTAAAAAATACTGAGAAAAATCAGTTGCATGCTTCAAGTCTTGTGTTTGTGACTGTGAAAGATGCCGATTCGATTTGTCTGACTGTAAACAAAAAATAACAAATTCCAACTATTTCTTTAAAATACAGTCAGTGGAATATCAAGGGAAATCTGAAAATCAGAAAAAAAATCACCTCCATTTCTTTTGATCCTGTCTCTCTTCTTCGGCTCGTATGTCCAGCTCTGTCTCATTTTGCCAGCATGCCTCCCACGTAAACATAAAATTCATCTACACGTAATATTTACATGTATTTGGTCCGCCTTAAAATGATTTCAGAAACACGTTCGTCATCTGCTACTTTTCTAGACTCAAACATACTGTCAGCATACATGTACAAGAAGGCTCAGATTGGGATAAATTTAGCAAATCAGGGTTCAGTGACATTACAAAAACCAATGCAACATGGAGTTTCAGAAATACCAATACCTTCTCCTTGTTGACAATTTTGATGGCCCATCTCTCCTTGGACTCATTGTGCGTGGCTTCCAGCACCACCCCAAAGCTCCCGGCCCCAAGTTTCTCGCCAAACGTGTAGACCTTCTCGATGACGGACTCATCATCGATGCGGGTGTGTCGCACAGTACGGGACGGCTTCTCCTGGCTGTTGCGTGACATGACGACAGTGACTGTTACCTGCGTGAATAGTCAGCAGTGACTCTCAGTATGTCCCTCCGACCATCCCAAATCTTGGGAAGCTGCAAAGTTTGAATACAAAAGCCATGGACCTTCCAGTGCAACACAGGCCGTTAGGTAACACAGGTATAGCAAAAGTGACTTTAGTATGGAGAATGCCAATTGTTATGTTCACGTGAATTTAAAGAACTCAGTGCAGATTTTATTCAAATTTAACTCGCAAAAGGCTTATTGCTAGTGATAACCTACATGTACATGATGTAGCATGCACCTACATGTACAAGTTCACATTGTCCAAGCTCTAGTTACATGTACATGTACAAAGCAATGTTGTTTGGGAACAAAAGCCCTTTACTGCAGCATACCTGACATTACACAAACATCTCACGGCATATCCGTTTCGTCAATTTCTTGGGTCATGACACCAAAGCTGCTACCTAATGGGAACAGGATGCTTAAAGTAACGAGTAAATACCTTACAAATGGGTGAAATTTCTCCACTAGCAGACAGTGAGGCGGTACCCAGTAAAGCTATGCTGATTTTTTTTTTCTCCATTTGATTCATGGCCTTTACAATTTGCCCCGGCTTAAAAAAATGTGCAAATCCTATAGGCCTTCACTGTATTTAACGCTGCCCTACTTTAGAGGCTCTCAAGCTTCTTACGAGGAATTAAAAAGTGGATCAAGTGGTCCGTTGCCGGCACTGCATCAATGGCTACTTGATGCCAATGCAATTCAGGTCAAATGGAGTGGATGGCTCAGCTTCAGCCTGTGGTGTGTGCATGTGTGTCTTCGCTATTATGTTTGATGGAAAGTGCAAACGAAGGCTACAAGGTTGGTCAGAACAAAAGTGTCCAGGATGGTTCAAGTGTTTTGACATCCAGAAAGGAGGGGAATTGAGGGCAGACAGACAGCCTGCAATAAGGTTGTCATGCCAACAGGCTACCGTTATGAGGTGTTTACATTTTTAGGTCAAAGTATGTCCAGCATTCGTATTAAAAGAAAAAAAGAATTTCGAAGTGCTTAAATGAATTGAGACGGAGGAAAGGGACTGTTTTTCCATGAAACTTGCAAAGCTTCTGGATGATTTTTTCCCAAGGACATTTACAACAAAACAAAGAATCATACCTTATCACTCTGACGATGTGTCATAATATACTCCAGTCCTTGCTGCATGAACACTCAAGTCCATGCGCAGCCCATCCCCAAATAATGTCTGATTATGTATGCATAATCTTCAGAATTATTAGCTGAAAATGAGTCAAATACCCACTTGCTAAGCAAACAGTCTCTAGAGATACACAGGTACCGTACATGTGCATGTGTACATGTACAGTGGATTTTCAACCCCAGGGGCTGGTAAAATACCTGATACACCTGTGTGTGGCAACATGTAAACACCATGATGTTACATCCTGGAAGATCGTGAAACCTCCCCCTTCCCAACACATGGTATTAAAAAAAAATACCATTTCATAAGCCATTAAAACAGGTCAGTGGCTGTAGAGATGGTTTTCTTGGAAATAAAGGAAGAATTCCCACTCAAGAGTACATTGTATGTTATGCTCTTGGTTCAACCTGACATGGTTTGCAATTCAACAACACCTTCAAGAAGTTGCATTTTCCTGCAACCTGTTCTTTGATGACAGACAGCATGCAAACACTACAGTGAAACTGCCAAACAAGATTTGATCCCCTTTTATAACTTTCAAGTAGAGGAGTAAAAGTGGATTAATGGTTTTTACCACTTTAAATGCATCTCTGAGGGGAACGCAAACATGATTTTTCTCACCACAACGTCTCTGACTATCTTATGTTGTGAACTTTTTCAGAAAATTACTTTGGGAACAAGTATAAGGTTTTTTTATCACTTTTATGACTTAGTGGCATGATTTTCTGACATCCGGAATAGTTCTCATAAGGTCATAGAAAACATTCCTGGTATCGTAAAAGTAAATCAGATGTACATGTATACTCTTCATGCATAAATATATAAGCACTAAAAAGACATTTTTAAAGGCGTAAAAGAAATTTATGGCAATAAACACAGGTACATGAGTAACAGCCCTCACCTAGTAGACAAAACAAGTTTGCACCCTTAGACTTGCATGGAATACAATAATGGGTTTGATTTGAGCTGGTGCCATGGGGACGCCCGAGACAGACAGTGAAACACAGGAGACTACATGTAGGTCTCTCATTTGCGCTCCACTGCCTTACATGTAAGGCAGTATACCCTGGTAAACATATTTAGATCGGGGAAACTATACATACATACCTAACAAAAATAATCCAACGCAACAGACTATGCATGTACAGTGTTAGGATACATTCAGTATCTGAAGTACCATACTATTTCCCCCCCCCACTAGTACCTGTACTTGTGAAAGTGCATTTGATGGTTCAAGGCTAAACCTTTTAAAGTTTAGGACGCCTATTCTTTTAAAAGTTTCTGTCAGGTCTGAATGCCTTGAATGAGTAAATTAACTCCAGCAAGAATAGGTCAACACACCAGAGTGAATTTCCATCTGAATTTTAAAGGTATACTCTTCACTCTATGGAATTACGTGTGTGGAATTTCCCAACAGTCTACGTGTACATGAACACTGTATTTGTGCAATTTTGTTCTTAGTATTGGTACAAAAAATGACCAATTTGCACACAAGTGAACCAAGGCCAATTTTCGTTTTGCACTAGGTAAAAAAGCCCCACTTTACTAGCATTTTTCTCAAGAAAGTACATGTACATGTACTTGCTTATAACTATTCAAAACTATTCACCTGTTTGAATTGAATTAAACTACATGTAGTTTTAACTAATTTGAATCATTTCAAATGTGATAACTACAGTTAGATGCTGCTCAAATAAGGATGGGGGCAACGTAACGTGCATGTCTCATTTTCAGATGTGTTACCTTACTGTAACCGTTCACTAGTCCTTCTTGTGAAAGTTACAATATTGTCGCAATTGAAGTCAATAGTTTACTGTGATGACTGTCAAACCAGATGAAACTTGAAACCTCAGTAGCTTAAACTTCTTATTATACCTCCGAGTCTTTTAAACATTTTAAGAGGTGTTTGCCCACAAAACCAAGACCTACTGCACCAGAATCCAACTCAAAGAGAACGTACACAGGTAAGCGTCATAGTATGAAACGCAAATCAATACTTGGCTTTTTGAGGCACAAAGAGCAAGGTTTATACAGATCAATATCAAACAAAAACGGATGCCCGGGGAGGCTGGCGGATTCATCAATTGATACATTCATCCCCCTCTAAGTGGTGTGAATATTCTCTGCTTTTTTGTCCCTTCTCTATCTTTAGGGCGAGCGGCGCTCGCTGCGAGTATGACCGTCCTTGCTTGTGCTGTTTGCAAGAGCTTAGAAGTTACACAATGAAAAGTTGGCATGCGTGCTGAAGTATGCTTGTGTAGCATTAATCATGTACAATGTTTGTACGATGACGTGTACATGTACGCATACATGTGCATCCATTCTGGGGATGCCAAACATTTGCTCAACTGTGACCTGTGACAGATATATTTAACACCATCCTGTGACTCTGCAAAGTTGTCACCGCAATGACAAGGTCTACAAAATTACATGCGCCACCTTTAACAGATGGTGGTTGTACCCTAATAAGGAAACTACCAGTACGCAAAATGAAACCTTTAAACAACTCAAATTTTGTTCAAACAGAGCTAACAGACTGGAACAGGATTGGGTTTGAACCTTTCAGGCTTCATCCATTTTTTTCCCGTCATTTTCAAGACCGTACAAAACATTTGCTAGGAAAGGATGGGGTTTTACAGCATGTGTACACTTTTCGTAAATTGTTACAAATGACAGCTGGCTTATTGACGTTGTTTGCATACGTGTATGCTTTCTGGAGAGGAAGAGGATCAGGGAAGATTACATTTGGTACCACTGTGAAAATGGAAAGAAAACAAAAGAGAGATGATCTCCTTTACCTGTATAGACATGTGTGCATAAATGGTATGGCAGTTGGCTGGTAACCTGCCTTTTCTGAATAAAGAATTTCCTGTACTTGGCAAGTTTCTTTACTTGCCAGAGACGTGACACTGGCCATCCAGGTAAAGCAAAACATATCCAGGACCAGGGGTGAGAAATCTTGAAACAGCCTGAAAATTGGTTCTACATGTACATTTACTGGTTGAAAATACCGTGTCATGCGAATTTATCAAGCATGACTGTCAGACTGTGGGATCACTTGATGCTTGAGCCAACCCAAGTCCACGTTTTAAGTAGGACTGGCTTCAGCATAGACAGAAATGGCCTTTGGATAGTTGGCATTTATCTGGAGTAGGGCTGGCAGGCTCATCAGAAGCATCTTCTCAGGCATGTCGCCACGCTGACTGGCACGACACACCAACGAGACGGATCCAAGGGAGTGTGGCCTGTACTCTTTTACACTCCATCCACTTGTATCTCATATTCTCATTCTCATGTCATATTCTAATATTTAATTTTGCAAAGGAAAAGCTTATGCAGGAGCCCATGACATTATTTTCTCCAACGGAAGGGATTTTAGAAAGAAGTATGTTAGTACTTGTACTTTGTGGATTTGGTCGACATAGGAGATGTACTCGAGTGAGTGACCTACATTCCCTCTTAAGGGTCTGAGGAAAAGGGGTTAAAAAATTTGACTGATTTTATAAAAGAAAGTATGCGACAACTCCGCCTTGATTAAAAAAAAAGGTCTTTCCCTTTCCCATGGTTCAAGGGATTGGGTATAAACCCAATTTTCCAATAATCTGACATAATTATTTTGACAATGGCAGAACAAAAGTGGCAGCTGTATGGAACATTTCAAAATCAGTGTCTCCTGTAGAGGTCTGACTGCCTGCAAAGCTGTCCTACATGTATCTTGGGGGAAGTGCCTGAGTCAGAAAACAAGCCACATGTTTGCACATTCGGATTGTTGTCTGGTTGTCACGGTAACGGCTATTGACTTCTTGCTGGCCTGGGAGTTTGAACCCGGATGTGAACTACACAACTGGGGATCATGAACCACGTGCTTAACCATTGTGCTGTGTGGAACATGGGCTGCTTAACAAATGAAGACTGTGTGAATAAGAGAAAGTAAGTACACACACATGCTCACTGGCAACATACGTGTACATGTACAGTTGTAATACATGTACATGTACATGTACACTGTAATACGGTGGTATGTACATGTACATACGATACCTCACAATCAAACAAAATCTATCATCCATTTTACGGCCTGTTTATTGTCTTTAAATTTAAATCAGTTTATGTATTTTATTCATTTTTAGTTTTATTTATTTATTTTTCAGTTCTCGCAAATTGTTGTCAGTCATCTAAATGCCGCAATTCCACTTCAACGATAAAATATTTAGAATACGTACCGGTGTGATACAGCAGGAGGCTCACTTATCCCTGTCATTCTTCTCCCTTCTGTAAGATTGTTGGGGAAGTCACAATCTTTGCTCAGTCACATCCTACAAATACCTGTTGATCTTACTATGGTAAAAGCCCCAGAGAATGGAAATCCCCCATTGCTACGTTTTTACCTGAGGGCGAAATTGGCAAAAACAGCCCAAGGAAATACCATACATGTAGTTCAATGTATATGTACATGTATGCCCCACCACGTATGATGCTAGTATTACAGGTGTAGCATGATTCTGCGGGCCTGTTTGTATCGCATGAATCCGAATCTCAATAAGTAATCCACTATTGGTTCACTGACAACAGAACCCGCCTGATGGATGGAGCAAACCAGTATCGGAACTGGTGATCAAGATCCTAAATCTGTGTGAAATCAGGCCTTATCTGTAAACTAACTGATATCTAATTTCCAAAAGAATACGCAATGTCATTAGTGACTCTCTGTTTATCAATACTCATGAATTTCATTTTACTAGAATCTCTACCGTTATCCTGTTGTACTGTTCAAAATCCAAAATCCATGTTGTCCTTAAATCCTTACAAATGAACAGGCACTAAACATGCTAAAGGTGAATGGGTACACCCAAGTACTAAGCACATGTTTGGGTTTCAAAAGCATGTTTTTGCTTAATTATTTAGTGTATTTAGCGCTAATTACAAGATGAAGTAACAATTAAGATGACAATGAAGAGACATTCAGTTTATACATGTACCGGTAAGTAGGAAGAAAACCTTGGATAATTACATGTATACTAGGGGAAAACCTTAGGAATCAGGAAGGGATGGAAAACCCAATCCACATGCTGACCTGCCACAGGTGGGATTGGAACCAGAGTCACAGGGGTGGAAGGTAAGGAAAGGTAGAAGCCGCAGCACCTACCCGGTACCTGATTCTATTCCTTGCAGGAGGCGGCAAAACTAAATCTGTCTATGTACCAAATTAAAACCGGCATATTGAAATAAGATTATGTTGAGACTACATGTACTGTGTACATGTACATGTGCCGGTACATAAATGCAACTTTGTTTCCTGACAATGCATGGCAAGGTACATGTGTGGTTGGTTTCAGTCCCTTTCAATCGCTGTGGCAGGTGTAACGTGCATGAAGACAGTCACTGGACATGACCGTAACAAAGAGCAAGGAAAACTATGCACACCATGGATTGTACACAAAATGACAACAAAGGCCACAAAATTTACGGTGGGTGTTAAACTACAATTAGCCTGGTGGAAAAACTGGGAGTATGTGGTGTGCAAGGCCAGAACTGAAAAGTCCCATAAGAGCCAACCAGCGTGACACCTGTTGCCATGGCGATGAACCAGGCTATGAGAAAGCCTGGGCTCAGCTTTCGAGTGTTTGCCCACTGCAGTCCCATGTGTGAAATGCAATGAGGGAGTGCCTGAAACCGGGGAAAAGTACATGTATGTGAGAGAATTCAAAATCCCTGGGATCTTGCAGTAGTGAGCCAATACCGGTATATTATCTGTCTGCTGCATGTGAATGACAATGTGCTGCATTTTGATGGATGACCAAGACAGGATTTTAAAAAATATTTACTGGTTTTTCTGGGAATTTTCAGTGCAACTTTTTCAATTACACTGCACATGTACATGTACACCCTTGCATCTACCTACAATTTAGTAAAAATTTTCCAGCAACTTCCTGGCCTATCCATTAACATCAATCATTCCAAAATTAATATCACTTTTACCCCCGCTAGCATGGGCACAGAACTGTTGACACTACTTAGGGAAGGCAGGCGAATCTGCCAACAAACTCATTGCTTAATTGCTATGACCAATACAGCACCCCTGTCAATTAATTTGATTTCCCTTCCCTTGAGGAATGTTTCTATGGCACTATCCCACCTATTAGGCCATGGAGGAAGGAATAGACTCCTTCTTCCGTGGTTAGGCACAGAACTTTCTAAAGATCACAAAATGTCCACAATTACAGTCTTGTCTGACCTTGCTTTCTCCACCTGTAGATGTACCTGCCACAGTTGCAGTTTTTGCTTAACAGTGCTTGGCAATTGTTGGCTGGCCATATATACAAAACACTGAACAACTATGTATTCACACAATGTTCAAAATTTGTCATGCGCATGTGGCACTTGACAAATGCTGGTGCTAGAGTCTACTGTATAATGTATCTGTCAGTGAACACACCTCCTCCTTGAATCCTCTCAAAGCAAATGAGCAACAGGACTCAAAATCATCCACTAACTACGGGTGGTGTTTTGGCAAATTTTGTCTGCCTTTAAACAATGGCAGTCATTGTCTGTAAACCTAAAAAAGTAAAGAAAAAAGTCTATATCTAATGCTTTCATGCTCAGCAATGAGTGTTACTTGTGCACGTTATCCTTGGAGGAAACAAAACAAAGACGGACTTGGAACAACTTGAGAAAATTCACGGCTGATGTACCGGGTGATATCTCCCATTAACCCTGTACTTTTCACATGGCGCAGCGTATTCCCATTGCTGCTGTGCACTAGTCAGCGACAAATAAAGACAGAAAGTGTCCAAGACAGTCCGATAGTAGGTTTTCTCAAAAGATCTGCAATACCTGCTTCATCGAGAGAAACTATTAAAGTTATGGTTAAAGTCTAACGTTATGGGAATGCCATTGTTTGCCTACCGTAATGTTGCTTGGTCCAACTTTTCTTGTGTTTTACGAGACAGGCTTATGAAACAAATGCATAGCCATCTTGCATGAATAATGTTGAACGTTCACCCTGGAAGCACACTGAAGATTTGCATCAGGCTCTTTCATGGAAAGATCTTCAAACACGATAGCATGATCAAAGGACGTGAAGTTTACAAATGCTTCAACAATATAGCTCTGCATTATCTTTGTCATGGCGTTACAATGCCTTGCGATTCTATCATGACCCGGGCCAATTGTAAACTCTGTGTCTCTAAGTTCCCAATGAGTAACCATGGAAACATATCTTCCACTACGCAGGGGCCCTTGGGCAAAACACATTCAATAAGCATCAGTAGGGAAGTCCATTGTTTGTCAAATTTAAATCATTCTTAGATTAATATTACAGTGTGTCTAATTTTTTTTTCACAGCTTTATAATTTTTCTTTCTTGAAATGTGTTTTGTTGTTTAATTTATTTCTTTGTTTTTTTCTTCTTGAAAGTAATGTTATTTATTTCATAAGTGTTCAATGTCTGTGATATGTTTGTCTTGTGAACTATGAGACCTTCAATTTAACTCTTATTACCTTTGACTTCCTTTTTTTTAAGGCGTAACTGTACCCCAATTTTTATAGGCTTAACTGGGCTGCATTCAAAAACCATAGCATTACAAACCCAGAAACAATAAAAAGTCCTAGGCTCGAAGTCACGCAGAGTAGTGACTTGGAGTTCTGCAAGTACATGTGAGTCTGGCAGGCCTATGGACGTGACTAATGTTTACTTGCATTGGGATTGTGTACGTCAAGACCCCTCCATTTCTATTATTCTTATAAAACAGGTCAGTCCCCAAATGAGTTCAACCAAAGATGATGTTCACTTTATTACGTGTAGGCTCAGCCTGTTTTTTGGTGAATTCAGAATTGTTATTTGTGAGAAACTCTTTCTGGGCGGTTACCAACCATGTGAAAGCTCGATTCTCCATATGTCATACCGGTATGTAGACCAGGCCTGTATGCAAGGTTTTCTCATTTTTCCTTCCCACAATGCCTTTCTATCTTTGTGTAAAATAACCCATGTTGTATTAGCGATGAGGCTTATTAGCCATTCAAAAGCAATAAAATGACCTAAAAAGTCAAATTTAGTCGTGAAGATATGGTATTCACTAAGAAACTGCTTAGAATTTTTGGGACCGGTCTCATTGGGTTTGTGTGCAAAGTGGCAAGTGGCATCTATATGGAATTCTTTCTATACATTTCAAGGCTCTAGGGGAAAGAATGCCATAGCCTAGGACTATTACGGATGTGGCCTGACAATGCCACACTGTGCACCAACCCTATGAGCTGATGAGACTGGTCACACTATTTAGGTCAACAAACATCAACACACACAAGCAGCGTCAACAAAGCATCAACAACTTGGAAATACCCTTTAAAGATTAAAAAGTGGTTTTATACCGGGTATGTTAGAAACTCTAACACCTGCCACTGTGGAAGAGAAACTGGCAATTTGCTTCAAACAGGAAAACAGAAATTTTTCGTGATGTATGGGGCCCAATAATGGGGGACACTATCTTTCTTTTCTCTGCTGTCCATGAGAAACAAGATGGCAGTTGGTCGGGCTGCTCGAGAAGGCCCAACTTTTTCACTCAGATTTCCATACTCAAACATCATCTCAGATAAATGTGATACATTGAACATGATATGTAAGAGCCTAAATAATACTGTAAATATAAAATTTTGCATTGCTTTGAACCTCCTTCTGCTGTAACCATCAAAAACAGTCAAAATTCCTTCCACTTGATTTGCCTCAGTTCACAGACACATATGGGAAATTTGACTGATTTTGACTGATCTGACAACTGTGTCAAGAATGAATCTTTGCATGACCTGACGCTTTGTTGACACTCATTGACCTCAGACTGGTCTGAAAAATTTTAAATGGTTTCTGTGCGACGTGTTTGGGTCATTTTTGTCAGGACAAGGAGAAGGTGGTGAGAAAAACTTCAAGTTCCAATTTCTTTTCCAGAAATAGTCGCCATAGCCATGGTACGGTAGGCTAGGTCAGAAGATCATAAAGATTTAAAGAAACAGGCCGGGGGGAGGAGGGGGAAGGATCCCGACAACTCAACCGTTCACCAACTTGACTTAAGACAACTCGACCATTGAGACAAGTCGTCCGTTGAGACAAGTTGTCAACTCAGCTAAGTTGCCTGCTGAGACAATCGTGTGAAATACTATGCCTAAATAATAGGAGGGGGGGAAGGAATTTCACGTAGTAGATAGACATGCCTAATTTTTGAGGTGTTTAATATAAAAAGGGTGGTCGCAGTAATCGATCACTGTGCGATCTATCGATCTTGTACTCTGACCTAGCCATTTAGTTCCTGATTTTTCTTAGTTCCAGATCACTTGAAATAAAACTGTACCTCGTTTGTGTTGTTCTTCAGTTCTACATTCTCAGACAGGTTCTGCTTAAAAGGTGAAATGAAACCCTTTGTTGTACAAAACTTGTTCTCAGAGAATTTCTAGAAAAGAAATTTTGGCCAGATTTCCAATTTGCACTTCAACATTTTTGACAGTTTGTCAAAACTCACAGGAGCCCAAAAATTTGACAAGTATTTACAAGGTGATATGTCACTCACTACATGTGATCCCAAATACATGTACATGTACTTTTTCATAGTCAACAATTAAAAAAATGTTGTATTTAATGCCTGTTTGATTAAAATGACTTGCAAAGTTTCTGTTTTTTAAAAAGTGGCTGAAAACTGAACCTAATTTTGCCACCTACTGTCAAGTCTCATTGGTTTTCACAGTAAGTGGCGAAATAGGGGACCTGGTGACTGTCATGCACGTTAGACATCTAACTGGTTGAGCTGTCTCTCTGTCTAAGTCGAGTTGTCCTAACGGACAACTTAGCATACGGTCAAGTTGTCTCAATGGTCGAGTTGTCTCTACGGTCGAGTTGTCTCTACGGTCGAGTTGCCGGGAGTAGGCAAACAGTCGAGTTGTTCAACTCTATGCATCATATAATTTTCAATGGCTTTCTGGGTGAAGCATTGAAAGATTTGATTGAGAAAGAGGAATTTTTTTAAAACCTAAATGTAGGCCCTACCTCGATTTGACATAATTGGCTGACTGGGCTGCATTCAAAAATCGCGTTACGAAGCCATAAAAAGCCGTAGGGCTCCAGGTCACACAGAGTACTGGTAGGCCAAGGACTGTGAATTTAGGGACCGTGTTCCTTTAACAGAAGGGAGACCTACCGGTACATGTAAATGTAAATTTTGGATTCCCCTAGCCCAGGTTGGACGACATCTACATAACTTTGCGACTAAAGTCCAGGGTATGAATGTCCTCCTACTATGTGAAATTTTTTTTTCCAACAGTTTTTTTTTTCCACATTTTTACCTGATGAAGAAAGCTCAAAATGTCGTTCACAAGTGCCTTGTATCCTGAATTCTATAAATGCTATGTTGAAATTACTAAATACGCCTGCGAACAACATATTTTGCAGGAAATTCTGCGAAACTTCACACTTTTTGTCGCGATTGGTTAACGATCTACATACACGTTCGTCTAGCACGCATATCGCACGTGCGCGAAGTGCATAGTAACCGAGTGCCCCTTATGCATGTGCGGAAGGGCCGTGGGCGTAATGAAGTTGCAGATAAGGCCGTGTCCGAACAGGCTTCCAAAGATACAGCTAGGTCTATTGTCTGCGCATCTCCACATATTACATGTATTTTGTAATGGAGCGAAGACCTGGACCTAGCTCTAGACAACATGCATAACTGACAGAATGTGGGCCGAGCTTGGAGGCGCAAATGGATACTACGTTGCTCAAAATACGTTGTTCGCGGGCATATTTAGTAATTTCAACACAGCATGGAATTCAGGATACAAGGCACTTGTGAACGACATTTTGAGCTGTCTTCGTGAGGTAAAAATGTGAGAAAAAAATGTTGACAACAATTCTGCATAGTAGGAGGACTTTCATACCCTGGACGTTAGTTGCAATGTAATGTAGACGTCGTCCAACCTGGGCTAGGATTCCCCTAGGTAGATAACTGATGTTGTGAGAACAGGGCAGGGTTTTGAGGCAAATTATGAGGGGAAAACGTTGGTGTTTTAACTTAGGACACATGGACCATGGCAGAGTCAAATTTGCACGGGTGGTTGATCAGTACAGTAGGAAAGTCATATTTTCTCACAATTTACAATTTGAAATTTCCAACAGACAGGGTCAGGTCAGTTCAGACAGCATTGCCTTTGTTTTTTTTTGGGGGGGGGTGAGGGGTATAACCAGTTTTGCACAGATTAAAATGACACAAGCCTCAGAGGTCCCCACATTCACAATCCCCAGTAGGCCCCACTGGCATGGACTGGAGCATTGAGCAGGGGTGAGTGGCCAGTAAACTCAAAGTCACAGCCGAAAACCGAGTGCCAACAAAATGCTGAAATGTAAAAAGTTCCCATACTTTTGTACAGACCAATGTACAAAAAAAGCTGAAATTATTATTATTATTATTATTTATTCATGCCAAAAATTCAATATACATCACAAGCAAGATGGGCATAGGGGAGACAAAAGTAATACGGAATCACTGTGGTCACAGACCTGTCTCCCCAGGGTCAAAATCTCAACAAAAAGCTGAAATCAGCTAAAAAGCTGAATTCTTACACCCCTGATACTGAGTTAGGAGACAGAAAATCTAGTAGGCCTACAGTAGGCTTAGCTCGGCGAAAACGGACTGCCGGCTGCCCCTCGACACGCTCTCAAGATTTCCGTAAAAGTAGAAGAAAATCTAGCTCACCTGACAAATGAAAGATTGCGTTCACTGTGAATCCACTGTCACTGTGGCAGCAAATGAGTCGAATGGAGTAGACGTCATTGAACAAGTTAAAACTACTTCCATTGTTACAAGAAATTTGATAATTTACCATCAATCGGTCTCCATCAGTCAGTGAATTCTGTTCACTTACAAACTGTAGCTAACCAGCCAGCCAGCGCTAGCACCAAGCTCTTCAGTTTTAACCATCGTTTGTAGCAACCTGAGCGCACCCAGACGTCTTGGACACAATTTTAGTGTTTTCTGAATAGCAGAGTTAAAATAATCTGACTAAAGTCTCGTTCCAGACTCGTTGAAGCAGAAGTCCATCCAATGTTAACAAGTAGTCGGAACCAGAAAAGTAATACTGACGTCATAATGTTGCAATCCTTGAGGGCGCTCAACCAAACCTATGAAGGTTGCACTCTGTGGTTGCATGCACTCACTGATCAGTACGCGCCCATAGAAAACAGTGCAAAATCGGACCGAAATAGCGCCGCCTGTTGACTCTCGTGAAGAGTTTGGCCTCCGTTTTTCACTAGAAATTCAAGATTATGGCCAGAAAATCACTTTTCGTTTCAATTTCATGGGGGTTAGCCACGAAAAAAGTTTTTATTAGCCTTTCAACGAATAAACCCCCAATATAGCAGTAACACTAAAAGCTCATTTCTGAATGTAGCCGCCCGCCTCTTTCCAAAATAGGCCCGTGATTTGGGGCTTTTTGTGAAAGAAATACCCCGAACTGGGAACTACCAGTCCCATATTCGGGAGTTATAAAAATATTTCTATGATGCCTCCTGATTATGGCCTGTCTTATTGGAAAAATCCCTAGGGATCACAAAATATTAGTGAGCTCGTGCGCAGAAATCCAACGATTTGGTGGAATGCACCCTGAACCACGAAATGTGAAAATCACGGACTGGTTATAATGAGCAAACTCAGCAGAGAGACAAACGCATCGCCAGGTGACGCTCGGGAACAGATAGACCTTACCTGTTTCACTGAAAAATTCAAGATTATGACTGCCATGAGAATTGTCTTTTCAATTTCAGTTTCCAGTTCAAATAGGCGTAAATGATGAGCAATGAGTCGTGCATGTTTTGTGTTTCTTGAGGCAATTTTGGGGGCGTTATTTGTGTATGTCCCCCCTGGCACTCTAGTGCGAACTATGGAATTCCATATCTGCCGTCGTGCGTCGTGCGTCGCTCGTCGTGCGTCGCCCGTCGTGCGTCACCCGTCGCGCGTCGCCCGTGTTTTTTTTGGTCACGATTGCGCAGCGGTATTTTTAACTTTGACCCTTGATCGTGT
>NW_019091362.1:8421761-8526745 GCF_001949145.1 Acanthaster planci
TTTTTTTTTTTGTCGATGTACTACCCAGGGGTTTTGGTGAAAAAGGTGAAAAGGGGGGTGTGGTCCAGAACTGTCCATCCCCTACTACTGCACTTTCTGGTTCACAGTGACGTCACGACGAGTCTACAAGTCTGACTAATTTGATTGGTAGAAATGTCATTTCACATGCAACTATGAATAACTACGTATCACCAATGGGGGGCTGATTGGCTTATCCGTCAAGTCAGACTTACTGACCAGGGACACACGTTTCTTTGACTATAACGCCGGATATCACGGAAAAGCTATCAAATCAGGGCGCCCTATAAGAAGTTAGGTTTTCCTAGGAAGGTTAAGGGGAATTATCATAAAATGGGCGTATCTTAACCGTTGCGCATGCGTTTTCATCTAGGAAGGTTGGGGAAACTTATCACAAATGGGTTCACGAACTTTTAAGTGTAAGAGACAAAAAACTGCGTTCCTGACTGACATGCACAGTAGCTCTGGTAGGGGAGCGTTATTCTTAGAACCACCAAGCCTAGGGTTCAAGTCTACAAGTAGTAGCCTCTTCTTGGTGGGGAATTAGTTGGTTGGAGGATGTTTTATAATAGGGAAGTAAAGCCCGACATTTACCTTAGCACTTGAGTTTCTAAGTGTCCACTAAACTGATTGAGCTTACAGTTAACTACGCCCGTATATGATAATTACCTCTAACCTTCCTAGGAAAAACAAAATCCGCGAACGGCGCGTAGGGGATGGTTGACAGGGATGGGGAAGAGCAAGGCAAGCTCGACCTGATTCAAGTCTAAAACGCTCCTGAATTTCCGTGGCGTGTTCGTTATACATGTATTCAACCCTCACAGTCGAGTCCCAAATACTCCGATTTCAACAAAATGCACCTTAGGGGGGCTAGGGGAGATTAACGGGTATATTTCCCATTCTGTCATACGGTAATGGTTTCCGCTGGGAAATGCAAGGTTACGATAGCGGCAACATTTCCTAGTTTTGCCGTTTCTCATTTGAAGGCTTGTTGTTCTGCATGTTCCAGATGGGTCCTGGGTCAAATGTCACATGATAAAAGTAAAAGAAACACTGACGCCTTCGTATTTTGGGATTATGTATTGCTCATTTTTATTTCATCATAATCTTTAAAAATGTTTTCAGTACTGTAACCGCACCGGTACTCGTCCTTTTTGAAGGGTATCCAAAACTGAAAATGCATCTGATATATTACTCTGAATTTATTTATGTTACAATAAATAATAATTGATGGGTTTGGAAAGGGCAACGGGGATTCCAAAAGTTCTGATTGTCCGTCTGAATTGATGTTGTACTGATCAATAATACAGAATACGTACAAATTCAGTATTTCATTTGATGAAAACTTTGTGCACATTGTTGGCAAAAACATACAATACACACCCCGGAAAATGTCAACACGCTTCTGATATATAAAAAAAACATGCACGTAGTTTCCGTGCACAACTGTAATAACACACCAAGCGTGTAAGTAACAGTCTAGTAGGAACACACTTTGAACACACTACACACGCCACTGTGGATAAAATGGGTAAAACAACACGGCAGAGTCAAAGTATCGAATACTACTGAATAACAATCAATGTATAACAGTAACTGTATTTCTCATAACCAAACAATCTTTACAATTAACACACGTTTTTGGCAGTTAAGCTCAATTCAAAACTAGAACAGACCCAAATTCTACATAGAAATGTGACTAGTCAGGAAAATTCATGTATTAATTAAAAGGCAAGGATAACGGTTGTCACGGAGAAAACACAACACACGTGTACACAAGTATTGACTAGTAGTGGCAAATTATACTACCGACTGTCTCGTGCTTTGTGATGCTCATAGAAACTTAACGACACCTCTGAGCCGATTACTGACCGGCCAAAAGTAACAAGTTAAAAATTGTCGATAAAGCTTGCCAAGGAGGGATGGGGTAATCGGGCAAAGGGGAAGGGAAACGCAAAATGCACGGAGGAGTTTCGATACCGTTGATACACTCAAGACGTTTCCGAAAGGGGAAGGAAGTGGGGCAGGAGTAAACAGTGCAGTCAGGCTTCATCTGCAACAAGCATGTTCACGAAATTTAGGCACAGTACAGCCCGCCATTATTGCGAGAGAATCTAGCGCCGACCAGTCTTGCAATGTTGACTGGCGGTGTTCTCCGCGCAACATCAATGCCACACGTTGGGAGTTGTGAATGATCCTTGCGATGACTTGACACAACTTGACCACTAAATGCTGCTTTCGAAGGCAAATACTGGCGCTGTAGTTTGGTCCAAGTCTTAATACGCGGTTTTCGTATAACAGCCGACCAAAATCTATTACTACAGAACAGAAACGCGGTAAAAAACTTACAATAATGCTTGCATGCTTCAACTTTCACAATGTAGGCTGAATTACGAGGAAACAGTTAAATAATTGCCACTTCAAACAATGTATTCCTTCACTACGGATAATTACACAAACACAAAAATACAGCAAATGATGACCTTCACAACAAAGCTCATTTCCACATTGAGAAGATAAATAAAACAACGGTGCTAATTAAGGTTCACATAGTAATCTGATCAACTTCCATGTTCACCCACGTACGTCACAAAACTTTTGATTAAATTGCTCATTAGGAACGTGGGTTCATTTTAACAACATCAAGATGTCGCATGGGGAGATTCCCGGACGACTTCGCCGCGCAAGCCATGTTTAAGTGCATTAGGTGGGGGGGGGGGGAGTTTTCAAATTCACTCTGTGTTACACGAAGTAGAATTGGGAGTGGGTTTTGGTATTTGCCCCATGAGGCAAGAAGGCAAACAGTAAACCATTTGAAGAATTCAAATACGGTTTTCTGAGTGACTTTTACCCATCTGGACTATAATTGGAGACTGAAGTCCTCAATACCCAATGTTTAAGACAGATATTTGTCCAACGTGTTTGGGGACTGTTGAAATATTTGTAAATGGAATGCCAAGTAACTATTTACACAACATAATTTATCTTTTTCTTCAATAAATCTTTTTTTTTCTAAGGAAAAGAAAAAACCCACCCACTTTTACAAGTCAAATATCTGCATTGTTTAAAGTTGAGAATTAGACAAATACAAGCTGTGTACATAGACAGAATTTACACGGTACATTTTAAACGATACTGTACACTTTTTTACAACCTTCTTTCCCAAAGAAAAAAGACAAAATGCACATCTTTATAACACACGTTACACTGCTTCTGAAACCTGACGACACAATCCAGCCACAATGCAAACCATCATTTTTATGAATTTGTAATGGATTTTTTCACTAGAAATGATTCATTTCATTTTTTTTATCCCAGCAAGAATGACGATGGAACTCCGAGTCACAGTGAACGCATCCATTTCTGTATTTTCCCCCTTGCCTTGCCGCACAGCAGTACCGCTAGGAGCATGTCAACTTCCCAGTCAGTTGCCATGACAATATTGCAGCCACAAACAGCCTGATTTCTAGCTTATAAAATGTGTGGGACCATTGTCCAGCGACGGCCATTTCAAGTCTGATTCCCTGAAGCTCTGTAAATAATACCCAATAACACCTGCTCTAGATTGCCCGACTCCAGAATCCATTGGCTGTATAGGGTTGCAATAAGGTTATAAAATACCTTTTTCTCCAATAGAAAAACAACTTTTCTAAATTGTTTCTTTTTTATAAATTTTAAACACCGGATCATTTCCTATTGCACTGTCTTTTCCCTGCATCATTGCTATATACATGACCCTGTCACAAAGATATACACCCGACTTGTCCCTAGTGTCTCCACACACACACTGAACACTTGGCAAAGACTTTGTCTTGGGTGGAAAAAACCAGAAAAAAAAGGTCCGTCACTGGGAGCAGGGAAAAAGTGACAAAAACCTACAAAGTTGACGACGGCTATATATCCGAGGACGATATTTATCAAGCAATGGGATGGAGTGGTAGAACTAAGTGAGAGGCCGCAAGGCTTAAAAACTGAAGGGTGGTTTTCTTTTCAAGAATCTGGCCCACGATTTCCCATACAAATAAGATGAGACTTACAGGGTACCAGTCAAATCAAACAACTGATGCAAGACAGAAGGCGCTGAGGGAAAGTGGGAACCAACTATTTTTGGTTTAAAAGAAATGCTATACCAAGCTGGAAATCTCCTATCTTTTGCTTCCCAATCACACACAGTAAAGTCTTGGACTATTGATGCGACTGTGTTTCTCGAATGTAGCTCACTATGTTCCTCCCCATGCTTGTCCTTTTGACCCCTCGTAAACGGCAGCTGCATTGTGTTGTCATCACTAAGACAATGAACACCATTCTTGCATAGTAGAAATCTAACGGGTGAGAGAAGATGGGAACAGAGACGAGAATAAAGATAAAAAATCATACATCTCCGGATTATAATGACTGGAACTTTTTGTTGAGACCAATAACACAGTTTTCTATGAAATACACATGAACATAAATGCTTTGCTTGGGGTATGTCATCGGTAGGAAACAATAATAACCAAACATGGAATAAATTAAGATCTATGAATGGTTGTTGGATAAAAACGCAACAAGTGAAATTTACAGTTTGGGTTGAACAACAAGCAAAATGCTATCATATAAAAAAGGGACTAGGATTACACAGAAATCTCAATACAAAATGCTGATTCCTTCATGCAGTCTTTCTTGCTCAAAGAAAAAAAGAAATGGTGCCAACCAAACAGAGAACAAAAACCTTCAGTGAACTTTCACAAAACTATCATCCTGTATTTCCATGAAAAATCTAGAAGTGTAACAGAAGCAAGTCATTGTGTGCACCAATAACTAGTAATGAGAATACAAGACTTGACTTACCTATGAACCAAAAATCAACAAACTCTCCGTTTCACAAAAAAAGGAAAGCAAATCCCTAATTGAAAACAAACTTACTGTACTGGTCTTTCAATTAATCTTGACTACAGTAAAAACAGAAAAAGGAATACAAAACAGACACTCAGAACAATAGGACTGATATCAGAGACAACAATATGGACTAATGGCTAAACTAAGTTTAATGAATTGCCATGAGAATGGATACATACAAAATAAAGACAAGGAGAAAAAAACAGCAACATACAGGTGTGCTGTCTAAAAGACCTGGGTGACACTCATCTTGCAGGATCCGTTTTTGGTCTAGTGTCAGACTCATACATGAAGTGGCAGTGTTAACAGCTACAGGCATCAACACTGCAGATCTTTTCGGAAGAATTTCTTACGGGGTTAGAGAGAGTCGGCATACCCATTGGCTGGGCGAGCTTCACCAAAACGAGTTCAATGCACTTACCCATTCAAGTTGTGTAATTTTCATTTGGCTGCTGGGGGGGGGAATTAGGTAGGTGGGCAAATGCTCAGCTACTCAGTATAATACAAAAGACCTCTTAATTAACATTTGCAGGTGGCCACTGTGGCCACTGGCCACAATGCAGAAGCAACCAGTATGACAAGTGGGCATGTGCTACCATGGACAGGCAGCCACATTTAACTGGTTGGCCTCCAACAACAGCTGGCCACCACAGACTGCCAGCCACACAGAACTGTTGGCCACCAACGTTGGCTGGTGGCTACCAAAGACGGGCCACCACAATGAACTGGTAGCTACTGAGACAGATGGCCCCCAAAATCTTTTTTAAAAAAAGGGACCTGCAGCCATACTTATGATGGCCATGATAATATGTGGACAACAATGCTCGAACTGGTGGCCGTATTTGGCCTCTGTGTCTGCTTGTTTGACAGAGTGATTCCGGTTGTATTCTACTACAGGTAACACAAATCATGTGGGTTGAGGGTGCATGAATGCCCAGTACTTCTAGACAGACACTCCAGGTTACATTGTTACAAGTACAACTACGTCGTTAACATTACAGACTACACTGACATAGCAACAAGTAAGCATTAGAGTACACAAAAACATTCACAGAGAAACTACCCATGAAACATCAACATTAACAAATACAACTTGATTGACAATGATTGAAACATGACAAAGTGACACTTTCCAAATACACTGGATTGGCCCCCGTAATTCACAGGCTCATCTCATTTCCAACCAATACAGTAAAAAAAAAAAAAGGAAAACCACAGAACAAAAAATGGAAATTCAAAGAAACAGTGGGAAAAAAAAACCACAATAAGCTACATTCTTGCCATTTTTTGGTTAGTGTACAAATACTCTGTTTTTAACGATGGAATTTAATCACAATTTGTGTTGTTAAAGACTAAAATTCCAACTTCTCAGCTCGAGTTCTCCAATCCCATTTTTGTGCCACATCTTCAAGGGCAAAGTACACATACTGTTCCTACCGTAACCAAAATAAATGAAATACAGATCGATTCTGCAAGGCCTGTTTTGGAAGAAAGTGGGGGAAAAAAAACAAAACCAAACCACAAACACGAAATGCTTCTCAAACGGACTAATAGACTGACAAGAAGTGGTATCCACACACATGAATGTAAAAGAACGCATTCTACCAAAGTGAAACACGCACAGGAATACAGCTTTTCTTGGTTTCCCCTCGGTTTATATACATCTTTAGTGCACCTTGTGATTGCACGGTTTGTTGTAAAACGTTATCAAACAATGAACAGTACACGAATGCTGATGGTAAAAGCCATGGGTGAGGTGAGGTCTTTCCTTCAGAACACTGGAGTACTTCTACAAAGGACAAGGGATTCTAGTCGGTCAGCAAACGACCGCTACTTTTTCCATTTCTCTTTTTCTTTAACGAAAAAGAAATTTTCTGCAGTTGATGTATTACCTAGCATTAGCTTTGCAATGAAATAAAAGATTACTTGAATCAATTTGGTAATATTAAGTCTAAAGTGACATTTTCAAACTGACAATATAAAGCAATGCTGATATACTACATCGACGGTACTTTCCGGTAGCTTTTCAAGTGCAATTAGAATGTGGCCCACTGACGCACGACTAAAACTAAAAACCAAGTGTCTTTTAAAATAAACCATCACAAAGTCTGAATTACAGAACTTAAAATGCCAATATTCTCCATCTTCAATAACTCCCTGTCACACGAAAAAAAAAGAGAAAAAGAAAAAAAAAAGTTCATTAAAAACCCTGTATGACCTAACCTTTTCACATAATCATTTCAGTAAATATCTTAAAATGACCATATTTTTTCTCTGGGGGAAGAAACAGTGGCGCACTTTCTTTGCCACAACACATGCTTAAGCTTACTCGATAATAATACAAATTAAGTGATCTTTTTCTTTATTTTAAAAAATTAATAACTTAGCTAACGAATTGAACATATAAAGATGTACACAACGATAAGTGACAACTCCTCTACATGAAACAACTACAATAGTTAACCTTGGCAGTTACGAGCGAGCAACTTATTAAATCTCGAAGATTAAAGGTGACTGCTGGTATATCTTTAAACAGACATGAAAAACCAGCATCACATCTAGTGAGCAACAAGCTATTTAATGTGAGTTCTACATACACACAACTACATGAACACGTACCTTAACACCAAACGTAACAACTCGGAACTTTTAAGTTAGCAATTAATACACATATGTATTTTGGTAAACAAGACTAACTTTCGACAAAAAAACTAACACTAAATATGCGAGAGAGTTGAGAGAGAAAAAGGAACACCACCTTTGATCGTTTATAAAACAGCTGAAATAATTAACATGCTTCTACGGCTGAATGACAACCATCAATGAATACATGGAGATCAATGTACACAGGATTATTCATTACACAATTGAACTCTCTCAAAACGTATCGTTATCTTTCATACCATTGATCACACGGGATAACTTCACTGAGAAATATCGCCAGCAAAGATCCGACAGGGCTGCAAACACGGGATGAGGGCTTTTGGAGAATGTGGCTACCGTGCAAAAAACATGCCATGAAATTAGACATCACTGTCACAGACTACTATTACAATCTGCTCAATTCTGCATTTTTTGACCTCACGAGACAAAGGTCGCAAGAAAAGATGCTTTTGACGCAGCTGTTTTACAATCCTTATTGAAATAACAGTTTCAAGGGTGCACCATTCTGATTTTATGTACACACTTTTGGGTGATGTTGATAACATACTCCAACACTGGGACTACTTCACTCCTTGCTCAGCCCCTTTGTACTTTTTTCCCCCTTACACTTAAAATGGACCAAAGTCTGCTTTTGAATGACCTCCAAAAGACATGCTGCAAGCACAACCATACACAGCCTGACCCCTAATCCTCAGGGTTTGTAGACTTGTAGGCAGCCTGGCTCTTTTTAGTTTGCCAGCTGTCCACCTGTCAAATACCTAAGATGCAAGAAGTACGATTCAAATTAAACCTGGGAGACAGTTAGCCCATCTACCAATTAAAGCAGTATGCTTGTGAGACTTTTGCAAAGTCTTGATCAACAAGGAGCACATGGCAGTTAGACATATACCTTGGTAAAAGGCTCATATGCCATACATGATATTGCTTTACAACTGCTTTTAAGTAAATCACCACACAAAAACAATTCAGGAACATTCCTGATGACAAGAAGTGATATGAAATTAATTGCAACGGAGAGTGTATACATGGTTTCAATTTCAGCCAAACTGGTGCCTACCCCCAGTAAGAGTGCCACGTGTTGTTAAAACTACCCCTGGAAAGGCCAAAAAAGAACACGGGCAGGTTAAAAGACAAGGATGCATCTCAAAGGAGCACTTGATTCTCGTGTACCTTCACTGCACTGGACAGTGCTAAGATTGATTTTTTACATAACTGTGCATCACAAACAAAGAAACAGTATAACAATTGTAACAACCATCCAATCAAAAAACACAACACAACATAACAAAAAAGACACAAGTCTTGAACAATTTTTTCTGAATTCTCGTAAACGTAACAGAAAATCATCACTGTCAACAATCTCATCGATTCTTAATCTCCAGTCCCTGAAAAATTTCAAAAGCTTATCCCTGAAAATATTCATAATATACTTCGCATAATTTGTTAATTAGTTGACAGCTATTGGCCACAAAGAATACGTTTTCCACTTTTTTTCTGATAAATCCATTATGGCTGGTGTGGTTTTCAACAGCTCTCCCAAGAAGCATTATTTGGAACTTCTGTCCAGTACAATTTGTGAAAAAATTGCCTGTTTCAACAGCCCCCCCAAAAAAAAAATTAAATCCCAGTAAGGTAGTTCTGCAAGCTCATGAATTTCATTTCTCCTTAGCTCAGAGACTGTCCTGCAAAAATACTGAAATATAAACTAAAAGTGGGCTTTGACAACAGTTGCAGGCAAACTCAGCAGTTAGAGGCCTGGGAGTTCCACACAGGAAACTGTTGCATTGAAAAAGGACAAACCATGACCATAGTTTATAATTCTGCTTGCTCATGTGCAGTATTTTCAAGTTTGTTTTCCAAACTTAATTTGAAGCTACTCTCGTCCTTGTTTTCTTTGCAAAGTTACCACTAAGCAGCAATATAATCTCAGCAACACAATGATCAATCTACGGGGCTATGTACAACGTTACCACGCCAACACACATGAGCAGTCAATGCCTTAGTCTACCTTTTTTACAACTGGTGATCACTTCATTTATATACAACTTTCTGATCAAAAACAGAATGACAAGCATGAAGTTTTAAATCATAGATATGTTGTGAAGCAACAGATTTAGAAACTACAGTTTACAAGTAGTACCTACATGTTGCTAAAGAAACTTGAAGTGAGCGTCTGTCAAGCCAGTTGACTCTTAAGTTTTGAAAACAATGTTACTGAGAAACTGTTTAAGTATTTGTGTATTTGTCACTTTTTTGTTCAACCATGAATGTAACTATGAATATATATATACAAACAATCATTTGCAAGTCCAACGCTCGAGTCTTATTACATGTATTTGCTTGAAAATATTAAAAGATCTTTGTTCCAGCTGATGAGACATTATCGCACAATGACATGACTTGTCCACTTGACATTCCTCACCATCTACAATATTCCCAGGGTAACCGGAGGAATTCTACTGGAGGAAGAGAAAAGCTTGCTTTTGCTACAGAGCGTGAGGAAATACAGTTTTCTTTTTAAATGCAGAATGACTGTAATTCCGTACAAAATGTTAACACACGGGGAGAAAACTTTGGGAAAGGCCTAAATTTTGGGCCCAGTCTGAAGGAAACGAAGTGGAAAAACACACTGTTCCTCCCTTTGGATGCTGAAAGTACAGGATAATTTTGACTACGCATTTCAATGTTCAAAGTTTACTGTCAATAATGGTGACTTCCACCTTCATGTGGTGATAAGGACATCAACTATTTGTTAGAAATGGTGGTGAAAAGCCGTTTGCAGCGGTATTTAAATGTCAACTGATCAAGACCACAAAAATCTGGTTTTGTCTTTTCTAAAATCTGTCTACATCCTACAGTGGTAGATGTGAAGCCCAGTCCTGTTTCGTACATCTTACAGAGAGGCCATTTTGGTGTCTGAATGGGTCTCCGTAGCCACAGACACGCCTATTGCAATGTATGCTTACTAACTGCAAACGAAAGACATGAATCAAACTGCAGACGTCAAATTCGGACGAGACAGAAGTAGCACTCTTGCCCAGGGCAGACGGGTGCTTTTGTCTTGGCTCTCAAGTCTGAAACACATCTGACCAAAATGGCCACTCTTCGAAACTGTCGAAAAAAACCCAAAAAGCTTGACCGGGTTTCATACACTTCTTTATACTGTTATACACACTGATAGCAGGACATAACGTTGACAACATTGAAATCAAAGCTGTGTGTGATTTGGACGCAATGCGGAAGGTTTTTTTTTTTTTTTACACGGTACGTGACGCCACACAACACGCAGATGGTACGGTACATCCGGGGCTACGAGCATGACACGGTCAAGACGTGAACACGGTCACAGTTGGGACAGCAACGGACAGAATCAGAAGAAGTGATCTGATTGGGTGGGGGAAAGAGAGTAAGAACAAGGAAGAGAGGGTATTTAGAGGGGGGAAAAAAACAAACACATGAACGTGTAAATAAATATTAACACAATGCAAACACACAACAAATATGAGAGGCAGATGAATACGGTGAGCGCTAATTTTTATCCCAATGTTCATTCATCTGGCTAAATACACTGAAAAACCTAATCTACAACGTTGCAATTTCAGTAGAAATGAAACTCAATCTGACTGAATGACAAAGGGTGACCGTTAACTGATGCAAAGTGTTCTCTCACTCGCCCAAGTCATTTTTGTTGGTGACTGATGGAGTCTGTGGTATGTTGTTAGTTACCTATTGGATTGGTCAACTGCAGAGTGGCCTTTCAGGATCCCCCCGCCCAAAGTTTGGAAACTGATTAGCCCCCCCCCAAAAAATCTGCACATGACCTAAATTCCAATGCCGTGTCATCAGACAGGTTACATACTAAAGGAGCTAACTGTTTCTACAGCTCTCTGAATCATCTGCAACAGTCTTTTCAGAGCCGTGAAGTTATTTGTGCCAATGCGTAATACTCACCTCCACTTACCTCAAAACCAACGCCTTTGCTCAAAGGATTTGGGGGGAACCATCTCAGTTGATGGGAAGCATCTTGAAAAGGCCACATCTCAATTTACACGAACCCGAAACTGATTATGCTCCAGTTTGCTTCATTATATCAGGCTTGCTGACCCCAAAAAAGATCCTCCAAACCATGTTTCAGGCTCACACTTTTGGAGCAAATCGGCCGGCTGTGGTCCCACCCCTAAATCATGTCTACTACAGTAAGTCTTGCCCACTTACCTATTATATTGCAATACGAGTGGCAGCCTGGTTTGCTAATTTAGTAGGGTTTGTCCTTGGGCCGTTTAAGCTGGACTTTCAGGCGTTTGGCCCCAACTTGGAAGCCGTTCATGGCTTGGATAGAGGCCTGCGCCGAGACAGGGTTGTCGTAGCTTACAAAGCCTGGGATTTAAAAAACAAAAAAGGAGGCCCCAAAACCGTAACTAGAAAAGCATTTGTAAAAGATGATGATGGGCCGGCATGACTATCATTTTTTCCGTTTTCAAAATCTCATTCAAAAATTCATCATTTCATTTAACGGTCGTTTATAGCCGCACAAGTAATCTTTAGGCACTACTGTAAGTTGACAGGTGACCTTCATTGACGCCCGAGTATTTCAGCCAGGCCTGCAGCCTTGTAAACAGAGCCCAGATTATGCGGTGTTGTATAACTGTCTTTTGTTCACGAACCTGGCTCAGTGCACCACTGACCTCTTTTCAATAGGGGCCAGATTAGCGTGCAGTGGTGCTGTGTGGCTCATCGCTGCGGTGGTGGACCGCTTTTGTCCCCGGTGGTAATCCCCTCGCTCTCAATGCCCCAAACCCTGGTATACGGTTTCAAAACAAGACTGGATTATCACCACTTTTGAGAGTGAAAAATGTCGGTAATGCCCAGCAGCCTGGTCTTTTGTTCGGATTACGGTCTTTTGTTACAGGGCCCTGTTTCCTTTGTCCGAGTTCGGAGACCCCGGCCATGCAGAACTGCTTCAGTCACAGAACTGAAAGGACCAGAGCTGTGTATAGAAAGAGTCACGCCATTTTGGCACCAAAATGGCAATTCAATGTGCACTGGCAAATAATCCACCATTTTGATTCCAACAATTGAGACACTAATGTCCCAACTTCCTCTATAAACAGCTCTGGAAAGGATTATGTACTCACCAAAACACTTGCTGAGGTTGGTGTTCTTGTCGATGAACACCTTGGCACTGATCACGTTGCCGTAGGGTAAAAACATCTGCAGCAGGTTGGCGTCTGTGAAGTCTTGCGGGAGGTGGTAGATGAACAGGTTCGCGCCTTCTGGACCTACTTGCCAAGCGTAGCAGGCAAATGAACAGAAAGTCTCAATTGAGCTGCACTACATCTACTGTGTAAAAAACTGAACACACCACATCTGATAGTGGGGGTTTAGCTGGCTGCCATCTAGCACGCCAGTGCTTTTCTTCCACAAGGTATGCACAAAGAGGGTCCCATTTGAAAAATGAGAACTGCCCTCCAAGATGGCAACCCCGTAAAGCCTCAACAGGATTATCTGTGGGCAACTGATTTCAGCCCACTGTTTGCTTTGAAATGTGTGCTGAAACCTTTTAGTTGTCAAATTTAATGATGGCTACTCTCAAAGGGCAACTGTTTTGAACTTCCACTTCTACAACAAGTGAGAACCACAGTAGGTAATGGGGGCAAGTAAGTAGTTTTGCGGTGGGCATGTATGAGGAATAAATTGAATCCTCCGATAAAAACAAAAGTATCGCAGATGGAGGCACATGCCAGATATTAATAACTTCATTTTTGTCATTACCTTCCTTTTGCTTTGTATTAAGTGTCTGCTGTTGGTAATTGGCTCCCAGTCCATTTGAAAATTGTGCTGGAGAGAGAAGGAAATATGGACAAAATTAGGTGACATACCATGACAAATAAACAACTGATTATGAAATGTTCACCCCATCCTAACCACCTGAAACTGAACTCAAAATATCCTTGATTCTTGAAGCCGAATCTGCTATGACTATTAACCAAAGGTTGTAAACGGTGTTCAGGAAAATCAATTCCCTACATGAACCACTTGTGATGTGATCTGTTAAGCTTGACCCAGTCTCATTTTCTTTTCAACACTTTTCCAATCAAGTGACTGATTTCATAATTCTATTTTGCAAATGCCCAACAAGTTTTTTGCAGAATTGGATTTGATATTCTCATGGGGATTGGTACAAACAAAACTCGACAAACTTTGGGCACCACTTTGCTGTTGAAACGATCCGATAAATGTATTGCAGCACGGAGCAGCAAGAGATGATGATACTAATTTCCAAGTGACAGTTACTTCATTGTGTGCCTGCATAGATGCGTCAAATGGGAATGCTCTGGAAAGTTAATGACAAGCACCAAACCAGCTTTAACCATATGCTGCTAGGGAGCCCGGTTTCGGGCGCATACATGTAGGCTTTATACACGAAACCGGGGACCCCGAAACCGGACAAAAGAGCTGGGCCTTATAACAAAAGACCGTACTCTGAACAAAAGACAGAGCTGCTGGGAGTTGCTAACATTTTTTTGGTTGTCAATAGAGAAGGAAATCCGTCATTGTTTTGAAAGATTAAAGATTATCCACTGTTTGTGGCATTCAGCGTGAGCGGATTTCTACCGAGGACAAAAGCGCTCCAGTGATGAGCGATACAACACCTCTGCATGCTAATCTGGCCCATTTTGAAAGACGCCAGCCGTGCACTGTGCCAGTTTCGGGAACAAAAGAAACATATGTAACACTGCACAATCAGAGCTCTTTTTATCTGGCGGCAAGCCTGGCTGAAATACTCAGGCGTCAATAGATTTTGTCCGTCAGATTAGAGTAGTCACAAGACAGTTATCCATGTGGGTGTAACCATCCAGTAAATGAAGCTATGATTTTTTGAAGAATTTTGAAAATGGAAAATCTTGAATATCTCCTGTCTTGTGTCATGCAACTTCAAATTCCACCCGGCAGCAAGTGGTTAATAAAATAGCATGCAAGGTTGACAAATTACATTTCATGTTCAATTTCCAGTGGGGTAAGAAATAAACAAACGACTGCACTTCAGTGGTGAAGAAATTCTCACACAACCTCACCAAATAGCAGAAGGGTGTGACTTTTACAAACACTGCAAAGACACGGCATTGAGTCGTGGTAAGTGGACAAAAAGGTAGTGGAGGTGAGAAAAATGACAAAATATGGGGCGAGTGCCACACTGTTGGGTTGATTCTAAAAGACAAGGACAGAGCAGGCTGTTCTCCAAAATGGGTCACAAAATAGCTGAGGTAGCAAGGCTTGCGTAAGACAGCCTCAAAACTGTTAAGATGAGCACCGAACAGCAATGTGCTAAGCTTGTCCTTAATGGGAGGGGATGGTTTCAGCTCCATAAGTGGCATCACTTGGGGTATCCCATTTCCCCCACTGAATCCCACCACTGTCACCAAATATTTGATTTTGACACATTCACATTTTGGGCCATGGTTTCCACATTTTTTTTTTTAAAGTGAGTCCAGTACTTGGTCATAGGCCTTTACCTGCATACTGCTGGATTCCTGAGTAGGCCTGTGTCAGGGCATTTAAGTCCAGTCCAGTTGTGCTAGAATTGCCAGCTCCGAGGCCACCTCCGAAACCAGACCCAGAGCCAAGCCCGTTCATCCCACTCATTCCACTGCCCATGCCCGAACCTTCAGGGTCAAAGCGTAAAGTACTGATGCAATTATGCCGCAATGGATCCGATTCTTTGCGACTTTTGGGGAATAGGCCGATAACAGTAGCATCCGGATCAATTTCCCTTAACTGGAACCTGTTATATTATTTAGAACTGCTGTACCAAAAATTGTTCCTCAGCCCCCCCCTGCACTGTGCGCTGCTACTGAAATGCCAGCGAACACTAGGAGTATAGAAAAAGGGAAACATGGACAAAAAGGAAGTTGACAATGAAATAATGGAATGCTGGAAATCTACACGTTAAACTTGAATGTTCTCTGTCAAAGGAAGAAATATCAACACGTCAGATGGCATCCTTTGAGCTGACTCAGGGGTAGTACTCAACAACAAAAAATTGTCCTTTCCACGTCCATTTTGGCTAGCTCTCGTGAGTGAAATTGTTAAACAAATGAGCCTCCTAATAGAAAATACGTCACAAGAAAAATGTCTGGACCGGGTTTGACAACTTTTCCCCCCAATTCTCGAATTTGTCCGTGTAGGTGAGCACAGTGGTTCTGCCACAAAAAGTGGTAGAGGCATGGCATGCTGAATTTCTGGTGACAGCCTTGCTATGATGTGCAGGAAAACAGGTGAAATGAAGCAGCCTTCTACAGAGCATGGTTTTAGTAAATGTACAGACACACACCGGAATGGGCCGACACACACAAAATGACACAGGCACACAATGCAGGTCGCACAAATCACAGCAGGGTGTACGGATGCAAATACACCGCACGGTCTCCTTGTGCTGTTGGCCTCATGAAATCCCCCCCCCCATTTCACATTCAGGCAAAAGCACGAGGAGACAACGGAACAGCTCTCAGTTGGCTGTTGACTCTCACAGAAAATTTGTTCCCTTTCCGAAGTAACCCAAAGGATGAGTCAAACGCCAGCTAGCTGTCTGGAAGACTTTGAAACACGCATTCACTCGGCATGTGGCACTACTCAAAAATGGGACAATTTTACGTGACGGGCTTCTCTCCCAGTGGAACTCGGCACACAGGATTGTTTTGTTTTGGACCAAGGAAACAGCAAACCATTTCAAACACCACTTCAATCCCACCTACCCTGTGTGTCCCACGTGCCATGCACGTTACGTTCTGCAGCCTGGCCAGGATATGCCCGTAGCGGCTTACTGCCTGTTCGTTTTGGATATCAAATTTAAGGGACAATTGCTTTTTTTTTTTCTTTAAAAACTTAAAAACTGGTTTCCCAATGGTGGTTTTAAATAACGAACACAGAAAAAAAAGTATTCACGACAAAGCTGTCACTGACATCACCAACGAAAAAAATGCGTTTTTATGGCATGCTTCACAGCAACTGAACAAACAGAATGACAGAGAAGCATAGGAAATAGAGTGCATGACAGAGGGGGGCCACTCATACAAGTGTGTATTTGCCTGCAACTGGGGACCCCCTATTGTTCCTCTTTTGTTTGTACTTCAACTTTTTTAGAAGACCACCTATATGTTTCGTACACAGTTGTCAATCGGGGACCCTCTGTCAATCAGGGACCCTCTGTCAATCGGGGACCTTAATGTCCTCTATTGTTCAGGGTCCCCATTGAATTTCAGAAACAAACTCATCTACATAGAGACACTAGCTGGTGTAGGCCCTCATCTTTATTATACCAAAAATGCCAGCAGGCGCTGATGAAACAGACCAGACTACATGCAGTTTAACGTGGTGAATATGATATTATTGAGAGAGCGAGAGGAAACGGAATAGTGACACCCATCTCCATTTCACATTCCCTGCATTCCAGAGCAACGTGGGCTGCAGATGTGCTACACTATTCCCTGTTCCACGGCATGCAAGTGAGAAAGCCAATCTTCAAGCAAACTTGACACACAAAAGCCACTTAAAGGCACAGTGGACCGTTGACCTCTGCATCGTTTCAAGCAAGAGATGCAACATGCTTACCCACCGGATTAGTGGAACATTGAGAGTCCCATATACATGTAGACTCGACCAATCAGCATCAAGGATTCAAGTTTGCTTGAAGGTATATGTAAATATTCGAAAATCGAAACCCTCAAACCACCAAGAATGATAAAGATGCAAGCAGACGGTTGAAGTGACAAACAGGGCCCAAGGCAGGAAAAGTGAGGAAATCATGAAAGCAGGGATGCAACAGGTTGAAGGAATAACTTTTTGACTTTGGAAAGAAAACCATTGCCTTGTTTTTTTGCTACAGTGACTGCTACCCGTCACTACAAATTTGACATCTAGCTTTTCAAGTCACATTCAGACAACAAAAAAAAAACTGTTGCAGCCAATAGCAGTGAAATAACTGCTTAATCTGACTGACTGTTCCTGATTCTTCCCAGGTTGGGCCAGAAACGACATGTGACAAGACAATTCCAGTTTCCTCACAGCTCACGCACACGTATGCAGAGCAGAAGACACAATTTACACCCACACATACTGGGCCAAGTCACTTGAGGCAATTTTCACAGGCAACTTGGCGGCAACTGGAGGGGACTGCAAATACTAGGAACACTTCTGCAGTGCAAGGTATTTTTTTTCTAACATTTTGTGCCAACCCCTCCGATATCTAAACTAAATTAAATGCCGCAGTCTGGTCCTTTTCCAAGTCTGAATCTCCGGATGTAAACTGAAAACATAAATGAGACATAGTTGAAATCCAGGTCAAAGTATAATGCAACAATGCATTGTTGGCCGAGTTAGTTTAATATGAAGGAACAGAAGTATTTGGACTCACAAATGACAAAAGCACATGTACGCAAGGACATATTAAGATCTAGTCCGAGTTCTTACTCTTGAACTGAATTTCACAACCAAAAGTGTTACTACTGCAAACATATTGCACAGTTTTTTAAACTTGACTCCTGTTTCATCTTGTATTTTGTTATTTTTGTGGGACATGGAAAAGGACTCGACTACAACACTGGAGGTTACATGGATGCTCAAGCCCAGTTGCCTGCGTATTGCTCTCATGTGGCAGGGCCACAGTCAATTCACATATATACCTGGCATTCCGCTGAGTCCAAAGCCAGACCCAGATAGACAGGACCCTGTGTTCCCCATCATAGCTCCTGTGAGGAGAGTGACCGAGTGTGAGTCCTACAAGTCTCATTAGAAACAGCGGTGCGCAAGCAACTTTGCAAGTACACAAAATGAGATTTTTATGCCACCTCTGCGGATGCAGAGTGTTACATTTCTCCTTTCAATGACCGCCGAGTCTTCCGCATGAGTTAGGGACGGGTTAGTTTTGCTGGGTGTCAAACTTATGCTGGTCAGGCTTGATTTCGAATGTCTGGTGCGCAAACTCACACCCTGGGTAATTGCAAAGTTGCCTCTTGAAATAACGAATCTGGTAAATTCAGCAGGTTACACTGCACTCTCGTTCACGACAAAGTGCTGAGGGAAAGAAGGAGACCACTGTGCCATATGAAAGTGGTAGGAATTCTTCCTGTCACTTTGTGCCAGAAATTGCCAAAGTTCCATGTACAGTTATTTCACCAACTGCCCAGCAAAGGGGCACAGTAAGCAAACAGTGTTGTCCTGTAAGTGTAGAGACAATGTAGTCATTTGCATTTGCTTCAAAATTAAAAACAATATCACAACGTTCAAAACGTCAGGCTTGGAAGTCAAGGCTAACCAAAAAAAGATTGAATTTTCAGTTCTGCGATGGGGTTTAGGTGTGCGCCAAAGTCCGGTGCATGTTTCCTACTGCCTCTAGTACAGGACAACTCCAGACCATCCACAGTTACCACACTTTGAAGAGACGATGCAATTAAAGGATAGGGATATTCACAGCGGCGAACATATGGCGCTGATCAAAGCCACATACCGGTATCTCGCTGTGGAAGGTGCCAAAAATTCAAGGATAAATTTAACGAGGCAGTGGAGGAATGCACAATCTTATCAATCACAGGAATAACGTGAGGGGCTGAGGTAGATTCCAACTGAGAAACTGGTGTGAAAACACACACTCTGCCAAACTACACGTCCTTCCTTCCCTTTCCAAAGCTAGTTATTTTACAATGAAAATCACCAGGAGGAATTGCTCTTACGTATTCTGTGTTCACGTTAACGTTGAACATCATTTGTATGCTCCCTGGACAGAGTACTTTATAAGGATGTACAGATACTGATATAAATCAAATAAATGACTTGACACTGTTTCTTCAGGAAAAATACATAATCAGGGGTAAAAGAATTTGGTTGGCCTGGTGTCACAACGATATTCACAGGAACACAATGCACACAATGACCGAACACAATCAACAACGCGACTTGCACATGATCAACAGACTTTGCACAACGTGCCAACTGAATAGCTGATGAGGAAATCAAGGAAAAGAATCTGTTTATATTTGCCAGCACAAATCTCAGCAAGCGCAATACAGGTGAAACTGCATCCGTAATTTGGCATTCACTATAACACTGTGGCGCATTTCTTTCAGCAATCAAAGCAATGGCTGACCTCTGTAACAGCCCATCCATTACGACTAATAAGCCCAAATGAAATAAGTCAATGGACTGCACTTTTTGATTCATGGTTCTTGGCAAAGTCTACCTGAAAGGCTGGGTAAAGGTTTTAATACCAAGCCTGCAGTGAGACTTGCATTTGTGACCCGCTCTGTAAAAAAGGGTATTAAGTCACGCAATTCCAAAACACGTGTAATGGCCTCTTTCATTTGGAGAGGGCAACATTTCTTCAAAAATGTCATTTTTTGGTTTTTTTCCTTTAATAGCTTCTATAATATTTAAATTTTTAGATTTGTAACTACAAACATGGATACTGATGCATACGATGAAAAATTGATCATTCAGTAAGACATCCTGTATAGCATTGTGCTTCCAAGTGCTACACTTTCTGAGCTTTTTCTCAAAAAGTGCTTTTATTGTATCCAAAAATGTGGATATACATATGTCTATATATCTCTGGAACGCAGAGCTTTTTGTAGCTTTTGATGAATGTACAGAATCTAGCTATATCAAAAACTCAAAAACCTGCATCTGGCAACTTAGTACCCATTTTTCTAGAGCCGGTCACATTTCAATGACTAGGTTTCAGCGAAGATGGGCTGAGAGCCCCCCCCCACGTGTCCAGTGTCTGCCATTATCCTAGCTGAAGCAGGACCCAGCCCCCCCTTTTTCTCAATTTTATAGCTGAAGCTTCTGCATGGAGGATCTTTCAAAAACCCCTCAGCAAACTCATGAAAAGCCACAGATGCATACAAGTCACAAGACACTACACAGCAGTGGCAAGCCTAATGTTTGAAGACATGGATGAAATTTACGTTCAATTTCGTAGTGTCCCCCCCCCCCTGGAAAAACCCACTTTACTGGAAAGTCTTAATTAACAACAAACACACGATATATTTATCATGGAAAAAACCCAGATGTTGGAGCCCTACCATTTGATGAAGAACACGTTCTTAAATTCCCAAAAGTTTTAAAATCCGTTTCTTGATTAGCTGACACACATTGCTGTTATTTTATTGTGATATGCAACAATAACTTGCCGACTTTCCCACCCTGCGATCAAATGAAACAAATCAAGAACAGCTGACAAACCACTATCGCAGAGTGCACTTAATCACCTTTGCAAAGTCAGGCCATACCATGCTTGGGATTAATATACAGGCACTGCAGCCACATCACACAACTGGCGAACTCACTCACAACTTGGCACAGATGAAAGCAATGCGTGAGAGTGACGTTTACCAGTCTCACAACTGGTACACGTCGATACCCATGTTCTGCCGATGATAGATCACAGCAACCAAGGTTCCTTTTTTTTTTTTTTCCACAGGACACATGACAATGGCAAAATGTTAAAATGATACGGAAGCTGACAGATGGACAATGAGACATGGCCACACAGCAATGACGGAGAAAAAAAAAGGTCACGACCAAACCTACGTTTCTGAGGATCGTGGAGAAGAGCGGTACGAGCAGTGACAGCGGTAGGGGAGGGGTACACCCCTAAAAGAGATGCAAATGAATGCAAATGACATGCAAATGAATGCAAATGACATGCAATTGAGTGCAAATGACATGCAACTGGGTTTGGTATGGGTACCAGTGCAAAATGAAGCATAAAGTCGAAGGCAAAAAGTCAACGTTAAAAATCAAATGCTGTCAAGTCTAATATTCTTCATCACAAAAAATAGTATGAACAGTAATGAATGATCAAGAAGCATACATGTACTTAAAAATGTGATTAAAAATTAGACTGCTATACATGTACATGTATATATACTTGTGTTTACAGAACTTTGGTTCTTAAAAAAGCCATTTAGAAATATACCCACTGAATTGTAATAAAAAAAAATGAATAAATAAAATGACAAATTTATGAGTGAAAAGCCAACACAATCACTTGGAAGTGGATGTGAACCCAAAAAGGGCAAACTGGAACATTACGAGCACCACTCATCACACAAACACCCATTATGCATGCAAATCATTCACAAGTTCAGGCATTAAGAAACACGACAGCAACAACAAATGACATGATTAGGATGGCAACCTTTTAATGCTTGGAGGCCCAAAAGTCCTGACAGATTGCTAGAGTTTGCCGTGCTCGATCCAGTGCCTGTAAAAATGGGATTGGGTGTGGAAAGAAATCTTTTATCAGGCATGGGTGGAATTTCTTTGGAGTTTCATTTGGATATTTTAGAGAAAATTATACATTACTGTGTTGGAACAAAGGCACTTTTTTCCCAAGGATGCCAGCTGAGTGTAAGACACTTTTTTGAACCCATGTCTTAGTATGGAGATTTGTATGACTGGGCACCAGATGGAAATTTAAAAATTTGTTCGGATATGGTGCAATTAATTTGCACTGGAAATGATATCTCATGAAATTCTACTGCCATGACAAAACAACGCAAGATTGGACAATTCGTGTCTGAAAGCAAACACCAACAAAATCTCTAACATAATTTAGTACCAAAAATAAAAAAAATGTGCAACTTGATTCATCTCACCAAAATTCGCTCTCCAAAAATCTGCTGCTTCTTTATTATGCACAAACAGCACTTTTTACAATTTAGGACAGCCGGAAATAAAAATCAACAATATGGATAAGTACAAGAACGAGTCAAAGTGAGGTTTAGAATGCAATGCAAGATTAGAGAAACAAAATGAACGGTAGAGTACGAGTAAACTAATGGAGAGAAAGGAGATGGTATTATGAAGAAAAGTGTAAGGAAAAAGACAGCCTCCAAACAGTGGCGTACTAATCAAGTTATCTGCTGTATGACAAAATTAACAGGTGTGGTTTCAATTAAGTACAGGTGATGCCCCCCCAAAAAAGGGCAGTGATTCTGCCCCTAGCCCCTCCCGTGTGACACTTAAGATCTGAGGAACCAAGAGCTGGCAGGGGGTTGCCTCTTTTCTGGCTCGGGAAGTTTTTGCTAGGACAAGGACTAAAGACGATGTATCGCACAGATTACAGGTTGGAGGGACAAAGAGAAGTAACACCAACATGAAAAGTAAGATGGGGGGTTTGCCAGTACATGTAGTCTGACCCATTAATAGAAAATGACACATTCACTGGACAAGGGACAGGACAGTTACAAATTAATTTTCCTGGTTTGGGCAGATGACATTAAGAAAAAGACCGCCACTGGTGAACTTTATCACTAAAAAAAATACACGATGTAACATACAAACAGACTATAACTAATGGACAGGCAAAAAAAGAAAAACCCGAGAGAGGGATATCTAGGCTGAAGAGAGAGTCAGGCCAGACATCACCCCCCAAAAAATCCAATGAGATGAACAGAGCTTGAAAACAAAGATAGCGGGGGTAAGGGGGGGCAGACAGACAGACGGGACAACATGATGGCAAAGTGGACTGCACATCTACCAACATGCATGTACACAGATGGGGGAAGAGACACGGGCAGACAGGACAGACAAAAAAAAAAAAGGGCAGCTTCACAGTACGAAGTGCATGTATGACCCAGCGCAGATCTGAACACCACAGAACGGCATTAAAGCATTGCTCAGCGGAAGAGTAATGTAAAACTCGGCCACATTTACTGGTCAGACTTTAACACGTATGACCAAAAGGCAAACCAGTAAACGCATTGAACAGACGAGCAAACAGGAACTGGACGAAGTTTTAACACAGTACCAAAAACAATTGGAGGACAATACCACTGGACTGGACAGTGACAAGTTAATTTTAACCCTGACTTGCATCAATCTATCACAACAGTGCTACAGATGCAAAAATGAGATGTCGGCGGGAGAACTACTGTTTGGAAGATTTGCAGATTTGACGCATCAGTTTTTAACTGATGTCTTAACATGACAGTAAGTGCATGTCAATCAGATTTTTCAGAAATTGTGCAAGGTCTCTTGAAGTGTTCTCTTCACATCGAACAAGGCCCTGTAATAACAATCACTCCTTTTCTGCAGAAAGGAGTCAGGAAACTTTTCGATTTTCTGACCCTTGAATGATAGCGGACACCACTTGTTATTAATGCTTGTGGCACAAGTGAGACACCCAAATAGACACAGTCAGACTGACAAAGGGTCCAGACGGAAAGACAGAAAATCGAACAAACCTACAAGACCCATGTTGAGCGAAAATGAGACCATCACAAGGACAACTGCACAGGGGCCGGTACCACGACACTGATTTTTTTTAATTCCCAAAAGAGCATCCGTGTGGGGGCAGCTTAAGGACGGAAATCTCACTTCCCGTACACTCATGAAAAGCAAAAGCCGTGGCTTAAGTCCAGAAATGATTTTGGCACTTCAAATTTACACGTATACTACAGCGTGCTGGTCTCAAGACTTCATCAACAAATTTCAAGTGGAAGTCTGTGTAACAAGTGCCGATCCTCTAGCCACTATAACATCTATAAGGGCACGACTGCTTTAAAGGTCAAATCCCTGACATCATTATCACCTCCTTCTGTTCTTAAAATTCTTGCTTTTTAGGGTCAACTAGCACACTCTGTTGAAGTGCAGGGATATGGGATATGAAGCCATGAAATCACCCACACTCACTGCTTCTCAGCACTGCCACCATTTACAGGATGCTTCATTTGGGAGAATGTCAGGAACGGTTGAGCGTTAAGACCAAAGACTGTGATAATTTCCTAACATGTCAGCCCACGGCATCTATCCCTTTTGCTGGAACAGAACTTCTGCTTATTAATGAACGACTGCCACTTAAAACCATATTTAGTGGGAGCATATGCAGCATGCACCATCAGTTTCCTGTAGTCCAATGTTTGCTTTCTTTCCCTGTCTTTCACTTCATTTACCATCACCAAAAGAAAAATGTCACTGAAGCATAGCTCACGCAGTTTGTATCAAGTAAATAAAATGCACGTTTGATTGATGCAGCCAGTTGGGTATCAGTGCAAACACATTAGGGTACCAGTTGTCTTTGGATGCACTTAAACGAGACACTGTATATGCATAATTCATGGATTTTCTCGTTTTGTTCTTTAAGATGTTAACCTTGAGCTCCGGATTGCAGCCCACCACCCATAAAGCTGGGGCCACTGCTGCTGGCCCCTTGGTTGCTAAAGGTGCCATTATCACTGGGCTGGTTGTTGCCATAGGAATCATTGCCTCCCTGGTTGCCAAAGGAACCATTACCGCTCTGGTTGCCATAGGAACCAGCTCCTCCTTGGTTGCCAAAGGAACTGTTACCTGAGCGGCTGGCGCCAGAGGTACCAGCACCTGAAACAAACAAAAACAAAAACAGAGAGACATGCACAACAAACACAAAGAAGAGGGGGCAAAAAAGCAGCGGTCGACGTCCCTGATCAAATCACAATTTTCTTTCTTCAAGTCCGCTTAAAAATGAAAAAGAAAAAACATAGAGGGAATGACGGAATTGAAGGTCCCCTGGATTCTAATCACCTTAGGCAGCTTTGATCAATGGGCCTGCAATTATAGCAAATGCCGCCTCAAAGGGGCAAGCTGCTGTGAATACAAAAGAACTGGGGTTCAATGACAGTGCACGCCACTTTGGCGGCGGTTGATTAAAAAACGGCTGCAAACATTTGCCGCTATGCTTTGGCTAGTGTGTGACGGCATGGAAAAAATGTCAGGACATTTTTGCTCATGTAGAATTTCATAATAAATAACATGTCCCCCCCTGTCGACCGCTGCTTTTTATTCATCTGCAAACAAGAACATTAGTTTCAGTCATGAAGCCTGCCCTATACATTCAAAACAACCGACAACAAACTACATACAAGTATAAAAAATTGTGACACTGTATGGCTTTGCTATCCACACAGGTACATTGAAACATACTAAAAAGCCCACCGTGGAATGCTTTCAGAAATAGAGCACCCACATCTTGCAATGAAGAGGCTTTCAGCACCACACAATGTCTACCGACATGTACATGAATCGTGTTAACCTCAAAACCCAGAAAAATCTCAAGACCCCTTTTAGAATAACAAAGGCACCAGACAATAAGACCGAACGAGATGACACATGACCATATCAACACAAACTGCACATTGTACGTCAACTGATTCCTGACAGTTACATAATTATATGCAATGTTAAGTTCCGTGCCTGTTGCAGTGCATGTCCAAATGCAAAATAGGTGACCGGAGTGGTGGATTCGTGCTTCAGATGCACGTGCATGTGTGTGCATCTGTGACTTGTTTGGGTGTACTCGTATATGCAAACACAAAATGCTAATTTGTTACAGACAACTTTTGTTATCCACTGATGCATCACGAAAACAAGATAACACACACCCGCCCACCCAGTACTATCTGTTTTTACATACAAAGTGTGGACATTCCTTTGTTTTCCCGTGGTTAAGGAAACTTGAGGAAAATGCTCCGTTTTCTCCAATTAGGATAACTCCTTCGAGCTGGATTTTTGAGCTGGATGACGACTTCCTGGACTGTTCCTCTTCATTTTGCCACAGATAACACTGACCCCAAAATGCCTCTGAAACTGTTTTTCAGAGGGCAAAACGTTGTGTGGACGTGTGCGAGTCCACACAACGCCATCGCATGCGGACTTCTCTTGTGCAGAGGTCCGCACAATGTGTGCCACGCCTGCACACACTCTGCATGTTGTGTACGATTTGTTTGACTGATCTGACCTGACAGAAGCACTGTGCGACTTATCACAGGCAAAGAAAGAGAGAAATGCAAGAATTTTGAGCAAATACGCAGACACACCCAGTGGGCAGTGCCTGGTGAAGGTTGCCCAGACTGCCTTCTAATGATTCTCAGATCTGCAGCTGCACTGCATTTCTTGAGATTTAAGCACGCATCTGCAGGTGCATCTGTGGTGGTGTGTTGACACTTGAAACACCAATAGGGCAAGTTTGAGAGGAGTAAATTGCATGTATAGGTTGACCACTGGTCAACTGCTTTTTAACCTTGCGGAAGTCCCATTCAGCCTCATTCAAAAGGCTCTATTGAACTATTTTAAAAATCTAATCGTCACATTTTGGAACAGGCTACAAATCTTGTGGTGTACGTGGTCAAATGACACCTCCTGAAGTTATTTTCATGTGAAATGGTTCCCTCCATACTGTCGAACTGTATTGTCTACCGACAACTAGCGGCAGGGACCATGCCCTCGGGCTCGATTCCAAATGGTCGGCTAGATGCGCCAAACGATCCATCATTCGGGCAATGTTAGTCAAACCATAGCTGACTATAGTCAGTGCTGGAACTTGCCAAATGACAACATTTGGCTTGTCAATGTCCCCCCTCTTGTGTGCATGTGTTACATTTCATGTCCGGAAGAGCCGGACCGGGCAAATACATCCATAATAAATTTCTCACGCAGCAGGTTTTTTTTTTTGGTTCAAGCTTTGTAATTTAGATTGGAAGCTTTTAAGTGACAACTTTCATTGAAACTAATGGTATTTTTCTTAATGGGCTGATAGTGATCTGCAAGTATCAGAAATGATTGTTTGCATTAATTTACAAATCACGTTAATGTTAATGTATTAGGTATTTTTCCGATAAGCTTTACATTGCATGCTGGCTATGTAAACTCTTAAACCCAAAAGTGGACATGAATTTCATTTCTGAAATTTGTTTCTGTTATGATGTAAACCATGACTTGTTTTATGATAAACTCATACACGAACACAAGGAAACAAAGAACATGTAAACACATAATCCGAATAACGAATAAAACAGTCATCCCATTTTTTTTTAGCAGACAGGTACAAACTTAAACAAAAAACTGCACATACAGGGCTTTACTGTGTTCATTTAAATGAAAGACGACCAGGAGAGTGCACACAAAATGGTGGGAAATGCCCCTGGGAAACTGAGAAAGTGAGAGAGGGGAAAAGGCTGGAACACAAAATGGAAAACAGTTAATGAGACACAAAAAAAACCACTGCAATGATGATCCCAATATAGGCGTGTAAACCTTGCCCTTCCAAGTAACCCACACTCCACCACTGTGTACAGAAATATTAATACTCATTGGGAGGTTAAAACAGGTGGTAACAAGAGAAGTCACCGAAGCAACTGTAAAAAAAAAAACAAAAAAAACTCACTCTTGTACAGGGTACCGCCTGCCAAAGAATGCTCTGATTGGTCCTTGAATGAATACAATGGTTCTTCCAAAAGGGCCTGATTGACTGGAGAATACAAATCATTCAAATGAGGCAATGCATAAAAGGAGACAAGTAAAAAACACACTCCGTCTGTACTGTTAATGGCTGGGGTCCCTTCTGCATAATACAATGTGGCAATGTTGCGTGAAACCTTCACAAGTTTCTTTCTGCAGGATTTTCCATACTACCAGAATGTTACCTTCAATCTTCTAAAAAGTGATACATTTCTAGTTAATGTATAAATTCTTACAGAATAACTCACTTCTTGTGAAACATTTTCCAAAGCTTATTGGAAGTAGCTCTTAATGAACCTTGACAGTTGTTTGAAAAAAAAAATTAAACGTATCAGTTGGATCAGTAAATCTGACAGAGAAAAAGAAATGGGTTCTTATTCTTATGGCTTGCATACTTTTCAGAGGTTTTCGAATTGGTCAACAAACATACGTCAAAACAACAAAACTAATATCACAACTTCACAAGACAACAAACAGCCTTTTCCCCTTTCTCTTTCCAACAGCAATCAACATGGAAAGTCAACAACACAGAGAAGACTAGTCTTCAGGACTAAAAACCATTCGGACAAACAATCAGAGGTTTGCCTGCGTTCAGAAAACGCTTCAAGTTGAGTCGCACATCTTTACTGGGAACCTTCTGAATAGGTTTAGAGAAGAGAAAAAAAAGACAACGAAAAAGAACAGACTTGACAAGATTGCCGACAGTTACAATGCAATCCCATTCGTGCCTCGGGAAAGAAGGGAAAACTTTTCAACATAAATTTTGTCAAAGCACAAGCAAGGGTGGAGAGAAAATATGTTACATTTGTTTGTAATCGTGCTTTCACAAAAAACAACACGACACAAACAGAAAAAAATTACACAAAAAGTCACACTTTTGCAGACCAGTTAACATGTAAGAACGACAACAAAAACATTTCAGACCAACCACTCTACCCCTAAAAGCCAAAAGCTTGAGAGAATTTAGTACTATTCACTTCTGAAGAGTCTATCAAGTACTTAGAAAAAACTAAAAATGAACCCAATAAAAAAGAGCTACATCTCATGAAGCAAGCTTGTTGACAGGAACAGAAACACTTCCAATGTATAGACAAACCACCCTTGGGTCAACTGTGATGACGTCCACGTCTGCGGTTTAAATTGCTTTTTGTAAATGCCAAGGTCGGAAATAGTTTGATCTAAGATCTCACGTCACTGTTTAAAGATGATCTCTGAGAGGTTGTCAAAAAACTTTCATGGAAAAAAAAAGAAGCTGGTGAGGCCTGTCCAAAAATTGCTCCACTCTTCACAGTTTTGCGGGACTGAATGTTCCGTTCTGTTTTCTGCTGATGTGGAAAGATGTCCAATAAAATGCATCCAAAAACTGGGGGGGGTCTTTTGTACTAGGGAAAGGACATGATGCAATATTCCAACAGAGAGAGACGGAGACAGAATCCATGACCTTTCAAACTTCCTCTTTCAGTACTGCTTTCACTCTAAATTTCCCCTCGGGATCAAGTTTGATAGCACTTCATCACATCATGCCTCAGCATGTTGCTCTCGTGGGCGGCATCTGGTAGAGTGCGGGGCAATATTTTTCCCCTCCTACTCACCTGTGTTACCCATTCCCTGTAATGACTGGTTGGCAGCGGCGGCCGCAGCGGCCGCTGCCGCCGCTGCAGCGACATTTGCTCCAGCTGTGTTCTGGCTGGCCAGTGCTGCAGCGAGGGGGGGAAAAAAAAAAAACCAAAACAGACCAATGATGAAATCTTCCATTCTTTTCCGGGTTCACTTTGAAACTGTCATCGTATCTCCTGCCAATGAAACTCAGAAAAATGAACCAGTATTTAAATACCTCGCAGCGTCTAGCAGTGTGCTGCAATATCTACTGCAATGAATAAGTACGTGTACATGCGCAAATTGTCTCAATATACAAGTATTACCTTCATTCAGTTCACTGATCTTGTGAATTGCCACTAGAGGGGTCCAAATACGACGCTTTTAGCATCAATCTGCGCACTGCCGCGTTTGAAAACAAGGCTGTATGTGTCAGCTCCAATTCTTAATACGATCAGATGATTGAAAGTAAGGAGTCAAGACACAAAATACATAAAGGTGTGTTAAATTCAGACTTTCCAGGCTGCAAATTTTTGTGGAAGAGTCGACACGTAAAATCAAAAGAAAAAGTAATAGCAATTTACCGCGAACTAACATGCCTGCCATGGTCGTGTATCTGCATGTGCAGCGGGCGTGATTTAAACTGAAGTGGTGTCACACTTACGAAGTGGGTACTGCATATACTATGTCGCCTACGCGGGCGCGCGTGACGAAGTTCAACACAGAGAGCCTCGGTTTCGATGCGGATATGCGCAGACGGCGCTAATGTGAAATATCCCTCTATACATGTACACTTACACAAGGAACACGTTAGTTTGGATTAGGCCCCCCCAAAAAAATAGTCGGTCTCTGGTTAGAGCGTGTGTCCATTTTGAACGTGTCAATTTTTTTTTTTCATTTTTTTGGGTCAAAATTTTCAAAACAGTGCCCTCTATTTCCGCACTGCCTGAATGTTCATGAGTAGACTGATTCTTGGCCACAAGTCCAAAGGGCAATTTGTTCAAGGAACCAGAATAATTCGTGGGTAGCTCGAAGCTGGTGATAGATCCGTTACAACTGCGTAATGTTGATGTCGAACACAAACAGTAGATCTTGGGCAGGGTACAAAGTTGCAGCCAGCTGATCAGCAACAATGGCGGCATGAGGGCATGACTAGCCTTTGCTCTTTGATCAAATATGATTATTTGTGTCCATTGCCAGTCTTAAACAGCCACCCCCCCAAAAAAAAACACATCGCCGCATCAATTCTGGAACTTTGGTCTGACCAGAGACGGAGTTTTTTTTTTAGCCTTAGTGTACTGCAATATAACTGAATGAAGTAAATACTTTGTGTCAATACACCCTTCACTCAGTACTCTCATCTTGCAAATTGCAGATATCAGTCAAAAACACTTCATGCAAGTTCCATTAAATTTCCAAAATGAAAAAAAAAGCACTTTAAAACCAAATGAGGCAATGCTCTGTTCATCTGAGACTGGTCAATGGTTTCCCACAAGGGACAAAACTCCAATGGAATGAACCCTCACTTTGCCAAATAAATGTCTTGTGTGAATTTCCACATTATGATTCAGCTTGTCAGGTAATGTACATGTGTATTTTTTTCCCTAGCAGACCACTGAAAACACACAGCGACTTCAGCATATAAATACTCCAATTGGTATGTTTTTTAAACTCACTTGCTAACTGCTGCATACCGCTAAGTGCTCCGAAGTTACCAGTTTGAGATGCGTGTTGCATAAGGTTCACCAACATCTGCACGAGTGAAGAAATTATTAGAAAGAAAACAGCCATTAAAAAAAAAGAGAGAGAGAGAGAGAGCCGATTCATTTTGAGAGCAGAGCTGATGTACAACTCAAACTGCCACTGATAATCCTTTTAAAGAAACTCAGAAATTTCTCAAAAGGCTTGCAGTCACACACCAAACACAGCCCTGCGAAGTTAAGATGCAAGTTATTCGCTGCAATGAGTATATCATCTTTTCGGAGGCATGTAGTCACACACCAAACACAGCCCTGTGAAGTAAAGATGCGAGTCATTCCCTGTGATGAGTATATCATCTTTTCGGAGTAAGAATAAAGTGTTTGTATAAAATAATATCAAATCCTCTGTACAGCTGATATTTGTTTTGTATTAGACGCTGAGAGTTTTGCTTGAATCTCATGTCACATGAACAGGAAAATTTATGTACACACACACTTACGTAGAAGAGGTGTTACTCTACAATTATGAATCCCTGTGCACAGTAGATGAAACTCATGAAGGGACATGGTGTCATTCCAGGAACGTCAGTGGTAATGTCACATCATTCACAGCCACAAAATCACTACAAAATTTATTACAGCTTATAAACCAGAAACTCCGCATTACATGCACGTGTACATAGATACATGTCGTAAGAAAGCTCGATTTTTTTTTTCCAACGGAGGTACTGGTAATCCACACAACTACCGTACCCGGAGGGTAAAATTTATATTGTATACAGTATTCTCTCTGTCTGTGCAAAATATATCCAGTCAATTGCTGTGCACATGATGTACAGCTTGAACATATATGGCAACTTATGTTACCTTGATGCGACATATAACAAAAGCTGATGTCACAGCACTTTTTCCTATGCTCATTCATTCCTCATTAAATATGAACTACCCCGGCAATTTTTTTAAAACAAATTTATGCCTGCAACAATTCTCTGTTCATAAATCAATTCTACCCCTTTTACACATGTATGAAATAGAATCGTCCAGCATCCCCCCACTGGCCTGAAGTCTCTTTAATATTCACGAGGGTAACAGTCCAGCTAACGACCCCCTGGTGTGGTAGGTTACTCTATCCCACCATATTGACCACGGGCAAATTAATATGACCAAGCGCCAGACCCTGCTCTCTGGAGAGAGCGGAAGAAGCCGCCAGAGAGAATAAGTCCTAAGGTATGATGACCAGCAGCGGCCCAAAGGGGAAATATGGGCTGGAGTTACCACTTCTGTTGGTGTCAAGTGTTGCCTATCTAAGCACTGTTGACCTTGGGAAGGAGGGGAGGGAGACCATGGTTCATTGGGTTCAGTGGCTGAACATGAGCTGAGCAACTCAATACCCTGTCCCCTCTTCAACCTGCCCAGTGGAGGAAACTACCTCTGCTTTTATGTGTGTAGGCTTCAATAAAATGACAGCAGTTCTTGACTCTTTCAACTCTTCTCCTACCTCCATGGTTCGGGCACGAATTCAATGACAGCTATTTTACCAAATGGAATGGAGAGGAGAAAGTTGGTGGGGGGGGGAGGAGTGACTAGTCACGAATCCCCCTCCCCCCAAAGACATTTCCTGAGTAAACCAAGATGAGCTCCTCAGCTTTCATCTTGGTCTTTGGCTTTCACCAGGTCGGTTCCAACTCCATTCAGAGGCTACAGGCCATAAATATGTGCTTGTGTGTTTGGAGAAGCAGGCTGGGAACACAAAGAGTCATATATTCACACCCAGCAACAGTAACTCATTAATAAACAAGCACAAGGACTATTTTTCCATGTGCGTATGTATTATTCATGAAAAATATAGGTTCCATTTTTCTTTGTGTCCCCATGTCATCACATCGATGATTTCATAAGTGTACAGCACATTCTTTAATTTCCAAGAGTGATTAAGTATTCATGTAAATTACTTGCTTAACAAATAAAACTGGTTTGAAGTCAATTTTAACGATATTCCCATCTCCAATTACACACGGCGAGTGCAACAGGAATACAAATATGTCACACTTTTGGACTGAATCTACCGAATAATTCATACACCATTGGCTTGTGACTTCAAGAATGCACATCCGTCAACATATGTATTACAAATATGTCTGCCACATTTGTATCCAATTCTGTAGGACATAGTTACCCTGTGCATGTACGTACATGTACAAAATAATGTAAATTACATGCAGTGATGGATTGCATGATAGAGATGTCCATGCATATCGCATCATATGCACTTTATTTACAATGATCTCATGCCGACACACTCAATTAAGCTCTCTTCAAACACACACGCTTCTGCACGCATCACATCGTTATTCACTTTGGCAGGGGGGAAGATGGCAATTAATTATTCCGCAAGTCTTGCTGCACGCCCTGCCCGTCAGCGCACGCCATTCCCTCGGCAGTATCCGAGGTGTGGTGCGCGCATGTGCCGGGGAAGGAGGGGGGCCAGCCTACTGGGGCCCGACTGCCGCAACGTTCCCACGGTGAATTGGCGCGGTGGACGTTTCAGTCAATACCATTACCGACAGAAATATGGATTTCAGCTATCACAACAGTAGCCTTGAGGAGACAGAAATGGCGGAGGAAGATGATCGTTCATTTGCATTCTGATCACTCCGGTTGAGATGATGACAGGAGAGAGTTGCTTGTCTTTAGTGAGAGGGAAGCGGGGATGATGATGGGCCAACAAGGAGTACCGGAGGGGGAACTGATGAGGACGTGGGAGACAGCAGAAGGGATGTGTAGGAAGTACTGTTAGATGTGCCAACTTTATGAGGAGTTGAAAAGGACATTCAGAGGACTGTTGATGAAACCAGGATATCTGCTCTAAAATTTGGGACAACATACAGGAAAGAGGCTATGTCTAATCTTGGCAACTCAAGGAAAGGGCAAAAGATAGAGAACACACAGGCAGGCATGGCTGAGTGCAGAAAGCAAAACAGGCAAAAGTGAAATCACGAGGAAACTTGGGGGCGGGGGAGGGCAAAAGATTAGAGGCAAGGATCACAAGCAAACAAATCAAAAGGGGAACCGCAGCAGACGGCAGGTGGGTACTGTTTCACAGGGAGACGGCCCAGGCATGAGTCCTGTCAACATTGATGTTGAGTCTATGATCCATGAAGTAAGATCCCTGACCGCGATATTGACTCACAATGCACACTTCACTTGCACCTAGAGTGCGGGTGAATGTCTAATGATTTCTGCAGGGCATTTCTGGGCAGACAATGTAGCGTGTCTCACAGGGATACACATTCGAGCTCACTGGTACTTATTCCATTCAGCGGGCAAGCACACATCTTCTGGAGACCGATAAATTCTCTGTGAAAACTGCCACAATTTCAACACACGATACACAAGGGATCAACACAAATTTAAATTCAGCTCGGTCACAACAATAATCAAAGAAATTAAGTCGAAATTGGAGAAGTGTAACAAAATTAACGGAAAGCAATTTCAAAAAATGAACGAAAAACTGTTAGAATTACAGGTGTACCTGTGACCCAGACAGGTTTGAATTTTAAATTACTTCGCCATTTTTAAAATTTCATGAGGACAATTGACTAATACACATGGAAGCCTTTTGGAGGCATAATTGCACAAAATGACCGATGTGTTGGCTAAAAGGTTCAAGAGGATATAGGGCACCATACTTATTAGTGCTCAGATACCATAAAAAGCCCTGGTCAAGGTCACATGTGCTGAGAGCACATGCATCCTTCAGTGTTGCCTTCCGTTCCTCCATTGTGCACCATATACCCGGTACCAGGGCAAGTTGCTACCAACATGCCACCAATTATGCCTCTAAATCCCAACGGAGGAATAATTAGCACTCCCTGATGGTGACGGGGGCAAGGTCAAGGCAACAGGAGTGGCTGACACTCACTCAGAAGAGGCAGCCAAATATGAAATGCCCTCCGGATGCATGAACTCTCTGTAACCAAGATGTAACTGATTGCACAGTGGCCGTACTGGCATGTGTGTGTGCCAACCTGACAAACCCACTAGTACCACATGTAATGCAAACGTACAACGTACATGTAGTGTGGACCCATTAGCAACGAGGTCCTCATAAAGGCAGGTTGTGTGAACCTTGAATGGCAAAAACCAGGTCCACACAAGGTAACTCCCTTTCTGGACAACAAAAATCCAGTACACAATAGTGTTTCCAGTGCAAGAAAAAGGAGCATTTTCACCAAGTTTGCTGAGTTTGAATGCACAGAAACAAAGGAATGTCCACTCTAGGGGATACATGTACATGTAGGTACAGTGATCATGTAAGTGCAATGGGGTGGTTTTTGTGTGCGTCTTTATACTCTCCTTCAAAGTATGACAATGTTTTTAACATTCTTGCGGTGTTACATGTAAGCGTACTGAAAAGTGCATTTTTTTTTTAAACACAAAAAATTGTCAAACGTTTCTGGACAAATGAGGATGATGTTGAAGAGATTTAAATCAGGGAAGACACTGCTCAGTTGATATGATTTCCCGTTCAAATTTGGAATCCCAAATTTGCTCTATGAAAACATTTCTAAGGAAGGAAAGGTTGCATGCTGGCTTCATGCCATATATACTTACAAATTGCCAAAGAAATGGAAATTTACTACATCAAAATGTAAACATTCCAGGGTTTTGCACATCGATATATCATTTTGGTTCAAAACCTTGGCTGAAATTGTATTTTGGTATGCAAATTTCCATTGGCATGAAAACTACAAAGGCTCAAAAATACTGATAAAAACAGCAAAACAAAAATTGAAAACAGGAATAATTGAAACACAAATGTGTAGTTTCAAGGGCTGTAGTAAAATAACTGTACAGTCCAATTAAGCGTGCAAGTGATGCATGTATGGACAAATTCATCCCCAATCATCGTCAGTCACAATGAATGTATTAAGTAAACCTTTGGACTGAGAAAACAAAATTCGCATCGCATATTCAAGTAGAACATTTTTAACAGCTCTCAGTAGATTCCTTAGACAACACAGTAACATCAGAGTGCTACATTCTGTCCCAAAATAGAATGCCAAGTCAATATCTGGTAGTGCAGCACCTTGATTTGCTCCATCAAATCGGATTCAACTTTGGAAGCATACCCTTGATTTTGTGATCAAGGTTTCTTTACAAAGGTGAGCATTACCAAACACAACTGCCTCTATTCAATGACTTGGCTCTATTCTGGGGAAAAAGCATTAAGCTAAGTTCATTCTTTTATTACAAGTAGTTGACACTGACATCAACTACAGGAGGCACAGGATAAAGGCAATCTCATCTCCCTCTCCCGTGTAATCCTGATACCTCAAAGACTTCAAACAAGCACTGGTATAATGTTCTTGCCTGGCATGCTTTCAATCTGTCTACACAGAGCGGCTAGGATTTCCTGCGCGCATCCGTTTAGGTACTAAAATCTTGGGCTAATCAAAGCACCCAACTACCTCAGGATGGACAAGGTGAAAAAAAAAACCAACGTATCGATGGAGCGCTATTACTCAAGACACAGTTTCTGTTTTTAAAGAAAAGTCTGTAGCGAGGAAAAAAAAAAAGCCTTGCTCTTGTATCCTCTTGGCGATACAGAGGTTTAGAAAAAGAAGACCCTTCCTGGACAACATCTGCAGATTAGAAAATTCCCTCCGAGAGGATATGGAAGGGAGGGAAGAGAGAAAGAAAAAATCCCCCTCCCCAAATTGGGTCAGCCTCCATGGCCCATTTCCGAAGCTAAACACACCCGGTGTTAACGGCGAGTGCATTTAGTGAGCCCTGGGGATGAGGGATCTGGCTTCCCCGTGCGCTCGCCCAGGCCGTAATCTTTTTAAGAGAATTTCAAATCCTCAGGACGGGGAGGGAAACGGGAGGAAAAATCAGTGTTGTTTCTTGGGCTGGAGACTTATGCAGCATGAGTAGGGCCTGAAATCCTTTCAAAAAATTCTGTCATCTGCATGATACCTACATGTACACGTACAAAAAACCCTCAAATACAAAAAAAAAGTTCCCTTTTACAACATGAGACACAAAGGGCATTAGGGTGAAAGGAAACAACAGGACAGTGACCCACCCCCAACTGGAGTCTGTAGAACTTTTGTTGGTTTACTATTCTTCAGAATGTTCCATGTTTTGATACTTACTCAGAGTAGACTAAAATCATTATATGAAAGCCAACCACTGGTGCATGCACAATCTGGCCAGCAAGTAAACAAATATCAACCTGACCAGAAGCACTGGAGGCACTTACTATAAAGCGTGCACTGCAGCACAGAATTTGAAAGCACTGTATAAATTGAACGAGATTCCGGTGGGTAATCATTTTTTTCTATTTCAGACACTACCTCCCATGCCAAAGCATTCCTCACTACGTTTGGATGTGACAGTGCATCCCCCCTTAACATCACACCGAGTCACCTGTGACTTTCACTCCAATATCTTCCACGTTGATGTTTTGCATGATCGTTAATTGCTGTGATGAGGTTAAGACAAGGATGCATTTATAAACATGTGAAAATCTGAAGGTAAGCCAGACAGGTTGGTTCCTGATAGTGAGATACATTCAAACACCATAAAAATGAGTTCCGGTACTCATGCCGTGCGTGTACCGGTACATGTTCACTACCTGGGAAGGTATAATGTATCGCCTGCTATGCTGTTGACATTCGAGGAAAGACCTCTTAACAAAATGATGGGGCTGACAGAAATGATACTGGACGTGAGCGCGTGTGCGGAAGGCAAAACTCGACAGCATTGTCTCCAACTCAAGGTTGCAGTATTGACTGATTCGAGCCAGTCCGATGTGCATCGGCACTGACACTATGTCCTTGTGCAACATGATGATCTAGTGGATTTCTCCTGGATTTTATGACAGTCAATAGGGACACTGTACCCGTGCTCAGCATCTTAGGAGGCATGATGTACTGCAGGTACACAAACACAAGTGAAAAGCTATACATACAGGGAGACTGTGTTTCCAGTCAAATTCCAATGGTAACTGTGCAGGTACACGTGTCATGGTGCATACGTAACCCAACGTGTGCATACATGCATGCAGCACCAGATTCTTTGCCGATATGGACAGCTATGGGTGGATTGCTCAGACTGCAAAATACAGGTGACAGAGGCTTTGAATGTCAGTCTTTATCAGAAAGCTGTGATGTGCATTTTCCAATCTGTTCTTGGCTTTCCCAGACTCAGTTCCAACTTCTTAAAGGCCACCGGATCAGACAGTGGGTAAGCCGGCTTACTTTCTTGACAAACCCGCGCCAGGTGAGACCAAATAAGAAATTGAGCTGCCCTCCAGCAGTGCAAACGACAGACCGTCTGTCGGCCGCAGTGCTCCAAACCGAGTAGCACCCTTGCTAAGACTTGATAATGACGTAATCAGGGCCGCTGATTCAATACAGGAGATTAAAACGTATGTTCGGGTCTTCTTCGCTGCCGTGTCCCCCTGCTTGCCTTTGCCTAACCCCGGGGCCCGTTGCTTTCCTTCGCTTCTTTTACACAGAGCGACATGCAGCCATATTTCGAAGTAAATGGATTTTACTAGAGTGGCGGTGGGCCCCCGGGGGTTGTGGTGCAAAGCTGTCTGGGGGATTGGTTATTGAACAAGATGGAATCGATAAATGCTTGTTTGTTTCTGAGTGGAGACAAACAATAATCACGCATGATAGATGTACATGTACCATCCCTTCTTTTTACGTACAATCAAGATTTTGTTCACAGGAAAAATTGGGCATGGTACATGCAACAAAAGCCATCCACAAAACACACAGATGGAAGGGCTTATTAATTATGAACTGTACAGTACTTGTACTAAGTGAGCACTTAATGCACTTTGACTGACTGCTTAAGAGCGCCGATATGCATGAACGTCCACATTCACAAGGTTTTTTGCTGCAAACCTTTTTCGACAAATCTTTCCCAGATATGTACCTTGCACCCTGTCCTTTTCAAAGATGATTCATTCATCCAATATTAAAAAAAAGAATCTCCTCTGAAATCTCCCCTTCCTGTCTTCCATGTAGTGGTGTATAAATATGTACATATACATGTTCATGTATGTACACTGTACATGTACACACAATGATGGTGTGTGCGATGACCTGAATGGCCGTATAAACAAAGTGCATGCTGAGCTGCTGTGGTGTGAAGGACCTTCACAGAATGAAGGTCCCCGTTGCCCCTGGGTTTTCTCATCTGGTTCCCCCCCCCAGGCAGGCAGGTCCCAAAGGGGGCCTGGATTTCTACCATGTTAGCAGTGGGATACTAATCAACCGGGGTCAGAGTGTCCATATACTACATGGTGCCCACGCCCGAGGTTGTACTGGTGATTTTAAGGGGAGATTGAAGGGATCCTGCTTGGAGCATCAACCGCAAAGAACGACACAAGAAAAACGGAATTCCCACTTACGGCTTTCTTTCTGAAGATCTTTTGTCAGCTCAACAGGGTCAAAACCATGGCACTGTTGGCTGATTTATTTCTGAAAACAGACTAACGTCACTCACAATGCACTGAAAATGTCATTCTCTAAGAATTACACACACTGTACGCGAGTCAGGACCTGAATGGCTTTATAGCAGCACTTGTTTCATCTTGGCATTTTAAAGCACAGCACAATGCCTTCATCCGGCAGCTTGCTCTGCGAACTCCAGAAAACACAGACTGAAATCCCAAAACTGCAAACCTTTTTGCTCCTTTACACAGCATGCTGTGCCCAGACGTCACTTTCTCAACATTGTCTGAAAGCCCTCCGTTGACTCTGAACAAAGATCCCAGTCTTTACACTCATTCCAACTGCTTCAAGGTTGCAAGGGTTAGCAAATCCTTTCAAGTCTTCCACAGAATGAGTTATTTTTAAACTGCTCTAAAACTGCCCGCTTCAAACTCCGCTTTTGAGGCATGCATATAAATATGATATTCTAAAGTCCTGGTACATGTACGCCAAGACTTAGGGGAAACAAGTCGGGAACGAAACTGATTCAAAAGAAATTTAATGCCGTCCATCCTTCGAATAACTGTTTGCGGTACCCGCTGCTACATCTGACACGAACCAGCTAGCCCACACCGGCAAGCTCAGTGGTCGAGTGGTCAAGACGTCTGTACTACCATAGTAAGCAGGAAGTCGTGGGCTCGAATCCCACCCGAGTACGCTTGTGGTTTCTTTTCGCAAGCTTTCGGGGGAAACACTGAGTATACAGTGATACAATAAATGTCAGACAGGGCAAAAAATCCTAAATGAAATTTAATGACGGTTGTAACATGTATGGCATGCCTTAAGGATACCAATTAGCATGTTTATCACCAATATGCATTTAGTGAAGATAAATACATTAATTCGTATTGGCTCAACGTGCAGCAAACTAGAGATCCAAGTTGACAAGTTGTCTTCACTCGTGATTAATTTATTTCATAATTCCACAAAAGAGAGGTCACAGATTATGCACATGTATAGAGGTTACATAAATGTACGGCAGCCGTCTTCCCAGTCAGAGCATTGTTTGGGGGGATATGCACTCACTACTCATGTGTATCCCTATGGATCAAAACACTGACCAGAAAGATGGCTGCCGTGCAAAACCTCTATACAGGTGCACTCATAATAGTCAGGTAGACTATTAGCATGTTGGATAACAAGAATTGTATTTCCATGCAGCTTTACCGCACCTGTTGCATTTTCATGATCAACTTTTTGGCTGCAAATCTCTTTTTGCTTTTCTCAGCCACGTCTTGAACTTCAGCATTTCTGTAAGCATGCAGAAGGAATCAAAGAACTGGCAGTCAATGACACTCAGAGTCACTGTCTTCCTGCACTTTTTTTCACACTGGTGTTTCACACTTTTTTCATAATGCTGAGACAGTTTGGAGGGGGGAAAAAATTTCCACTCTGATCTATAAAGCACAGGCGAAGACCAGAGAACTTCCACTGCGATGCACTCTCGTTCCGGCATCTGCCAGTACGCCTCTGGGAAAGAAAGAAGTTATCGATGATTCTAATGCTGTTAGGAAGCCTTTGCGCAATGTGAATGAACTTTCTGAATGCCCAAGCAGAAGCTGATGTACTTAGGATGTTTTCCTCCGTTGGCTGTCATCTTCCTCTTGGATGAATAAACCCGGACGATATTCGAATGATTTTGTTGTTTTGTGCAAGATGACTTTTCTTGGTTTTAATAACAAGAACATGTATCAGTGCGTTTGCTTTAACAATGCAGAGGAATAAAATATGAGTAAATCTGATAAGACTTGAATTCAAATGCTGGTTAACCGTATGCTGCCGGGTCTAAATTGAAGTTGAATGATGAGCTCTCCGGGGATTTTCAAGATTTTCCATTTTCAAAAATCCTTCAAAAATTCATATCCAGTAATACTGGACATTTACACCCACACAAATGACTGCCTGGTGGCTACTCTAATCTGACAGGCAACATTTATAAACACCCGAGTATTTTAGTCAGGCCTGCCACCTTGTAAAGAGAGCCTAGATTGTGCAGTGTTACGTAATTTTCCCTTGTTCCTGAAACTGGCCCAATGCACTGCTGGGGTCTTTTCAAATGCGGCCAGATTAGCGTGCAGCGGTACTGTATTGCTCAGGCGCCGGAGCGCTTTTGTCCCTGACCGTAATCTGCTCACACTGAATGCCACAAATAGGGGAATAGAGTTTCAAAACAATGACAGTTTACCTTCGCTATTGACAATGGAAAAAATGTTGGCAATTCCCAGCAGCTTGGTTTTTTGTTCCAAGTACGGTCTTTTGTTACAAAGCCCAGCTCCTTTGTCCGATTTCGGGTACCCTGGCTTTGAGTATAAACTGGAGGTCTCCGGTACAGGGAACCTCAGCACGAAGTGGTTACTAAGTAACGGTACTCCAATACTGACTGCTAGTAAATTGAAAACTGCTACTTTCAGAATAAAACTTTCAACACTCAACATTAAACACACGTAGTTGAGCGCAGAGGAAGAGTCTTTCACTATGAATATTTAAGGAATTCATTGAAATGATCGGACCAGGACAGGGGACCTTCTTGCAAAGTTGCCCTGGGTGTGAGGATGCCTCCCCAAAGCAAACCACCGAATCTGTAGCACGCAATAACCTGATTTTCAACATAACCACCGCACCAGTCAAAGCCGCATTTCTGGGCACAGATATTCAAAGTAGTCTTCGTACGCTTTGGGCCTCAAAGAACTAGACCAACTCTCCACGCAGACAGGCGCACGCACTGCGAGCACAAACTGGCAACTCGCTTCTCAAAAAAAAAAAACCCTTTGCTCCAGTTCTCCTCTCAAATTGTCTTTTAATTTCACTGAACGAATCCAAGACATCTCATCAGAAAGCGGCCCGACAGAGCGGAGGGGGAACAAGCGTTTAATGCCCGCTGGCCCCCCGGGAACCAAGCGGCAGACAGCTGTTAAATTCGCTGAGAGAGCCTACATTCCAAACACCCTAGGGTTTTGCATGAGGATGGATGATGGCTTTTTTTCCCCCTTCCCCTCAGTCCTGGACCACAATCCTGCTGAAGCATTGATTAACCCTAGATGCTCTGTGCTACTCACTGACTAACTACTGATTCTAAATTATGGTGGGGGGGGGAGAGATTGGGGGAAAGAGGGGAAGAGTACAAAAAAAGGGTTGCAAACAGCAGGCACTGGAATTTAATGACCGTGGTAAAATGCCTGGAGAATCACTTGATTACGCATCATTACCACGGGGACTTCAGTTTTGGCATTCGGCACAGCCGACAAGCGTTGAAGAATCACAGGTACAGAAGGTGCAATCTCTGAAACAGACATTTGCTGGTTGCTAGGAAAGAACTCACTACCACGTGTACACTTGGAATGTGTAAAGATCTGTGTGTGTTTTGAGGGAAACTCCAGCAAATGGCCATGATAAACAACTGCAGCGATTCGCACTATATTCAGCTTTCCGCGATTTGACCTGAACGGGCCAAACTTTTTTAACTTCACGGCTGACATCTTGAATAAACAAACTCTACAGTTAATCATCATTCTTCACTGTTCAAGTAATACCACTCAACAAAAAAAGAGGCATTTGAGAGCCTTGTAAATGCCCTCATTATCATACACACACACACGCACAAATTTAATGTTGGGCTTTGCGCGCCCAGATCCCGTAGTAAACATCAGGGGTGAGATCGGGGGTAATTGAAAAATCTGCAAACTATTCACCAGGGGTTTTGAGGGCCCCCAGCAGCGCATGGTCTATGCTGTATACATTTGTGTTTGCCTCAAGGTACACCTTGAGATACTTATTTCTTCCCTTCTGTATCAACCATTATACACAAAAGCATTATGGTGGTAAACCCAGGTTCTTTTCAGATTGCAAGAGAGACTGTCTGAAAAATCCCAAATCAGGAAAATCCTGATGAAAATAATCTTGAAATCAGGAAAAACCCAGACCAATCTCAGCCCTGAAACATTTGCCCAGTGCCAGAAAAGGCTGCGGGGAGGAGGGGGTACCAGCAAATTCTTCAACCTTGCAATTGTGCTTTGACCCAACCAAGCACGACCCGTTCATACATTTAACAGCGGAAATGAAAAAAAGATTTCTCAAATGAGTGTACACGTCCTCCATGGAACAAATAAGGACAGCTACAGTATGTGCTTTTACACGTCATCCGGCGTCAAGTGGTTAAATGTGCAGATGTTGTCCATTTTTCAATGATGCGCATTAGAAATGGTCTCTTGGTGGTGTCTTTCCCCTTAGTGGGTTACTGTTTTGTGAATGAACTCGACTCATTATGAACCTGTCTAGTATTATCAGCGTTCATTCGGTAGGCTTTAAAGTGTACTACTTGAGGAGCGAAGGCTGGGCAGGTTAGGTCCTGAATGATCCACACACGGATACAGAAGATTGAGAGCAGAGTATAAGTCATTAAATTATAATATGACATGAAGATACAAACTCATTTGATTTTAAGCTCGATCAGAAATTGGATGAAAAGGCAATGGAGGAGTGACGGTACCCGTGTTGTGATTAGCTAGAGGCTTAAACGGAGGTAAAAGAGATAAAATTCTGAGTTGATGCGGCGAGTGGCGAAATCAGAGTACCAAGTTAAGACAGGCAGGCGCTTGGAATTTATTCCCCCGAAGCTGCTTCAGGAAAGGCAGGTTGGAGGAGGGCTGGGATGGATGGAGATCTGGCAATGGGCGTCAGAGACGTGAGAGGATGCGCCTGTGAAGAGAGGACAGATGGAAAGACATAACAAGGGGGCTTCGTCTTACCGCAAAGTACTGGTTGCTGAAGTTGTTGGCGAGCCCGCTTGTGAGTGCCTGGTTCATGGCCTGAATCCTCTTCTGCTCCTTCTCTCTTATTGTGTCAGCGAACTTGACCACGAGCTTCGAGGAGCAACCCTGACAGTAACAACAGAAACATAGGCACCATGTAAATATCCACTCCAAATGTGGCAAGTGGTACATTGTACGTTCAGGTACATTCGTTTCAAAGAAAAGCCCTCGTTCGTCCAAAACACGTTTTCCACATGTTCACGTAGGTCCTTAAAAATGCATACAACTGGTGGCCCATGCTGTACTGGCCCATCCAGAGGATATGACCTACTAAGATAATGGTATCTTTTGTGCTTTGGGCAAAGGTGCCATCTTTTATGCCCTGTCATTTCCCCATTTCTCATCCAAGAATTCATCCCAGTTAGTATCGCATGACATTACCAGCAGGCATACATGTACATGCACTTGTTATCCTAAAGTCTGCAGCAGAAAATGCCTTGTGCAGTCTTTTACATGACTCTGCATGTAGGCAAGCATCTGGTCATGCAGCTAGATACAAAGCCACTAAACATGCTACACACAAGGATACATGTAACTGCAAATGTAATTAGGTATTCGGATAATCTATGTACGTCGATACAAATTCCGACACACTCCTTAAAAAAAAAAAAAAAAACTAAATCACTCAAAAAGCACACATCCCGACACAAGCCAACATGAATACAGCCTATACCATGACAGTGTTGGCTGATAATGACCAGTTCTTATCCAGGGCATAAAAGAGTGTGGAAGTTAAACATCGGACACCAACTCCGCTTCTTGAAGCGTACCCCCCCAGGAGACCAGCATGAAATGACACCCCACCAGATTGACACTGATCTGCTGAGGCACAACTATCTGGAATCACTCAGATTTTCTATGGCCCTTACCTGATTGGCACGATTCATTTCAGCTTTTTTTTTTTTAAAGTGCTAAACACGGGCTCTTCTAAATTGGCATTTTATAGAGGGGGGAGGGTTACTACATGTGCTCCGCAATGAACTCAGGAACCTTGTATCTAATTCGTCCATTCCATTACTCGGCTGGATTTAAGTCTCGGTACAATTCTCTTAAAAGCGGCAATCCCAATTGGCTGGCTGTGGTTTCAAAAAGCTTATTTGATTGCGCTGACATATGATATCAACAGCATACGCTCACAAATTCTTCTGGCCAATGTCCTGCACACCAGATGAATGATTTTATACAGAGTCTGGCGTACGTGTACATATATTCACCAGTATGCTACTCGTATTGGGCGATGGACTGGTACCCTGACCATTCAGTGGACTCTCAAACCTCCCATTCAATCCAATCAGTGAACCACTGCTCGGCAGACTTCAGGCCATCCCAACAGAGATGGCTACTCTGCGGGTGCTGCCTTTCCGAGTACAAAAAATTCCAGACATGAGGATTGCCCGCCCCAAGATTGCATGCCATCGGGCCAGCCATGATTGTCCTTGCATTTTTATTTAAAAAATGCGGCCGAAGTGTCATGGGACTGCGCTGACATAACGCACCTTCAAAGAAATGCATACCATCTTCTCTCCAAGGCAGATCAACAAGTACTGCCGCTGGAGCGTATTTCAGTCTAGTCAAATAATTTAGTGTCGCCAAAACATCCCTGGTTTACATGCTTAAATGCACTTTTCTACCAAAAAAAAACTTCCTTGAAAGAAATTTACCCTTCAAAAACTATAGGCGCCCCATAATCTGAAAATTCTTATTCCTTGTTTGTTGTACAAGATGAGCACAATCGCTGCTCACATCAATAAAAACATTTAACACAAAGAACCAAGAAAGTCTATTTACATGGACAGTGTCCGGTTGGACATAAACATAGGCACTGTGCTTTTTCAGGTCAGCTTCTTGACCTCTAGAAAATGAACAGACCTCTCTCTCACTTGGCCAAAGTTGTAATTTGTCCCGACCAGCAGCTGATTAACTACATGTACATGAATGGCCCAAGAGCAAAAAAAAAAAATTATAAAGAGTTAAACAACTGCATGCAGATATCCCGATGTAAAAAAATACCACTATTACACACTAACCAAAAGAAAGGCCTCTTTAAAAGGAATGACACAAATGGTCATTTTGACTCAACACTTGATACCAACTGAAGGTGATACTATACTTCTGCAATCTCTGACCCTCGGCACAAAAATCTGTGGCAGGCATCAATGAGAGAGGTCTTAAAGTGTAGACGGTTTTGGCAAGCATCTCCAATGCCTGATTGCGTTATTCAGGGGATTGTCTCATTTTCCCACCCTAATCCACAAAGTTCTTTTCCCCAAGGGAAAAATAAACACAAAATCAACAAACCAGCAAATAATTCCCGAGTATCAGTGAATAAAAAAAAAAAAAGACACACAAAATACAAATATATGCTTTGTTACCTACCTCCATTGTTGTGGACTGGTGTAGTGCGGCGATGGCGTTGAGGGCGCTCTGTCTTGTTGAAAATGTTACAAAGGCACAGCTTGCTGTTGGATACCAAATATCAATACGGCTTCATCATCAAAAACTGTACTGTCCACTACAATACTAACTACACACTTGCACTTTCTAACTACAGAAGATGTCATGAACTATTTAATGACTACAGCAACCCAAAATACATGTATACATATCAAAGCAGTCAGAGGGCCTAAAGCTTGGATCGTAGCCAAATTTTCCTCAAAGGCAACATGCCTTCCCCTTTGAGAAAACACTCTGAAACTTTTCATGTCGTAACTTGATAATCCTAAAAACTTGGCAACAATCTTTTCCTTAAACATTACTGTTACTGAAGAAATTCATAGTGAAGAATCACTTGCGACAAAATACCACAGTATTTAGTAATCTAGTGCACTGAACCTCTTTGACTTCGATGTCAACATTTTTATTGAAGCATTTGGGGTATATTTGGGGCTGAAGTAAGTAAAATAGGGCCACAATCACTGAAAACAGGTTTAGGAATTACGTATTGCCATTTACATGTACATGTACTACATGTAGTATTTTGTAGCTGAGGTCAGGTCAGGTCAGGTCAGGGTCAATATATTGTAATAAATGTCTTGCAATATTAATCTCAACATACATGTTCATGTATGTGTCAACATCTGCATTTTCTGACACCCTGGCTGGTTGAGATGTTTTGCTGGTTGAACTGCCACTGGCAACTTGGGGAAAAATTTCACCTGCCAGCGACTTAAAATTGAAGAGGACCTGAGCCAGTATGGCATGGAACATGAGGAAAACAGCCCCAGAGGGCTACATTTCATCCCCTGGAAATACCACCAGGTCTGCATGTCAACATGATTAAAGCAAATCTTTGGTGGCAAATACTTTCAAAATCACTGGTTTTTGCTATCAATACAGGTTTTTCACAATAGTTTGCCTCCATGAGTTTGTAACATGTTGTACAATCACAGTGCACGAAATCTGTTGACCCAATGCACGTTTGGAAAGGGTCGACAGATATCGCGCGCGGTGATTGGTCAATGCATTACAAACTCTTGGAGGGGCACTATTGTGAATCGCCCATATTACCAAATGTAAATTTCCGTGACCAAATATGTTGGTCTTAACGACACTGCCCTGAACAGTGAGCATATATTTTGTGAAGATACAATTTTTTTTTATGAAAAGAAGAAAAGAGAGAAAGCTGTCTTGAAAAACCACTTCGACAAATTTTACTGGTATATGAGCAGCTGATCTTTTCATGTCTTTTTCAACACCAACCAAACAAAAACTCAGCAAAAAACTTGTATGCTAGTATCAGCAGAGATTGTTGTATGTTGTGGGGGGAGAACAGATTTTTTTCTGTTTAAGCTTGAGTAAACAACATTTCAAATTTAAAATAGATTGGTTCTCGTAAACATTCCCTGTATCATCCGTGGCTTGTGACATTTTTACCAAATGACTTCTTTTGAGGCCTTGAAGTAGAGAACAAATTTCTACAGCTTCACTAGCTTTTTCCCTGAGCTGTGAGGATCTGCCAGTTTGATGAGAGATACCACAGATCTGTACTTGGCAATCACCAAGACTTCCCCTTGTGTTGTATATACGGGTTCAAGTGTACGAGCGACCAGACACTCGACTCCCAACGCTCACCTTTGCTCTTTTCGCTCTCCCGTAATATGTGGCATTCCTCGATTGTGCCATACGGCGAAAACATCACCCGGATGTCATTCTCTGTGGCGTTCTTGGATACCATGCCGACAAACAGCTTTCTGTCTTCAACTGTGGGCCAGAGAAAAGGTGATTTTTTGGCTAATATTTTTTGGCAATGATTAGAGGAGGATACGAGGCAAAAGAAATTCTTCATTGAGATGAAGTCTAATGTCGATGATGGAAAATTCATCTGTCAGTGGGAAGCGTCTTTCATGACGGCACTTTCTTCTTAATGTACTGTAGTCTATTCGTTGGCAACATCTGAAACAAAGATCCATCTTTGACTTTCAGATGTGAGGATTGAAAGATTACCGGGTGGACAGAGAGGAATTCACAATCAGCAAGACCGAGAACCCACCTGAGAGAAAATTATGCAGATATGGAATAAGAAGGGATACGGGTGAGGGAGGGATACGGGGGGTTTACAAGACAAAACAAACTACAAAACCAGCTCAGGCAAAGGCTTACCATTTCGAGATTCACTATCAGCTGGCCTCATCTGAATAGGATTCTTCATCTGGAAATATACAGGAGAACATGACCAAAAGTAGCTGTTAAACTGTCGTACATTTTCTGGAAGTTTCCTCACCGCATTCTGAACATTACATAATTACGGTATGGTTCAAAGAGGGACCACTCAGCAGTGCCTTCGGTTTATTTTCAATCTTGTTTTAACTTTACACCCCTACAAAGTCTGGCAATTTATTGTTTTCTTCGGGCAATAACAACATAAGCCAATGCACGATAGACTCCAGGAAGACGCACACTGGGGAACTTTAACTGCATCTAATTTTATGCAGAATCTCCATGTGTAAAAGCAGGCCTTGAGCTTTCCAGGGATTTTTTTCAGCTCCAATTCACATATTTGCCCACGAAAATTGTCTCCCGTGACTTGAGCCAAAGACTGAGTCATGCACGTGTGTTGAAATTTACACAAATGTCTGACTGCGGGTGTATAAATGTGTTCGGAGGCACATGCACCACGCACTCCAGTCTTTGGGCTGCTGTAACTAATTTAGTTTACAAGTTTGCTTAAAGAACAGCAAAACCTGCAGCTTGGCTCTCAGCAGGTGTTGGAGGGTTAAGGGGCGATTTCCCTCTTGGTCAAGAGCACATCATTTGGAAAAAATTTGTTGCGGCGGCTCGATGTCCTCCGCAAAATATAGAGGAATATTGAAACAGCTTGGTGTAATTCAAATCGGATGGATTTTAATTCAAATGCCTTGTGTTGAAGATCCTCCGTTAAAGATGAAGCAGTAACATTTCTGACACATGTACAATATACTTGTACCGGTAGGTATGACATTTCCCACATCAGGACTGGGATGATCCATCCTACTTGAATCTTCAAAGTGCATGTGTGACTGCATTTGTAAAGTTCCATTAAATGGAAGATAAGTTAGGCACAGACGTGGTTGGCTGTGTCTTGGGTGTGGCCAAACCATCCAACATGTATGTGTTAGTCCAACATGGGTTACCTGTATACCTGGTAGTGTGGGGTCCGGCCATTTTTTTCCCTCAATCATTTAACATGAATTAACAGCCCAGATATGTGAGCTCTACAGAAACAGTGAAAAATGTAGGGCTGTGCCGAATATCCAAATAACCTAATATTCCATCGCTTATCGAATATTTGAATATTATTTTCCAAATTTGAATATTTTGAAAATTTTCTTGTCTTAAATGAGGAAAACTGCACTATGGAGGCTCGTTTCAAGCAGATTCAAATGAAAAACGACAGGCATCTTACATATTAACAATGATTCAAAAAGTAAATTATTCATTTAACAATTTACAAGGAATACAAATTTTCAACAGGGCAAGAAGTATTGTTCATCTCTTAAATAATGCTATAAAATTGTGGCTAGAGATACATGTACTCCTAGATGTGAGAGGCTATAATATTAATTACAGTGCACAAGTGCGTGCATTATTGCAGTTGATTTTATATGGTTTGTTCATCAACAATCTGCTGGTTGGTACGACCGAATATTTGAATATTCAATTGAATTGAAGGTCAAATACTCCTATAGTGAATTATTCAATTTGACCCAGCCCTTGAAAAATGAAAATTGGCCTTTGCCATTCTCTTCTCTCCCTCTCCCCTCCTTCGGGGGGGAGGGGAGAATAGAATTAGAGGAAAAGAGGGTGTTTTGGTACATGTTTGTGAAAGTGAGAAAAAAAAGAGAAAAAATATGACCGAAAATCAGGATGAAATCGTGATTTAAATCTAACTGGTTACAGATGGGGGGGGACCAATACAAGTGTTGTATCATATTGTGGCGATTCCTTCTCCATGTTCATAACTGCACAAGGCCAGTGATCCAGGTCAGCATTCCTCAGCTGCAAATACTATTTCAAAGTAACGAGGTGCGCGCCTTTGTCGGGTCCAATTATTGACAGGGGCTTTGCTTACAGTCTTCCCTGAACGAAGGCACAAGCCACATTTCCTGTGCATAAAGGCCAGTCCAGATACTGGAGGATTTATGGTGTTTATTCTGTGAGATCGTGTGTACATATGAAGCGCAGTGTAACTTCAGAAATGATGGCCAAAAAGTAGGAAAGAGAGAAGGAAAACACATAGAAGTTTTTTTTTTAAAAAACAGGATGTAAGGAATCTTGGGTCATGGATAATGTGGACTTGGGCTCTGTGTATAAATGAATGAGGAAGACGACGCAGATCAGACTGACACAAATGCATAAACATACACTGTATGTACATGTGTACATGCATGCAGTTGGATGAGAAAGACGGACGGACAGTCCAACTAAACAGATGCTTCCCCCCCGCCCACTGTTCTTTTCGATGTCGTGGTCTCTAGAAAAAAAAAAAAAAAAAGACGACTCTTTCACGGCTGCCCAGGGGACACCTCGGGAATGAAATGAGACACCGACTTATTGACGATAAACCAGGCAATGATTGCGCCTTGTCAACAATCTGACAACGAAGAGTAAATAACCAGCAGGAAAAATACCCTCCATAGAAGGGGGGGAAGGCCAAAACGACCTCAGGCAATGGAAGGAAAAAAACAAACTGCACAGGAAACCGGCCATGTTTGGACTTCCACAATCGCTGAACTGTGTATTTGTTCAAATCAGAAGATTTGCATTGACCAGCAAGTTCAATTCATATGTGACGACCGAGGTTGGACAGTTATGAGTTTCCTGTGGGTTTGAAGTATCGGGAGGAAGGGAGTGAAAACATACATGTACAAGTGCAAACACTGTGCATGTATCATAGTGTGCACAAACATAATGGAAATTGACTAGGTGAATGAATTTGGGAACAATTTTCATGCACCTGTATCCTGGCATCCTGCCAATTTATACATTTGAAACATGTTACACATGTCGATAATGATTAGACGTATACATGATTGTACATGTACATGTATGAGAAGTCACATGTATGTACATGCTCACCTACCAAGTTAAGTACAGTACATGTAGAGATGTCTGTACCGGTTCATTTGATGCAAACATTTGATGCAGGCAAATGTAAATGAACGAGGACAGTGTGTCTATCGAAAGTTGATGAACCTGCTCAAATAAAGCTGTCAGCCGTCCATCTTCATTGAGGTTTGTGAAATACATCAGTTTGTTCTTCACATCTACTGCCACTCGTACGTAGTGTGGACCTCTGCAGAAAGAAGTCCACAAAATGAAGGGTGCGATGGCATTGTGTCGACTTGCACACGTCCACACAATGTTTTCCCCTCTCTGAAAAACAGTTTCAGAGGCATTTTGGGGTCAAGGTTATCCGTGGCAAAATAAAGAGTTCAGTCAATGACTGTTCAGTCAAGCATGTCCAAGAAATCATCATCAAAAATCCAGCTCGAAGGAGTTATCCTAGTTGGAGAAAGAGGAGCATTTTCCTTAACCACAGTGAGAACAAAGGAATGTCCACACTTTGTATGTAAAACAGGTATGGGTGTACCGGTACGTGCATGGTACACATACGTACAGTACATTACACATAGCAGTACAATGTACGATACAATGTGTAACAGTAACACATGTACAGTGTACATAAGATGATGTCCCCGTAGGGTACTGTACATGTAAAAACAACCAGATTGAGGGGAGACACGGGTTGAAAAATAGACCCAATAGAAGTTGTCTCCTTAATTTGAAATCCTGCATAACCTTGTTGGGTTTAGCATGGCTAGGGTTAATGCGACAAAGGCATACCAATGTGCAAGTACTGGTACACTGTGACGAACTCCATTTGCACCAGCAAAAACACAAAGAAAATGTCATTGATAGGGAGGCTGCATTCAAGACTGGTTAACTACCTCGCCAAAATTCATCAAGACGTGATCTATGATTATGATTGAGGATCTGCCTTAAAATTGGTTTGACATTTTACAGCTTTATCGGTGCCAACTGAGTCAGAGGAATCAGACGCAGCCTCTTCGGTATCTGTCGGACCCTTTCCAGAACTGAATCTCTGGCAAAAGGAATCGTGATTCAAATGCCAAATTTAAAATCGATTGCTGCATGGAATTGCCCAAGGTTTCCATCTCCACTCCTCTCAGCATGGGTAGAAAATGAGGCGTACATGTACACGAACCGCTGGCATCATGGCCGAATATTTCTTACCCTGGGGCATGCCGTTTCAAAACACGTCCAAAATGAATTGACAATTATGAATTTAACAGCCTTTCCACAGACAACGTACTGGAAATTCATAACCTACTTGCAGCTCTTGGAACATGAATTAACACTGTAATTCGCCGACTCATAATTTGGTACAAGTGTAAATTAAACATGACGTACATGTAAACTGTGCGCGAGTGTGGTACATACACACATATGTACATCAGTCCTTAAAGTTCAAGTCTGTGATTGATTGAGACTGTATAACCAGATGGGCATAGTGATTCAGTTTCCAACAACTTGTGTGCCAATTTTCTCCCTTGGGCATTCAAAATTCAACCCACTGTATCACAAGTTCCGACCCATAAACTGTGCATTGTGTGTGTGTTGCGAAAATTTGTCGGCATGTGTACTTGCCACACATACGGGAGGATTTGGTTATGATCATGGCTTTACTCTTCAGCATCGAGCCTTAGATTTTCAAGGTTGCAATTTACAAAATGCTTTTGAAAATGCAATCATCCATGTCACGAACACAGGTAAATGTATTTTGTGCATTAGAAATGTGTACAATAGCTGGAATTTAGGGCACAAATGGAAGCTCAGGTAACTGTAGAAAGAGCAACTGGTTACATTTTGAAAAACTGTAAAATGGGCTAGCAGCGAGCCACTTCGATATTTCAAAGACAAGGTCATTCCAACAACAAAGTAACGGTGCACGTGCAAGTCAGCGCATGGCCGCACAGAATGGGCAGACATCACGCGCACGTATTACTGTTCCTGACTGACCTCGGATGCAAGGCATTTTGGCTGTGGGCTGTGTGACAACGGAACTGGCTCACCATCTGTAGACAATGTTCCCCGTGATTCATTTTCTGCCCAGCAATTTGTGTATCATGCATCTCAACGGGCAAAATAGCCGGACTGAACTGGTCTGCCACACTAGGACCAACAAATTAATCCCAAACTTACAAATGTGGGTTGTTTTGCACTTGGAAATTGGTGCCACGCAATCAAAGCACGCGGTTTTGCAAACACCTGGCACATGGTCAACTCTATCTGTGATGCATACTGTGCCTCCCAACTAGGATGAAAGCATGGGATTGGCACTATACCAGCAACAATGTCCAACGTATAGCACTTGTACATAAACAGAACACGTAATGTAGATTCAAGTTTCAATGGCACCATAAAGTGTACACACTACAGTTTGCTAAATTTAATTAACTTTATTATATTCAATTTTCCAATTAAACACTTGTCACAACAAAATGTGACAGAGTAACAATAATTTCACGTATTACTGAATGTCCTTGTGTCTGTACACGTAGGTGAATTCCTGAATTTTTTGGTAGGCTAGGCAAGATATGCCCCTGGGGTATGAAATTATGTTCCTACATGTTTGTTTGAAAGGCACAGATGCACTTTACAAGTAACCAACCAACAATTGTTTTACAAGTAATCTGCATACTGTGCATTTTGCCGCAGTTTGAGGACTTAAAACCTTTTCTTCCTAGATGTTTAAGACTGTTGTCCGACTTCCTAGCATACTGCTTAGGGGTGTCTCCGCCACACCAATACACCTGAGACCCTTCGGCAGCACCCTTGCAACTATTTATAGAAGCTACAATACCAGCAGGTACACCTTAACAGGTTTGTGCATTAACTCATCAAACGCAGGGTCTTCGAATTCACTTGCACAGGCATGCCCAAGGTAAGCGTTCAAAAACAGGATTACTCTGCTTCTGCGTGGGTGATCGTTTGAGAAATCGGCGGGGGAAATTGGTGTGAACGGGCCAGGGGTGTTCCATGTACCTTCTCTGCAAAGTGCAAGGCCCCCAATCAAATATTCATTATTCTGCCTGCCCTGCATGCCAATCAAATTAAAGAATTTTCATTCTGCATGGACACATTTATTGCTTCCCTCCACTCCCCGAAGAAAAATACCGCACCACCTCGGCAAAATGTGGAAAATGTACCTGTAATGATGAAGAACACTCCAAATGGCATTACCATCTCTGTGAATTCAGTAGACAGATATTTCAGGAGACCCCAAGGAACAGAGTTTGATTTGTCTAAGATAAACACATCACAGTCTTAATGGAATTTGAAGATGTTCTCGTCGCGGGGGGGGGGAGGAGGGGAGGACGAGAGACACACACACACACAGAATCACGCAATGCCAGAAGGGACCGCCTCCAGGGTAATGAATAAAACATTATTTCCAAGGCAAGTACTAAAGAAATGCCACCTCGGGAACTCGAGAGTGTCATCTGCTGGTTAATTATGCCAGTGAAAATGTCAATTAGGAATCGACTGTACCTTAATTTCATAATGGCACTTCACAGACTGTTAGCGACAGCATTTTTTTAAAAACTACACGGCGAAACAGTGCAAGCTTACAAATAGTTGGAGAGGTACAGTTGATTGTGTCCGTATATATTCATGTTGGAGCTACCATAGTACCAATACTTGAAACTGTTACCCCCATGCAGGCAATTCAGGTGGAATGGAATACGTGCATATAAACGTATGCACGATACTGCCAACATCTGTACGTACATGTACATGTCGTTGGTGAGCATATCATGTTCCTGTATAAACCTTCAGAAACAAAATACTGATATCCTAAAATTTGCTGTCCTTCACATTTGAAGGAGGGTATCATGAACATTTTCAAGGGTAACATAAATGAAGTACCACTCTGAGCATGGTATAAACACACAGGATGAATACAAGGAATTACATGAATATGCTGTTTTAAAACATCACAAAAAAAGGTTTGGCACCATGAACATGACAGTAATGTACAGTTGTACATGTAAAGATAGTACGCGTACGTACATGTATAAACGAATATGCCACACAGATAAAGAAACCCAACACTCACAAACTTGTTCACAGAAATTTCGCACAACCAGTCCAGTGAGATAAGACAAACTGAAAAAGTCAGCGCTGCCATGAAATAGTGTGGGAGGACTGAATGACAACTTGGCGGTAGGTAGGGCAAGGAAGGGAGGGGGCAGTACCAAAAAAGCAATGGATTTTGCTTCGTCCATTTCAGCCGACCAATCTGAGTATCCTCGGCAATGAAAGGTCCCAGTCCAACGATCGGGTACACACACACACACACAAGTGTGTATTTGCCTGCAACTGGGGGCCCCCTATTGTTCAACTTTTTTAGAAGACCACCCATATGTTTTGTACACAGTTGTCAATCGGGGACCTTCTGTCAAGCGAGGACCTTATTGTCCTCTATTGTTAAGGGTCCCCAGTTGAATGCAGAAACAAACTCACACACACACACTGTACTGTGACACACTACTGCAATGCAAACACACTGTGTCACTGCCAGTCATCGCTCTATGTCTGTTAATAACAGGGTCATATTTTTTGTCTTTTCCTGTTGCTCATCTCATTTATCACTGCGATGCCAAGCTAAAAAAAAGTGTACTGTCTGGGTTTTATGAAGAGAGAGAGGAAGGGTTGTTTTCCAAGAGTTTTTCTAAGAACCGCTTTGCTGATTTTTTTGTGTCTTTGGGAACTATCATCCTGCCAGTACATGGACACGTATCTAACAAATTTTGACCATCCGTAACAGCTGCAAATTTTGTTAAGAAACACATAAAAAGAAGTAAAAGTACATTCTTTGCCGACAAATCAGAAAAAAAAAAGTTTGGTGAAAAACCAATTCTTGTTTTACTTGGCCTGATTTGTGGAGTCAGAGTTACTTACAAGGGGCATCCTGTGGGTATTATGGAGCTTTTTCTGAGCTTCTATGGCCGCCTGACGTGTGTAGTAAGTCACAAAACAACAGCCTGAAACATAGACAGAAACGACAACGGAAAAAAAAGGATATTTAATGACACGGCAATAAACAGGTCAACATGCGCACATCAACAGAGTGACACCCGTGAAGACAATGACATTTCAAGATGGTAACCAGACAGCCCCATTTGCACATTGCAGACTGAGAAAAAAAGCAGCCCTGCAAGGTACCAATTTATCTTACCTGCATGTACGTATAACAATTGATTGCCACGTACACATGTATTCATGTACTTATGGGCTTAGGTATAACAAAGTATATCCTCAGTTGGGATTACAGGTATAAGGTTAGTGTCTGCACCGCTGATTTTCATAGACGTAATTGGCATTGGGAATTGATGAGATTCGTGACATTAAATGAAACCATTAGCAAGCATGGAATGATGAAAATACCTTCCGAGGGGAAGGGGAATGATTCTTTCAAGGATGAAAAAAACTGGGCAATAATTTCAGGACAAGCCGATATGTTGCTTCCCTGGACTCCAAACCTGGGCATCTTACACAGTGTGATGGCAATTCACTTTTAAGGCACAGAGCGCGCGCGCACTGACAACCCTGCTGCTCTAAATCCCCTGAAAATCCAACACCTGGGTTTGGCAGTATGTTGATGGATATGGGGCTGTGCTGTCCACATGATCTCTCACACTTTTACTGAAGCAGATGAATATGACCACAAGTTCACTGCACAATGGGAGATCTGTGAGGATTCAGGATGATTTCCATCAGGAAAAAAAAAATGGGTCAGAACTACACATCAAGAGTCAGGGCACCATCCAACTAATGAAAACATAAAAGACACACTTTGTAAACAGTCCTTACGGCCTCTGGAGAAACTGACCTTTAAAAAAAAGAGTCAAAGTACTACACGTACATGTAACACTGACCCTCTTAATTTTAAACAGTCCGTGATGGTGTTTACAGAGGGAGATGACATGCATCTTAAGAAGAAAAAAAAAGAAAAAAAGAAAAAAAAAAACTGAAAAAAAGGGAAAAAACAGACCAGGGTTAATTTCCGAGGAAGGCATTATCTCCCATTTACGCTGACACTCCAGAGCTATCAACACAGAGAAAGATGAAACACTTCATCTGAAGGAGCTGGCCACGGTGTGCTGCAAGATAATGGCCGGCCACTTCGGCTAATTGAGTCGGTCGGGGAGCCGGCTTAGCAGTCAACAAGCGCACGCGCAAGGTACCGGTGCTACTCGAGACACTTCACGTGGGGTGGCAGGTCGGGAAAATGGGACTGGGGGGGGGGGAGAAGAGCATGGAATTGCATGCAGATGTCGCCGGCGTCCGACATTGTAAAGGTACCCCCCTGTACATACATGTACATGTATTGTTCTGTGCATGAAGAGTACCCCAGACATGTACAGAGTTAAACTTGTGCACTACTGGTAGGTACAGAGGGCTTCTCCCTAAATTTTTTTATGAGGATGAGTGGCTAAAACACCCCCCACAAAAAAAAAAAATCTGGGTGTGTCAAGTGCACACAAAATATTTTTGGTCATGCCGACCAAGCCAAAAATACCATTCACAGTACGTACGGAACTTGTAAGTTTTCCTCAGGTTAAACGTACTGTACATGTGTGGCTGCCTCTGGTCATCAGAAAGTCTGGCTATTTTTGCATTTGGCTATTAATGCTCAGCTTTCAGTTTTCTTCGCTTTTTCCGTTTTGTTTTCAGTGAAAGTGGCAACATTGACTAAAACAGGCCAAAGTGGTCACTGAAATTAGTCGTGTGGGTTGGTTTGGTAGTGACTTCCAGTCTGAAAATGCATGGAAAACCTTGCATCCACTCATTTGAATGGAATGTGGCCACAGAAAAAGAAAAGCAACATCCTGTTACAGAGGGCATTTCTTTGGCTCTAAGACAGGTACCGGTACCCCGGGGGGTAATTACACAAAACCACAGGGGAAATAAAGAGGTTGTTTATTTGTACAGCCCAGTAATAAGCAATGTCTGTAGTACTCTGATGAAAACCAAAAGGAAAATGGAGAATCTGTCTATCCTGTAAGTCCATCAGGCTAGGAGNGAAAACCACCCATTAATTCACACTGACGATCACTCCAGGAAAGAAATGCATGTACATCTATTTGAAGATATCGGTAATTGTTACTCATGATACTTTGGTCAATGCAGAGCCAGGAATTTCATTCAAATTGCTGTCTCGGATCCTAACTTCCCACATGCTGAGGCTAGCTGGTCTCTCCCTGCAGCCTCCAGTGCCCTCTCGGCTGTGCTGGATACCAACCGCATGTTCACTGTTCTCGAAGGCCTGGCACGGGCCGGGTTTCCAGAATTACGGCTATGACGTCCCCCATATAGACCACTCTCATTGTGCCTACAACTTGTAGGGGTGGACGAAATTGGCAGAAATATCACCTTGTGGTCGGTTTTCGGTTTTACGACCAATTTGTTCACAATGGACATTTGTCTCATTGATTTTAGATAGGGTTGTATTTTCATTTAGTATTTCGTGGTACATATATCATTTGTGAATTACTCTGTTACTTTTGTACCAATGGCCAACCACAGTTTTAGCAGCCACTTGTGGGAAACACACGACTGTCACATCAAAGGAGCAGACCCCATCTGTAAATGACAAAGACTTAGACACGACATGCACATGCAGACACAGTATGGAAGCTGCCTGACTTGCCAGGGCATCAAGCCCTGTCAAGTATTGTGGTCATGTAACTGCCAAGGCTCTCAAGCCATCCCCAACCAGCAAAAAATCCACCTGACCTAACAGCTCTGTAGTGGTCTCGTAAAACTGGTTCAGTCCAGTAAATTTTATGATCCACAGGACTGGTGGTCTGGTGACATTACTAATGAAATTGAAACTCTCCTAACATGTACATGTACATGTAATGGTACTTTATGGCCGATAGACAAAGGAAGAGGTTTGCAGTCCTTGTGTATTAAAATACGTTCACCCCTACTAATGGAATGTTAATGGCTGGATACGAATATCCAACTGCATGAATCAAAGATGGCTGCAACTGCTTTAAAGCCAGACTACACAATTATAAAGCGTGGAACAGACAGTTTAGACGTCCCTGCGCGAGAGTCCTGTGTATAGTAAATAGCTGCCCGCGAGAGTACACCGACTCTAACCCAGTGCTTTGCCCAGCAAGTCTGAATTAACATGAGCTAGGTGCACAACAAATCAATCAGTGTTAATAATGGAACTTATCGCGCCGGATTGACACGGTCGAATGTTGACATCCGCATCCGGGCCGCGTTTTTATGACAACCATGTCATAAAAGCCACTCTGCCCACAAGTCCTTTGGCCAGTTACATGCAAAGCACTTGTATTGCTTGCCCATTATGATAACAATTCCTGCTTCTGGTGTTAAAAACCTCGGTTTATGCACATTTCCTGTTATTTATTCTTGTCATGTCAAAGCTTCTCAGTGACCACAGTTATCCCTAACATTCTCAGATGTACAGGTACATGTCATACAGAATTACCAGTTGGAAGAAAAAAAAATCAATCTCCAATAATGAAATCACTGCCATATACACCGTAGATAAAAAATCACACATGGGCACCGTAGATTAGATAAGCAGGAGTATTTATTTTTCTCACTTGAGCTATGATACAAGTAAGCAACACTTAATATACTTACGTGTCAGTACATGTCCATCTGTGAACATACATGTATATGGTGCGTAAGAGTACATGTACAAGGCAACATGGCTGTGTACATGTACAGTACATGTACATAGCAATATAGCTGTGTACATGTACAAGGCAACATGGCTGTGTACATGTACATGTGATGAAGAGAAAGCGGTGGCACTTGCCAAAAACCATTGACAGTCAATATGGACGTGTACCACAAATGTACATGTACCAGTCACAGGTATTGCTGGGGTTGGGGAGAGTTGAAACTCATCAGCAGCAAACTGACAAACCATCAGCAGTGGAAAGAGGTCTTTTCTGAGGTCTTTTTAAAGAGCACCTCAAAGGAAAACATGTTTTCTCTGATTTATCAGTTCAAAAAAACATGGAAGCATCCTAATTGAACGCAGTGTCATTTGTCTTCAGAGCTCAACCATCAACAAGGGCTACATGCATTGTTTGGCATGCACAAGAGTTTATCCACTACGCTCACAAGGTGAGCTCACGTGAGGGTTCCTCTTGTTTTCTGTGTTTTCTCTGAACGACACGATCTACATTCAGAATTCGCATCTTGGCACAAATAGGAAAAAAAGCCCTTTTTAGTCTGTTATAGTTGAGCTCTGAAGACAATTCGATTTGGGTGCTTCCATTTTTATTTGAACAGCTAAAATCAGAGAAAACATCTTTTCCTTAGAGGTGCTCTTTAAGCCACTGGTGATTGTCATCCCCTTTCTGTTTTGGTTTATTTTTCATTCTCTTTTAAACCCTTTCGATTTTGAATTTTTTGTAGGGAGGGGAGAGGAGTGTGGAGACACTCCTCCTACTGTGACCCCTCCTGAATACATGTGCATGTCCGTGTAGTAGGCATGCACCTTGGACTTCGGGAAAAAAAAGAGAAAATCCCAATCTTCACAAGACTTTGTTCAATGTTTGGAATGGAAATCAGCCGATCCGAGGAAAAGCTGCATGCCTGATGTAGATAAGTCATTTCAGCAGGAATCTGAGCATCATCTTGCTGATCTGAGTCATCTCGCTGGGTGCCTTCATGTCAACATGCACAGTCCTGTGGAGGTCGCAAGAGGGAGGTGAAGGGGGGGGGGTCCGTGCAGCTGGGTGCAATGACCGTCATGATCAAGCACCTTTTGGGGCTTGACGCCGTCGACACAGAGATGCACTCTCACGAAACACGACCAGCCCTGACCCCCCCCATTCCATCTCTGACCCTCCCACTCCGCTCGCTGGGCACAGGAGTGCCAGTAATCTGAACCCTCTCACATTTAGACAGTTCCGAGCAGATGGAGAGAGAACGAGAGAGAAGAGACAATGTACACATTTTCCTTGAGCAAAATCCTTCGCAGCAACCTCTTCTCCAAGCCAGAGCTGTCTCGCTGTTCATTCAAAGAACAAGAAGAAACTGGCCCCATGGAAAACTATCTAATAACGCTTTGGGAGTCGAAATGCACCGTTGTGTAGACAGGAGAATTGGGATCATATTAAGACACGTTTTCAGAGGTAACAGCTTGAATGTATATAAATTGCCTTTTCCATGTTTTTCCCCTTGTTTTCCGGTGGGAGGGGGAACGGAGGGAGAGAAATAGAGAAAATCAATAAACATGAAAAACATTTTATAAAATCAAGGGCAGGCAAATCTTTGGAAAAGAAATGGACAGGGAAATGTAAGATAACATTATTAAATTCCGTCCAAACCTGAATGAATGTTAATGGCTTAAATTAATGTCCCCAATGTTCTATGCTGCTTCAGATACAAGTACAGCACATGTAGGCCTACAGTGTGTAAATGTACATGTACATGTACATGTACCTGTATATTTATGTACGTGCGGTTCTGTAGCATGCACTGAATACATGTACTGTATGTGCACATCATGTGGGAAGTCCTAGAGTACATGTACCTGCAAATGTCAGTGAGCAAAATGTACATGTATCGTAAAGGTACCTGATACTGTACATACATGTACGCAAGAGGTAATCTGCTTTACTCCCATGTATTTACAGATCTTGTTCTGCTTAGCAAAAGAAAGCAGGAAAAAGAAAAATGAGCTCCATGTACCCGTGCACTGTACATGTACATGCACAGGCAGGTGATGTTCCTTCTGGTAATTGGAACAGATCATCTACATGTGCAGTCCCATGTACATGTAATTTGGCTTGGCAAATCTTTCTGAGCTCATTCAATTCTGCGGTGTACCAGTACATAGTGAAGCCTTTGACAAAAAATATGCCATGGGATGTGCACGTGGGTGTAGAAAGTGTATTAAATGTGCAGTGTAGTGTACACAGAGATAGTAGCAAATCAGTACAGTGTACAGTGTACCAGTGTGTTACATGTACCTCGTGAAAGTTCTAGACCAATGAACCTTTTTTTGTATGTCAATGAAAAAACAGGTATTTAAAGACAGAAAGCCCTCAGTTAAAAAATATCTTACACGGAATACACTGTACCTACATGTATTAAAGCGAGCATGTTATCTGTACAGTACATGCACATTTGCTACAACATGTAGATGTTTCATTTTAAGGAACCCAGGCCTAGCGATTTCCCTGATAGGCAATTACAGATGAGACCAACAAAATTGCTGAGCTTGCCAAGCATTCACCTCTAAAGTGAAATTCCACGTCCCCGCTGGATACAGCGAGTAAATTAACCAGGGTGATGTCCATGCCAATCAAACCCTCTGCACGCACAATGATATCCTCTGGAGCAAACACATACACACACACACACACAGACGAGCCCCTTCGACGGGGAGGAAGTCTCTATCTCCTGGACTGTAAGGAAGGTATCCAATTGAGATGAGATGGAGAGGGGACGGGTGGGGTTAGGAGGCAGAGGACTGCAAAAGGACGGGACAAGACAGTGGAGATTGCTTGTGTCTCCCTGAGGACTTGGCATGCTGCTGTCTCCTAGCACAAAGCTTGGTTGTGTCTCTATCAGGAAAAGCGGGTGCAAGAGTACAGACGTATTAGCCAACTGTTAGAAACTTTTTAAAACCAACTACCCTGGTAGACAAATGGCAAGCATAGACAAGCTGCATCTGGTAAGGTGCATGTATACATTTACAGGACTACAAAATATTAACCACTGAGAATGAAATCCTGAATTATTACTTTTATCCCTCACTGTGAGTGCTTCAATTCCTGCTGTTCATTATACTCATCAATCTGACAATCATATAAATGCTGATTGAGTGCTTGCAAAACATTACATATACATCCTTTGCCAATGTGCTCAATTTTCTCACTTAATACTACATGCTGGTGCATCTAAATCCAATGCTTGTTTTTCTATGCTTTGAACGGACAGCACGGTATGATGGACGCACTGCTTAATCATTAAAACACCCGGTGTGATTCAAAAAATTCTCCCCAATAAATCCAATAACAATCTCTCTTCTCTCAGCTCTGGGCACTTAGCGCCATCAATCAACTCAGGCACTGATAGAGACAGGATAGATGGGGGGGGGGAAATCAAGCCCAAAATATGAGTGTCTCTGAAAACAACCACTGCAAGTTACTTTGTACTGAAGCTTTTATCCAAACAGTTGCGAGTGAAACGGATGCCACAGAGTTTCAAAAACAAGATGGCCTTTTCCAGCTGATCTGATGAAGATAAGACAAAGAGAGAAGATGATGGGGAATGACAGGTAATGGCACGTCATTTGTTATGACGCGCTGCTCCACAGATGACTGTTTGATAGCAATGTGAGTTCTTCAAGTGACAAGAATCTCTCGTCAAATGAGCCTAGGCTGTCGCAAAACAGGCCAATTTTGCTTTCTTCTATTACACGTTAAAAGTTAAACCAGCTTCCCCGTCTTAAAATACACACTGGTACATATAAATCAAAAGAGAAAAATATAATAAAAATAATATCAATTACAAGACTGACCATATCTCACAGTATCTGTAATGCAAAGGTGCTGATACAGTACATTAGGCCGTATCAAAAAAATAAAAGTTACAGAACGTCATTATCACATGTATGAGCAAGGTTCACGGAGGGCATGTCAATTGTCAAGTGGTTCATGTACATGTACACACTATATGCAGTCACGCTTGTTCATTAAACCAAAACACAGAGGCTGTCATTAATATGGATTGGCACTCGGCAGAAACGATGGCGGAACGGGATAATGGTGTCCACGTTTTTAATTAAACAACCAGCTGGCTGAAGGCAATTGTCTTTGAGGCAGCGACAAACATACATCACACTCATTAAAGACAGACAAATTAAAATGAATTGACCAGGACAGACGAGACTGATTCCGCACAATTTGCTTCCTCGTTTACATGTAAGAGTCCCAAGACATCCACTAAATTTCATCCAACACAAGCCGGGGGTTTTCAGAGACGAGACATTTTGCACATGGCACGAGCTTGTTCCAGAAATTAATTTCAAATGGTAAGCAGCAAAGCCTCTCCACACACCAGGAGTGAGCACAGTAAACTACTTTCTGATTGCAACTCATAAATGTGGAAGTTCTGGAGTGTATATGGGTGACTTGTTAAGTATAGGATGTCGCCATTCCACATTGTAGGCTGTAACTCAAAATACCATCATTCAATTTTTCTACCCAAAATATTCTGCATAAAAATAATAAACCGATGTACATGTCGTAAATGCGCTTCGCTTGAAGACCTGTGAGGGAAGATGCACAACACTTTCCTTCAAGGCACAACTGAACTTGGTGAGTGATTTTTCTTAAAAGTTCCAGCAATCAAGCGCTTTCATCCCTTTAACTTGCTGTGTATTAAGTCAAGTGAAGGTGTAAGGGACTCGGAGGCGCAGATGCGTTGAAAGCATTTCTAATCAAAAGATGTGCATCGCCACCCGGTGCCCCGCTGGCTGTATGGGAAAAACTCATGGTGTGAGATACTATCTCGGGAGTGGGCACCGGTGTGGTATTGGCATGCCCAAACAGTGTGTCCAAGTAATGAAAGGTTCACAGCTCTGACAACTGAGATGGATGTTTTATTTTCGAACCCCTTAAAAGGCTGAATTTCTCAGAGGGACAGGGCCTTTCTTACTTGAAATGGACAAATACAAGAATCGGTATATGTACATGTAATGCAGTGATCAACCAAATTTAAATTTCCTCTTCAAGCTGTGAAAAGTTTCACACAATATTCCACAATATGTGGAAGACTTTTGCATAGGGTACAATGTACATGTACATGTTTTCATGTACATGTCCATACGCTGTACAGTGTGCTGTGCGATAGGTACACGAAAACACCAATAAGTGTGCATCTGCCGATTTACAACGTCTGGGTATTGCTGCCATATTAGTTGGTATCTTAACTTCAACGACACATGTGACTAGCGGCGCGTGTTTTAAGTAAAACCAGTGGGGGAAAAAAGCCAACTCCTGGTCACCAGCTGTGGCTCCCTGGCCTGGCGCTGGTACTGAGCCAGATAGCCTGCATACCGCACACTACAGGGGCAGCAGTGAAATACGTCTAACACATCCTCCCCCCCTCCCATGCATGTGCATACATGTATCCAGACAACCAGTCAAAATGCCAGGCCGTTCCCACACCTAACCCAGGCCAAATATGGACAGCAGTTAATGAGGGCCGCCTTCAGTACAGCTGCACTTTTCACCGGGCACAGCTGTGGGTCAGGGGGAGATCTATGGGTTATGCAAGAGGGAAGAGCCTCCTTGCACTGAGGGATTAGGGTCAAATTGGGGTCAGGTTGATGGGGATTCTGTTTGGGTATTCAGTCATCTTTGAAAGGTTCTATCTCAACGAACATATACCAGTGCAATGTACATGTAAATATGTATGAGCTATACCATATAGTTTAAGTACATTTCTATGTACTGGTGCTTAAGCCCTGCCAATATTCATCTTGAAGAAAACTTTAACAATCTTCCTCTTTTATAACTCCAAATTACCGGTACATGTACAGTTATGGTCCGGTTGATAAACCTGAAAAGTGTAACGAGATCAGCAAAGTCACTTCTGGGGAATTTTTACTTTGAAAAGACAGCATACATGTACATCTCACAAAGAAAATCCTGACATGTTTCTGCATTTGGACTCTCGCGCATGTGTACTTCTTGTTTTCACAGTAATGAAGCAGAAGTGTGTTCTTTCAAAATGTCTCACAAACCCTGAAATTCTGTCACAGTTGGTTTAACATCATTCTGCCTGATCTCATCGCAGATGATCTCCTCATTCCACTCGGTTCATTGATATTGGTTCAACTCCCAAATAATGTACATGTAGGTCATTTGTTTTGTGTTTCACGTCAGCGTCGTTTGAAGATCCAGAAAAAAAACACAGCGGCTTGCTCCGGTGCCTTACTTACACCTTTCTGTCCCCAAGCTAGTGATGCAGCTGTTGTTGGTGGCTTCTCCAAAATTGACAACACACACATACATGTAATGCAATTAAGGCAGGGCAATAAATTAGAATTTCAATGGAGGCTCACAGGAGGTCTGATCTGCATGAATGTGAATGCGTAACAGACATTTTCAACAGTGTACCAACACCCAAATTGATGATGTACATGGACAAGTACAATCAAACTGTGATGTACATGGATGTGTAAATGACCATCCGGGTACATGTACATGGATGTGTAAATGACCATCCGGGTACATTAAATGACCATCCGGGTACATGTACATGGATGTGTAAATGACCATCCGGGTACATTAAATGACCATCCAGGTACATGTACATGTACATGGATGTGTAAATGACCATCCAGGTACATGTACATGTACATGGATGTGTAAATGACCATCCGGGTACATGTACATGTACATGGATGTGTAAATGACCATCCGGGTACATGTACATGTACATGGATGTGTAAATGACCATCCGGGTACATGTACATGTACATGGATGTGTAAATGACCATCCGGGTACGTGTACATGTACCCGGTACATGTAAGTTTTTATCATTCTATACACATATGAATATTATGAACACTCCATTGCATACACTCAGTCCTTAAAACAGAAATGGCAGGAATCCTATTCATCCTTCAAAGCTAAGAAATGTTTGTTTCCTTTTTTCAGAAACCCCCAAGCAATATTTCACATTTCATTCTGTGGCACACCTGGCTTCTCTCAGCAGGAACATCAAACTGCGAGTTGAAAATTTTACTGCGATTTCATCACAGCAAAAAATTCACCAAATCCATATAAGGCGTCTGCCCCCCAAATTAATTCCACCCGAGTTTGGCATCGAAACAGAAAGCAGCAGGACTCTCCGTGTGTACTTTGAAGCAAATTCTCCACTAAACAGCAAGCATTCAGAATATGCAGAGTACCATGAAAAGTGCACGACCTTGTACATCAGCCCGGCAATCAGGTTTTAATTGGATCTATACACTGTACCTATTACATCAAGACAAGGATCAACTGCCCCAAATTCCCCCCCTCCCCCTTTTATTCTTTGCTGGATGACGCTGCATAACAAGCAGATCACGGCGATCTCCAGTTACCCGGCTGGACAGCCCCTCTGACTTGCCTCGATCCAGCGGCATTGTCGTGCCAGTCGTGACGTGGGGGCATTAGGGCAGTTAGCTCCCTGCGGCAAATTGATCTAACTGCATTGCGCCTCGCTGGAATGGACACTTTATTTTGCCCTCTCGCCTTCAAATCGTGGGGCACAAATTGATACTTCATTGTGCAATGTTGGCTCAGGCAAACCAACCCCTCCACCCTGTCCAGAGGTTGTGTACGTACATGTGTCTACGACTGGCAGACTGCAGCATCTCTCTGAGGCACCTGACTACTGGCAATGCTGGGGGGAGAGGGAATTGCTGGCTCACATATTTCTTGCAATTTTGTATTTTAATTTGCAAATAAGAACTTGCACGTCTGACAATTACAAAGTAGGGAAAGAGTAATATCTAAGAAAATGACTCAGATACTAGGGATCAATGAGGATGTTTACACTCAATATATTTTCACGGGAGTAGAGACAAGGCTGGTACAAAAGACTTTCTGAAGTTGTACCGTGCAAGATTTTAGCCAGAGAAAACCCAAATTCTCACGTGGAAATGTAGCATCTTTCCCGATGGCCATGTTGAATAGTTCCATACATGTACATGTGTGCATGTACACTGCACATATACAGCTCTAATGTATGTCCATCACAAGTCAATGACAAGTCACCCTCTTTATTCAAATAAACCATTCAAGGCTATCGTCGCCATTGTGACTTATGTTAGATTGTGACTGACTCGACCAAAAACTTCAAGACCTTTAAATAACACGTTAGCCTCTTGCAAGCACATGTCTACAGCAAACACTACAGTCCAACTTTGCTATCAAAAGAAGAATACCAGCAACAAAATACAAAAAAATAGGAGCCTACCTTTGCTTTCGTTCTCTTTGTTCCTGTCTCGTAAGACGTTCAGTTCGTAGACCTCGCCAAACTTCTCAAAGAATTCCTTGAGCTCCTCCTCCTTCATCGTTCGCGGGATCTGGCCAACGAACATTTTGATGGCGTCCGGATCGGGTGTGTCTCTGTGGGGTGCAAGAGGTACATGCGGTACCTGTGTCTCCATCATGGCGTGGTGGGCTCAACCAAGAATTCGTTGACAAGTTCTGCAGGGAGGACAAAAAGACGGAGCACAACATGAGTTGAGCATTTCAAAATGGGAATGGTTTTTGACGCTGAAAATTCTTGAGGCTCGGAAGTAGAAAATTAGGTCTGCACAACCAATTGACGAGTATTATGAAGACAGAATTGGATTCAAGTCTGACAAAAGCAGTTTTTACACTAGAATGTGAAATTTTTCTACAAAGGATGTGGAGCATCATCCTTTCATTGACTTACTGGCACTTACAAAGGATATTCCTGTTTGGAGTAAACAACAAAACGTAACGAGCTCATGTACGGCACTTCACGAGTTTACTGGACACACAAGAGAACACCTCGCAGCGTCTACTGCTCTGATATGTTAGGCCAGCACAATGCATATAGCATTGCTGACGTCAACAACCAAGCACAGATGTACGTTTGTAGCTACATGTACATCTACATGTACTGTACGTTTGTGCTTAGATCCATTGTGCACTTGCCTTTGCTGATTAAAAGCCAAATAGTGTCTCTTCCATTTAAAGCCCACACCTCATGCTACGGTACACTCACACATTTGTGCACATTCTGCTGAAAATGTCCCGTGGATGAGATGAGTGATCTATTTACATGTACAGTTCTGACACGCTGTTCATAAAGCAAAAACACACAGTGACATCAAGGCAGCGCATTCCCCGAGGAAAACATCCGATCAGTCATCAAGTGATACCCGGACGAGATAAATTGCATTGGTGAAAGAGCCTGGTAGTTAAGAGCACTTCTTTGCTGCAGTAGGAGTTTTTCCCAGAAAATGATTCTTAGAGATAAACATGTGTCCATTTCCAGGGATTCTTCTTTCAACAGGGCTTGCCACTGCATTTGTATCACACGTGTTCAGGTACATCCCTTGGAAATAATTTAAGGCTTGTTTTTAAAAATATTACATGTTCAAGTAATTATTCTTGCTATTCTGTTCCCACATTTTTTTAATTTTTAAGAAATAGTGCCAGTACATTGAATACTACCACTTCAATGTAATATAACTGGTGTACATATTAATAAACATGTACAATGCACTAGTAGCTGCATTTCCTTAGTACAGTACCAGTACATTATTTCAAAAGTTCCACTGGTATGCACTTTAAACCGAATATTTCTAGTCACTTGACATTTAATAATATGATGCTCTAACAAAACAAAGCCACATCGATAAATAAAAAAAAAACAGATCTACGACTAGTATACCATTTAGTATTCAACTAAACTTAATGCACGTGCACATGTAGGTACATGTACATGTACAGGTATGCAAACAGGTACCTGCATATTGATGTGCGTACATGTACAACGTGTGTATTTGCCAGCACATGAATATCAAATTCTCACTTCACATTAAATACAAATGGTTCTTTTTTAACAAAATCTGCGAAATAAATTCATTTCTGAAAGTTTGAGATTGAGAGGTGAAAACGTGATTTTAATGGCTTGGGTCCTGGTCATTTCCAAAATGCTGAGCAAACTCGCTTAACTTAAATGTGATCAATACTTAATCATAAAGATGTTAAGTAGATGTTGATTCAAAAGATGCACATGTGCACTGAAGTGTGCAATGCATGGCATTCTCCAGGTATCTTCATCTTGAAGACAATGTGTCACCACGGCAACATCTAGTTGCCTTGCCAACATGAAATATATGACCTTGACAGCTCTTTGCTCTCAATCACACCTCGCCGATCAGCTGCATCCCTTTATCCATTCCCCACAATGGCACAATGCCAGCTTTTCCTTCCGAACAGGTGGGATTACAGGCGGCACACGGTGTAAAAAAAACAAGCACCCCCCCCCAAAAAAAGACGGCTGACTTCCAAGGCAACGATGAAAACAGCAGTTGTCTCTCTCCACAGAGAAATTAAGCTTCAAGAGGAAGTTCCAAGACCTTTCTCTTGCAGGAAATTACAGGCACTCTCAGAAATATATGCGCCATACATGTATGCAGCAAGAATTTCCCCACTTGCAGACGCGGCCCGATCACACGCACTTGTGCGTGTCACGAGAACGTTTAATATTTAGAGGGCACTTGTCTGCCCTGACTTGCTTCACACACTTCACTGATCTCCTAATTGGTTCATACCAGAATAATTTCTGTTTACGAAGACATCCTCTTTTCTTTTCCAGTGTACAATCCAATTTGAATTTAAGATAACAATAAACCTGTACAGAGAGCACAAGTTGGTTCTAGGCCCCCCCCCAAAAAAACAGCAGAGCTGTGGCGCATATGCACAGCTGAAGAATCACGGTGCAAGGGGAGAAATTAAGTTGCCCCGCGTCCCCCACCACCGAGTGTCAATCTACTATTTCCCAACACTCGAGGGCCTCCTCTGCTGCATGTGGTTTTTTTTTTTTTCTTTCTTCTTTAAAATCCATCTGCTGAATTTTGGCCCCAATGAAATGATCGTTCCTGTGAGCAGGGGCAGATGGTGGCAATCCCCGGGCTGGATAACGGCAATTATCATCCTGATTGATGACGGCCAGGATAGAGCCACGCTGCTAACGACAATGGGACTCACGCAACCGTCGCCTAGCAACGGCAAACACCGCATCTTTTATTTTCATCTCTCCCAAAATGCAGCGCGTGTGTGTTGTCGCGCAGGGGGGAGACTCTCTTGCTGCATTCATTAGAGGAGATGTGGAGGCAAGCGGCCCTGGTGCAATAGGTGTTCATCTGGTTCAATGTTTCATTCTGTTGGTGCTACATCAACATACGGTGCACATTATTTACACACTGTACAATTTGCAAAGATAACAAAATGTTTAATTTGCGGTTTAATATACATGTAGTGTCTCATGAAAATGTGTTGTACGCACATACATGTACACGTATGAACCGGTACATACCGGTATGTAAATACATGGACGTAGATTACACGCTGTTTAATGTGCTCCCCACTAGTATGGGCCATATTAAACCGTCCCATTTCTCAAGATATTGTAAATAACAGCTTTTGTAACTTAACCACTGCGACAAACATGAAGACAAATTTATCAGTCACCACAGCTAACAAATACTCAAGTCTGACAGTACCGACAGCTGGAATTTGAACTCCAAAATACACCTAGACTGGCCAGTCTTTTCTGGGTGTTGACTTACAGTAGTGGCGATGTATGAAAGCACCCTGCACAACACTTTGCAAGAAACAGAAAGAGTTTAACACGGATCACTGGAGGACACCGTAAATGGACCATTCTCCAGTGAGGAACGCTTGTACAATGTACGTTTTGGAGACGGATCACCAAAACAACAGCAAATCAGAACTTGAAGTCCATCGCAAGATGATTCCCCCCCCTCCACCTTATGAAAACCATTCTTCCTTGGATATTTCTTTCCAATTCCATGCGATATTGAGTGGCACGGTTTTATCTAACAGTGCGGTACTACATGTACCTGTACATGTATGTGTGCTAAGCATTCATTTAAAAAAAAAAAAAAAAAAATTGGAGTAAAAACAAAGGCTGTTACTGATATTGCCCGTGATGGAACGATAATATTGGATTGTACTCAGCTGGGACAATGGACGAACCAATTAAATGGCTGGATGGCCTTGTTTGCCATGCATACATGGAGACCAAACTGATGGGAGTGCAAATGAGATTGGGTGTACCCTATACACTCGCATCTATTTGACTTGGCACAATATTTACATTTCCAGTGACCAAATTAAGTTCTCCTTATTTTATTACCAGATGGACACAGGCCAGCCTACATATGTACACTGATATCAATGCTGAATCAATATGGTAGTGGTTGGGGTCAGCATAAAGTTACACACTGTATACAAATGGAGTTTTGTGGATACCTCCTTCAATACAAACTTGCTGTAAACACCAGAAGTACAGGGGCAAATATGAAGGATAGTTGTATTTTCAAGAAATGGCTGTACGGGAAACGACTAAACCATTGCAATGTTGAATATTTTGTATGAATAAGTACACACAACAAGAAGCCTCCCTTAAGATTACATGTACATGTACTTTCAGATAATAGATATTAACACTACATGTAAGGACAACCGATGGGAATTTTCTTAGAGTATGGAGGCTGGCTGCAGTTTTGAGAAAACTGCAAAAAACACCAGAATGAAAAAAATAGGCCGACAGAAGGAAAAGAGAAACCTGATGATATTGCTCAATTAAGAAAAAAAACCCCAAATGATTGGCTTCTATTGGATAGGATTATGAGCACTTATCCTTGACCATATTGGAAGGACAATTTGGCTGAGCGTATTATTCACAGCTCACTTCTGCTGCATCTGTACAATACACAAACATGTACACCAGACTACCAGTGTCTGACTTGTTATACTAGAATATACATGTACGTACATGTATCTTTCAGGAGTTATTAACAGGCTTACGTGTTGGAAAATTCTCTACCTCAATTTCCATCAAGAGAATTACCCATTAGCACAGAACCACTGTCTGTCATGGATCAAAAAGGGCATTTTGTGACTTGTTTTGGCAAAAAAGAAAAGAAAAAAAAAAGGCCATGCAACTTGGCACAGGACCGAATTTAATTTTGGATACACCCACGCTGCCTGCTGAGCTTGTTTTGATGGCTGAATTGTTTACCAATTGTATGAGATTGGACGGACACCTACCACCATACCAGCACATGTGCAGGACACTGCTTGATTCTTTCAAGTGGAACGTGCTGCAAGCACGACACAAACAAAACTGACAATATCTTCGTATGAACCAACAAGTCATCCCAAGAAACATAAATGTACATGTAGGCCATTCGCTGAAGAATTTATCTGGAAATCCTGCCAGAGTCCTGATGGCAAATCTTCCTGATCAGTAAATTCCTCAAGACTTGCCTTTCTGACCTTTCTATCTCATGTTAAACGTGAAATTTAAGGATCAATCTAAGCGGGGGCATGGATAAAATGCACATGTACCACTGCACATGAACATCTACACGAACATGTACAAGCATGCATTTTTTAACATCAGCATGTACATGTGCACACATGTACATGTACCTGCTCAGGGATACCAGCAAACAGGTGCACATTGACAAAAAAAAATCTTTTGAATTTGGTTTCAGCACTTCTGTAGTTTTCACACTGCATAATTTGCACAGTACAGTGTACAGCACTGTTTATCTCAATGAGTGCAGACGACAAAACAATCCTTGTTGGATTTTCCTTTCTGAGCTCTGGCTTTATGTAGCAGTAACCAGAGCACCATAGGGCCCCCAACTTATCGCCACCTGCTCCACACCCGGACACCTTTCCACCTGGTGGGTTTTTACCTATTCATTGGCTCCCCGCCGTCTGGGCAAAGGATCTCCGCTAGGCTGCTCCCAGACTGGTAAATAAGTGGGCTTGGCCATTGTGCGCGGCAAGGCAGCTGGAAACTCCCTAACAAACCTGTGGGCGGACTTATGACGAATTTGCCGTCTTTTGGAAATTTGCTGCCCTTGAGTATACTTTAGGAATGCAAAAAATACCATGTCAACAGTTTCAATTTATTGTAACGTTTGGGAAGTTCATTTTTTTGTTTGACAGAGCAGAGTCTATCCCAACAGGCAACAGAAGCTGCAAACATCTGCATAATAAATGACCAATACTACAAGAGAATTATTGAAGTGATCAAATAATACATGTGTATCCTCCCACCATCAGCAGAAATTAATTGAATTGCAACAAAAGAAGGTTCATTGCAGATGCGAAATCAACGTCTGAAAATAAATAACTGATTTTGCACAATCAATCCAACAACAGCCGAGTAGGTTTCGTCATTGAAAAGGAAACTGTCTCATGAAAAATTCATGAATAAGTAAATATATGCACCTTGCCGACGATTGTAGTGATTGCTGATTTAAGGCTGCTTTTCTGATTACCAGTATGAAACTGTCTTGCCAGGATTTGTTTGAAAATCCCTGAGATATTTTGACGACCTGAGGTATTCTCTAGGTAGGTAGGATGGGGAGAGAAATATCACATTTGAGAGGTTCTTCGTCACAAAAGTGCGGTCAACCTTCCACGGCTTTTTATTTCCCCCGTAAAAAAAAACCAGACAAATTGGATTGTTCGGGTATGAATAAATTACTGATCAGCCATAAGTACAGCACAGTGCTAGACATGTATGCGATGAAACTGTCAGGAAGTGGATATGATGAAGAGGAGATGCACAGAATGTGGATTATCAGTGGAGTGCATGGAGGGGGGGGAGGATGCCCTTTCCTGGCCTTCCTACAAAGGGCCTCGGGTTTGAATCCCACCCAGCCTGACACGACGACCAGTCTTTCTGTTCCTGTCAAACTCTGTGGGTTTCCTGAGAATATTCATCTAGGAGCTTTCTCTCTTGTTCCTGAAAAAAAATTCCATTTCTTCACTGGTCATGACCACACAAAAGTTGTTTAGATTTTTGAAGGCAGGGTACACCATTGGTTTTTTGTTGTACATGTAGTTGCACAAGATTGGCTGATTACGGTGTATAATATTCAGCATAACTTACATACCACTGACTTGCTCATGTTTGAGTGAACCACTTTGTGAAAAATCAAGAAAAACAGATCTTGCAATTCATCTTGCATAAAATGTATGAATTACAGGACGTTCATAGTAAGCAAAGTAAGCAAACAACATCCGCGGGGTCTGGGTGGGAAGCAGTTCTCGAAAACTACCGGTACAGCACTCTGGGCAGAAATGGTTTACAGACTGATTGAGGCTTTACTTTCTTTCAAGTAAGATATTCCAGGATTAAACGGTAGTCTGATTTGGGGATTTTACCAATGGTGTACACTATCTTTAAGGGTATTGAACCCATTCAATGAGCCACTGCATGGATATATGTCGGAGCCAATGTCAGAATAAACAGGACTTGGAGGGAAAATGTCTGAAGGGCCCATAGGACAAATACATTGGCTCAATATGTACACAGAGGTTAACATGAAAAATGCATACATGTACATGTATATATGCAAGCAAGCTCAAGTCTTGAGCTTGCAGTCTATCTATATGCATAACTATGCAGTCTATCTACAAAGATATGTACATGTACCGTAGGCAAGCTCATGACTGTTTAATACAAACACTTCCAGGGCTGTACATAGAGAGAGAGAAATGCAACTTCAGACTTAGGAACCAAAATGGCCATTAAAGATGTGTGCAGTACAGCACAATCTGCCATTTTGGTTCCAACCATTGAGACACTCATGTCGAAACCCTCTCTACATGTACCAACAGCTCCAGACACTGCTACTGTTACGAAATATGTACATGTACTGGGCAGGTACCCCATACATGTACATGTACTGGGCAGGTACCCCATACATGTACACGTACCAGAACCAGTAAACCGATAACATAAGCCGCACTGAAAAAGATCAGGTCATGACTGTGGCCCAAACTGGGGGGGGGGGCAGTTGGCCCGTGGTCCAACCAGAGAACCCAGGCTGATTGCTTGAATAATGTCCAGCGCTGAGGGAGGCCGGCCGGTGGTCAGTGCAATACCTGTAACAAGGCAGCTTTATTGATTAATTGATTCAAACAGGGCCGGTTTGAGAGGAGCACAGTCTGCAAATACATGTCGGAGCATGAATAAATAATGACAGTGCTACTGTGAATGAAACTGTTGACACGGGACAAGGACAAAATTGGTTGGCAGTCTGCAACAATGTACAGAACATATACATGTAGTATACACCTTCCCCGGTACATATGCAGCATGTACCATTTGCGTATACGTGTAGGTACATGAACACGTAAAAACCCAATAAGCCTGTAGATTGTATCTCAAGGCTAACAATCATACATGTAAGGCTATCGCTGCAACACATATTGCCCATTTTATAAATGTTACAATTTGGCCAAGGTTCTACAAACACACATGTGCTGTTTATATATTGATTCCTACTTGAATTTTATATCTGTCCATTTCTATCCCAGTCAAGAGGATTTTTCCCATGGAAATTTGCACACATATGTAATACCCACAAAAATCGGGAACAGCAAATTTCTTCAAAAATGTGAAACGGTTATTGCTATAGGCAGGTCAATCTTGCACTTTTTACAGTGACGCATCACTGAGGAAGAGTGTGCCCAGGTAACGACAACCCACTGGTATGATTTCCCAAAGTCCCCTTTTACAGAATGAGGGAAGGGGGGGGAGAAATCTCCCAAAATAATATCCTTGGGGCCCAATTCCGGTTTGCACAGCTCTAGAGCAGGTATTGTTCCGTCGGTATTGCCCTGTTGGGAAGCAAACCCAATAAAGATGACAGGTGGGGAGGGGGGGCTCCATGAGGAAAGATTATGTCCACTGCAACTGATGCACTCTCGGTCAACCAGGTCCCAGTTCCGCTGTTTGCATGCGCTCGCGCAATTCGCTGCCTGCTCTTTCCACTCTCAACGGTGCCTTATCACCAACCCGTCCGATCGTTATCGCAGCCATCTCCGTGCCGTAACACATGAAACCGCTCGGCAAGAGCTGGCAACAAAATTAAGTCAAGATAGCCCATGGTACACTGTGAACTGAATTGGAAAATAAAAAAAGACAACGAGACTGAGAATCAAAACAACATAATAAATTTTAAAAAAAAGAGCGATGTCGATGATACAGGAATAGCTGACAGCAAAAATGATGAATCGCAAATCTAAGGGGGGGGAAAGGAGCTATAAAACCAGCAGCCAATCTGATTTGACTCTCTCGATGCGCACGGTGATTTGATAGGTGCCCCAGGTTAGCCATGTTTCTCGTTGGAAAGATGATTCTTTTGGGGAAGAAGAAAACAGATTCAGTCTAGCGCCTGTAAGATGTACAATGGATGGACTGCAAATATAAATGTATGCAAAAGCTACTGATGCAAGAGGCCTTGCCTTAATAACCAGAAACGATGCAGGGTTTTTCGGCTGTGCATGATAGAGACATACAGTTGTACATAAAAAAAATAAATGGGCATGTACATACTTTTATATACATGAACTTTAATCTGCATCAATTCACCAGTACAATGCATACAGCATTAAAACTATGAAGTTGTGCTGTATCAAAGCAAGTTTGAAACTAAGGTTGATATTTTGGATATGAAGCACAGCAAGCACAGGTTTCCATTGGAAACAAATAACCAGCACGCCTTTTGCCTGTAGACACATATCAAGCCGACCGTAACCTCTAAAAGCTTGAGTGGTTTCATACAATTGCTTCACTAGGGGAGAGAAACCTTTCAACCATCTCAGATCTCATCGACCAATCTACCGTAACTGTTCAGCACCGTCACATTAACTTGATTACGGTTAACTTCCGTCTGGCCACGTTTCTTGGTTACGTGTGTTGCTGGAACAATGCTGACATGGTTATCAGCCCACTAGACTCAGGACTTATTATGTTTGCCCCCTCAACTGTTCGCCCGGTGAACATCACACTTTTTAAAATTCAAGGGACACCGCTTGACCGATGTGATTTGAAAACAAATTTTATTTCCGACTTGACACAGACACGCTGCCGTGAAAGATTAGTGTATTCTCTTCCTCAAAGCTGTACAAACCTTGGCACTACACGAGCCAAGACGGTCAGTGCTGAATATCAACACCAAATGGACTCAAATTTACTGCACCGGTACCTGTAGTAAATGGTCTGCATTCAGGTCGGCATTTGTAGTAAAACAGCCACAATTACTAAAAATGACAGAGTCTCCCCCCAGCCCAAAAGCAAATCTACATGCAGAAAGTATCCACAGGTGCAATTAAGTTCCTAGTAAGAAAACCATCATTCGGTAATGCAAGCTGCAAGTTTTGATCACTTTAAGTGGACACCACTATCAATTTCAAGCACACAGGGACTCTACACAAAGAAACAGAAGATGATCAACGACTGGGGAAAAAAAATCTCCTCTGCATGCCCAAAATCCTTTTACAGAGCTGAGTCAAGCTGGATTTTCCGCAATGTTGCACTTTCAGCTGTGTTTGCTTAATATTGTGATTTTAATTTCAATGCCCTGAATAGCCAGACTCAGGCTTTTTATTAATGCCTTAATTGGCCCCAGGTAATACACGACTAGTCTTCATGAATATGGCACACGAGCGACACACTGGTGCCCTGCATGGCTGTGCGCTGTGACCAAAAGCATGGAACAGATTGATAACACTGTACCCAAGCTCACTTAAAATGTTATTAGGAACTGTACAGGTAAGTTGGAGAGAAAAACTCGGTAGGCTTATCTAATTGAAAAGAAGAATAAGAAATACATGTATCAACAGAGACAGGAACATGTACATAAAATTTGAAAGCAGCGTCTATTTTGAGGGGCAACCTTTCTCCTTTTTCAAATTTGTGTCATGTGGACAAAAACACACGACATGAGCTCACTGAGTTAGGCCTACATGTACAGTATTTCACTGTAGGTTCCGTATTGGAACAGAACAGAAGTTCTTCTATCAGGAGCATACATGTATTTCTGAGCCTATTGAAAAAGACAGATATCTCTGGGTAAATGTACCAGTCACATGTGTCACTTACATGTACATGTATGTCTTATCAATAAACAGCCAATCGATGTGAGCATCTTTTGATCATCGTCATTTCTTTTTTTTGGTTTAAAAAAAGCGGGGACATCTTGCTCTCTGCGTCACTCAGCACTGGCAAGTCGGTACGGAGACAGCGCGGCCACCGGGTTGGAAAAGCTGCTTTACCTTAAGGCAATCACTGACTCTGATACAGTGTTATTTAATTTGCGAAGGGAAGCGGCGTTAAGTGCTTGACGGTGCTGTGGCAAAGTGCCGCCAGGTTTTTTTTTCCTTTGTTGAATTTCCAAACCTTTCTCAGGACTTTGGCCAAGGACATGATTTGGTTGCACTGACCTATGACTACAGGAACCCAATTTGAAAAACAGAAGCGTCATCTTACGGGTACCTACAAATAAAAATGCTCAATGTTTGATTTCTCGTTCAAGGAAATTGGAAATTTCAACACCAGTTACATGTATGATAAGTTCCTCTCAACATCTCCAGTTTAACTTCACCAAAATATCATCCACTATCTACCGGTACATGGCACACTATGAGGTTTGAGTGTTCACAAATATTCCCAATCTACAACACATTACTTGTCTACCAATGCTTGTCTCATTAATGTAAACAGGAAAGAACTAACACAGAAAGAACTAATACATGAATCCTACACTAACAGCAAGCGCAGCCCTGCACTGTACCCGGTACATGTACAGTACATGTGGGTACGTGTATACACACAGTTTGACAACACCGCGGTCTGCATGCATTTTATGAGCAGAATTTATGCTTTGAGGATCTGAACACGACTCCATGGCAACGAGCAAGCTGAGAGAAATAAAATCAAAGCCCAGAGGAGTAATCTTTTTATATGCAATCTCATTTCCTCCTAAGAGAACCTTCAAAATTACAGACATAAAAATCTAAACCTGATAACAAAATTTTCTCTGATCAAACTCAAACCCCCAGAAAATCACACTCAAGAGAAGCTGGAACCAAAAGACCCAAAAGATCTTAAACTCAATCAGACAACTCACAGGAAACTTTAGCAAAACATTTTTCTATGCCACAGAAGAAACAGTAAACAGTCTGCTGATGAGAGTCCACGCAACAGCCACGTTAAGAGAAAAAACCGCATTCCCTCTCATGTATTACTTTGAGGAACATCACCCCAGGCAATTTACTTTTACAGTAACTTCTGCCAGCGGACAGCTGCCCGATTGTACACGAACAAGTGGCAATGTCTTGTGAGAGGCAAAACATCCTGCTATTTTTTTTCAGCAGGGAGTTTGCATTTTGTCACTACTTTAACAGCTGCAAATATCTCGGCTGGGAGGAAAAAAAAAGTCACCTTGAAGGTTTCTCGGCCTCTGTAGAGCCCCAAACACAAGGAAAGTGCTCCGTGAACAAACTAGCAAGAGAGACAGAGAGGGAAAAATGTACAAACACTGAGCCAAAAGCATACGCCTTTCAATGGATCAGCTCAGGACCGGTCACAATAGAATCGGGAAGGCTCAAACGTGTCTTGTATTCAGCTCAGCTCGGAACTTGTCTTAACTCCCCACAGGGCCCTTGAGAAGTGGAAAGTGGTCTGACCTGGGCAGTTGGTCAGGTTTCAAGTGCATGTACCTGGAACCACACACACAATTCATTATGTCAAGTGTTGAATCTGAATAAAACGTCATTCAATCAAACTCCAAGTAACGGGCACACTCAGTTTCCAACCAGCTCATTGAAAATAACCTTTTAAAAAAATTTTAAGAGTGCCCACGGGATCATGTACAAGTAAGGACTGTCTGCTGTCTGCAATACTACCGATACGTATCACACTTTTTAATACCGCAATATTCATGATAAAAATATTGCGATATTCACTAATATCGTGATATTCTTTGAAGTGGGGTGTTAAGTGTGCGTCATCAAAAGGCAACGGCAATAAGCGGGGACTTTCATAAGGAATGCCAACAACTGCCTCTGACTTCCAGTCGGACTCTAGAAACTGCACCCAAACCACAAACACAAAGGGGGGGGGGCAATAAAACTTCAAAGGCTTTTGGCTGGTGGGTTGACAGTTGTTTAAGTTTCACGTTACCCAGTCCAAGTGACAATGCAGACATGACACTGGATGACTTGTACCACAAAAGATGGCGTGAAATACAACAATATGGTGATTTTCCTTTATTTTCAAAGCATAACAGAAAGAATACCATGGTATAAAAATTTCCCGCACGGTATTTGCCGGTATTTACGGATCACCAGTCTGTATTTTCCGGTATTGAGAAAAAATACTGTCACTATTCGGTAATACCAAAATACTGTCCAAGCCTAGCTCAACAAAATCAAATTCTTAGCCAGTTTGAAAAATTGTATCATTTTTCATATCATTTCTTGTAAAATAATCATCCATCAGACAGTTCACTACCATTCAAAATGTCCGAAGCAAATCTGCACAAATTAGTCACATTAAGCATTACTTGTTGCCGACAGATGTTAACAGAAGATAGAGGGAGAATTTTCTGTACATGTACTGGAAGGAAAATGGAAATTTAGGCATATTTCCCCTTTACTCTTTGCCATTCAGTTCAGTGAAACCAGCCTTTGGTAAACATTTAAACTTATCACTGTTGAAGTCCTCCCCGTTAAAAATACTTTCTGATGGAATTGAAACTTGAATCCAGTTTCTCTTACATCCATGCACGTTCAATGCATACACACAAAAGCATTCCTACATATATTGTGTCTCTTTCTACTGATCAGTAAAAATTAGTAAACTTATACTAGAAATAACATACAGCTTTCAAAACTTCAAAGTGTACTAAGGACATCGTGTACTAAGGACATCGTGTACTGGGGACATCATGAACTAGATTTGAGATAAGACCTGGTTTCTACTGATCAAGCTTCACTGATTGTATGAGTTGATATCGAGGAAAGCTGCAGGCTTTTAACTGTACATACATGTACCGTTGGTACATGCATGACAAACGGTAAAGTACAAATAACAGTACAATGGGTTATGAGTTGAGTAATGAAGCTTGTTAGAATTAAAAGGTCACAGTACAAAGCCAGCTTCACATTTGGACAGGGCTGTTGACGCACATTCTTCTCCTATCCATAAAACCCGCAAATGCAAACTACAAAATGCAGTGAAAGAAAAATGACCTTATCTGCTTATCACCGTTATTATAATTAGTGTCTGAAGCAATGAACTTTCTGAACATGCACTCTACGTGCACACAATGTACATGTACGTGTACAGGTAAGTACATGTACAATGTACAGGCTGGCCCAGCATTGCTAAGGTCTAGGCCATGTGACATACATGTACTGTACAGTACAGCGCTCAAAGTAGCTACAATTAGAAGACAGAGCGGCCAAATGGTGCCCAAGTGTGCCGGACAGGAAATTAAATCCAAGTGACCTTACCTGGGCAAACTGAAAAAAAAATAATGCAGCACTAGGGTAGGGATTTGCCCAGGCCTGTATTTCATGAGTCAAGGCACTTGAAAGACTGTACCGATGGTGGTGGAATTCTTTTTCTGCTTCTGGCAGAGATACCGGATAGCTGGTCAGTTGACTCAGTGTCACTCAAAGTCAGACAGATTATCCAACTCAGGCCAATTCTCAAAGTCTCAGTAATCAAAATATCCAGGAAGCGTACGGACTCCAAGTGGCTCACAACATACAAGAGACACCCATCAGACTTTGATGCAAGGCACCAGACTGTTTGGAACGACTTGAGAATTTTGTGGACAATGAATGCAATGTGGTACCCCATAGGTGTTTCCTATTAAGCACGCCTACAAACATGCATAAACAAAAAAGGAAAAAAAAACAAAACAAACACCCGTATTTCGGACACATTCATCAGCAAACACTGAGCACACTGGTACAGCTCATCTATTCTACATGTCACCAACTGTCATTAGCACAGCCAATTAGAAAAAACACGAAGAAATGCAAAACAATACATACCGACTTGATACAAGCAAGGTACAGCATACAACGATATTGGACAGTATTTTTGGGTCAAACTAAATCCCAGTTCTGTTAAATAATCCCACAAAGGACGGGAACACTTTGAGCCTAAACAAAGTGTATGTACACACATGAGCTGGTGTTGAAGGTATACACGCTCTTTGTGCATGTGCTCTGGAGCTCAGGCCAGTGTGTATCCAGCCAGCACGCTGTCACTGTCAATAATGGGGAACTGCCGGCGAGCGTTTCATGTACATGTATGGTGTGCTGCGCTGGACAAGAGCCCCAGCTTAACTGTTCAGCTATGTGGTAGGTTCCATTCTCTCCAGTAGGGGTGCACCAAGCACAAAGCTGCCAAGGTGTTACTGCGATCACCCAAGGACAGTGTGGTCGCTACTGGATGTCTGTGATATTGTGGTCTCCTTACCCTACCCTAAATTAATAATGGCTGCGATGTTTGGGTTTCGGCTCTATCTGCAAAATGCTGGAGTGTGAGACTTTTTTTCCCCAGAAAGGTTGTGTAGATTATAAACTGGCTTGCAAGTTACAGATAATTCTAGGCAAATGAAAGGTCAGGTTATTTCAACAAAGATACTATGGGAGTCAGGGCACTAGTTTCCCATGCACGTCCAGTTCAATGCACCCCAGGCCACACTGCTACAACTGCTTCTGCAGTGAGATTGAACACGATTCCTTATTAGGAAAACTGTTTCTATTAACTTTCCAGTGAAAGTTTTACATGGAGGTTCCAATGACAGAGTGCAAGAGCATTTCATCGGAACACTGCAGCAGTGCAACCAAACCGCACTACTTATAAAATGATCTTCCTTGGTAATAACGACTTCAAATTTTAGCTAAAGATTAGGTGCTGTAAATTAACTGGTGTCATAGGCATAAACATTGTTTTGAATGAATACGTATATACCTGCCTACTCTGCAACAACCCCTCCAGTAGTCTCAACCTATCTGACCCCACAGCCTAATCCTTCAATTGTCCCAATAAGATCCAACCATGTGCACCCATGTTACAAGTACATGTAAATGCGTCAAAAAACAAAACGGTTCCTTTATCCTTCTGCATCAGGAGATTTGTTGTAGACTATGATCGCTGTGTCCCGGTGGGAGGCTGGAGAGCGAGGTCATCTAGAGCGTATTTCATGAGGAGGGGCCAAATAAAAGTGGGAACTTAAACGCTCAGCCCACCCAAACCCTCATTACAACACAAGTCTGGGAAAAAGTCATATGGCGTTATTGATTCACCGGCCTGATCACCCTTGTAATCCCTCCTCAATAATCCATGGCATTATTGTCTGTTACCTGCCACGCTGTGGCACAAGCGTCTTCAGCAAATTAAATTCTAAGGGGCTATTTGCAGACTGACTGGGATACATTTGGCGTCCTGTGGTGAGGGGTTTGCAGACTGATCTGTCAGTTTTTCACAGAGTAAATAGTTTTATATCGTGCAGTAAAGCACATGAAGAACTCTCGGATACATGCATGCATGTGCACGTACATTTCACATTGTAACAGTCTCACTAAACATGTTATAACATGCAATTCCGCATTAGGGACATGTTATTTTTTACATGGGGTGCTTTGCCATTCACTAATGTCTATTTGCAGACACTGGTACAGCATGCTCAGAGTCATCTAAGGGACGCTACAAAAACACATATCAAGCTTGCTCGGGTGGGACTCCATGACTTCCTGCTCATTACATGTAGAGCGGAGGCATCTCGCCATTCCAACACCAAGCTTGCCGGGGTCCATCGGCCAGTTTGAGTCACCAAAAATGGACCAAGAGTATCATGAATTCCTCCCGTAGGGGAATTTCATTCACAGAGAAACCCTAATGCAAACTGTGCTGAGACGGACCACATACGTGGACTGTAGGAATACAAAATTCCTCCACGGCCAGATTTGGTGCAGCAAGTATCCAGGTGCTGATACAAGAACATGCTCATGCATGCAGTGTGCGGGGAATCACCTCATTTTTAGGTATTTACAAATCAACGAGATTCATCATTTGTTGGAAATATATGTACATGTAAAACATGTACACCAATACGTACATGTAGTAAGTGTTGAAAAATTCAAATCTACATGTGACGGGGCACACATCTTTTCCTACCTCCAAGTATGTACATGTATCACATGTGTGAGGACAATGTACCGGTAGGTGTGTTGAAATTTAGACGTTATTGGGACCAAAAATATCGGGAGAGGTTTTTGTTTCTACAACTGGATTTCAACTTTCATGACTGAAGAACTGTCCCTTAACAGGAGAAGGTAGGCCCATTGGATGGAGAGTAGATACACTCTGCTACTGTCATGGACAAGACAGACTGCACTTTACTCCAAACTCTATCTTGCAAACGCAACCCACCTCCTTTGTGAATCCAACCCACAAAATCTCCAGTGTTCAACATAATTCAGCATACTCCACATGGTACCCCACCAGTGCAGTGTAAACTCAATGTACTTGTACATGATATTAGTACATGTACTTCTACCTGTCGGAAGATTTGTTTGACCAGGCCTTTAATTTGTCTGACATTCAAGGATAAGCACACAGCAGGTTTTTTTTTTTAATCTGATTCCATTTTACTAACAGCTTTTAATGGGTTGATTTTTCAATACCACAGAACCAAGCATGGATCTCATACCACAGTCACAACACAGTGCATGGCTATTTAATTAACTGCCGATCAGCCCTACCCTTTAGCGCTAATCATATTCCAACAAGGAAATATGATGTAATGATATGCTAATGTATCATAAATGCTGGTCAACTGAACTGTATAACCTTAAGCATGAATAGCAAAAAATGTGACAGGTTAAATGTAAAGGGACAATTCAAAACGTTATGAGGGTACAGTCCCCCCCAAAAAAAAACAGTAAGACTAAACCATCTGTTCATGCAATTATAAAGAATTTAACCAATGGTTACTTTTTTTCACCGGTAAACTACCGTAAAATTTGGATACTCACATGGAATACTCTCAAAATGATATTGCATATACACACTGATACGAAACAGATGTGTCAAAACAAGTTGAAAATAATAAAAATAGACTTCAACCTAAATTATATTAACTTAAATCAATTTAGTAGGACCAAACACAAAATGTAGAAAATAAAATGTACATGTACAAGCTATCACTTCTATCATTGTATAACTTCAATACAAAATTGCACATTGATTGTCATCAACAAAACTGCGTACCTAGGACTGAAAATGTACAGTACATGTCCTGGTATGTATGGGACCTCAGAAAATGGTCTAGTATCAAGCATACATGTACAATAATAACAGGTAGCACACATTTTAAATGGTTAACACGTTTAGGCTTTCAATCCCTCGATTTACAATGAAAATATGAGGAAACCCCCCCCCCCACTCATGATCAATATGCGTAATCTCGCCAGCTCACTGTGGGGGAAACACTCGGCCACTAAATAGACGGGTCAAGATGAGCCCCTCGGCAGGATTGTTTTTCCTAACTCAAATGTCAGATTGTCCATCAAATAAGAAGACATAAATCCTCCGTCGAGACTTATCCCCGCTGAAACCTAATAGGGCCCCACTGCGCGCGGGGGCCCTCAGCGCAGGCAAAGTTACTCCTTCACATCCGCTGACGGACGCGGAGTGCACAATCGATAGAGCGTAGGAATGCCAAGCTTCTCTCTTCGATTTTTTTTCCGTGATTTAATTTTTTTGGTCATTTCAACGACTTTTTTTTTCTTTCTTGATTTGAATTTGAAGAATGCATGGGATTAAAAAAAAAAATCAATTCACTTTTCAAGAACAATTTGCCACTGACTATTTCAGTATTAGATGAACTTATAATCTACCGTAGTGCATCCCAGTCATCTGTGCGACCAGTCATATTAGCTGTGCGGAATGTCAAATTCTTTCACCTTCCATAACACCGTCTAGGCTTACAATACGACCGCTGCACATTGTTTGTATTACCAGAACGTGCAATCGGAAATAAGGCTGTTCGTTAAATTCTGGGACCTAGACTTTTTCTTCACTTTTTAGGTAACAATTTGATCACGCAAAAATCCACTTTGTTGCAGAGCACAAAAGTCTGTCACAATTCATATTAACACAGTGTGCATTCATGACAGGTCCAAACAGTACCATTTGTCAATTTGGATGCACTCCACACAAACAAGTGTTCTTCCTACATGACAATGAACCCTAAATCCTTGCCTTGTACAGGTAGATGTAAGCTCTATTTATTTTATCACAGAAATCTGTTGAAATTCCAACACCTATCTTAAGAACAATGCCATTTCTACCTGCAGTTGTGAAATTGACGGAATCACGTCTTCCTCAATTGGGTTTTGTTCAGGGCTAACATCTTAATGGAAGTGTGGAACACCCGACTGATCCTTTGTGGAAGTTCATGGACCTGTACAGAGCAAGGGTGTAATTGATGGACAGGTGTGTGCAATACATGCACAGGCTTGATACAGGTCTCTGAATGATGAATCCTCACTTGCATGACAGACCAGACCATGCCGCCTGGGCGTACTCTGAAGCGCTCATTTGATGTCCTTGGCCTTGTGAAGTCTGGGACTGTAGCACAGCACTTTCCAGAGTGGTATCCATTGTCAACCCATACTATTAAAAACTGCACACCTACAATATCATGTGCATCACTGAACACCACCCTGTATTAAAGGTGTGGTAACAGTACATGTACGTGTTAACAAAGGCTTTTGAAAGCTTTGTGATTGTAGGTGTCAAAGTACTAGACAGATACATATTGCTTTAGCTTCATGCATGGACGTGTACAACTTACACGTATCTTTGATAAACCGTTTCAGATACCGGTAATTTAAAATCTTCCACTGTTAAAAAAACTGACGCTACATTTTCGTGTGGGACGTGTACATGTACCTAGACCTTTCGAAGGCCAGCAAACCCCCCAAAAGAGTGAAGGAAACAGGATGCCTCCCTCAGTCCTGTGAAATCCTGCTTAACTTCCACACAAACTTTGAATTTTCCATGAAGGTTACGGTAAACTTCATTTGTAGCATACCCACATGAACCTTAGCTTTTGATTTTAAACTTAGAATTTGTAGATGTCCCTTACTTTCCAATTCAGGCTGAAGCCAGACAGAACCTCTTACAATCTGCAGTGGGCCATGCAATGTTTTTTTGAAAAATTCATCTTGTGAATAGCAACGGGCAATCTATTACATATTCGGCGCCGTCTTGTCCACACATTACATGTAAATTGCCCCATTAAGCAGAAAACTGTGCATTTTATATCTGCACATTGGTACACATGGGGTGGGGAGTTGGTCTCTGAAGACTCGCCCACACTTCGTGCGCTCTCTTTCCCTGGGTTTCTCTCGTTTGCACAGCTGCTGAGAACCAAAACTTTCTCACCGGTCAAGAGACCATAATGTTGAAGACCTTTCATAACCATTCACTTGAAACCTCCACGACAGCATCGCTGGTGAACTGAAGCAGTCTCTTAATTCACGAAAAATATTCATACGTGTCAGAGAAACCTCTCGAACATGACACCAGCATAACTGCATTTCCATACTGTATATCCGGGCAACATTGATCACGTCGCAGTGAGGCCTTAGGAAGTGTCTCCACTTTCACTGGAAAGACGGTGATGAGGGAAGGGGGGGCCCCTCAAATTCACCAGCCCGATACAGACCAGGACGAGCAACTGCCAGTGTTTATCGAATCATGCGACTGTGCCACAGAAATACTTTTGGCAGAAGAGAATCAGACAGATACAACTACCAGCATGAAAACCGATCAGCTGACCCCTTTTCTGGCAGGCGCTTTCTTCGCGACAAATTTCAGACAGGGGAACCCTTGAAAAACTTCCCACTGAGGTACCGGTTCCAGTAAATTCATGCACGGCAGAAGATTGATGACTCGCCATACTGGTGCATGCTCGCAGTACATGTACACAATTACTTTGAATGTCATTCTTGCCGATGCTGTAAATCATTTACACCTTCAACATGTTCAATAAAAATGTTGAGGCATCATTCCAAATGTCGTGAATGAAGTGGTCTACTTGCTGCATTCATCAACATTCGCTAAACTCTTGCTGCATTGTGCACGACTAGGAAATTGAATTTTAATGGCATACTTCACACCTGTCCTGGTAGACTTACATGTATTTTGGGGAAGGGTAGGGGAGAATCACCACGTGGACAGAAAAAAGAGCAAAACCCAGACATAAAATCTGTCTGCACATTACAACTACACATTAGACGTACATGTAACTTCGGAATCATTAATGTTACCAATCCTGCGCAAGGTAATGTGGGTGCCCCCCGGCCCCAATTGTACCGTACATGGAAACAGCGTGGGTTGCAGAGCTGTACTGCACATATACAATGTACTGTACATGTACATGTATGTGACCTTGTGACCGACCATAACATGTACTGTACATGTGTTACAACATGTACCTATCAAGTGCCAATTGCTTTATCTTTTAAACCTCTTGGGTTTATCTCTGCTCATATACATGTATAACGCACCAGGGTGTGTGGAAAAAAAGAATTGTTCAATTTTTCTCTTTTCTAACTAGCAGCAGGGACTACACTGTATTTCTAAAGTTGACCCATTTAATTGCTAATCCCACTGTAATGTGTCTCTTCACTCAAACTGAAAATACGTGCTCAGGAAGAAGGTGTCTTGAACTGGAGTTTAAAAACAAACTGTTTTAAAAACTAGGACAACCAAACCAAACGTGTACTGTATACTGTAATCCATCCCGAGAAATACACTGTAATGCTTACATGCTAATTTGCATAGCATCCTGAAGCACAAAAGGTGCAGTAACATTGGCACACTACAATGTAGCTGACATGGAATATGTCTCCAACAGGCTTCAATTTTAAAACTGTCATTTTGCTTAATCAGTGGAGAAAAACACCAGAACTGAACTGGTCATAAGCCGTGTTCGCACTGGACTATTTTGGTCAAACTTACCAAGACGACGGTTACTTTACCCATTTTTTACGTCCACTGCAGACATTTCAGGAAGTTTTCAATGCGCACAGCGAGAGTCGATAAGAGCATGAGAAGGTTGGGGCCAGTGGAGAGTACATCCAGCCCAAACACAACGGCATGCTTCAAACAGGGAAACCTCATGTACATATGCGCACTGCACGTTTCGCTGCGGTGTGGCATGTGGCGAATATTTCTAGTAAAGTTTTCCTCTTTTGATTGCAATCATGGCAGAAATGATTACCGACACTGGTGGATGAGGATTTAAACTGGTGTTTCCAGATGATGAGAACAGTAATGTTGTGTCTGGATGAGAACAAATGCAGAAAGGTCACACAAAGCACCCTCAAACATGTATGTCTTTGCATATCCAGCTCGATTTACTTCTCATGTGGTCTCAGTAAAATTTTCCCCCGTGTCCAAAGCCTAACTGCGGACAGTGGTCACATTTCACCATTTTTGACATCGCCTCGAAAACAAGTCCAGTGAAAACAGCTTAACTGTCACTGGGGCACAAATGCCACAGCAGGAACCCGTGTCACATCCACTGGAGCAGAAACATAATTTACAAGCCTTGGGCCAAAGAGAAATATGAGCGTCATCCCCGTGAGCGCTGTGACAACTTATTGGAGATGGCTCACATTGATTTCTTGACCACTCAGATTACACGTGGAAGTGCCTCTAATAATGTGCTTCCACAGCTTCCAAATGTACATGTACCTCTCTCATTATGTTCTGGATTACGCACGTGAATTAGTTGTAACACAGTGAGGCAAACAACACAATTGATCATAAATCAATCCCGATCGTCACATCAACTTTTTTTAAAAGCCTGGTAAAGCGAGCATGGTTATTCTTATGATTTTCATGACTCTCAATCTGTATTTATTGTTGGGGGATATTCAGTATCTTCCAACATAACGCGCAGATATGAAAGTAACTGAAATTTTGGCAAAAGGTTTGTAATGCTAACCTTCAAATGTAACACTTGTTTATACTTTAACTTAAAGCCAATGTTACACTGAGTCTGAAGTTGATGCAAAGACGATGGTAGTGTACACATACATTTATGGTGCATCTGGTATTCAAACTGGGTACATGATTCCTGTAACGGGCGGGTACCCCGTACCGGGTACCTGGGAACCCATGAACATTATTACAATTATAAGACAAGCACACGTATTTTCCACCTTGTCTCCTACCCACTCAACTGCCAAAGGCCCTGTCACATGAGCACTGGAAATGGATCCCTTTTGATGTACATAATAGCACTGATGCCACAATCGCACAGATACTGTGTTGTGTAAAAGGGTATCCCTGTCACCAAATCACAGGGGTCTCTGTGTGATCATCGCAAGGATTCACACCTCCTCCAAAATTTTGCCTGGATGCAAAATCCTTGTGATTATCACCGGGATCGGTTGTGTGAATGTAAAGTGTGTGGTTTTCGAGAGGGTACCGTGCACTGAAGTCCATTATGCACGGACACGTTGCTGGCGATTAAAATGGCGGTTCACAAAAATATACTCCCTGTTAGTGATAGTCTTGTTGCCATCTGGCTAATTCCACTCACGGATTAAGTACTTTAAAATTCCAGGGGCAGGAACCAGATCTATGAAGTTTGGGCCTGACTTTCCCATAAAGAATATCCTCACCAATGCCCAAAACAACCTGGACCTTCCTTTCCTTTAAAAAAAATCTGTTTACAGCCATGAGAAAGAGAAAGAGAAAAAGCATTTCTTTCATACTATTTCCAGTGATCGAGCTCGATACATGTATCTTCTGTTTATAAACTGGACGCCTATCCTATGTGGAGCATGTTAAAACGAGCCACACCGAGCACTGGCAATAAGGCAGTGAAAATTATTTGTCTGCTCGCGAGTCCGATTAACGTCCAGAAGACACCCAGGACTGTCATGAAATCCGAGATGCAAAGTCTAGAAGACAGATGTGCAAAGCTACAGCAGCTGAATCAGTACACAAATGTTCTTGAAACTTGCAAAAACTACCACATGTGTACATGTATGTATGACGGGAAATTTGCCGTGTAGTTTTTCCCAGCAATGATTCTAAACGTACCTTCATGTGGCAAAACTTTTTTGCCGTTCGGTCTATCGTGTTTATGGTGTGACAAGCAGCGCATAGCTGGGGCTTGCTTTCACTTCCCTTTTTGCAGTCACATGGCCGCCACAGAGTCTGCAATTGGATTGCCTATGCATGGGCTGCAATTGGGTCTATAGTGGCAATCAGGCTAGCTTGAAAGCCAGTATTTGTAGCAGATTGGTTTGGTTTATGCAGTGTGAGCGCATACAGGTGGTCCCTGTGTGTAAAGACCAAAATGCACTGGGCACAGCCAGCCAGCCAGCAAGTCAGTCAGCCAGCCAGTAAGTCTGCCAGCCAGCAAGCCGGTCAGCAAGCCAGCCAGCCAGCCGGCCAGCAAGCCAACCAGCAAGCCAGCCAGCCAGCAAGCAAGCCTGCCAGCCAGCCCGCCAGCCAGCAAGTCTGCCAGCCAGCAAGCTGGCCAGCAAGCCAGCCAGCCAGCAAGCCTGCCAGCCAGCAAGCCGGCCAGCAAGCCAGCCAACCAGCCTACGGTAAGTTGCAAGTACAGCATGTTGTGACTGGTTCTTTATGTTGATTCATCTGTGATCTAGACATCGCGAAATTGTCAGCGAATGGACTCAAAACATAGTTTACTCAGATTTTTTCTCACAATTTATCGGCAAGAAAGCAAATGTGTTGGCGGTTAGAGTTACACGGCACTTTCAGGTAATAAAATTGACAAAATGAAACCAGGTACCAGTAATCAGAGGTCGGGTTGCAGGTACCCAGGTACTCTGCACGGCCCTAATCAATACTTACGTTCTTAAATAAAAAAGTGCAGTGTCTTCTCAGATAATCCAACCACTTCAGACAAAGAACACGCAGGATGGACCTCAGTCAAAGTAGTTGCTTTCTGGCCTGAGTTTGAAAAAGAATAAAACACAAATTGTTTTTGAATCTAAAACATAAATCACTTAAAAACCTTTGTAATTTATAAATACCTGTATATTCCACTCCAAGAAAAATTAGTAAGATCTTGTAATTCACATAACTATCATTACTTCCAAATACAATGTACTTGAAACTACATGCACGGCATAATAGGCTTTTCAAGCACAGTTGAAATTAAGTGTCAGATTGCATAGGACAGAGATTAAAAATCACAGACGTCTCAAAATTTGACGTTGCTTGAAGGCATATGCAGCTATGCTGCATAATTTTGAACAGGGATAAGGATCCTTCACTTTGTCTTAGCTCCCTTGTAATTTTACAGATACATGTACCTTTCCAAATCTTCCCAAATCCTACAAGAACCCTATGGAATATCCACTAATAAAGGGTCCATTTTAACCCTTACTCCTTAGGGTATGTGCAAAATTATATTGAAATTGGAGGATTCAGGACTGTTAGAGATAATAACTTTTTGTCAGATGGTCCTTTTTTGCAACTTTCAATTTCTCTTAACACTCAGCTGCACTCTGAATCAGAAAAAAGTGGGGGGGGGGAAGATCTTACCAAACCCTGTGTTCAGATAAGAGGGAGCAGAAATTTTCATTGGCCTTATCTCTAACAGTCCTCAAACCTTCACCTGTTGGAGGACTGTCAGGGTTAAAGGCAAATTGTTTGAACATGTATGTACATGTACCAGTGCGTCATTGTTCGCCAATGAGGCAGTCCCCGTCTTTCCTTTTAATTTAACCCTCCATTTGCTGTAACCATCAAAAACAGTCAAGAATTCCTTCCACCTCCCCTGTGCAGTATACAGATATATCATATGTCACTTGACTGACTTCAACTGACAGGACAACTCTGTTGAGAAAAGCATCTTTGCATAGGAGGGTCGATGAACTTTGGGTCTCTAGATTGTCATCTTAACATTGTCATTCACTATTACAAAGGAAATACACGTAGATCAGATTTTGGCAACCACAACTCTTGCCTTTTATAAACACCCACAAGTTTTAACGAGACAAATCGAGCTGTTTCAGGGACATGTTTCGGTTGGGAAAAAATGAGGCTGCAATTGGCAGGAATCAAACCAGTGCTGTAGGTCTCGGTCTTGAGACATTTTTTTGCGGTCTCGGTGTTGGGATGGCCAGTTTCGGTCTCAAAAGCGCTGGTCTCGGTCTTGGTCTCGGATGCAGTAGTCTCGGGTCTCCCCCTCGAGACCAATCGAGACCATAACAAAATGCGCATCTAGCTACCACGCATGCATGTGGTTGCAAAAGGCAAAATTACCTCCGCTCAAGTCAAATCTTGAACCACTGATATAAATACAACACAGTAATGTTAAGATTTTTTGCAATGAACAATGAAATCGATGCTGGACTGAAGACTAGTCAATGCAGCATGATGCAACCTTGTCCCAAGTTGTTACTTTATTTCTAATCCAGAGTAGCCATGCTGCTAGACACCATGGATATGAGGTTGTGAGTAGCAGAATTTGCACACTAGACTGGTTCCTGTTCCCTACGTAGTCTCCTGCTGAACGTAGGGCCGGGACAGGAACCAGTCTGTGTGTGTGCGTACACTATGAATTGTGTGCACCTGTGAAAGTGCTTTCATTCCATCTTGTATGTGGTACGTGTTGTTTTAGTAGTTTAGTTATTGTAAATTTTTTTTTGATATTTGTTTTTCAGTAATTTGCTTACAAAAAACAGTCTAAGGATATTTGTTTTAATGTTCACATCATATCACTTGGGACACTCGGGTTGAAAATGACCAGACCAGGGTAAAAGTAGAGCAGTATCATTGATAAAAGAACTGACACATTCTTTAACAAATATTTGACCTATTTTCGTGTGTGTTTATGCACACATCGGCAACGAAGCTCCAGAAATCTAAAGTATGTTACAGCCCACTTTATACCGAGGATTTTTTTTATGTTTTTTGGAAAAGGAACCGAGAGAACATGCCGACATGCATCAACACACGATTGGTACTTTTATCAACAGCCGACTTACGAGTTACACGATGCCGACTTGACCGGAGTTCAATAAGGTGACCCCCAAAATGGTCAGAGTGCATGGTGTAGCCCGAGAGGGGTCCCTGGTATTGATGTACTCAACCACGTGCATGCATCAGTCGGGGCAGTGTGCGGTCACTTGACCGGTGGTCACTTGACGCTTTTAGGCAACCACGGCAAAGGAAACTGATACCGAAGCATGATATTTTTATTGCCGACTTACACGAAAGATTTTTTCTGGTCTTGTAGAAAAGGGACCGAGCGACACATGCTGACTTATGAGAAATAAATGACGACTTAGAAATGAGGTGAGGGCGTCAATACCAGTAGCCCCTCTAGTAACACGCATGTGCTGTCCATTTTGGGGGTTGCCTTATTGAGCAAACTTTACCGCTAATGCGTGCGGGGAAATGGATTTTTTCGTAGTCTAATGTCCACAATTTCCATGTTGAAATTTGCTTTCCCCCAGCACGTAAGAGTTCTAAATGTACAGATAATACAAAGGCCTGCACATCGGTTTTTTTTCCTTCTTCTTAACGAGGCTCTCGAGACGTGGTGATTTCGGTCGAGTTTATTTCATGGATGGAAAATGACATCACAATGATATCGGATATCACGATATTTTTTCATGATATCGAGATATGAAAAGCAATGAATATCGAAGAGGCTTAGCTGCCACTACACTCCTCCACTCCTATATTAAAATACAGGCATCTTTGCCATTGCATTTTGTCTGTAGCTTTTTGACAATTACTTCTTGTCTTCCAGAAAGGGAGAGGCATGAACAGGCAGTCCAAGTCGTGAGGAAACTGACCCTTAAATAAAAATACATGTTCTTAACTTTCTTATGCAAGATTTTAATACCACAAATTCCGATTGTTCATGTTGTGTCTTTTGCTATCCAATTTAGGGCCATTTAATTCATAATTGCATTTACAATGTCAGTATTTCACGAAATTATAAAGCAAGTCTGATAGTCGTGTTTAACCATTCAACTGTGTGAATTATCAATTTGATTTCTTTGCTTAAATTATTTAGTGGCAATTGGAAATTACTGAAGTAAATGTATGTTGTATAGTTTTATTTAACTGGGTGATGAAAGACATTTCCCTCTAAAACATTCATATGCATCCATTATACGGAAAATCCTAGAAAATAATTTTGCTGTCATTTTCATTCTTGCGAAACATTAAGTGCATCAAATTTTCACTTTGCTAGAATCAGCATAGAAAGACTTCGGATGATCCTCAAATATAAATGGTTTTTCTTCATGAAAACACCTAGGCATTTTGTTCTAGAACATGGTGAATATCCAAATTGTATTATTTTGTAAACTGCAATGTAAAATTTCATTTTGAAGGTAATTAACTGGTATATCTGGAACAAATCAAAAAGAACATTCTCTTCTTCGCATGTTGCCATTGCCAATAATTATTCAGCAATGGTAAAGTCTTGAACCCTCATTCTGATGTACATTTTTTAGAACCCATCCTGGATTTATAATTTAAGGAAATTACTCTCCTAAATTAACCAATGAATTCTTTGGTTATTTAGTTTCTGTATCTTTCAGATGTTTAGTCAAGAAAAAAACCAGCATCCCCTTTGACTGTTTTTTAAAAGAAAACATTTTTACACCCTTATTGTTGTATTGTCACTAAAATAAATTGTTGTACATACAGGGTGATAACATCGCCTAACCCTGCATGCCCTGTGCTTTTGTAATTTAGTGGAACCCCTCAGTAACACTTGGAACTTAGGGCCAGAGACGTTTGAGTAAAGAGCACCTTGACCACTCATGAGCACGTAAAATGATAGTGGCCTAGGCCTATTCAGCTCCTATTCTTAACTATGTTTAACCATAATCTGAACTTCCCACTGCAATTTTGAAATAGCTATTTATGCAACAGCATGAACAAGAGTTAGGCCCTATCAACATGCTCAAGCTAGGAATACAGAGCTACGGACATGTCAAAGCCATAGCCCTAACATTAATTACAACACCTACAAGCTCCATACAAATTTACTACCGACCATGACCAGACATGTCAAATGGTGTATATAACGTTAGTCTAGTCGCCAGGTCCCTTATTTCGCTACTTACAACATGACTAAGTTAGTCTACACTATCTTGAGACCTTGCGACTACGAACCCCCAGATATCGTGGGAGTGCGCAGAGCAGACGTCAGACTCCACACTTCTGGGGGTAACGATTATGGTCACAGACATTATTTCTATGGTCAGCATGTACATGAAGGGGTCATGGAGGTAGGGTTAAAACAACACCAACATGACCTACTGACCATGCTGACGTGACATGACTGATAATGTTGACAATGACGGGATCAGATGATGACCGACGCAATTTTCAGACTGACTGCTATGCTGAACGCTGACATGGCTGACAATGTCTGTGACACTAACGTGACAGGCTGAGCCCTCTACTTTTTAGGCTATGTATAGGGCCTAGGCCTACATAGTACACGGTTTATTTCGAACTGGTAGTACCTGCTGTGAATTTATGCTAAACTCCAACATCTGAAACCCAGTTTACCTTCCAAATGCAGAGATGCAAAGGAAAAATTCCAATCAACGTCCTGTCAAAATCCGACGCACGAAACAAGATGGCAGCCTTTCGTCCTCAAGATTGTTATTACGTTGTCGCCATTGGCCCCACGTGCAAAAAGGTAGTGATTTATACATGCACTATGGTTACCAGCACAAACTGCTTACCCCAAACAAGATGTTGCCGGGTACCCGCTGTCCAATGTAAACTAACTGTACGGTACGTGCTGTATCACGTACGTACTGAGCGCGCATCGCGCCGGTGTCCACAAAAGGGTTGTTTGTCACCGAATTTGACAATCCAAGATTTTAAGACGTAAATAAAATAATGACAATAAGATAAACTTGAAAAAAGACAGAAAGATACCGCTGCTAGATCAGTGGAATATAAAACGATCTTCTGTAGGTTTTCTTTTTAGTTGTAGTTTTATTTTCAAATTTTTTTTTCGGGGGGGGGTGACTTGAATCCGCATGCTTGTGATCTGTATTAAAGGGAAACTTTAACCAAGCCAAACTTGCAAAAATCTTGAAGTATAAGATTATTTCCACTCCCTGCGTTGTCATGGTTATTACAGAAGCTCCCTATGAAATATATATACCAGGTGGAACCCATTACACAATCAGCAATGCTGATCGACTGTTTTCATATCCATATACCACAGCTTACAGTTGTTATACAAAGTACATGTACAATAGTTATTATTATTATTGCAATTTAGAAACAGTAAGGGGCGCACCCCCGCAAGTAGTCCATGAATATGTCCGCCGACCTCATGAATAAAAGTTATACCCTCAAAATATTCTATATGAGAGAGTCCAGGGTGCCATGGAATTGAGGAATTGAAGAAATATGGCTCCGAAACTGTAGCCTGGACTTCCAATTCTGAGCAATTTTGGTGCAATCGGGTCCACACGTGTCACTATTTAGCCGTTTTGCAGAGGGATGCATGTTCAAAACGGCTAATTTTCCGGGCAGTGAAATTCCTTCCTTGTAGTGGTAGTCTGCTTTGGGTGACAATTTCTCAAAAATCCATCTGTCAACACACTAAAAATTGACAAGAAAATGGAAGAGGATATGTCGACTATCATTTTTCTTTCCAGCCTGGACACCTGTGGAATTTGTATTTTAAAATTTATTTTGAAATGTAAGGATTTATCATTGGTGTCCATGGGAATTAATTTTTGTTTGGGTGCACCCTCAGGAGACACACAACGGCAAAAAATGCTATACCACCCGCCGGCGCGGTATGCCTGCTCAGTCTCCAACTTCAACTGAATAGAGGGCGCTGTTGAAGATGAACGGTGTGTTACGTGGATATGATGGAGTCAACGGTAGGTTCATGGGCCGGGCAAAGGAGGGCGCTGCAAAGAGTAAAATAAAGGGTGCACTGAACTAATTCAAACTCTGTTGAACAGTGTAAAATCATCTAAGTTCGGAGCCCCGTTGCGGGCAACTGAAGTCCCCGAGGCCTCTCGAACAAAAAAGGTGTTGTTTAGTCCTTCAGATTTCATTCGATTTTCGATTTCTAGTAGGTTAAAAGATGAATGTTTTAATTATCCACCAAAAACAAACTTGCCCCCAAAAGTGAACATTCCCAAGTCCTCTCAGCAGCCATTTTTCAAATGACATCCGTCCACCTTCTCAGGTTCTTCTGGCAATATTTCAATAACATTTCTGTCTGCTTTGCCCCCGGATAGATGCCCCTGAATCCATAGAGATACTCCTGGGCTGTACTTGCACAATCCCACAATTTCTTGGTCAACAAAGACTCTTTTCAAAAGAATATATAGGGTTACTTTTAAGCGCCTCAGCCTAGCGGAGAACTTTCAGTGCACCCAAAGCCGTGTCCGAATTAATTGGCTACGCCTGGCAATACATGTATGTGAAATGGCTGCCGCCTCTGGATAGCACTTTTCATACATGCTTGTGCTATTCCTGCCGAAGCCAACTGGCAGTTCGTCTACACATGTACATAAAGTTGTGCTTTTTGCCCATCGTAATGGTGTGCCACAGCAAACACCTGTACGCTGAAATGTTGCCGTTATCAACACGGCTTGTCCCCCCCCCGATCCTTGACACTGTGACAATGCCCGAGGTTGGCTTGGCAGTGACGAGGGAATTTGTACGACCAAAATTGATTGCCCCATTAACGGTCACAACCATTACACCCTACCTCCATAGAATTCTACGAATACACGACTGCACAACTCTAGTGTCCAACATGTCTTCGTAGCCAGGTAAATAGCATTTCAATTCTCATTCCTTGCATGGCCCACAATTTTTCCCCAAGCACCCCTTTTCGTCTGTGAGTCTTGTTAAACCATTTTTGTAATGTCACCTCTTCATCATCACAATTCAAGGAACATTCTGGCATCCCAAAGAATTTTCCCCATTCTCTTCCCCAAACCAACCGCAGCTTAAATTAATGCACTTCAAATCAACCCAAAATGTAGGCACTTTCTCATACTAACACTAACTGGCACTTTTTTAGGTGTGGCAATGCAAAAAAATTGAAAACCACCATAACCTAGCTTGAAGCATGAATATGACACTTGAAAAACCACATGAGCCAGATAGGTTTAATTTGTTTGGAGTAACACACTTTACACAAGAAATCACACACAACTCAAAAATGAGTTTACATTTCTGACGGCTGGTTTAATATTAACACAGTTTTTACCACATTGTGTAATCTAATTACGTTGCTGGGATCTAGCCCTGCCCACTGTAGGCCCCAGTGTCAGGGAATTCATACACACTGCCTTCATGCATCGAGACAAAAAAGGTCTGGATTCTGCAATATTTGGTGCACCCAAGAGAGAGACATGTTCCTAGATGTGCCAAGATCTTCAGCAGGTCTAAAACTGGATCATCTGGCCCTGCGGTTCAAAGAAAAGAGAGCGAAGAAAATTGGTTGAGATTTGAAAATTTGCAAGGAGGAAACATTGTGGAGTACCAGGTTTGTAACACCATGTAGGGGGATATCTCCGTGCGAGTAGATGAGGTTGAGAAAAGAACAGGGGACCCAACCCACTCAAGAGACTAACAAGATGACATGTTTACCCCACCAGTCTTTTTTTTTCAGAATCTCACAAACTCAGAGAGATATTTCTGGCAAGGTACTACTGCCATTTACTCGCAAAAAAAAATTGGTTAATCTGATTCTGTCATTTTTTTTCGTATTTGTGTTTTAACGTTGGAGTCATGGAAACAGTAGTCTCCTTCTTGTGCTGACAGATGCTCCAATGTCAAATACTGGAGCTCAAAATGTGCCACGTAAACCTACAAGTTCCAATGAGCAGCATACTTGTCAAAAAAATGTTATCAAAAAAATAATGTTGCTTTCATTCTGATTACAGTGAGATTTACAGTCAGATTATTGTTCATGCCAAGGAAACCGGACATAAGTGAGTGCCAACCATAGGGAGAGCTGGGGTGTATTGAAAGAATGTGTCAATTCACATTGGGATGGAAAGGAATTTGTCACTGGAAATTGTTGCCACGGATGAAGGCTCTCCCAATCAAGAGGAATCGACATGTGGGCATCTCCTCAGCAAGGCTAAATGTGGCTAGCTGTTAGGGATTAACTCTTCTCCACCTTTCAAACTCCACGAGTCTTTCTTGAGGATCCCTACATTTAGAGGCCAGTGCAGCCCACTTCTTTCATTTCCCCCAGTCAGCCCTTTTGGGGCGAAATACTGAGCAAGTTTCCTGTGCTACTGGGACTTTTGGAGTATTTTGGAAAGGCTTGCATCTCTGAATGCGTCTGGAGTGTGACCTTTGCTCATTTACGAAGTGGCCATTTAGATTGTCCTCCTGGAATCTATTCCTATCACTGAATGATCTGGAATGAGGTGCCTTACCATTTTGTTATTTTTTAAAACTTTTTTTTCATTTTGGCAAACAAAGATGACATGCCCCCATATCCATAATTTGGACTGACCCATTGGCACACAAAGCTGACAATCATTACATTGCCCCTCGGCTTTCAAGCCCCACCACCTCAAGCATTTCGACAATTTCTACAGGTATGGCCTATGACGACTGACTTGTTCAACAAGGTCACTGGTTTAACCCAATGTCTCTGAATATCCCAGGATTCTGAGGCTGCTCCTGAGATGCCCGACAGCCACAGCTCACCTTTCTCTTCTTGTCTCCTCCCAGCTCAAAGTGCTTGCATCTCTTGATGGGGAGCTGTTTGCGGAACTTGCACTCGGTGCACTCCATCCTTAGGACGATCTTCTTTGTGGTCTTGGCCTAAACGCAGTGAATGCATACCCAGGGCGACAGTTAATACTCATCCCCTTCATGACCTCGTAAAACCCTGACCCTCGCTGTGCCAGACAAATTACACAGAATCTTGCTGTATTTGGCATGATATGGCGTTAAAAAAACCATATACAGACGGACTGAGTGGTCAACAAGAACCGTTTATCAAGATCAACATGAAGACCAGCGCGCCATTATACTCTAAACCACTGGCTATTCATTCTTACATCTTCAGATGTCATTGACGACAACCCTGGCCGCTATTAAAGCTTGCATCTATTCAGACAGCAAAGGCCACGATTGTGTCTTAAACACGATTTTCCCTTTAAAAATAATTACCTTTTTATCTCCTACATTGATTTGTTAAAAGAGAAAAATTATGGACAGTCCTGAGAAATGAAGGGCATTTTTTACTTTTACGGTGTGCTGCCGGCAGTTCACTTTTGACAGCTTAATAAATAGGAAAACAGGTACTACCCGAAAGCTTCAACACATTTTGATACCTTTTTTTGTGATCACTTTTTTTTTTCAAAATAACTCTAAAGCTGTTTGAATTTTGGAATAAAATTGAAGACTGTAAACGAAAAACTCCCTGAACCCTTGCTCCGCTGCACTCGAAAGAGCACTTCAACACTTGTACGTTAGTCCATAGTCTCATGAGAAAGCAAGGGTTAGACAATCGACATCACTTATTCATACAAAACAGGTAAAAAGATACAACACTGTTTACCTTTTTGTGAAAGACAGGTTTGGTCTGTCCTCCGTAGCCTGTCTGCTTACGATCGTAACGTCTTTTTCCTTTAAAAATAAAACAGACATGGCAATAAGGGGACAGCCTTCATACCAAGTCAGCACGGCCAGTTCCCTGTCATGTTCATAGATCTTTGTCTTGTCAACAAGATGTAAGAATTATAATTCCAACCCCTCCACAAACTTAATGACCCCCCCCACCAAACATGCTTATACGTTCTTAACACGTTGACTGCGATGCATAATTTCAAAGGGGTATTCCCATTTGCCAAACACTTTACGCATGCGCACATATTTAATAGGTACCTTTCAGGTGTCTGTTGGAACTTGAGCATTTTACGGATGTCCACCTTCCACACTGAAACAGCATATTTGTGGTCTTTTTTGGTGATGGCAATGTATTCGAGTTATATTACAATCGCTTTTCATTTCCTAGGAGTATACTTGTAGTGGCAGAATCCGGTGCACCTGTGACTACGACTCTATTCATAACTGGCAGTCAACGTGCCAATACTTGGAGTTAAATGTCCACCAAGTGGAATTCAGACTAGAGACACAGACATCACAGTGGGAAAGAGACTGTTTACCTTGGACGTGCACAGAGGCTTTGCCGGCCTTGTACTGCGTCACCTTATGCATCTTGTGATGTTTACACTTCTTGCAGTAGGTACGCCTTGCCTTGGGAACGTTAACCTGAGGAACAAAGAGCCAGACAGCATTCTCAGGACAATTAACACTTTATTTGGGATCAAATGTCAGCCCCTTATGTGAAAGTGAATTTTCAGAGCAGACCGTTCCGGTAAGCCTCATCCACTATACATGTGGACTGATCACACGTTTCTTGATAATACCAACTGGAAAGTCCAAGATGTGGATGTCATACGAGTCTGCATGTGCACGTATGTCAAACTCCTGTGAACGTCGGATGGCATGTTAACTGTTTTTGGTGGGCTATCAAGCAAGCATGACTCCATGGCCAGCTCCAAGCTAGGAAACGTAAGCAGTGGGGGGTACGCTCTGCAACTGTACCAAAAACTATATTTTAGTGTTAACCCCCGACCCTGGGACTTGAAATCCGTATGTGAAACCCTGACATAAGGCCTGGGGCAGTGCTGACAGGTTCAGGGCACAGACTGGTGCCAAAATGGCAGCAACTTTTCAAATTGACTCAGATAAACGTTTCGTATCAAACTGTTAAGTGAAAAGAAACACATTTTCCAATATTTGTTTAGTTTTTCAACATGTGACAGTTTAACTTACAGACTGCCGTTTTAGGGTTGCGCCAAACCAGATAAAATTAAGAGCGACTAAGGTTGACACAATTAAATTTTGGTTTCAGACAGACAAAATTAATTCATACATTTGCATTCGGTTCGGCGCCTGAAAAGAGCGACGTCTGAAACCCGGTGGCTCTGGTGTCCTTCCGAGTGCCTTCAAGTGTTGATCTTTTGACAGAATGCAGGCCTGGTCACTCCTGATTGTTTCAGACTTCGAACTTTTGCAGTACTCAATTCAAAATTTGCTTTTAATTTGGTTCTGTGTGACTCTAAAATGCCTGTCTAAAACAGGTGTAAGTCTGTCAGCATGATCAGGATGCGTTTGGATTAAGAAATCTTGGGGGGGGGTTTCAAAGAATAATCTTCCTGGATTCAAAAGAACATTAACCATCCTATGCTGAAGTCGCTCTTTGGGTCAC